>JAQPCC010000077.1:0-600000 GCA_028392965.1 Lindernia subracemosa
CTCCAAACAAAGAGATATCAACAACCTGGATAGAAAGAAGTATATATATGGGGTGAGCAAACCACTAGCTCAGTGAGGAGATAATCAGACACAACTCCCCGATAGAAGGCGTGTTCGCAACGATGATACCATAACAAATCAAATATATCGACTATTTCACATTCACAAGGTAATCAATCCACCGCACGTACGAGAAAAATACAACAAAAAATAAATCATAAACATATCAAGAACATCAAGGAAGTACATGTCATCACATAAACGACGCGTGGGTAGCCATATCCTCCTTGAACTGAACCCCCGTCGAGAGTCAACGAGTCCGTCATCATACTCTAAACACAATGACATGAGCAACCATATCAAGTAAACCGTGAAAGAATATATCAAATATGTATGAAATGCATGTCCCACACCGGTGACGTTGGCCGAGTCTCACAATCGACTTTGTTACCTTCCCAACGATCGCCCTCCAATGATAATCAATACGTGGCAAAGGGACAGGTGAATGCGTTGGGCCTCACTCACCCGGGTTTGCCAAGCCACGGGCTACTTACTCGATATGCCATTCTCACTCACCCGAACGTGGCCATTCAGGCTACTTATAACTCGGTACCGAGTGTATGCATCATCAACGACCAATCAATATCACAATCATAGACGCACCAATCAACTCAATAGCATGGAATAATAACACGTCATCACGTTAAATAATCCCCTGTGCAATCCTCAAACCAATATACGAAACCACATATACGTCCATATGCACCTCAATAGTAACTCATATAAAAACCCTATAGCCGGCAAGGCTCACTATCATATCGACCAACGATATCGCATAATCTCATAAGAAGACAAATTAAAATGTTAGGTCCGTTTTATCATCCAACGAAGAACTCGAGCATAGATTCGATAGATTTACCTCGATGATAATGCGAGCGGAAGCTTTAGGATTAAATCAATCAAATCTTCATTAATCACAAACTTTCTCTACAATTATCCTTTTTCTCTCTCTACAATTAACCCTAGCTTAGATAGTGATTAGAGAGAGATTTTCTAGTGAGAGAAAGCTAAACTCAAGTTATGTGCTAATCACACATACTTGCCCTATATATACCAATCAATATTGGTATATTTGCATTCTAGTCCCTAACTATATATATATATTACAATTAAGTCCCTAGACAAAGATAACTTGATTATTGAACACTATAAAATACTTCCAACAATCTCCCCCTTAGTGTTCAATTATAATTGAAGCTTCGGTTGTCTTTGTCTCTCGAATCTTTAGTCTACATCATCAGTTGAACACAACAGAATAATTTTCAACAATCTCCCCCTTTGTGCTCAACTGTGGATTTGACACGATCTTTGTTGCTGTTTGAAGAAATATCTGAGAGCATCTGGAGAATCTTCAGTCTCCCCCTTTTTACATGCACCCTCATTTTCTTCTTTGCAACTTGAATATTCGTCACCTTCTTGCATATATCAGAGTCGCGCGGATCATCAGCATTGACTTGTCGTGTATGCTCGAAACATGGAGAGAGGTCTTGTTTGTTGTGGTTCAGCACGTGCGTTGAAAGCTTGGCTTCTTTAATGAGTTCACGTGCTTGGCCTTCTTGATATACTTCTCCCCCTCATGGCGATTCATTTGTATCGTCATGATGTGTGATCAAGGTGATCCTGTGTATGCTGAACGTGTTGGCGTTGAATTTCGGAAAGTACTTGAAAACGGGACAGACGACCGATCATCGTGAAACATCCCTAGATGTCACTCTTGTCGTTGATGCAAGTCACACAGACTTGCATTTGAAGGGACTACGGGGCCACATAGGCAACCCGTTGACATCATTCTAGAGTCGTGCTCCAGAAGAGGCCTGCTACCGTTGTTGTTTTGATGTTGCAACGGCAGGACTTCCTTCTGATCATAGAAGCACATCATTTAATGATGCGTCTACAGAAGTTCTGGCAAGGTCACGTAGACCATCAATATGTGTGTAAAAGAATGTATGTGTCCTAGAAAAGTGGAAAACATTTAGGCGATGAGGACACACTAGACATTTACGTGTTCAAGAAAGTCGTGGTATGGGCTGTGGACCACTTAGTTCAATATCTCCCGTTTCCAAATGAAACGGTGATAGCAGATGCGTTCCCCGTGAGATATTGAAACATATGTCTTTTGGGGACAAATGAGTAGCGAAGGAAGGTTGTGCATGCGCCTTTGGACCAGATGAGGCGTCTTCTACCCGGGATCTGATAATCAGTCCTTACCTATATTGGTTGTAGTCCGGATAGTTTTGTTGAGTTGTAAGGATGTCATCGTGATACGCTCAATACCCTCACATACACTCGGGGTTTGTTCCTGGGTTAGGATCAGTTGGGTCTACTAATCCTTTGGAACAGGTATGTGAACAACTCTTTTGTGTCCATGCGTTTTATTGACATTTAGGTAGCACTCCCTCTTAAAAGCATGAAGTTTGTATTCAGGGCATTCTTCCTTTAAGCTCTAGTGCCTTTTCATTGTAACACTCCCCCTAAATAGTTGCGCTATTTCTAATATGATGCCCTTGCTCCTCCTAAAGTTGTGCGCTCTTGTAGATTTTTGCCTATTACTTTCCTTCAAGTTATGCGCCTTTTGTGATTGAAGCACACTCCCCTTTTGAACATTGCGCGCCTTTTTGATATTGCGCTTATGAGTATTACTTCCCCTAAAACATATGCGCTTTTTACAATAAACTATGGTAATACGCTCTTTTGAAATTCACGCGCCTAATCTAACTATATATCCACTCCCCCAAAAAGAATATAGAATATGAAGACCGAATATTCTGTAAAGGTAAGCGCTCTTTATAATAAGTCGAACTCCCTATGAAAATCAAGAACTTAAGATATAGAGTTTGACTCCCCTGAAATTCAAGCGCACTTTGAATTTTGAAATCGGCTCGGCCTTCATTGAACATTGTAGCTCAATTTTTTTTATTTTATTTTTTATTTTTATATATTTTTTTTATGGCCTTTTCTTTCTCTCTTTTTTTTTATGGCCTTTTCTTTTTTTTTATTTATTGGCCTCTCTTTTTTTTTATGGCTTTTTCCTTTTTTTTTTATAACAGAAAAATAAAAAGAAAAAAATGTCAAATCAAGAGCTTTGGAATAGTCTTTATTTGGTGTGTTTGCTCACGTCACATACCGATCACGAGTGTGGAGCAAACCAAATACCACACGTGTCGGGGTCTTGTGCGACTGCTCATCATCGCATACCGACCATACATGTGGAGCAATCGTCGTCTATTTACCATGTATGATCGGGATCCTGCAAAACAAATTATCGGGACTTTGGTACCCACCTTTGAACGGGTCCTCCCTTATTAGCAGATAAACATTTAGGCATAACAAGTATGAAATCATCATGTAAAGTGTTCTTTAACTTAGGAATCCAAATCCGTTTTGGTCTACTTATTGTCATTTGCAATTTTGGAGTCCATACTTGATTATCCCTATATGGTTCAGAGAATGTAGATCTGGTGAATGTGTGTCTATTTGAGAATATTTTCTCTTGCGCCAGTCGCATAAGATGTTTTTCGGATTTGACTTTGACTGGGTATTGTAAGTAAGAATACGAGCTAATAGCATTAATAGAATCATGGATAAAAGAATCGTATTTCCTATATTGAAGAATCACATCATTCACATCACAATGATTGTTTGAAAGTTTATTATTATTCAGACAATTGTTATATTTAGTGATAGTCCCTTTTCATCTAATATAATGCAAGCAACAAAGAAAGCAACCTAGAATGATTTTAGCTTGAGAGTGTTTAGGTTAGCTTGTTCAAGAAGGCACAACACTTGCAAAGAGGAACACCTGAAACTAGGGCTTGGTGGGTCTTTATATACCACATTAGTTGGTATATTAAAGTCCATCAAGCCCAAAACCCAATTAGCCCAAACAACTAATACTTATAATAAAGTAAATTACAAACCCAAATAACATCTAATCCAAAGAACTAAATACACTAAAGACGGAAGCATCTAAAATATAAAAAACACAATAAATGATCCTAACAATCTCCCCCTTTGTGTTCTTTTTAAGTCTTCTGCTTGGATGCTCCGACCTTGGGGTCCACCGTCTTGTACGTAGAGCTTCGAAGTCCGAGCTTGACTTCGTAGTTACGTAACCACCTTCGAAGAGCCAGTCTTTCATCGATCTTCCCTCGAAGTAATCTGAACTTCATCTGGCTATCGAGGTCTTCTTCTTCCATCTCCTGGATAATCCTTGTCAACTTTCTTGAAATAATTGGAGAGTCCCGTCGGAGAACTTTGGGATCTCCGAGGTCTTCATCAATCTCTTCTCACCTTGTAGTTGACGTAGACTATCGAGGGGTCCTCACCTTCAAAGACGTTTCCTTCAGAGATGTTGGGGTCATCCGGGACTTCGAAGTTAGGCTTTGTGAGGTTCACTTTCTTCATATTGCTTTCCAGTGCCATCTGAAGGTCGTGGGAAGCATTATAATTGATCTGGCGCAACATGAACCTTTTGAGTGTAACAAGGCCTATCTTCAAAGCAGGGTCCTTTTTCAGCTGTCCTAGATACCTGTACGTCGAGAATATTCTCTCGACATCAGGGTGTCTAATGTAGATTAGGTCCGCTTCGCTGATGTCTTCAACCTTCCCGTCCTCCCTTTCAACTTTGTAAACTGGATAGGGAATTTGGTTGAAGTACTCGACTCTGACTCCCGTCACCCTTTTGATCAGTTTCTTCCTTGATTCGTCTTTTCGAAGGCGATCCAGATTGTCGCCTCGTCCTCTGAAACTCATCACCATTCGCAGACTTAAGACATAGAATCTTGCCCTTCGTCCCGTCAGATGAGTCATCCCACTCAGCTCCAGTTCATCAGGCTTGGTGATACGCTCGGGTTTCCTCCATATTCGTTTCCGAAACTCTTCCTGGTAAGGTGCCACGATTTTGGCATTTTCCCACGGGAGCTCCGGAATCTTCGGGGTGTCTCTTGGCGGAGGGTTGTACATGTCGTACCATCGGTTGGCGTGCTCCAAGAGAACAGGAAGTTCGGGGATTTCTGCTTCGTAGTCCTCCCCTTCTTCCAGCTCCTTGTCTTCTATTCTGACAAGTTCAACCTCTGCATTCTTTAGGAGCTGTCGAGCGTTATCAAACATAGCCTTTGAGAACTCTTCTGTAACCGGTCTTTTGAGCCATCCTTCGTTCATAATGTACGCCTCCACTTCAGTGTGTGGTTGGAGGTAATCTTCGAGGTTGAATGGCTCTAAGTCCGGTTGTGTAGCAATGTAGGGCGAAAGAGGTGGGCTTCGGCTTTTTCTGGCTTCGTGGGTGGTGGAAGGAGGATTTGGGATGGTGGTTCTTTGGACTGTATGTGTATGGATTTCCGAGGTCGACGTTGCTTCGCCAAGGAAGAGTGTCTGGTTCGGCCCTGGCGCCGCTTGTCTTCCTCGAGAACCTCTTCGTGTGGGTTGTTGGGTTTGTGTTGTAGGGCCTGCTGCTGATCTGCCCTGTGATGGTGTGCTTCGTCGTACAGATGCTCCGGAGGAGGATAGGCGTTGACGCTTCTCCCCCTCACGGCGATCCTGGTCGTCAGGATCGTCGTGCCGTCGTCGGATTGTTGATGTGTCGTCTCGGCACGTCTCTGTTGACGGTATGTTTTGTTGCGCGATCAGCATTTTTCGGACCGTCACGAGCGCGGGGTGCTTCGGGTCCTCTCCTATGAGACGGGCAGTGAAGATGTCCCATAGGTCGAGCAGTGGCATGGTGTGGGGGTTCGGATGAGGAGGTGGGGGTAGTGGGGAACGTGACGGGGTTTCGTCGACAACTGGAGCTTTGCCTCTGTCCGGCGCAGCAGCCGTAATGAGTGACTGCATGCGCGGGACAGCCACTTGCTCGAGAAATTCGGCAAGTCTCCGTTCTAGGTATGTCGCCGTCACGTACGGGGAATCACCGCCGGAGCCACGAAGGCCTTCCGTTTGCACCCCCGAAGTGGTGGGGTGGCCAGTTTCGCGGGAAATCGATGGGACTTCGGGCGGCACTGGACTTCCGACCTGTCCTTGCGGTTCCTCACGAGGAAGGACCGCTCCGGTCGTTAGGGCCACGTCACACAGACGGGCGAAGGCGGAGCTCTCACCGGGGCCACTTAGGCGTCCCGTTGGCACGCGTCCGATCG
The DNA here is from genome assembly GCA_028392965.1 of Lindernia subracemosa. Lineage (NCBI taxonomy): Eukaryota > Viridiplantae > Streptophyta > Magnoliopsida > Lamiales > Linderniaceae > Vandellia > Vandellia subracemosa. The sequence goes on from JAQPCC010000077.1 coordinate 6,186, forward strand.
TGATGTTCGGACGGTGGCCCTCTGACGAAGACGATGTGAGGTCGTCGTCATCGGGACTTCCGTCCAATCCTAGAAGTGCCTCAATCATGGGCGCCTCTATGGACGTTGAGGCCTGTTCGGTGACAGGCGGAGGACGTGATGGTTGAGGGTCGGGGCTTTTTGAGACGACCGGTTGTTGGGAACCGGCCGAATGGCTAAGGCTCGTGGTATGCGCCGTTGGGTCGATGTCGGCGGCTTCTATCCTACGGGGTGACCCGGCTTGTAGTGGAGTGGGGATTGGAGGAATACGACGACGTCTATGGATAAGCGTGCTGTCATCGTCGTCGTCAGAGGAGTCGTCGCTCATTTGTTGGCGTTGAGGAGCGGGCGACGGCTGCCTCGTGGAGGGTGGTGGTGACGGTGGGCGGAGTATGGGCATCCCGTCTTCGCCGTCCGAGTCGGAGACGTCGCTCAATATTTGTCGTTGAAGAGCACGCGACTTCGGCGGGATCGGCGATGTGCGGCTGACAGGAGATGGTGGTGGGATGGGTGTGATAAGTGGTGGTGAGAGCTGTCGAACGGGTATTTGTTGTGTTTTGTTTTGAGAGCACCCGACTCTTCTTTTTTTTTGTTTTTTTTTTTTTTTTTTTTGCAAAGAGGAACACCTGAAACTAGGGCTTGGTGGGTCTTTATATACCACATTAGTTGGTATATTAAAGTCCATCAAGCCCAAAACCCAATTAGCCCAAACAACTAATACTTATAATAAAGTAAATTACAAACCCAAATAACATCTAATCCAAAGAACTAAATACACTAAAGACGGAAGCATCTAAAATATAAAGAACACAATAAATGATCCTAACATTTAGATGTTTCAGCTTTACTTGAGAGTTTATAAGAATTTTCTATTTTAGCCTTTTTAGCTTTAGTAATTTCTTTCTTTAATTTTGAATTCGGAATGACTTTAGAATTTTTCTTCTCACGAATAGACTTAGAGACATTTTCGTTCATCTGAATATAGAATGATTTCTCTTCCTCTATTCTTTCTTTCTTGATAGATTTAGTCATTCGTGGTTTGTTCTTATTCTGTTTTGAAGATATGTCTTTTAATGGTTCGTTTTTAACAGAATAGGAAGCTGAGGTTGCGCCTTTTTCTAAGGAATATTTGAGAATTGAATTCTCCTTTTGAAGTTCGTCTATTTTAGCTCGAAACCCGTTTCGTTCGGACTCTAGAAGAGATTTTAATTCAGCAATTGTGCGAGTACTTTCTAGAGTATAGCAATCCTTAGGTTCGGGTTTTATCGATAGTATAGAATGTTCCTTGTGTGGCACGGACTCAATTATTTGAGTTGATTTATTTAGCAATATAGTTTCTTTTATTTGGCGTTGCTCAGTTTGTCCTCGTTTAGCTAGAACATCTTCTAATTTTTGAATTTTTGAATATAATTGATTTCTTTGTTCAATGAGACTTTTGTTTTGGGCTGCACTATTTATTTTTTCGTCTTTATATGTAGATAATTCTTTTGTAAGTTCGTTTATAGTTGATTCTTGTTGTGCGACCCTTGTCTTTAAGCTAGTCAACATTTCTTGTTCTATTGTTAGTCTATTTTTAAGAGTAGCTTTTTCTTCTAAACTCTTAACTAAGCAGTTGTAATTATTTTCTAGCCTAGCTTCTAATTCTTTGATTTTTATCAAGTAGTTGGCTTCCATATTTACTTTCTGGGTTGGATGTTTTTTATCGTTATTGTGTTTTTGAATTGATATTAAATTTTGGATTAAAACTTTTCGAATTCGACAAGATTTATTTCAAGAAATTTCAGTTCAGGAAAATATTTTCGTTAAAAATGTCGAGAAATTTTGAGTTCGAGAAAAGTTTTCATATTGAATTAGAGAATTTTCATATTCGAAAAGAATTTCAGTTTGAGAAATTTTCGTTCGAGAAAAATTTGTGTTCGAAAAATTTTAGTTTAAGTTGAAAAAAAACTCAGTTAGAGAATTTTAATAAAAGGTTTTCGCAATGTATAAGTTTTCGCAGTGAAAGTTTTGGCAAAACGTTTTTTTGTATGAATGGAATTCGAAAAATGTTTTTTTTTTTTTTTTAACGAACAGTAGCTGTGAAAAACTTAATTTTTCAGATGTTACTGTAGCTTGCGAAAAAAAATTAATTTTTTCGGATGGTAGCTTGCGGAAAACGTTTTCAAATGAATAGTATGTGCGAATTTTTTTTTTTTTTGATGAATAGTATGCGAAAAATTTTCCGGATGAATTTTTTTCGGATCAGAAATTTGCTTTTCGTATCAGAAAATTTGTTTTTCGGATGAAAAATGTTTTTTTTTCTCGAATGAACAGTATTTTTTTTCGGATGAACACTACCGTGCGAAAAAAAATATTTTTCGGATGAACAGTGATTTTTTTTGGATGAACAGGGTTTTCGTATGAACAGTGCGTGCGAAACAAATTTTGTTTTTCGGATGAACAGTGATTTTTTTCGTATGAACAGTACCGTGCGAAAAAAATTTGTTTTTCGGATGAACAGTACTTTTTCGGATGAAATAGTATGCGAAAAACGTTTTCGGGTGGAAGGTTTTCGTATTGAAATCTTTTTCGTACGAAAGAAAAAATGATTTTCGTATTGAAATTTTTTTTTTTCGTATCACAAATAGAAATTTTCGTACGCACACTTTTTTTTTTTTTTTGTAGTGACAAATTAAAAGATTATCGTACGCAAATTTTTATTTTTTTTTCGTTCGAGAAATTAAGACTTTTGCGTACGCTACAGTATCCGAAAAACTAAAGTCAATGCGAAAAAGTTTTAAAATGAGAGTGATACGAAATCCTAGTCAATGCTAAAATAACTTGATACGAAAACTATCATATGAATGGTGCGAAAACATTTTGGTGCGAAAACTTTTATTTGGTGCGAAAATGCGATTTTATGTGCGAAATCTTCAAATAACATTCAAATTAACACATTAAGCACAGTTAATCGATCGAAATTGAATGGGTAATCATCTAAAACACTTGATTAACACAATCGAATCCAAAATATAGTCCAATTTTGCATTTTCAGCGAAGAACAGTTTGAAGATGAAAAAAATAGTGTCGATCGCAAATTTGAAAATTAAGCTCAATTAATCGAAGATAATCGCAATTAACATATAACAATTCATTCGCAAACAGTTTTCGTTCAGCATCATACGAAAACAGCAATCAAAACAACATACGAAAGTCATATAGATCATGCGAAAAAGATTTGGCACGAAGAACACATCACACGACAAAAAAAAATTTCAGCAACAAAATTCATCAATTCAATCAACGATTCGGCTCTGATACCAATTGTTAGGTCCGTTTTATCAACCAACGAAGAACTCGAGCATAGATTCGATAGATTTACCTCGATGATAATGCGAGCGGAAGCTTTAGGATTAAATCAATCAAATCTTCATTAATCACAAACTTTCTCTACAATTATCCTCTTTCTCTCTCTACAATTAACCCTAGTTTAGATAGTAATTAGAGAGAGATTTTCTAGTGAGAGAAAGCTAAACTCAAGTTATGTGCTAATCACACATACTTGCCCTATATATACCAATCAATATTGGTATATTTGCATTCTAGTCCCTAACTATACATATATTACAATTAAGTCCCTAGACAAAGATAACTTGATTATTGAACACTATAAAATACTTCCAACAATCTCCCCCTTAGTGTTCAATTATAATTGAAGCTTCGGTTGTCTTTGTCTCTCGAATCTTCAGTCTACATCATCAGTTGAACACAACAGAATAATTTTCAATATTAAAATAACCCATCACGAGGTTCACGTATCCCATGAAGGGAAGGCAAGGCGTCCCCGTATTATCAACTCACAGCGAAAAAAACTAGCATTCTCCACAGTCTGAAACTGCCCTCGTGTCTCCGATCGATGATCCTTTGCCTATACAGGGGTAATGATTTTAGTTCAACCATAAACAAGCAATTCGGTAAAATCTTCAACGTCATTTAAAATCATAGTATGAAACACGTCTTGCCATCAAGAACGGTCTGGAAACAGATTAAATATCAGTACGACATCAGAAACACAGTACAAGTGCATTATGAAGGAGCGTGGAGATAGTTTCGAAATTATACGACAAAATACCGAAAATGGCAACCCCATCTTAAAAAATTCATAACAATTCGTAGGAATATCGGATTAATGTGATTCCAGTGGCTGTGAACTGCTAATGAAGAAAACGTTCCACGGAGGCTAGCTTCGATAACAACGGAGTAGTATAGATAGGTTAAAACTGATAATTACTGAGGCATTAGAAGCAGGGTCTAAAGCAAAAAGTTCACAAATTCATAACAAATCATAGGAATGTTGGAACGAGATGATTCAAGCTGCTGTCAAAAGCTTAGGAAGCTAGCTTTCAAAGACTAGTTTTATAAGATTCAGAGTAGTATAGCTAGGGAAAATTTACGAAATACAACAGCGCTGTCACCGAACAGTTTCAGCTTCGCAGCTGAATGTTCGAAAAATCATATCAATTCGTAGAAACATCGGATTGATTCATTTCCAGCGGCTATGAAAAGCTAACTTAGATTTCCACAGAAACAAACTTGAAGAAGATTGGATCACAATAACTAGAATTCGAAAAATACAGCGGAGCAACAATTGAAATACAAAAAATAGAACATGATAGTAGATGATGAAGACTTAGGAACCTACCTTGCCTTGATACAACTTGAACTAACAAAAGCTATGCTGTAATGATCCAGCTCCTACGATTTTTATCATCTACTTGGTTTTGTTTTGTTTTTTTTTTTGTTTTTTTTCCCCCACGTTTGTTGCTTAGAGATGAAGTTATGAAGATGATAAAGATGAGTTAAGGCTTCTAGTAAAAACTCTTGCATGGACTTGGGCTGAAAAAAAGATAAACGGGTTGGGCTAGTCTTTATAAAATTTAGATGTTATAAAGAACCTCCCTCCAAGCCAATTTACAGCTTCTCTTAGCTTTCCTCTTGGCTTGTATCGAGCTTGAAGCCTCAGCATCACGCAGCAAATCATCACTTACTGCCAAAGTTTATGCTTTTCCAGCAAAACTTTCACCCTTCACATTGCATGAAGTTCCTTCGATCCTAGCCACCTGAGCCCGTTTTCCAGCCCATCTCCGGATAGCTTCGCCTTGCTTCTTGGTCTCTACTATGCTAGTGATGTGGAGCCGGTTGAGCAAGGCAAAGAATTGAACGAGGAAATGCGTGAACCATTTCGGGTCTATGTGAGACGTGCAAAAGCGGATAAGATTCCAACAGGTCTTCTAAATTAATTACGTGATTATATTTCTATAAATAGCAATTATTAGTTGCAGTAAATCTCTCTTTAGCATTTATTTTATTTTCCTAGCATTTATTATTGATTCCCTAGAATCAAGGCTTCTATTATTAGGATAGTGGTGGAGATTATAAGAGGGCATCGATCCTTCTGTAATGATGATCATTATTCTATCAAATAAAGTTTCTTAGGAAGGTTATTAGAAGTTTAATCTTTGACAAGGACCCAACCTCGTCAAGATTCGTTTCTTTTTACCCATCAATTTGGTCCGACCCGCCGGATCCAATCATGGTGGAAACACGAGATTCCTCAACCAGCGTCAGACTGCAAACTCTTGAAGAAAACATAAGTGTTATGGCAGAAGAACAGATTTAAATGAAGACGAGTATCGATACTGTCAAAGATCAGGTGGTTGAGATATTACGGGTTCTCTCGGAAATTTTGACCGGCCCGAATGTTGGAAAGACAAGTAACTCTAACACTCCACTGACTGTCAAGAGTGGAAATTCAACGGGTGGCGTAGGTTCCACTACCAATCTAATCCTACCCACGTTCGACGGAAGTGACCCTCATGGGTGGATTGCTCTGGTAGAACAATTGTTTGACATCCATACCATTCCGGAAGATCAACGAATCCAATTAATACTTGTGGCAATGGAGGGGGTGGCTCTTAATTGGTTTCGATGGCTTCAACGTCGCAAATCTGGATTCACGTGGCAATAATTTACCCACGCTCTTATGATTCGATTCGATGAAAGGCATGAAGGGAGTCCGTATGAGCGCTTAGCAGCAATCAAACAAACAGGTTCCATCATCAGTTATATTGATCTATTTATTCAACTGTCAAATCAAGTGCCCAATCTTTCCGAAGAACATTACCTTGGGCATTTCATGAATGGCCTTAAGGAAGATATACGATGCGATCTTCGGATTTTGGACCCGGGAACGCTGGAAGTAGCTATGCAGATGGCACATAATATCGAAAGAAAGTATCAACGACAAGTAGGGACTTTGGGAAATCGGTCTAACTTTTCCGGTAGCAGAGGCTCATCGTCAACATACCCGGTTTCATCGATGATTCATCCCCCAACAGCCCCAGTTACGACAAACTCTCATGGAATTTCCGCACCAAAACCATCTCAATCGGGACAATCAACGGCTAGGACCCCATTTCGACGTTTACCAAAAAAAGAATATAAAGATCTTAGACAACGAGGATTGTGTTTTCGTTGTCGCCAACCATATTACCCGCTTCACGACTGCCCAATGAAATAACTTCGGGTGTTGTTAATGGAAGAAGAAGACCCGTCGGATGCTGAATTGGAAGAAATGGTGACAGAAATGGGAAACGAAGGGATGGTTACCCAGGAAGAGGACCAGATGATTGAAAGTGCTGCTTTATCTTTATGTTCAATTGCGGGCTTATCCGGACCTCATACAATGCGGCTTCGAGGCAGAATTGCGAATCAAGAGATCACTATTCTGGTGGATAGTGGTGCAAGCCACAACTTTGTGTCACAGAAGATAGTGAACGAGATGAACTTGCCCAAGGATATTACTGGTAAGTTCGGAGTCCAACTGGGAGATGGTCGTCGGGCAGAATCAATGGGGGTGTGCCGAAATCTAATCATTCGTCTGCACCATTTTGAAGTACAAGCGGATTGTTATGTTTTTCCTTTGGGGAGTGTAGATGTAATCCTAGGGATAGCTTGGCTGGCAAAGTTGGGACACGTACGAGTTAATTGGGCGAAATTGACTATGACTTTCGAGAGCGAAGGAAAATTAGTTCAGATTGAAGGTGACCCATCACTGTGCAAGTCTAGGGTGGGAATCCGCTCCCTTATTCACACCCAAGAAACAGAGTTTTGGGCGGCTATTTTTGAGGAGCTACACGACGTGACAATGAGTGAAATGATTGCAGATAAAGAGAAAAAGATGGCGTTGGATGCAACACTTTATTATCATTCACATGTGTTCGAAGATCCTGATGGGTTACCACCTAGCCGACTCACAGGCCACCGAATTGAAATGATTAAGGGTGCTGGTCCAGTCTCAGTGCGACCTTACTGCTATGGGCATACTCAGAAAGACGAGATTGAAAGATTAGTCCAGGACATGCTATTAGCCGGAATAATTCAGCCAAGCGCAAGCCCATTCTCGAGTCTCGTATTATTAGTAAAGAAGAAAGATGGAAGCTGGCATTTTTGCGTAGATTATCGAGAATTGAACAAAGTTACTATCACGGATAAATACCTGATACCGGTGATACAAGAGATGCTTGACGAATTATCGGGAGCGACGGTGTTCTCGAAAATTGATTTACGTTCAGGTTATCATCAGATCCGAGTTGTACCGACCGATGTGCCTAAAACAGCTTTTCGTACTCCCAACGGACACTACGAATTTCTCGTAATGCCGTTTGGACTAACAAATGCCCGGGCCACATTTCAATCAACCATGAACGATCTGTTTCGGCCGCTTCTACGTAAGTATGTTTTGGTTTTCTTCGACGATATCTTAGTATATAGTAAGACATGGGCAGATCATATGGCGCATTTAACACACGTGCTGGAGATTCTGAAGGACAACAATTTTAAGGCCAATCGCAAGAAATGTGCATTTGCATGTCAACAAGTGGAGTATCTCGGTCACATAATTTCTCACCAAGGGTGGCGATGGGCCCAATTAAAGTAACTGCGGTGGTCAACTGGCCGCAACCTAAGTCCGTTAAAGAGGTGCGTGGTTTTCTGGGTTTGACAGGATATTACCGCAGATTCGTGCAAAATTATGGGCTAATGGCACGACCATTGACTCAACTGCTGAAAAAGGAATTTGTGGATCGTTTTATTTGGACATCTGCTGCTGATTTTGCCTTTCGAGCGTTAAAGGAGGCCTTAACTTCAGCCCCGGTCTTAGCATTACCAGACTTCACCAAAATGTTCGTTATTGAGTGCGATGCATTTGGTACAGGAATTGGCGCTGTATTAATGCAAGAGGGATGCCTAATAGCTTATTTCAGCAGAGCCTTGACGGAGAGTACATGTACTAAATCAGCATATGAACGAGAGTTGATGGGATTGGTATTAGTCGTGCAACATTGGCGGCCGTACTTGATCGATCGGCATTTTACTGTCCGGACAGACCATCATAGTTTGAAGTATTTGCTGATAAGTTAGGATATTACGTGATTTTTAATACCATAAGTTTGCATATTTAGTCGTCATCTATCTAAATATTCTCGAATATCTTATGTTTAAGTGTTATTTCTTATTTGATAGATATCAGAGCGAAAGCGATAAAAAACGGGGAGTTGCGATCAATTTGAGAGTCTTAGGGATCTTTTCGCAATTTTTAGGAATATTGGAGCAGCTTTGCAATTGAGTGAAGAAAGAATCAAAAGAGGAAATATTTTCTTTAAAGGGGCTAAGACACATGAGAAGAAAAGAAGAATCTTAAGAGATATTCTTGCCTTGAGAAGCAGCCACCTCTCACCATCATAAAAACCCTACCACCACACAAGCAGCCGTCTCACCTTATCACCATCATCCACGGCAGCCAACTCTCACCAATCAGCCGCCATAACCCTCAACGCCCCCTCAACGCAGCAGCCACCTCTCCAACCCAACACAAAGCAACCAGCCACCTCTCCAAACCCCTCTCACCCACACGGCAGCCCCATCCTCACCATCAAGCAAGCAGCTCTCACCATCCAAGGAGTCACAAGCACGCTACCATCACCATCATCCCGAGGACTCAAGCGAAAAACGTGGGGATCAACCCGGAGCCGAATCATAGGGAAGATATCATGTTTTCTCTATCTTTATCGTTGTTTTTCCTTGTTTCCTCACCATATATGAGTAGCTAATTCCCTTGTGTTTGAGATTAGATGAACCCTAGCGAGATCAAACCTATGTTTTGACTACCTTATCGTCGGTTTTATTAATATTATGATTCATTTACGAATTATGTTCAGTTTCGATTATGTCTATGTGATTGGAATTGTTTATTTGTCTTGATTATGTCTATGTGATTAAGATAATTTCTGGAAAATCGCGAGTTACCCTCGAAAGAGGGACGAACGATTAGACCACTCGTAAAAGAACGGAATAAAATTCAGCGCTAGAAATAGGTTGCACTACCCCGCCGGATTAGAGTCAAATCTAATAGCAGAATTCATTGTGTATTAATGCGATTCTATGAAGTATAGTTAGGGAAGCTTGCCCAGCTATTACTTTCGTAGGATTAGTTGTTTGCGTGTTTATGTGATTAGGAAAGTTACGTCCAGTTACATGAATTCGTATGCATGATTTAGGAATTCTCATGGTCTAATATTTAGTAAAATCTTCGTAAGGCATGCTTAGTAATTTTGATCGAGCTAGGGGGATTCGAAGTCTCAAATACGCTTGTTTTCATAAAGTCGTCTTTATTATTTATTTTGTGAATTTAATTTAGTTTGTTATTTGCGTTTCCATACGATAATTCTACCTTTTTCACTAGGATATTTAAACGATGGTTTTATTACTTGCTCATCATTTGCTAAACCAGAGGATCGTCACCCCGTCACAGCAGGTGTGCGTGGCCAAGTTGATGGGATATACATTTGACATCGTATACAAGACCGGACGCACAAATTCAGCCGCTAATGCACTCTCTCGACGTAGGGAAGATGATGGTGAGTTGGCTGCCATTAGTGGACCACTATGGACATCTCTGACAGATGTAGTTGAGGAACAACAGCATGATCCATACATTCAGGCAATCATAAAAGAGATAAAACATGGTCAGAAGAATCGGTTGGGTTTTGTCGTAGTGGAAGGAAAGCTTTTTCATAAAGGACGTCTAGTTTTACCCACCTCGTTTACATGGATCCCAAAGTTGATATATGAATTCCATGATATGCCAACAGGAGGCCATGCAGGGGTATTCCGCACATAACGTCGAATCGCTTCCAGTGTATATTGGCGTGGAATGTATCGTGGCATTAAGGAATATGTTAACAATTGCTTAGTTTGTCAGAAGTCCAAGTATGAAGCACAACATCCTGCGGGATTACTACAACCACTACCGATCCCGAAGAGGATATGGGAAGATATCTCAATGGATTTCATAACCGCTTTGCCGAAATCTCAAGGTTACACTAGTATTCTGGTCGTCGTGGACCGGCTCTCAAAATATGCGCATTTTATGACGATGGGCGCTCCAATTACTGCGAGAAGCTTGGCTAAAAAATTTGTTAAAGAAATTGTTCGATTGCATGGGTTGCCGAGAGCTATTGTAAGTGATCGAGATCCTATTTTTATGAGTGCGTTTTGACGAGAACTGTTTAAATTTCAGGGAACTAAGTTGAAGTTCAGTTCTGCTTATCACCCGGAAACTAATGGCCAGACCGAGGTTCTTAACCGGGTTCTCAAGACATATTTACGGTGCTTTTCGTCTGAAGAACCTCAAAAGTGGGCTGTGTGGTTACCATGGGCCGAATATTGGTACAACACGTCATTCCAAACTGCGGCAAAATTAACTCCATTCGAGGTGGTTTATGGAAGGCAACCTCCAACTATTCAGCGATTTACTCTTGGGGAACGCAAAATTGATGCCGTGACAGAGGTCTTAGAGAGTAGAGATAAGGTACTTCAACAACTGCGGTCAAACTTGGAAAGGGCACAACAATGCATGGTTCAATATGCGAATAAACGTCGAGTGATGTAGAGTTTCAGGTGGGTGATAAGGTATTTCTCAAGGTTCGGCCCCATCGGCAAACTTCGATGACTCCGCACTCCTATAACAAGATCGCAGCTAAATACTATGGCCCATTTGAGATTTTGAAGCGAATTGGATCAACGGCATATGAGTTGCGCCTACACTTATCTTCTCGTGTTCCATGTTTCCCAATTGAAGCGAGTAATTGGAAATCATCCAGTCGAGACAGCATTGCCGATAAGTTTAGAGGTAACTGAAAGTAAAATCTTTGAGCCGGAAGAGATTTTACAGTCTCGCATTCGACAAGTCGATTCCCAAAAGATACCAGAGGTCTTGGTTGTGTGGAAAGGTAAGTCAAGAGAAGAGACGACTTGGGTTGAAGTGATTGACTTATCTTAACAATTCCCGCAATTCAGCCTTGGGGACAAGGCTGTTCTCAATGGGTGGCAAGTTGATGTGGAGCCGGTTGAGCAAGGCAAAGAATTGAACGAGGAAATGCGCGAACCATTTTGGGTCTACGTGCGACGCGCAAAAGCGGATAAGATTCCAGCAGATCTTCTAAATTAATTACGTGATTATATTTCTATAAATAAACAATTATTAGTTGCAGTAAATCTCTCTTAGCATTTATTTTATTTTCCTAGCATTTATTATTGATTCTCTAGAATCAAGGCTTCTATTATTAGAATAGTGGTGGAGATTATAAGAGGGCATCGACCCTTCTGTAATGATGATCATTATTCTATCAAATAAAGTTTCTTAGCAAGGTTATTAGAAGTTTAATCTTTGACAAGGACCCAGCCGCGTCAAGATTCGTTTCTTTTTACCCATCAGCTAGACACCTCATCAACTTGCAAGGCATCAAAACTTGCAGCAACAGATTCTGCTTTTTCAGTAGAAAATTCAATTTCTGTCGAACATTCATCCTCACTTTCGACCTCCATGTCCGAGCTTTCATCCACCCCAGGGCTTAACCTCATATGTGGCTTGAAAGTAATCTTAATCCCAGGTGAAAACTCCTCCACCTCGAGCTCAGAATCAACACCATTCGAGCTCACTTTGTCAAGATTAACAACAGCAGTTTCTGTCAATTCTGCTCCAACTAGGGGTATTGCACGACCTCGCTTCACCTCAAGACGAGGTTTATGTGGCTTTCCTTTTACCACATTCAATACTACACATTTTCTAGTTTCCATAGGAGTGCTTTTCATTACAGAACAACCTTCCAAGACATAGATTCCATGCCTCCGAAAACCAGAAAAAATCAGCTTTTGCTGGTTCCAGACTTGAATTTTTCCAGCTTGAACGTTCATGTTGTATCCCTTCTCATCCATGGCTCCGATGGATATCAAGTTCCTCCTCAACTCAGGGACATACCTTACATCCCTAAAAATACCTACAACACCTGACTTGAGCCTCAAATGCACAGATCCAATCCCAAGTACTTGACAAAAGCTGCCATCACCCAACTTCACCTTACGCTCAGTTGTTTTCTTAAAACCTTTCAACCAATCCTTGTTGCAAGTGATGTGGAAGCTGCACCCTGAGTCAAGGATCCACTCCTTGCTCTCCTCAAGCTCAGAGACATTTAAAACCTCTGCATATTCATAACCATCACATGCAAAATCAGCAGCTTCAGTTTTCAAATTTCTAGAACTTCCACCTGCGTTTTGATTCAATCTTTTGGGGCATAAACGTCGAATGTGTCCCTCCTCTTGGCAAAGGTAACACCTAACAGGACCCCTAGGCTCACTCTTGTCCTTTCCTTTGCCTTTCTTTTGCCACGAATTCGATCTGTTCTGCACCAATAACAGATCAGCAGAATCTGAAATTACAGCAGCATCATGATTTTTCTTCGTGTTTAACTGCTTCGAGCTCAATGCTGAGAGCACGTCATCGAGCTTCAACACTTCCCGGCCATACAACAAAGCCTCCTTGAAATGCTCATAGCTCCTAGGCAGTGAACACAATAAGAGAAGAGCTTGACATTCATCCTTCAACTCCTCACCTACATTCTGCAAATCCATAATCAGCTTCGAGAAATGATCAATTTGCTGATCTAGCGGCCGATCCTCTTGCATTCTAAACGTGTATAGAGCTTGTTTCAGGTACAAACGCCTAGCCAGGGATTTCGTCATGTACAATGCATCAAGTTTCTTCCACAAATCCTCCGCCGAAGTCTCCTTAGCTACCTTACGAAGCACCTGATCGGACAAGCAGAGAATTAGAGTAGAATATGCTCTCTCTCGGATCTTCTTCTTCAAAACATCCGCCATATCCTTCGGTTCCATCTCTGCCTCAGGCTTCAAAGCCTCCTCAAGCCCCTTCTCAACCAGAAGATCCTTCATCTTCAATTTCCAGAGACCAAAATCATTAGATCCGTTGAAGATTTCCATTTCCAATCGCGTAGCAGCCATACTAGCTTGGATAGCTTCGATCCACGCTTACCGCACCAATTGTTGAGATTCTGGCTGCAATCAATCCGCCTTTCAACTGTGTTTATATGTGTATGAATTGATCTAACTTAATCGAGCAATTGCAAGCTCGATCGAATCGAAATCACAGCTCAAAAACACATAAAATGAAAACAGGATTTACGTGGTTCGGCCGAACTTTGGCCTATGTCCATGGACCAACAGAGCCTCGATTTATATTACTCACCAACATGAAAGTTACAGATCTCCGTGTCTTCTACAAATCTCTAGTTGACAACTCTCGCTAATTCTAATCCTAGAAAAAGTTACGAGCTCTCAAAGTGACCGGTTTGAAACTGAATTTCTGGTATTTATAATATATCTTTGCTGCTTCCATACATTGACGGGTAGTACCATGCGCTGCTCAACTTGTACAATGCGCGCTGCATCTCAGCCATCGACCCTTCTCGTGCCAGATCCAACGGTTCCTGTTTAAACGTAGAGATTTAACCTCAGCCCTTGATCTTCCGCGCGCTAGCTCTAACGGATACTGTTCATCTACAAGACTTAGAAAGAATTTAGCTTTAATCCATGTTCTTCAAACTTGTGATCGTCCGGCCATGTTTCCGGCCATCTCCGGCGCGTTTAAGCTCGCTTTTCCCAACATCATTGTAGGTTCCAGATTCAACACATCCAACGAATTAAGATGAACTTGAACTTGAGAATTAAGATCGATTGATTCACCTTAGTAATTAGCGCGCGGAAGCAAGATAATCATCAATCAATCTTCATTTAATCCAATAGCTTTCTCTACAAGCAATCCATATACCTCTCCACAATTAAGCCTAATCTATTGTGATGAAGAGAGAGATATTAAAATGAGAGAAAGCCTCGCTCAAGGTATGTTCAAGTTGTGTGTAAAATACACACACTTGCCCTATATATACCAATATGCTTTGGTATATATCACATCAGTCCCTATATTATCATAAACTACAATTTGGTCCCTAGACAAAGATAACATGACATTTGAGCACTAGAAATGGATTCCTAACAATCTCCCCCTTAGTGTTCAAATGTCATTGGAGCGCCAATAGTCTTTATCTCTAATGATCTTCAGTCTTCATCATCGATTGAACACAAGAATGAATTCCTAACAATCTCCCCCTTTGTGTTCAATTGTGGATTAGACACGTTCTTCGTTGCTGCTTGAAGAAAAGGTTGAGGGCTTCTGGAGAATCTTCTTTCTCCCCCTATGTACATGCTCCCCCTTTTTCTTCTTTGCAACCTTGAATTTTTTTTTTATCACGTTCTTGCATAGATCAGAGTTGTGTAGATCTAAGGACATTGACTCTTCGTTTATGCTTATGCCATGGAGAGAGGTCGTGTTTGTTGTGGTTCAGCACGTGCGGTGTAAGCTCGGCTTCTTTAATGATATCACGTGCTCTCCCCCTCATGGCGATTCAATTGTATCGTCATGCCTACGGATCAAGGTGATTCCTCGTGTAAGCGCGGAGCGTGTTGATGTTGAAGTCCGGATGAAGTAACCTGAAAACGGGACCGACGACCAATCATCGTGAGACATCCCTAGATGTCACTCTTGGTCGTTGATGCAAAGTCACAAAGACTTGCATTTGAAGGGACTACGGGGCCACATAGGCAACCCGTTGACATCGTTCTAGAGTCGTGCTCCAGAAGATGGCCTGCTACCGTTGTTGTTTTGAAGTTGCAACGGCAGGACTTCCTTCTGATCATAGAAGCACATTTGTCAGAAATATGTCTACAGAAGTTCGGGCTAGGTCACATAGACCTGCATAGTATGTGTAAAAATAATGTATGTGTCCTAAAAAAAATAGAAAACTTTTTAGGCTATGGGACACACTAGACGTTTAAGTGCATAGAATAAAGTCGTGGTGTGGGGCTGTGGACCACTAGATTCAATATCTCCCGCTTCAAAGTGAAACGGTGATAGCATATGCGGTTCCCCGTGAGATATTGAAACACTTGTCTTTAGGGAGACAAATGAGTAGCTAGGAAGGGTTGTGCATGCGCCTTTGGACCCGATGAGGCGTCTTCTACCCGGGAGCTGAAAAATCAGTCCTGTACCTATAATGGTTATGGCCCGGATAGTTTGTGGTTGAGGTGTAAAGATTATATCGTTATTCGCTCAAAAACCCTCACATACACTCGGGGTTGTTCCTGGGATAGGTACAGTGTGGGATTAACTGAACCATGGGAACAGGTATGTGAACACCTCTTTTTGTGTCTTTGCGCTTTTTGGGTTGAGGTAGCACTCCCCGTCAAAGTACGAAAGTTGTCTTCAGGGCATCCCCCTTTTTTTTTAAGCTCTTGCGCCGTTTTAGGTAACTCTCCCCCTAAAATGGTGCACTATTTCTAATATGATGCCCTTGCTCCCCTAAATAGATGCGCTTTGAGGATTGCATATTACAAAAATCAAGCGTCTTTTATACATGAAGTAACACTCCCCCTTAAATGTGCCTTCTGCACTCATAAGTGTTACTCCCCCTAAACCATATACGCTTGTTATATGAGAACCATGGTAATACGCTCTTTTTGAAGTTCATGCGCCTTGTCTATCTGTCTATCCACTCCCCATCTAAATATATAAAGAATGTAAAGACGACATAGACAAATTTTTAGGTACTAAGGATGATACATTAGACTTCCTTTGAAACTCAATACTAAAGATGAAGTCTAATATCTAGGACAGTAATGTACCTATTTTGACAATGAAATTCAAGTCATCTTCTTTTAGCAATGAAGCTCAGAGTTTTTTTTTTTTTTTTTTTTTTTTTTTTTTTTCAGGCCTATATATATTTATATATATATATATTTATATATGTATATATTTTCTTTTTAAAGGAATTGGCGAAAACTAAAAAAACTTATAATGTGGCGAAAACAATTAGCGAAAAGAAAAAGGTTCTCGCTAAAAAAAAAATTCGCTGAGTGTTGGCGAAAAGTAAAAGTTTTCGCTAAAAATGTTTTCGCTGAAATAGTTAGCGAAAAGTTTGAGGTTTTCGCTAGACTTTTCAGCGAAAAGTTTTTTTTTATTATTATTTATTATTATTTTATATTATACCTATATATATATATATATATTTATATATAAAAAAAATGGCGAAAACAGTTAGCGAAAAGAGAAGGTTTTCGCTGAAATAGTGAGCGAAAAGTTAGCGAAAAGTTCTTTTTTTTTTTTTTTTTTTTTTAATGTAAAATCTAAAAAACAATATTTATTTATATAGTATGATTGCTCACATTTCATACCGATCACGGGTGTGGAGAAATCTCGAATACCACACGTGTCGGGAATTGGTGGTTGCTTGCAGCTCATACCGATTATGCGTGTGAAGCAACCCGAGGACCTACACATAATCGGGATCCTGCAAAATCAATTAGCGGGACTTTGGTACCCATTTTTGGACGGGTCCTCCCTGATTAGCAGTAATATTATAAAGCTCATAAGGTTCAAATTTGGAATTAAAATTAGCAGATAAAGTAGTCATAGGAAGCCACGTTTGTTTAGGACTACTTATTTCCATTTCTAGCTTAGGTTTCCAAATTTGTACCGTTCTGAAATTATCATTTTTAGCACGGGTGAATGTGTGTCTATTGTTAGTTGAGAAAATTTTCTCTTTCGCCAGTCGTTGAAGATGTTTTTCAGATTTGACTTTGACTGTGTACTTGAGATAGGAATACGAACTAATAGAATCAATAGCATTCAATATAGAATTGTCGTATTTCCTATTAGGAAGAATCACATCATTCACATAGGTGTTTTCATAAAATGAACTACTTTTATTTTTCAGACAATTATTATTTTTAGACATTTCAGTTTTAGGAGAGAATGTATAATAATTGCCTTTCAAAGCTTTAGTAGCTTTCTTGACCTTTGGAATGACCTTAGAGATGTTTGTAGTAGGAACAGAGGTAGAACCATTTTCGTTCATTTTAATATATAATGATTTTTCTTCCTCTATTCTTTCTTTCTTGATAGCTTTAGTCATTCGTGGTGTTTTCTTATTCTGTTTTGGAGATATGGTTTTTAATGGTTCGCTTTTAACAGAGTAAGAAGTTGACGTTGCGCCTATTTTGTAGGAATTTTTGAGAAATGTATTCTCCTTTTGAAGTTCATCAATTTTAGCTTGAAACCCTTTTTGCTGCGATTCCAGAAGAGAATTTAACTCGGAAATTTTGCGTTCGATTTTTGGATTATCACAATTAAATTCGGGTATTATAGTTTGTATAGAATGTTCCTTTTTGATAGGCATTGTCTCATTTGTTTGAGTAGATTTATTTTGAGACAATTTTAGCTCAGTTTCTTTCTTGGCAATAAGTATTTCGAGTTCTTTATTTTTAATGCGTAATTTATTGCATTCTTCTGAAAGACATTTATTCTGAGCTTGATGATTTTTAATTTCTTCTTTATAGGCAGCTATGTTTGTTCTTAATTCAGAAATATTCGGTCCATAATTTTCTGCCTTAGATAGCAAACTAGTAATCTCATCTTTAGCATTGGTCAATTGACATTCAAGACTAGCTTCGATTTCTAAATGTTTTCTTAACTCACGCTCGTTATTAGCTAGCCTAGCTTCTAATTTTCTGACCATTTCGTTATTTGTGGATGAGAATTTTTGTTGAACTGTTTGCTTTTCTTCCTCATATGTATTAAGGCTCTTTTTAAGTTCACAGACTTTTATTTCATAACGTCCTAATTTTAGTTCAAGGTGTGTGATTTTATCTTGTGCATTTGTTAAAAGACCTTGAAGACTAGACTCGTTAAGTAAATGTTTTCTAAGAACACGTTCGTTGTTAACTAGTCTATCTTCGAGTATTTTAATTGTTAGTTCATGAGAGCTCATATATGTTTCCATTTTTTTTTTATCTTTTCAGTTCAAACCAATTTAAAGTTCGAAAATTGTAATTGGTATAGAATGTTGGAAATTTTAATTTTGACTAAAAATATGTTGGATGGTATATTGATCGTCTTGTTTTGTTGATTAAAAAAATATTGACTTAAAGTCTTAGCTATGTTTTCGTATTGAAATAATTTTCGGAAGTTTTAGGTATCAAATATTATTTTTTAAAAATGATTTTAAAAAAAAACTTGTACTGAGAATAATTTTTTGTACCGAAAAATTTTACCAGTCCCAAAAAAATTTCGTTACACGAAACTTTTTCGTATGAACCATGAACCTATATAAAGTACGTACAAAAAAAAATCTCAAAGTGAAAAATAAAAATTTTAGGGCGAAAACCGTCGAAAGCTTTGTGAACAGTATGTGGCGAAAACTTTCGAAGGTTTTCGCTGTAAAGTCTAGCGAAAAGTTTCCAAGTTTTCGCTACTTTACTAAGAACAGTATATAGTGAAAAGATTAGGTTTTCGCTAGGTATGAACTTTTCGCGACGTTTAGTTTTCGCTAAAATAGTTGGCGAAAAGTTCTAAGTTTTCGCTGAAATAGTGTATAGCGAAAAGCTTTGAGGTTTTCGCGAAGTGGTGAAAAGTTCTAGATTTTCGCTAAGAAGTCTAGCGAAAAGCTTAGGTTTTCGCTGAAACAGTATGTAGCGAAAAGCTTTGAGGTTTTCGCTAAGTGGCGAAAAGATTAGGTTTTCGCGAAGTTGTGAACTCTAAAACTTCTCGTGTGAACAGTGTTTGGCGAAAAGTTTTAAGTTTTCGCTGGCCACTGGTTTCCCTAGGAATGAACTTTTCGCTAAGAAATGTAGCGAAAAGTTTAGGTTTTCGCTGAAACAGTATATATAGCGAAACGTTATAGGTTTTCGCTGAGTGTCTCGCGAAAACTTTTGAGGTTTTCGCTGAAAACAGTATATGGCGAAAAGCTTTAAGGTTTTCGCCAATAAATCTAGCGAAAACTGGTTTTCGCTGAAAAGGTTTGGTTTTCGCTAATAAGTCAAATCAGCTAAAAAACACGTAATTAAACAAGTAAACACCGATTTAGCTTATAAAATACTAGTTTATGTAGCGAAAACCGCTGTTCATGTAGCGAAAACAGCTGTTCAACTGGCGAAAATAGCTGTTCTTGTGGCGAAAACCACTGAACTGTTCTGATTTTTTCACTCAAATCCTAATTTCTGCTTAATCAGAACATAATTATCGAACAATAGGCATCGACGCAGCTTACCTATCACTCGATTAACACAATTAACACTGGATTAACACAGAAATCAGGCGAAAATCAGAATGCAACAGTGACAAACCCAAAGTCATTCAAAATCAGCAATTCAACTCAAATCAGCAAATTAAGCTCAATCAAAGCAGATTTAACACAGAATCAACAAACAAGTTTGCTCTGATACCAATTGTAGGTTCCAGATTCAACACATCCAACGCATTAAGATGAACTTGAACTTGAGAATTAAGATCGATTGATTCACCTTAGTAATTAGCGCACGGAAGCAAGATAATCATCAATCAATCTTCATTTAATCCAATAGCTTTCTCTACAAGCAATCCATATACCTCTCCACAATTAAGCCTAATCTATTGTGATGAAGAGAGAGATATTAAAATGAGAGAAAGCCTCGCTCAAGGTGTGTTCAAGTTGTGTGTAAAATACACACACTTGCCCTATATATACCAAAGCATACTTTGGTATATATCACATCAGTCCCTATATTATCATAAACTACAATTTGGTCCCTAGACAAAGATAACATGACATTTGAGCACTAGAAATGGATTCCTAACACAGCCATCGACCCTTCTCGTGCCAGATCCAACGGTTCCTGTTTAAACGTAGAGATTTAACCTCAGCCCTTGATCTTCCGCGCGCTAGCTCTAACGGATACTGTTCATCTACAAGACTTAGACAGAATTTAGCTTTAATCCATGTTCTTCAAACTTGTGATCGTCCGGCCATGTTTCCGGCCATCTCCGGCGCGTTTAAGCTCGCTTTTCCCAACATCATTTATGAGAGAAAAATGTTTTTGGACTATCTTAAGTCCTACGTGTTATACAAATAGAATAAAAGGATGTGTCAATAATAAAATTAGCTTTGTTGTAATAAACAAAAGTGCTATTGGGACTTACCTTTTTTTATTGGGACAATTATGTGTCAGGCCCTCTTCAACTTTAAAAATATGATTCAGGCCCTGTCAGGAATACAATTAATTTAAAGGACCTATTTTACATAAAACTTAGAGTTAAGGACCTAAAATTCGAACTGACCAAAATACCCCTGCAAAATGTTAGAAGAAAAGGTATCGACTTATCCGTTTCTGTTACCAACTAAGAATATATTGTTATCACAGATATATTATGTGTTACAATACGAAAATATTGTGTTACTGTATGGTTAATAAGTGGTATCAAAAGAACAAAATTTAGTTTCGACCTCAAAATTTCCCGTATTTTCATTTGCACGAGCATCACTCCTGCACCAAACCTAGCTCGATGTGTCCTTGGGGATTTATTCTCATATTCACTTCGTCAAATGTAAGATTTGTGCAGGAAATTTCGAAATTCTTGACGCAAAGAAGAAAATACAATAGTCAATCGATTAATATTTTCGGTCAAAATTGCAACTAACATGTATGAATTCGAGAGACCCATAGCTTGGACATTACGTCACCCCTTCGTGTTGGCTCCGTCGTTTGTCTTTCAAGGTTAACGAAAATAAAATTAAAATTGTCGGAAACATAAAGCTTAAATTATTGTTCCTTAACGGGTGAAATATGGATTTTAATGGCCGAATAATGTGGATTCGACTCAATTTGATCATGGGTCTTAGTAATCGATGGGGATTATTGATGTTAATATGGAATATCGAATAATTTTGATGGGATTAAAGTTTGAAACGTATGTGATTAACACGCTTCCTGGGTAACAGTTCTTGCTTGCTGGGTAACACTTCCTTCTTGCTGGGTAACATTTGTTTTCTAATTCGTTTTTGTAAAAACACATTTTGTACACATTCGAAAAATCGCAGACAACACCAAAAAATCATTGAAACCGTTGGTTTCGCACACGTTAGTGACCTAATAAGGTTATATTGACCTCAATTTCTCATGGGTCTTCGTAATCTACGAAAATTTTTTAAGTTTATAATTGAATAATGCTTCGAACTAATTCGAAAATCTCGTTGAAAATGGGTAAAATCTCGACTCTAATGGACGAATAAGGTGAATTCAACTCAATTTGATCACGCGTCTCAGTAATCGACAAGAATTATTGATATTAATCATGAAATAATGTGAAACTTAGCTTTTCTCGAAATTGAAACGTTTTTGAGCTGAGTAACACTTTCTGCAACTAAAATAACACATGTATATATAAAAGAAAACACTTCATTAAAGAACATTCTAGAAGGTTCTGGATTGTCAAGGAATATTACCACATTACCTGCAAATAATACCATATGTTCGATAGAAAATAACAATACAGACCCAGTTTTTAACCTAGTTGTAGATGCTGATAATGCATAATAGGTTCTCAGTACCAGAATACTAATTCCATTAATTTTTCTCACAATTCCACTTTTTCTTCGGATGTATAAGATTGAAATTCATGAAAATATATGAATTGATGAAGATAAATCACCAAATTCGTTAAAAAGACGTGTTATGTTAGAGTTGATGTTTGTAGTCGAAGGTTGAGGTTATTAGTCATGTAAACATATAGTCATTCTTTCCAAAACCAAGATTATTATCTCTTTGAATGAAACATAACATGTGAACTCATCACAAACGTGTTCAAAGTTTATATTAAATCACGAATAATATTTTATGGATCATAGACCCTAAATCCCAAACCCTAAACCTTAAACCGCGAACCCTAGATACTTACCCCTAAACCCCGAACCCAAAAATATTTGTATTGTTGTACCATATAAATCATAAGCAGTAAATGATATTACCAAATTTTCAGATCGTTAATCCTGGTAGTATGATTTACAACTTATGATTTATATGATACAACAATAAAAAAAATTTAGGGTTCGGGATTTAGGGTATACGGTTCGGAGTTTAGGATTTAGGGTTTATTATTGTCTATAAAATATTATTCGTGATTTAATGTAAACTTTGAACATTTTCGTCATGCGATTCACATGTTATGTTTCATTGAAGAGTTAATGGTCTTTTTTTCGAAAAGAAGGACTATATGTGTACATGACTAATAATCTCAAAATTCAACTACTGTTAGGTCCGTTTTTACATCCAACTTATGAACTTGAGCATCGATCTAATTGAAATTACCTTGAAGATGATCGAGCGGAAGCATTTGGGTAATATTCAATCAAATCTTCTTTAATCACAAACTTTCTCTACAATTAACCTCTTTCTCTCTCTACAATTAACCCTAGCTTAGATAGTGATTAGAGAGAGTGTTTCTAGTGAGAGAAAGCTAAACTCAAGTTGTGTGTATTTTACACACACTTGCCCTATATATACCAATCAATATTGGTATATTTGCATTCTAGTCCCTAACTATACATATATTACAATTAAGTCCCTAGACAAAGATAACTTGATTATTGAACACTATAAAATACTTCCAACAATCTTCCCCTTAGTGTTCAATTATAATTGAAGCTTCGGTTGTCTTTGTCTCTCGAATCTTCAGTCTTCATCATCAGTTGAACACAACAGAATAAGTTCAAACAATCTCCCCCTTTGTGCTCAACTTTGAATGTGACACGGTCTTCTATTGCTGTTTGAAGAAAATAGCTGAGAGCATCTGGAGTCGCGCGGATCATCAGCATTGACTTGTCGTGTACGCTCGAACCATGGAGAGAGGTCTTGTTTGTTGTGGTTCAGCACGTGCGTTGAAAGCTTGGCTTCTTTAATGAGTTCACGTGCTTGGCCTCCCTGATATGCTTCTCCCCCTCATGGCGATTCATTTGTATCGTCATGCTGTGTGATCAAGGTGAACCAGAGTGTTCGCTGAACTTGTTGGCATTGAATTCCGGATGAAGTACCTGAAAACGGGACAGACGACCAATCATCGTGAAACATCCCTCGATGTCACTCTTGGTCGTTGATGCAAAGTCACACAGACTTGCATTTGAAGGGACTACGGGGCCACATAGGCAACCCGTTGACATCATTTTAGAGTCGTGCTCCAGAAGATGGCCTGCTACCGTTGTTGTTTTGATGTTGCAACGGCAGGACTTCCTTCTGATCATAGAAGCACATCATTTAATGATGCGTCTACAGAAGTTCTGGCAAGGTCACGTAGACCAGCAATATGTGTGTAAAAGAATGTATGTGTCCTAGAAAAGTGGAAAACATTTAGGCTATGAGGACACACTAGACATTTACGTGTTCAAGAAAGTCGTGGTATGGGGCTGTGGACCACTTAGTTCAATATCTCTCGTTTCCAAATGAAACGGTGATAGCATATGCGGTTCCCCGTGAGATATTGAAACATATGTCTTTTGGGAGACAAATGAGTAGCTAGGAAGGGTCGTGCATGCGCCTTTGGACCAGATGAAGCGTCTTCTACCCGGGATCTGATAAATCAGTCTTGTACCTATATGGTTATGGCCCGGATAGTTTGTGGTTGAGTTGTAAGGATGTCATTGTGATACGCTCAATACCCTCACATACACTCGGGGTTTGTTCCTGGGTTAGGATCAGTTGGGTCGACTGAACCTTTGGAACAGGTATGTGAACAACTCTTTTGTGTCCATGCGTTTTATTGACATTTAGGTAGCACTCTCTCTTAAAAGCATGAAGTTTGTATTCTGGGCATTCTTCCCTTAAGCTCTAGCGCCTTTTCATTGTAACACTCCCCCTAAATAGTTGCGCTATTTCTAATATGATGCCCTTGCTCCCCCTAAATAGATGTGCTATTTCAAATATGATGCTCTTGCTCCCCCTAAACATGTGCTTTCTTGTAGAAATTTGCATATTACTTTCTTTCAGGTCAAGCGCCTTTAGTAAATGAAGTATCACTCCCCCTTTAAAATGTGCGCCTTTTAAGTATGCGCTTATGAGTATCACTCCCCCTTTAAGATGTGCGCCTTTTAAGTATGCGCTTATGAGTATCACTCCCCCTAAAACATATGCGCTTTTGATAATAAAACTACGGTAATACGCTCTTTTGAAGCTCTTGCATCTTTTTTATCGATCCACTCCCCCTAAATAAAAACAATATAGAATATGAAGACCAAATATTCTGTAAATATAGAGTTTGACTCCCCCAAAATAAAACTCAAGTGCCTTTTGCAATTTGAAATTGGCTCGGCCTTCTTTAAACATTGAAGCTCAAAATTTTTTTTTTTTTTTTTTTTTTTATTTATTTTTTTAATGGCCTTATTTTCTTTTTCTCCCCTTTTTTTTTTTTTTTATGGGCTTATTTTTCTTTTTTTTTTTTTTTTTTTGTTTAATGGCCTTCTTTTCCTTTTTTTTATGTCCTTTTTTTTTTTTTTAATGGCCTTATTTTTCTTTTTCTCCCCCCCTTTTTTTTTTATGGCCTCTTTTTTTTTTTATGGCCCCTCTCTTTTTTTTTATTGAACAGAAAAATAAAACTAAAAACAATGTCAAATCAAGAGCTTTGGAATAGTCTTGATTTGGTGTGTTTGCTCACGTCACAAACCGATCACGTGTGTGGAGCAAACCGAATACCACACGTGTCGGGGTCTTGTGCGACTGCTCATCATTGCATACCGACCATATACGATCGGGATCCTGCAAAACAAATTATCGGGACTTTGGTACCCATTTTTGGACGGGTCCTCCCCGATTAGCAGTGAAACAATTATGCATATAAGGTTCAAATTTGAAAGCAAAATTATCACATAAAGCAGTCATAGGAATCCACATTTGTCGAGGACTACTTATTTCCATTTGTAGCTTAGGTTTCCAAATTTGTTGTACCTTTTTGAAATTTAACTTTTCAGCATCGGTGAATGTGTGTCTTTTTGTAGAAGAGAAAATTTTCTCTTTGGCCAGTCGCTTAAGATGAAATTCGGATTTGACTTTGACCGGGTACTTGAGAGAGGAATACGAACTTATAGAATCAATAGCATTAAGTATAAAAGTGTCGTATTTCCTACCTTCTAAACTCACATCATTCACTTTGTAATGTGTACTAAATGAGCTACTTTTGTTTAGACAATTATTACTTTTGGACGTTTCAGTTTTAATAGAGAATGTGTAATTATTGTCTGTTTTAGCTTTAGTAGCTGCTTGCTTTATCTTTGGAATGACTTTAGAAATTTTTGGAGGAAGAATAGAGTTAGGAACAATTTTGTTTATTGTAATAGAAAATGAATTATCTTGCTCTATTCTTTCCTGCTTTATAGGTTTAGTCATTTGAGTTTTCTGATCCTGTTTAGAAGATATATCGTTTAAAGGTTCATATTTTAAAGGATGAATGGTTGTAGTTGTGCCATTTTCTAAGGAATATTTGAGAAATGAATTCTCCTTTAAAAGCTTATCCATTTTTGCTCGAAACTCTTTACGTTCTGATTCCAGAAGAGAATGTAATTCAGCAATTTTGCGTTCATTTTCTAGAATATCACAATCTTTAGAGTTTGGTTTTGTTGATTGTATAGAATGTTCCTTGTTTGGCACGGACTCAATTGTTTGAGTCGACTTATTTAGAGACAATATAGTTTCTTTTATTTCGCGTTGCTCAGTTTGTCCACGTTTAGCTAGAACATCTTTTAATTCTTTAATTTTTGAATATAATTGATTTCTTTGTTGAAGACGACTTTTATTTTGGGCTGCACTATTTATTTTTTCGTCTCTACATGTAGATAATTCTTTTGTAAGTTTGCTTATAGTTGATTCTTGTTGTGCGACCCTTGTCTTTAAGCTCGTCAGCCTTTCTTGTTCTATTGTTAGTTTATTTTTAAGAATAGATTTTTCTTCGAGACTCTTAACTAAGCAGTTGTAATTATTTTCTAGCATAGCTTCTAATTTTTTGATTTTTATCAAGTAGTTGGCTTCCATATTTACTTTCTGAGTTGGATGTTTTTTGATCGTTATCGTATTTTTGAATTGATATTAAATTTTGGATCAATGTGTTCGAATAGATTTTCGAAGGATTAAGTTTTCAGAAGTTTAGGTATCAAAAAAACTTTTGAAATGATTAGAAAAGAGAAAAAAAACTTATACCGAGAATAATTTTTGTACCGAAAAATTTTACCAGTCCAACAAAATTTTGTTACCAAAAAATTTTTTTTTCGTATGAACCGGGAACCTTTTTGAAGCAGGTACACAAATACAGTAAAATTTGATCAAAAACACTTAAATTCTCAAATTAAGCTCAGATAATCGATCGAAAACAGCAATTAAACATGTAAAAACACTCGATTAAACCAGTTCGAAGCAAAACATATAGAATTTTCGTGTTTTTCACATGAACATTTTGAAGATTATAAGAACAATTCGATCGAAAATCAACACAATTAGTCCAATTTCAGCTTCAATCAGTCAAATTAATCAACAATTAATCATCGCAGACAGTGAATTCATCGTAAACACCTAAGCAAGCAGCTCAAAAGATCAATCAACAGTTTACGATGAGCTTTAAATCGCGATGAACAGTGACTATCGTAAACCTTAAATTCAGCTCAAAACAAGCATCGTAAACCTCAATTTGAACTCAAATCGATTCAATTCTAACACGTTTGCTCTGATACCAATTGTAGGTCACAGTTTTAACATCCAATCAATAAAACTTGAGCATAGATTGATCGAATTACCTTGATAATAAACGCGCGGAAGACTTGGGTAATTATCAATCAATCTTCATTAATCACCAACCTTTCTCTACAAGCAATCCCTTTCTCTCTCTACAATTAAGCCCTAATTAATGATGATGGTGAGAGAGATATTCTAGTGAGAGAAAACTCTTACTCAATTTGTGTGTATTTTACACAACTTGCCCTATATATACCAAAGCATACTTTGGTATATTTACACTTTAGTCCCTATATTTTTATAAAATACAATTAAGTCCCTAGACAAAGATAACACGATTATTGAACACTAGAAAATATTCCTAACAATCTCCCCCTTAGTGTTCAATTGTCATTGAAGCGCCGGTTGTCTGTCTTTGATAATCTTCAGTCTTCATCATCATTTGAACACAACTAAAAGATTTCTAACAATCTCCCCCTTTGCAGCAGAAAGATTCCTAACAATCTCCCCATTTGTGTTCAACTTTGAATTTGACACGTCTTTGTTGCTGTTTGAAGAAAATAGCTGAGAGCATCTGGAGAATCTTCAGTCTCCCCCTATTTACATGCACCCTCATTTTCTTCTTTGCAACTTGAATATTCGTCACCTTCTTACATATATCATTGTTAGTTTATTTTTAAGAATAGATTTTTCTTCTAGACTCTTAACTAAGCAGTTGTAATTATTTTCTAGCTTAGCTTCTAATTCTTTGATTTTTATCAAGTAGTTGGCTTCCATATTTACTTTCTGGGTTGGATGTTTTTTTATCGTTATCGTGTTTTTGAATTGATATTAAATTTTGGATCAATGTGTTCGAATAGATTTTCGAAGGATTAAGTTTTCAGAAGTTTAGGTATCAAAAAAACTTTTGAAATGATTAGAAAAGAACAAAAACTTATACCGAGAATAATTTTTGTACCGAAAAATTTTACCAGTCCAAAAAAATTTTGTTACCCAAAATTTTTCCGTATGAACCGGGAACCTTTTTGAAGCAGGTACGCAAAAAATCTCGTAGCTAAAAATTTAAAATTTTAGGATTTTTTTTATTTTTTTTATTTTTTTATTTTTATTTTTGCTACCTAAAACTATCGAAAGCTTTGCGGTATCGAAAATCTTTTTCCCATCATAAATTTTCGTATGTGTATAGAAATGTCTGTCGTATGAGAAAAGTTTTCGTATGAGATAGGATGCGAAATCTTTAAAGAAGTAATAGAATATTTATACGAAAAATTTTTGCAAAGGTTTTCGTATGGAAATCAAAAGTTGTCGAGAATAAAATTTTCGTATGTAAATTTTTTCGTACTTACTCCTTTTTCGTACGAGAATAAAATTGTTTTTTCGTATCAAAGAGTTTTACGTACGAAAGTCAAAGCAAAATGTTTTTCGTATTGGACCCTTCTTCGTACGAAAACTTTTTTTCGTATGGAAAACTTTTTTTTTCGTACGCACTCTTTTTTTGTATTGAAAATAAAATTGGTTTTCGTACCACAAATTTTTCGTATAGAATTTCGGACGATAAAAGTTTTCGTATTCACTGTAGCATTCGAAAACTTTGACAAATGTTTTTCGTATGGGATGTTTTCGTACGAAAGTAAAAACTTAAACTTTCATTTTGAACAGTGTTTTCGTATTGAAATCTTTTTCGTACGAAAGATAAAAAATTATTTTTCGTTTTAAAGCTTTTTCGTATCACACATAAAAACGTTTTCGTACGCAAATTTTTTCTTATTATTATTATAATAGAGTTTCGTACGACAAAGTAGTTATTTTCGTATCAAAGAATTTCGTACAATAAAACTTTTTCGTATCTAACAAAAAAATCCTTAAGCAAACTTTTCGTACGAAAAATAAAAATTTCTTTTTCGTGTATTTTTTTTCGTACGAATATAACAGAATGTTTTCGTATTCTTTTAGTTTTCGTATGCTACAGTGTTAGCGAAAAATATTAAAATATTCATACGAAAACAATGCCTCCTGTGTAAAAACTCAAAGGAAAACTTTTTCGTATTGAAACAGAAAGTCAATGCGAAAAGATATTTTGTGTGAGTGATACGAGAATTTTGGTCAATGCGAAAACAGATACGAAAACAATGTCATGCGAAAAGAAAGCTTGATACGAAAAACCTGTAAATGGTGTGAAAACGCGATTTTATATGCGAAATCTTCAAATAACACTCTAATTTTCACTTTAAACACAGTTAATCGATCGAAATTGATTGGGTAATCATATGAAAACACTCGATTAACACAATTAAGAGCAAAATATATCAGATTTCAAAGTTTTCGCAAGATGAATAGTACAAACATCGAAAGTATCATTTTGATCGTAAATCCTAATTTTTCAATTCTAATCACAATTGATCAAACAATTAAGCACATATTTGATATTGCGAAACATATTCAGCTTAATATCATGCGAAAACAGCAGGCAATCATCATACGAAATCTAAATCAAAGCAAATGACCTTTTTCGCGCGAAGAACATGCCATACGAAAAAAACAAATTCAGCAACAAAAGGTCGATCAATTCACACGATTTTGGCTCTGATACCAATTGTTAGGTCCGTTTTTAACATCCAACGAAGAACTCGAGCATAGATTCAATCGAAATTACCTTGAACAAGATTGAGCGGAAGCATTTGGGTAATATTAATCAAATCTTCATTAATCACACACTTTCTCTCTAATTAACCTCTTTCTCTCTCTACAATTCAACCCTAGCTTAGATAGTGATTAGAGAGAGTGTTTCCAGTGAGAGAAAGCTAAACTCAAGTTGTGTGTATTTTACACACACTTGCCCTATATATACCAATCAATATTGGTATATTTGCATTCTAGTCCCTAACTATACATATATTACAATTAAGTCCCTAGACAAAGATAACTTGATTATTGAACACTATAAAATACTTCCAACAATCTCCCCCTTAGTGTTCAATTATAATTGAAGCTTCGGTTGTCTTTGTCTCTCGAATCTTCAGTCTTCATCATCAGTTGAACACAACAGAATAATTTCCAACAATCTCCCCCTTTGTGCTCAACTTTGAATTTGACACGGTCTTTGTTGCTGTTTGAAGAAATATCTGAGAGCGTCTGGAGAATCTTCAGTCTCCCCCTATTTACATGCACCCTCATTTTCTTCTTTGCAACTTGAATATTCGTCACCTTCTTGCATATATCAGAGTCGCGCGGATCATCAGCATTGACTTGTCGTGTATGCTCGAACCATGGAGAGAGGTGTTGTTTGTTGTGGTTCAGCACGTGCATTGAAAAGTTGGTTTCTTTACTGAGTTCACGTGCTTGGCCTCCTTGATATACTTCTCCCCCTCATGGCGATTCATTTGTATCGTCATGCTGTGTGATCAAGGTGAACCTGAGTGTACGCGGAACGTGTTGGCGTTGAATTCCAGATGAAGTACCTGAAAACGGGACAGACGACCGATCATCGTGAGACATCCCTTGATGTCACTCTTGGTCGTTGATGCAAAGTCACACAGACTTGCATTTGAAGGGACTACGGGGCCACATAGGCATTCGTAAAGTTTACGATTGAAAAGCTTTCGTAAACAGTTCCTTCGTAAAGAAAAGTTTACGAATGAAAAGTATTCGTAAACCTTTACACACTGTAAAAGTTAAAATTAACTTTGACTTTAGCCTTTGACCGAAAAGTAGACTTTGACTTCACCCACTGTTGGGATCGTAAACGAGGTTTACGATTGAAAAGCTTTCGTAAACCTTTCGTTGACCGTAAACTTAAATGCTTTGACCGCAAACTATAAAGCTTTGATCGTAAAGTTTTCTGTTCGTAAACTAAGTTTTTATTCGTAAACTTTACAAATACAGTAAAATTTGATCAAAAACACTTAAATTCTCAAATTAAGCTCAGATAATCGATCGAAAACAGCAATTAAACATGTAAAAACACTCGATTAAACCAGTTCGAAGCAAAACATATAGAATTTTCGTGTTTTTCACATGAACATTTTGAAGATTATAAGAACAATTCGATCGAAAATCAACACAATTAGTCCAATTTCAGCTTCAATCAGTCAAATTAATCAACAATTAATCATCGCAAACAGTGAATTCATCGTAAACACCTAAGCAAGCAGCTCAAAAGATCAATCAACAGTTTACGATGAGCTTTAAATCGCGATGAACAGTGACTATCGTAAACCTTAAATTCAGCTCAAAACAAGCATCGTAAACCTCAATTTGAACTCAAATCGATTCAATTCTAACACGTTTGCTCTGATACCAATTGTAGGTCACAGTTTTAACATCCAATCAATAAAACTTGAGCATAGATTGATCGAATTACCTTGATAATAAACGCGCGGAAGACTTGGGTAATTATCAATCAATCTTCATTAATCACCAAGCTTTATCTACTAGCTATCCCTTTTTTTTTTTTTTATGGCCTTATTTTTCATTTTTTTATTTTTTTTATGGCCTCTTTTTTTTTGTATGGCCCCTTTTTTTTTATTGAACAGAAAAATAAAACTAAAAACAATGTTAGATCAAGAGCTTTGGAATAGTCTTGATCTGGTGTGTTTGCTCACGTCGCATACCGATCACGTGTGTAGAGCAAACCGAATACCACACGTGTCGGGGATGTGTGTGACTGCTCATCATCGAATACCGATCATACATGTGGAGCAATCACCGTCTATTTACCATGTATGATCGGGATCCTGCAAAAACAAATTATCGGGACTTTGGTACCCATTTTTGGACGGGTCCTCCCTTATTAGCAGTGAAACAATTATGCAAATAAGGTTCAAATTTGAAAGCAAAATTATCACATAAAGCAGTCATAGGAATCCACATTTGTCGAGGACTACTTATTTCCATTTGTAGCTTAGGTTTCCAAATTTGTTGTACCTTTATGAAATTTAACTTTTCAGCATCGGTGAATGTGTGTCTTTTTGTAGAAGAGAAAATTTTCTCTTTCGCCAGTCGCTTAAGATGCAATTCGGATTTGACTTTGACCGGGTACTTGAGAGAGGAATACGAGCTTATAGAATCAATAGCATTAAGTATAGAAGTGTCGTATTTCCTACCTTCTAGACTCACATCATTCACTTTGTAATGTGTACTAAATGAGCTACTTTTGTTTAGACAATTATTACTTTTGGACGTTTCAGTTTTAATAGAGAATGTGTAATTATTGTCTACTTTAGTTTTAGTAGCTTCTTTCTTTAATTTTTGAATGTAATTGATTTCTTTGTTCAAGAAGACTTTTATTTTGGGCTGCACTATTTATTTTTTCGTCTCTACATGTGGATAATTCTTTTGTAAGTTCGCTTATAGTTGATTCTTGTTGTGCGACCCTTGTCTTTAAGCTCGTCAGCCTTTCTTGTTCTATTGTTAGTTTATTTTTAAGAATAAATTTTTCTTCTAGACTCTTAACTAAGCAGTTGTAATTATTTTCTAGCCTAGCTTAGATAGTGATTAGAGAGAGTGTTTCCAGTGAGAGAAAGCTAAACTCAAGTTATGTGCTAATCACACATACTTGCCCTATATATACCAATCAATATTGGTATATTTGCATTCTAGTCCCTAACTATATATATTACAATTTAGTCCCTAGACAAAGAAAACAACATTATTGAACACTATAAAATATTCCTAACAAAGCTAATTTTCATATTATTGCATGATTAACATCAATAATTCTTGTCGATTACTAAGACAGCGTGATCAAATTGAGTCGAATTCACCTTATTCGTCCATTAAAGTTTAGATTTTATCCGTTAATCAAATAGATTTCGACTTGGGTTTGAAGCATTATTCCATTATAAACTTCAAAAGTTTTCGTTGATTATGAAGACCCATAAGAAATTGAGGTCGATTTAACCTTATGGTCTACGTAACATGGTTTATGGTATAAACCAAATTTTAATTCATATATTATGGTTTAAGATTTAAAAATTAGAGTTTAATATTTATGGTATATGATTTAGGGTTTACGTTTAAAATTAATTGAAGAGGTCATTAATTTCGTGAATTAGTTGTGTTAGTTCTACCATGTGGATCGTAATAAACAACTAATATTTCACATCCACAACGTTTTCATGTAAGTAGGATCAACTTCATATAAGTATGATCAACTTTTCAAGAAGAGGACTACTATGTTTTCTTACTATTAACTTCAACTTCTATAATTCCAACATAGCATCCACGAAATTTTTGTAAACTAATATATTTTTCTTTGATACTTCGTAAATTCATTTAGTTTAGTGAATGTAGCGTTTTTACAATAAAAATGTTAAA
This sequence comes from Lindernia subracemosa, assembly GCA_028392965.1. NCBI lineage: Eukaryota > Viridiplantae > Streptophyta > Magnoliopsida > Lamiales > Linderniaceae > Vandellia > Vandellia subracemosa. The sequence continues at coordinate 39,546 of JAQPCC010000077.1, forward strand.
TCATAACCTAAATTAATTACAAATTAAACAGTTACTGTGACTATGTAATTGTGTTACTCGTACTAGAGCAGCTCAATCTACATATCAGCTTCTGTTTTTATCTTTAAATCATATGTTTCCATGATTGTCAATCTTACTCATCAATCCATATGTGCAATAAATTATAAACGAAATTAAATGAATTATTAAATGTGGTACTGAGAACCTATTATGTACGTGATTTTAACGATTTTCAATGATTTTCGGGCGTCGTTGATGGTTTTTGATTTGTTCCTCGTGACCCTTTGCTTGTGTACAGGATGTGTTGCTGACAAGAATAGAATTGTTAATTTTGTTAAATTATGAGTTATTGCTCTGACAACATTTGTTATAAGTTATATAATATTTGTTATTTTTGTTGCATAAAGTGTTACTCAGCTAGCGTGTTGACCCACAAACGCTTTAATCTTTTGTCTCGTCGAAATCCTTCATTGTTACATGATTAATATCAACGATTTTCATTGATTATTAAGACCCATGGTCAAATTGAGTCAATTTCACCTTATTCGATCACTAAAATCGCGATTTCATTTGTTTTAAATGAGATTTTCGAATTGAATTTGACGCATTATTTCGTTATAAACTTCAAATGTTTTCGTTGAGGTTGATATCACCTTACTCGGACATTAACCTCGAAATTTCAACCGAAATTTGAACGTGGATCTTGTTTCGATCGTTTGGAAGAGACAATGGCAAAGAACCATAATTTTTTGCATTTTTGAAGGGCAAATATGTCTTTTCGCAGCTTTTAGGTAGTTTTCTCTAATATTTTGAAAAACTAGGTCCTTAACTCTAAATGAAACTTTAATAGGGCCTGAATTCAAATAAAAATATATTAAGAGGGCCTGAACAGAAATTAGCCCTTTTTTATTCATAATATTATTACAACATTTTCACTATATAGATATTACTGTTCCACAGGCAGAACATCACAAGACGTTACGAGAGAGAGTTGACTGGAACAAAAATATGTGATGACAAACGGAAATGGCACAAGAAGAAACCACAGTGTTGAACTTTACATTCCAGGTGGTGCAGAGCCTAAACCTTGAAAGAAAGCATACCAAACCAAGCACTGTAGTAGAAAGACAAGATTGCTGTGCGGAAGAAGATTAAAGCTTCACTTAGCCAAACAATGGTTTATTAATCAATACTTCGATGACTAATGATGCTTCTAACATTAACGTTAGTCCACTGTATAATCAGTCTTTTTTATTCTTCATCTTTTTATCTTGACAATGGAAACCAAAGGATTTGATTTGATGGTAAGAAGGTTTTAGTGGTGGGATGTGAGGAATTTCAGGCATGGAAATAAATAAGCTTACTATGAGATCAGCAAGTGGAATAGCTGAAAGGGATTTTGGATATGAGAGAGATTGACGAACTTCATGGATTTTTGACAATGAATATCTCGCGAATCATAACTGTTCGTCCGACTACTGATCTAGTTAACTTTTTTGTTTTTTAAAGAGTAAATATCTAGTGATGCAAAAAGTTAATGTCAAGTTAGAAAATTTCTCTTTATTTTATTGTTAAGTGGCTAAATACCTTTTAAATGGGAATTCAATGCGGTATCAAATGCACGTTTATATGAGCCATCTTGAAGAAATCTACACTGATAATTGGGTCCTATCCTATGCGATGAAGTTCGAGTCTCATATTCATGCAAATGTGCATAAACGAACCCTATTTAAAATGCATTGGATACATTTTTGCCCATGTACAACAATGTTAAAACTATATAAAATCGTCATTTAAATGCTATAATATGATATCTGTTAGGAATCGGTGCACGTAATCATGTATTAGGCGCAACAGAAATTTAAAATTTTATATCAACATATCAAACCGATTACACCAAGATCCATGCGAATTAAACTTAACTGGTTCAAAGAGATTATACTTGATATTACCTTTTGAGATGAACACGTATTTAAATACCAAACGTATGGTATCTCTACCGATATCCACCAAGAACTCGATCAAAGAATCGTTATTTCTTTAGCTAGGAATACTCGAACGAAGTGAACTAATTCACCGTTATACAAACGAATAGAAACGCATTTCTATCTTTTGTGTGATCATATGATTTCAAGAGGCAAAGGTAATATATATATATATATATATATATATATAGAGAGAGATTTGCTATGGTGCATACCCTACCGTGAGCACCCCGTGAGCACCGCACACATACTTCGCCTCTTTTCGCTCCAAAACGAAATTTTTAGCCCAATGTTAATCACATCCCCCTTACACAACAACATGATGATGTTGTAAAACAGATTCATCTTTATAAAAACATGCAAACGATCGATAAGAAGCATCACACGGATGTGATATTAAAAAAATTATTCTTATCGATCGATAAGAAGCATCACCGTGCACTCTTCTACAGGTTTCTCTCCTTTTGAAGTTGTTTATTGTTTTAATCCACTAACGCCTTTGGACCTTTCCCCTTTGCCCGTTAAGGAACATTTGGATTTAGATGGAGCAAAACGAGCTGAAATCGTTAAGAATCTGCATGAAACGGTTCGTGATCATTTGAAACTTAAGAATGATCAGGTAGCTAAGAGGGTCAATCGAGGCCGAAAGAAGGTTGTCTTCGAACCCGGTGATTGGGTTTGGGTACATATGCGAAAAGAAAGATTCCCAAGCAAGAGACAAACAAAATTACACCCTCGAGGCGATGGACCATTTCAAGTCCTTGAGCGCATCAACGATAATGCTTATAAGTTGGAGTTGCCCGGTGAGTATGGAATAAGTACTACTTTCAATGTTGCTGATCTTTCTCCCTTTGATTTGGACGCATGAGACGATTCGAGGACGAATCTTTTTAAGGGGGAGGAAACTGATAGCAACAAGACTACTAATGACAACCAAGGACGTGATGCATTAGCAGACATGGCTGGACCGATGACACGTTCGAGAAGGAAGAAAATTCAAGAATCCTTGACGAGCCTAATCCTTACGAGCCTTTCTCAGGAGTCATCTAAAATCCACGATGCAAAGCCCATAAGTACTAACTTCCTTGATGTTTCGGGCCTCCAAGCAAGAACTAATGGCGTAAGGGATAAATGAAGCCTTTCGACCCAGAATCAAGCCCGAAATGGATGAAGAAGTTTAAGGCCCACCAAGGTGACGAAATTGCAAGTATTTGGAGGGTCATAAGGCTATTCAAAGTAGTCAAATGGTCTTCTTGTTTTCAGCTATTTTCCTAGTCGAAGTTCTACTTTTTTGTGCTAGTTTATTAGTTTATTTCTCATTTTCAATAAGACGTTTGAAAGGCCAATCTTGATGTTTGAAAGGCCATATTTTTGTGCACCTATAGATAGGGTACTGTTCATGTTTTGAAAAAGGCAGATTGACGTTACGTACTTGTAAGGGTTTTCCTTTTCTTGCTAGTTTTCAAAGCTAGTTCGGGTCTTGCATCTTGTTTGTAATACTTACTCGGCTTATCAGCTAAACATCTTCCATTTAGTTGTGGCGCCTTAACCTTGCATTCTGGTCTTTCGTTCATACTTAGTGTTGTTGGGTTCGTAAAGTCTAAGGGGTGGGGGTTCAGCAATTGTTACGTATCTCGTTGTGATCCAAAGGTATTGGGTTTCACTTACTCGTTATTGTTGGGTTCAGTTGGATAGGTTTCCATTGCTAGGAAGAGTTCCAAAATTCAACCTTTTAATAGAATTCAAAGGTGTCGGGTTAATATACTCGGTGTTGTTGAATTCATTTAAGCAAGAAGATTGGGTTAGAAGATCAATCTAGGACGGTCCTTCAATCACGTTTGGTTTCCCTCTTGGGGTTTCCTATCAAGTAGGATCCACGTCACGTTGGCAATAGAAATAGAACTCATTCCAAATCTATAAATCATAATTAGTACCTAGCAAATACATTAAGATTATCCAAGCGACATAGATAATAAATATCTCGAATACGTATCACCATCCTTAAGCAGTAATTGCTCGTGTCAATCCCTTGTCGCATAATATCCTAAATAAGTTCAAGGTAGGAATGTGTCATCCTTGCATACTTATTTATTTTCTTGATTCCAAAAGTTTATCGTAAATATGATTAACTCCTTAATCACATTGCATGCATTACGATCTCACTTTTATCAAGGGGCCCATGGATATTATCACTCACAAAATATGAGGGACAAAATATTTTTGATGAACCAAATCCACTACACTAGCCACGTCTATTGCAGCAATACCCGTATAGTTACCTTTTACGGCTAACGTAGGGCAATACCAACAAACATGCATGTCTAGTGTTGGAAACTGAACATCTCATATTATAGAATTCAAGACATGTATGAAACATTAATGACACAAACACAATCCATAATCTGTTTCACTTTCGGGTCTATCCGATATCATAATCCCCATTATATATCTGTGTGATTAAATTGATAACTCTTTATCAAATAGTTTGTAGAATATAACTATCATTTAATCCATGCTAAAATCAAGATTGAGAATAATTTTGAGTAAATATTATATATTATAATAGGAATTCTGCAATTTAAGTCATCGATTTAAATGATTCATAAATAATAATTTACTCAAGGAACAAAATGATATAAATCATTCAATTCATGAAATAACATTTAAAGTGCAATAATCCAAATAATTGGCTTTTAGATCACAAAACTAACAATATCATAATAGAGCAATGAGTCACTGTCACCACGATAACCCTTACTCAATGACATATTAATTCTACGTACGTCTTTTCATAAGATTAAATAACAATAAGAAGTTAATAAACAGTTTGAGATTCAAACTAGTACTCGATTGACCCAATCGTATTCGATATTTTATGGTGAACCCAAATATTTGAGTAAAAGTTGAAGTAATAATCAGGTTCTCTATGTTTGTCGTTTTACGTATTACTAGATTGTTATTAAATTTGAAATCGAAACAGCTTGACAAGAGGGTATGTTTTCAATTTTTTATAACGAGCTCTGCGCATCGGGATATATAGTTTAGCAATTATTTATTGATTAAATTAGTCACTTTCATTAAATTAAATAGTCGAGTTTTTGAATTGTAAATAAGAAAACATCCTTAAAATCCCACGTTAAGTTTCAATTAATTCACGAATTGAGGAAGTCTTATTCACAATCACTATTACTTACATAGTCGTCGATACGATAAATATTTCTCTTAATTGCAAGTTCGTACGCGTGAAACATGTCTTAAAGAATAAAATTAAGAGGCAATCTTAGACCACCATATTTCAAAAATAGTCATATTCACTATAAGCGGTATGGTATGAATATATGTGGAAGTAACTTACCAAATAATGAGAATCATTCGTTGGATGAAGATCTCTGCGACAGATCCCATTAATAAGAGGTTTTTCAAACTCAAGTTTATTTATTTTTAAAATATCGGATAACAGACGCTACTAAGAGCAGAATTGAAAATAAAATTACAAAAACCAATTTCGAGCACTCCGCCATTGAAATTGAAAATTCAACATTGTGATAATATTTTTGAACCACTGACATTGAGAAAACATAGGACATATACATATACCAAAAGTATCACATACACCATTTTATCTTAGTGCTGTCAACATCTACTTTTTTTAATTCTATTCTTTCGGATTAGTTTAAGGACATGACTTATAATGATCTCAGAAAATTAGCATCCATTTCTTGAATATAAATTCAGCACAATGTAAATAACTCACAAAATGATGTTCCATTAACAATAGAAATGAATGATTCACAAAATGATGTTCCATTTTGATATATTCCCATTAATAAAATGAAGTTCCATTAACATTAATCGGTAGAGTGATAGGTGTTATGCATAGCTGCAAATAATAACATGAGAGAGAGAGAGAGTACATTCACAAAAGGAAGCATGAGACCATCAAGTTTCAACCATTAACCATATGCACAGATCATTGACTCTAGCATGTTTTATAATGAGAAAATCAATGATATTGAAGGAAACTAAAACGAAGAAGTGACTAAAACAAAATGATTACCTTGTGGAGCAATATGTGGTCCATCCACTCAGAGATAATGACGCCAGCTTTATCTTTAATTTGCACATCCTTGAGAATATATGTGTGTGTATTAGTAGATACACTAATATAGTTTTCTCACAAAGACAATGTGGCTATCTCGACTCTCCCGCGCAAAACCATAACTAGGTGAATCAACTATTTTTTTCTTAAAAGTTTTCCCATGCCTGAAGGAAAATCGTACCAGCTTACTAGTCAGTCATACACCTACAAAAAAATATTAGAGTAAAAGGTATAATTAGAAGTATCATATCATGCATGATCTGAATTACTCTCTTAGTCTAACCTTGACACAAAATTGAAAGTATGTGTGTCTCACATCCCATATCAATGACAACATGGACGTATATCAAACCCAAAAGATGGAAGATGAAAACGTTGAAATTTATGGACACTCAGAACAAAATTGAGGCTTTTTAAAGGTCATGACTCATTTAAATTGAATAAGAATTGTTTCTTCTATCTTCGTTTGATGTGTTCTTATAGTACTTCTTATATTTGAGGCATTATATTGTCTCGTCTTAGAAGCAGAGAAATTCGGATGTGAAGTAGTACATAAATAAAATAAATGAATTACCTCAAAGCAATAAATAATTATTAAATAACATTTAGCATTAATTGATATATTTTTATTACTTTGTTATCTCATCAAGAGCTGCACTGTTCACCTTCACTTTTGAAATGTATGCAAATAATCTTGATACATTATTATAATATTCTTAGTACATGTCGCTATTGCTGCATCCAAAGAGGAGTGCATTTTCAACTCTCTCAAAATGGAATCTATTCCTTTCGGCGAGGTATAGTATAATCAAAGGTTTAAACTGATAAAAAGAAAAATAAAAGAAAGAAAATTAGGAAAACAAAAAAAAGTTGTTATGTAAAATACTCTTAAACATCAAGTGATTGTGTTTGTTTTGGGGTGATCCTTCAAAACATCACAGTAATCCTTCCTTCACTGCATCTTTACTGCATTTGTTTGGCTTAGGTGATGAGTCATCACCATGATGAAGGTCACATAGATGATCAAAATGTGGGTGATATTTCAAGTTTTGGATCACCCCAAAAAACTAGGTGATCCTCCATCACCGTGATAGGGTGATCTTTCTAATTTTATTTTAGACAAAAAAATATCCTTATATATTAATCTTCTTCTCTTATGTATCCTTATATCTATTTTTAAATACATAACTAATTTATTTATATCAAAAAATATATTTTTAATGAATAAAAAAAATTAAATTATCTATACTATTTAATTGCTCATCACCCTAGAGTAACTGTCTTTTAATCAATTTAGTTTATCAATTATAATTACCATTTTACCGTTCACCCTTTTAATTTATTTTAATTATATTCTAATAAATCAACTAATTAAATTTACATTATAATTATATAAATTAAACATTTTAAATAAAAAATAACATGGTAAACTTAAAATAAGATTATATATATTTATATATTAAAACGCATTCATCGAATGTGCTGAAAATACTAGTTAAAATAACTGTTAGGTTCCTCAACATTAAAATTACTATCAATAAATCGTGACAAACTCATCTGCCATGCTCTTACAATCGTCTCACAGTGTCCAAAAAATATTTGTGGATGATAAAATGTTATCCAAAAAATAAATGTCCTTTTAATTATATAATGAGTGTTTTGAGTAACTTATCTGAAATTGTTAACATCTCTCAGACTTCATTATTTAGATCTTCAAAGTTCATAGATATTAATCTATTGGGATAACTTGTTTGCATCCGACATATCTCTGGTCATTACTATATCATTTTGATTGACTTATTTTGTTTCATAGGAAATGAAATTAGACAAGGAGAATGAAGCTCTTATAAAATCATTTTCACTAATTCATTGACTTCGAACAGTGCATACGACTTCTCAAAAAATACAGGTTCTCAAACATACATACAAACCTTTTGTTGAGTAATTATCATTTACCTATAAAAATCTGATAAATTTATAATTCATTCCCAATAACTTTATGTGGTTACTATATTTTAAATTTCACAATATTCATAAATTGTTATCTTACTGAAATAACTAACAATATTTATTTATTTTATCCTCAGAAAAAAGATAAGGTCTAAGGATGATGTTAGGATCGGTTAGTGTTTAGAGGGGGGTGAATAAACACTTTAAAAACTTTTTAAACATACTTGAGTTGTAATCACTCGGGTTCTCGAAATATACGAGCACCGAAAGAGTAAGCGAGTTACGATTTTAAACCAAACGGAAAATACATGACCTAATCCTCTTAAAATCTGTTTTGCGGGTCTTTTAAAAGTGTTTCAAAACTATGCAAGTTAAAAACCGGTTTGGTTGAAGCATTTTATCAAACACTTAAAATGCTTCAACTATGCATGCTATACTTATGAATGCAATGAGGTGAACACGAGATTTGTTTATGGAAGTTCGGAGCTTAATCTCATACGTCTCCCCTTCTTCCCCGCAAGGAATGTTCCACTAGAAGATTCGGTCACATGTACACTTAAGTACAACCCTCTATAGCTAGTGTGACAGCCCCACTTTTTAATATAAATAGTTGGCGGATTTTCGCAACGAAAGCTGCGGAAAGCCCATTTTACAAAAACAAAATAGTATATTATACAATATATAAAAGAGTCGTTTTACAAAAGTCTTTACAATGGGCCGAAGCCCCAAAATATCAAACTAATCCTACGCCTCCACAGGTCGCGTCCCATGTACTACATCCGCCCCCAAAAGCCCGTGGAGTCACCGCCACCAGCCGTCTACTTATTAGTACCTATAAAACATGTAACCCTGAGCAAAATTGCCCAGTAGATGAACACCAAAATAATGTGATGCATGCGTGCACATGTCCCCAAATCCCAATATCTCACATGACAATTGCACGCTCATTTTTCTCATATCTCAATACTCAGGGCCCTAGGTTAGACTCGGCACCTCGCGCGCAACATCGCATCAATCATCCGGTCACACAGACTCGGAAATCACATTTCATGGCGGTGGGCACCCCGAGTCGCGTTTTCACGCTGTACCCGGGTAGATAGAACGATCACGTCTATCTCCCGCCTAATCTCATCTCATGACGGTAGGCACCCCGAGTCGCGCTCCCACGCTGTACCCGGGTAGATAGAACGATCACGTCTATCTCCCGTCAAGTCGAGCAATCCTACGACGGTGGGCACCTCAGGTTGCTCAAGCCTGAGTAGATAGAGCGATCACGTCTGTCTCCCGTCAGGTGCACCTACGAGTCTTAACCTCACAAATCTCTGCCAAAGAAAGGCATACACTCTCCCATTCGCATAAATGCGATCAATACTCTCGTCATGACATGCCGTGGATGCATGAATAATTAATCGCAGAACATATTAAGTATATTCGAAAAATCTCAAAAATCATTAGAATATTTAAAAACGTACTTTTGGTTCAAATACTTAAAATCCCGAGAATAGTGAATTATTTAAGACTCAATACTCCTTTATCAGTTGACCCGAGAAATTGGGTCCAAGCTCGAAAATATTTTATAAAAACTTAGTTCAACAAAATTTAAAAGATTTGGGCTGAAATCAAACTAAAGCCCAGAATAGTCACACCAGGCCCATGAAAAGCCTACTAAAAGTTGACCTGGCGAAAACCTTTTGACCTGGCTAAAACTTTTCTGGCGAAAACCATTTCTTTTAAGTGGCGAAAAGCTTAGACTAGCGAAAAGTAGCGAACAGCTCAAACTTGGCGAAAACTTTGGAAGTGGCGAAAAACTTTTTCATTTTGAACAGTAGCTAGCGAAAACTTATATTAAGTAGCGAAAAGTTTTGGTTCGCGAAAACTCATAAAAAGTGGCGAAAAGCTGGTTCGCGAAAACCTCATAAGAAGTGGCGAAAAGCTTGGTTCGCGAAAACCTCACAAAAAGTGGCGAAAAGCTGGTTCACGAAAACCTCATAAGAAGTGGCGAAAAGCGGGGTTCGCGAAAACCTTATTATTGGCCCGCGAAAACTTTTTCCTCTCACATACCGAAAACCTTAGGCCCGCGAAAACTGATTTTTTCGGCCCGCGAAAACTTTTTCTTCCTCACATTTCGCAAAGTAACTGGCCCGCGAAAACTTAAAATGGCCCGCAAAAATGATTTTCGGCCCGAAAACAAGAATCATCCGAAAGTGAAGAACAGTATACGAAAAACACTAAGTTCTTCAAATCTTCATATCTTCAACAAATTCCAGAAACTCATAACATAATTAAAACCCATATTTTGGGTTTTTAAACATCAATCATCACACATAGCATTTTATCGAACCAAAAACGATGGTGATCCTTTCACCATAAATATAACAGCTTAAAAATATCAGTTTTGGGTTTGTAAATTTCACCTACCTCACTTCCTAAGCAGTGTTTAAGCAGATTTTTGTTGATGAAGATTGGAAGGAGCTTTTGCCAAATTTCTTTTGTCTCTTTCTTCTTTCTCTCTCGCCTTCCTCCCCTTTCTCTCTTGCTGCGCTGCTCTTATTTATCTCTAATGATGGTTTTTACTGCTTTTGTTTAGCAGGTGATGAGGCATGGACGTGTTTTTCCTCTTAGGCTAAGAAAGGTTCTTTTTTGTAATTTTCCTCCTTTTGAAGAAACCTCATAGGTGTTAGCAACGTATCTTCCTTCTTTATCGGGCTTGGGCCCAATTATTATTTGGGCTCAATTTCAAGCCTGCCCAAACTTATCTTCACCAATTTCGAAGTTTTGCGAAATCCCCGTATCAAATTTTACGGGCATTACATCCTCCCCCCTTCAAGAAATTTCGTCCTCGAAATTTAGGCAGTCGGAAATAATTCGGGGTACTTCTGCCGCATTTCGTCTTCTCGTTCCCATGTTGCTTCCTCAATTGCCTGATTACGCCACCGAATTTTGACCAACGGAATATTTTTATTCCGAAGTTGCTTTACTTCATATATCAAGATTTCTACCTGCTTCTCCTCGTAACTTAAGTCTGGTTTCAACCGTTGATGACGAGTTTCATTTTGTAGCACATGGCTTGGGTCGGCGACGTATTTTCGCAATGTTGACACGTGAAAGACGTCGTGAACCTGATCTAAAGACGCCGGTAATTCAAGTTGATAAGCGACCTCGCCGATTCGTTTCAGGATTCTGAAAGGGCCTATATACCTCGGACTCAACTTCCCTTTGCGTCCGAACCGCTTCACGCCCTTCATTGGGGATATTTTCAAGAATACCCAATCATCCTCCGCGAATTCTAACGGCCTTCGTCGTTTATCCGCGTAGCTTTTCTGACGACTTTGGGCTGTTTGCATTCTCTCTCGAATCTTTGCAACAACTTCCGTCATTTCTCGAACTATTTCGGGACCTAGTAGCGCTCGTTCACCGATCTCGTCCCAATGAACTGGGGATCGACATTTACGCCCGTATAAAGCTTCATACGGTGCCATTCCGATCGTAGCCTGAAAGCTGTTGTTGTACGAGAATTCGATCAGCGGAAGGTATTTGCTCCAATTCCCTTTAAAATCTAGCACGCATGCTCGTAACATATCTTCCAGTGTTTGGATCGTCCGTTCAGATTGTCCGTCTGTCTGGGGATGATAAGCTGAACTGAAAGACAACTTGGTCCCCATAGCCTTTTGTAAACTTCCCCAGAAGTTAGACAGAAACCTCGAGTCCCGATCTGAAATGATCGAAATTGGGATTCCATGGAGTCGAACAATCTCTTGAATATATAATTCCGCATACTTCTCCATGGAATATGTTTTATTGATTGGCAGGAAATGGGCAGATTTCGTCAATCTATCGACAATTACCCAAATTGCGTCGTGGCCTTTCACAGTCTTTCGCAGTCCAACGACGAAATCCATTGTTATATGGTCCCACTTCCATTCAGGAATCGTTAACGGTTGTAACATTCCTGTCGGCCTTTGGTGTTCCGCCTTAATCTGTTGGCAAGTCAGGCATTGATTTACATAGGCGGCAACATCTTTCTTTATCCCCGGCCACCAATAGTTAACTCGTAAATCCTGATACATTTTCGTCGTACCAGGATGTACAGAGTATGGTGTAGTATGTGCCTCCGTCAATACTTTAAATCGGAGTTCTTCCTTATTTGGCACATACAGACGGCCGTTGTATCGCAAGCTCCCTCTCCTCGGATTTCAAAATTCGCCGTAGTGCTTTTGTTTGGTTCCCCTTTAATCTTCACATACATATCATCTTCCTTTTGGGCCTTAGTGATTTGTTCCAACAATGTTGGTTTGAGCATTAGTTGTAATACCCGTAAAAATTTAATACGGGGATTTCGCAAAACCTCGAAATTGGTAAAGATTTGGGCGGGCTTGAAATCGAGCCCAAATAATAATTGGGCCCAGGCCCAATAAAGAAGAAAAAACTTTGAAGGACTGGATTCGTATTTTTCCTAAAGAAATCTGTTTGCGATGAAGAAAGATACAAAAAAGGGGAAAAATTACAAAAAGGCCCTTTTCTTAGCTTAAGAGGAAAATTGCATCACCACCTTATCACCTCCTTGTCATCACGTAAGTCTCTCCCCAACTTAAATATACAATACTTCAAAAACTTCAGAAGAAAAAAAAACAAGGAGAGGAAGGCGAGAGAGAAAGGAAGAGAGGAAATTTGGAAGAAGGTCCTTCCAAGCTTCATCAAACAATCTGTTTAAAACAGTGCTTAGGACGTGAGGTAGCTGAAACTACAAACCCAAAAGCTAATATTTTTAAGCTGTGATGTTTATGGTGAAAGGATCACCTTCGTTTTTGGTGTGTTTGAATGTTATGTTTGATGTTTGATGTTTAAAAACCCAAAATATGGGTTTTAATGGTGTTATGAGTTCCTGGAATTTGTTGAAGTTATGAAGATTTAAAGAACAGTGTTTTCGTATACTGTTCTGTGTTTTTCGTATGATTCTTGTTTTCGGGCCGAAAAAGGTTTTCGCGGGCCATTTTAAAAGTTTTCGCGGGCCGAAAGTTTTCGGTATGTGAGAGGAAAAAGTTTTCGCGGGCCGAGAAACCAGTCTTTACGGACCGAAAATCAGTTTTCGCGGGCCATAAGTTTTCGGTATGTGAGGAAAAAAGTTTTCGCGGGCCGCAAACCTGTTTTCGCGGGCTAAGGTATTTCGCGAACTGTGAGACATCACGGGCCGAAAACCTGTTTTCGCGGGCCGAAAGTCAGTTTTCGCGAACTAAAGCTTTTCGCCACTATTTTCGAACTAAAGCTTTTCGCCACTATTTTCGTACCAAAGCTTTTCGCCACTCAGCGTTCGCGAAGTGAGCTTTTCGCTAGTCACTGTTCAAAATAAAAAGGTTTCGCGAACCAAGCTTTTTGCCAAATTTTATTAGGTTTTCGTACCGAGCTTTTCGCTACTGTTTTCGTACCAAAGGTTTTCGCCACTGTTTTCGTACCAAATCTTTTCGCAACTTTTTCGTGCAAAGCTTTTCGCCACTATTTTCGAACCAAAGCTTTTCGCCACTAAAGGTTTTCGAACCAAAGCTTTTTGCCACTTCCACAGTTTTCGTATCAGGTCAACTTTTATAAAATATTTTCGAGACCCCATTTTCGGGTCAACTGATAGAGGAATATTGGGTCTTAAATAATTTACTGTTCTTAGGATGTTAAGTATTTGAACCAAAAAGTACGTTCTAATGATTTTTGAGAATTTTTCGGATATACTTGATATGTTCTGCGATTAATTGTTCATACATCCACGGCATGTCATGACGAGAGTATTGATCGCATTTGTGCGATGGGAGAGTGTATGCCTTCCTTTGGCAGAGATTTGTGAGGTTAAGACTCGTAGGTGCACCTGACGGGAGACAACGTGATCGATCTGTCTACTCAGGCTTGAGCAACCTGAGGTGCCCACCGTCGTAGGATGGCTCGACTTGACGGGAGATAGACGTGATCGTTCTATCTACCCGGGTACAGCGTGGGAGCGCGACTCGGGGTGCCCACCGTCAGGTGATGAGATTAGGCGGGAGATAGACGTGACCGATCTATCTACCCGGGTACAGCGTGAAAACGCGACTCGGGGTGCCCACCGCCATGAGATGTGATTTCCGAGTCTGTGTGACCGGATGATTGATGTGATGTTGCGCGCGAGGTGCCGAGTCTAACCTAGGGCCCTGAGTATTGAGATATGAGAAAAATGAGCGTGCATTTGTCAGGTGAGATATCGGGACTTGGGGACATGTGCACGCATGCATCGCATTATTTTGATGTTCACCTACTGGGCAATTGTGCTCAGGGTTACATGTTTTATAGGTACGAATAAGTAGACGGCTGGTGGCGGTGACTCCACGGGCTTTTGGGGGCGGATGCAGTACATGGGACGCGACCTGTGGAGGCGTAGGATTGTTTTGATATTTTGGAGCTTCGGCCCGATGTAAGATTTTTGTAAAACGACTCTTTTATGTAGTATATAAAATACTATTTTGTTTTTATAAATGGGCTTTCCGCGGCTTTCGTTGCGAAAATCCGTCAACTATTTATGTTTAAGAAGGGGGGTCGCTACAGGGTGGTATCAGAGCATAGGTTTTAGATTCTGAAGACTGTCCATGTACTGCTGCCCAAAAGCCGGGAGAACCAGCCGCGCCTGTAAGTTTTATTTTTAACAATAGTATGTGATACATGACTATGTGTTTGTATGTATCTGTGAATGAGAATAGTTACAAAATGCCGAGAGGGGGACGTAAACCCGTTGGGGAGTCGAGCCGAAGAGGCGAGCCCGAACCTCCAACGCACGAACATAATACCATCGATAGACTGACCGAACTAATTCAGCATCAGTCAGAGCAAATTAGTGACCTTATACACCATCAGAGCTCGAAGGAGCATCGTCCTTCCCCACAGCCCGATCATGTACAAATAATCGGGGAGCGCTTCTGAAAATTGAACCCTCCCATCTTTACTGAGGCCGTCAACCCTACGGTAGCTGAGGACTGGATAGGCACTATAGAGGATATGTTCATCTATAGCAGAGTGCCTGATAATGAGAAGGTACTTTGCGCCGTTTCCCTCCTACGGGAGAACGCGCGCTATTGGTGGAACACCGTAAAGGTGTTAGAAGATCCAATCACCATGACATGGGACAGGTTCAAGGAGCTGTTCTTCACCAAATATTTCACCGCTCATGAACAGGAACAGCGTATGCTCCAATTCATGAGTTTACGACAAGGAAGCATGCCAGTGGCGGAATACATCCGTCGTTTTGAAGAACTGTCCCGTTTTGCCCCGTTTCTCGTGGCAACCAACACCCTGAAGGTGACTCGATTCATTCAGGGACTCAAGCCCGAAATCTATCGGGATTTGAGCATAGCCGGCGCGCGACAGTTGGAGTTCATGCAAGTTACCGAACGCGCCTTAATTGCCGAACAAGCAGAGCGGGTAGTTGTGGAAGCCCAGGAAGCGAGGAAAAGAAGAGAAAATCAACAAGGCGAGGGGGAAACAAAAAGCGCCAATTCTTTGGCAAAGGGCGGTCTAGCCAAGGAAACCGACCGGGCCAACAAAACTGGCGCCCGAGGCCGAATCAAGGGCCAACAAATATCTCTAATCGAACTCAGAATGTTACGCCTCAATGCCAGCAATGTGGGCGCTATCACTTTGGGGTCTGCTACGGAGTGAGGCAACCTCCACAGTGCTACCAATGCGGAAAGATTGGGCATTTCGCTAGGGCATGCCCAGAGAGACAACCCCTGGTGCAGAATCAACCTCAACAGTTAATCCGACCTCCACCTGTACCAGCACGGGTCTTTACATTAACAAAAGAGGAGGCGAAGACAAACCCCGATGTGGTGACGGGTACGTTGAATATTTACCATGTCCCGACTTCTATTTTAATTGACTCGGGAGCCACACATTCTTTTGTGTCGGCTGATTTCGTGACAAGGGTCGGAATATATCCTACCCATTCTAAGAAGGATTATTTAGTTAATTTGCCACATGGGAACCCGATCCGAACCGATTTAGTAGTAGAAAAGTACCCAGTAAATATGGAGGGTAGAGAATTGTTAGTCGATCTAATTGTAATCCCGATGAATGATTACGACATCATATTCGGGATGGATTGGCTTTCGAAATACGGAGCCGTAATTGATTGTTCTAGGAAAGTCGTAAGATTTCAATCAACCGAGGGAGGAGAGTTCGTCTTTTCGAGAAAGGTGAGCAAAGATAGAATTCCCCGAATATCTGCCTTGAAGGCTCAGCGACTTTTAAATGCTGGTTGCGAGTCCTATTTTGTATTTGCTATGAAAGCTGAGGAATCCCCTTTACCAAAACTCGAGGAGGTTCCGATTGCGAATGAATACCCCGACGTATTTCCCGACGACCTTCAGGTTTACCTCCTGATAGAGAGATCGAATTCAAAATCGATCTTGTGCCTGGGGCTGCCCCGATATCGAAAGCCCCATATCGATTAGCGCCGAACGAGCTACGGGAACTGAAAGAACAGTTGGAAGAATTGTTGCAGAAGGGATTCATCCAACCGAGCTTCTCTCCATGGGGAGCACCGGTTCTGTTCGTTCGAAAGAAAGACGGGTCGATGAGATTGTGTATCGATTATCGTGAGCTAAATAAGATCACGATAAAGAATAAGTATCCGTTGCCGAGGATTGATGACTTGTTTGACCAATTGCAAGGAGCAACGGTATTCTCTAAGATCGACCTGCGCTCTGGGTATCATCAGTTAAAGATCCGTGAGGCAGACGTTCCTAAAACCGCATTCAGCACAAGGTACGGCCATTACGAGTTTTGGTCATGCCTTTCGGGTTAACAAATGCACCAGCTGCTTTTATGGATCTGATGAATCGGGTATTCAAGAATTTCCTAGACTGCTTCGTGATCGTCTTTATAGATGATATCCTTATTTATTCAAAGACGAAAGACGAGCATGAAGAACACCTAAAAACAATTCTAGGAATTTTACGGGAGAAGCAGTTATTCGCAAAATTCAAGAAATGCGAATTTTGGTTGACAGAAGTGACCTTTCTGGGACACATTATTTCTGGAGACGGGATTTCGGTGGATCCTAGTAAGATTGAAGCAATTAAGAGTTGGCCACGACCAACCACTCCCACGGAAATTAGAAGTTTTCTCGGGCTTGCTGGATATTATCGGAAGTTCATTAAAGATTTTTCCAGCATTGCCTCAACACTCACCAATTTGACGAAGAAGAATGTTCCGTTTAAATGGACGGAATCGTGTGAGCAAAGCTTCCAAGAACTGAAAAAGAGACTAACGACCGCTCCGGTTTTAGCAATACCGTCAGGAACAGAAGGATTTTCGGTGTATACGGATGCCTCGAAGAGCGGTTTGGGATGCGTGCTAATGCAGAACGGGAAGGTAATTGCTATGCCTCCCGACAACTAAAGGAGTACGAGAAAAACTACCCCACGCACGATCTAGAACTAGCAGCCGTGGTATTCGCCCTGAAGATCTGGCGACATTACCTCTACGGAGAAAGATGCGAGATTTTTACGGATCACAAGAGCTTGAAGTACTTCTTCACCCAAAAGGAGTTAAATATGAGGCAACGACGATGGCTTGAGTTGGTGAACGACTACGAATGCGTGATCAATTATCATCCGGGTAAAGCCAACGTAGTCGCAGATGCTTTGAGTCGTAAAGCCGTGAGTGCGGAGCTATGCCAGATTGGAATAGAGGTGATCAACTTCGGTGAAGTCGAAGCTAGAATGGAAGCACTAACGCTCAAACCAACATTGTTGGAACAAATCACTGAGGCCCAAAAAGAAGACGATCTTTATGTGAAGATTAAAAGGGAACAAAACAAAAGTACTACGACGGGTTTTGAAATCCAAGGAGACGGGAGCTTACGATATAACGGTCGTCTGTATGTGCCAAATAAGGAAGAACTCCGATATAAAATATTGACGGAGGCACATACTACACCATACTCTGTACATCCGGGTACAACGAAGATGTATCAGGATTTACGAGTTAACTATTGGTGGCCGGGGATAAAGAAAGATGTTGCCGCCTATGTAAATCAATGCCTGACTTGCCAACAGATTAAGGCGGAACACCAAAGGCCGGCAGGAATGTTACAACCGTTAACGATTCCTGAATGGAAGTGGGACCATATAACAATGGATTTCGTCGTTGGACTGCCAAAGACTGTGAAAGGCCACGACGCAATTTGGGTAATTGTCGATAGATTGACAAAATCTGCCCATTTTCTGCCAATCAATAAAACATATTCCATGGAGAAGTATGCGGAATTATATATTCAAGAGATTGTTCGACTCCATGGAATCCCAATTTCGATCATTTCAGATCGGGACTCGAGATTTCTGTCTAACTTCTGGGGAAGTTTACAAAAAGCTATGGGAACCAAGTTGTCTTTCAGTTCAGCTTATCATCCCCAGACAGACGGACAATCTGAACGGACGATCCAAACACTGGAAGATATGTTACGAGCATGCGTACTAGATTTTAAAGGGAATTGGAGCAAATACCTTCCACTGATTGAATTCTCGTACAACAACAGCTTTCAAGCTACGATCGGAATGGCGCCGTATGAAGCTTTGTACGGGCGTAAATGTCGATCCCCATTCATTGGGACGAGATCGGTGAACGAGCGCTACTAGGTCCCGAAATGGTTCGGGAAATGACGGAAGCTGTTGCAAAGATTCGAGAGAGAATGCAAACAGCCCAAAGTCGTCAGAAAAGCTACGCTGATAAACGACGAAGGCCGTTAGAGTTCGCAGAGGATGATTGGGTATTCTTGAAGATATCCCCAATGAAAGGCGTGAAGCGGTTCGGACGCAAAGGGAAGTTGAGTCCGAGGTATATAGGCCCTTTCAAAATTCTAAAACGAATCGGCGAGGTCGCCTATCAACTTGAATTACCGGCATCTTTAGATCAGGTTCACGATGTTTTTCACGTGTCAACCTTGCGAAAATACGTCGCCGACCCAAGCCATGTGCTACAAAATGAAACCCTTCATCAACGGTTGAAACCAGACTTAAGTTACGAGGAGAAGCCGGTAGAAATCTTGATGTATGAAGTAAGGCGACTTCGGAATAAAAATATTCCGTTGGTCAAAGTTTTGTGGCGTAACCAGGCAATTGAGGAAGCAACGTGGGAACGAGAAGACGAAATGCGGCAGAAATACCCCGAATTATTTCCGACTGCCTAAATTTCGAGGACGAAATTTCTTGAAGGGGGGAGGATGTAATACCCGTAAAAATTTAATACGGGGATTTCGCAAAACCTCGAAATTGGTAAAGATTTGGGCGGGCTTAAAATCGAGCCCAAATAATAATTGGGCCCAGGCCCAATAAAGAAGAAAAAACTTTGAAGGACTGGATTCGTATTTTTCCTAAAGAAATCTGTTTGCGATGAAGAAAGATACAAAAAAGGGGGAAAATTACAAAAAGGCCCTTTTCTTAGCTTAAGAGGAAAATTGCATCACCACCTTATCACCTCCTTGTCATCACGTAAGTCTCTCCCCAACTTAATATACAATACTTCAAAAACTTCAGAAGAAAAAAAAACAAGGAGAGGAAGGCGAGAGAGAAAGGAAGAGAGGAAATTTGGAAAAGGTCCTTCCAAGCTTCATCAAACAATCTGTTTAAAACAGTGCTTAGGACGTGAGGTAGGTGAAACTACAAACCCAAAAGCTAATATTTTTAAGCTGTGATGTTTATGGTGAAAGGATCACCTTCGTTTTTGGTGTGTTTGAATGTTATGTTTGATGTTTGATGTTTAAAAACCCAAAATATGGGTTTTAATTGTGTTATGAGTTCCTGGAATTTGTTGAAGTTATGAAGATTTAAAGAACAGTGTTTTCGTATACTGTTCTGTGTTTTTCGTATGATTCTTGTTTTCGGGCCGAAAAAGGTTTTCGCGGGCCATTTTAAAAGTTTTCGCGGGCCGAAAGTTTTCGGTATGTGAGAGGAAAAAGTTTTCGCGGGCCGAGAAACCAGTCTTTACGGACCGAAAATCAGTTTTCGCGGGCCGTAAGTTTTCGGTATGTGAGGAAAAAAGTTTTCGCGGGCCGCAAACCTGTTTTCGCGGGCTAAGGTATTTCGCGAACTGTGAGACATCACGGGCCGAAAACCTGTTTTCGCGGGCCGAAATTCAGTTTTCGCGAACTAAAGCTTTTCGCCACTATTTTCGAACTAAAGCTTTTCGCCACTATTTTCGTACCAAAGCTTTTCCCCACTCAGCGTTCGCGAAGTGAGCTTTTCGCTAGTCACTGTTCAAAATAAAAAGGTTTCGCGAACCAAGCTTTTTGCCAAATTTTATTAGGTTTTCGTACCGAGCTTTTCGCTACTGTTTTCGTACCAAAGGTTTTCGCCACTGTTTTCGTACCAAATCTTTTCGCAACTTTTTCGTGCCAAAGCTTTTCGCCACTATTTTCGAACCAAAGCTTTTCGCCACTAAAGGTTTTCGAACCAAAGCTTTTCGCCACTTCCACAGTTTTCGTATCAGGTCAACTTTTATAAAATATTTTCGAGACCCCATTTTCGGGTCAACTGATAGAGGAATATTGGGTCTTAAATAATTTACTGTTCTTAGGATGTTAAGTATTTGAACCAAAAAGTACGTTCTAATGATTTTTGAGAATTTTTCGGATATACTTGATATGTTCTGCGATTAATTGTTCATACATCCACGGCATGTCATGACGAGAGTATTGATCGCATTTGTGCAATGGGAGAGTGTATGCCTTCCTTTGGCAGAGATTTGTGAGGTTAAGACTCGTAGGTGCACCTGACGGGAGACAGACGTGATCGATCTGTCTACTCAGGCTTGAGCAACCTGAGGTGCCCACCGTCGTAGGATGGCTCGACTTGAAGGGAGATAGACGTGATCGTTCTATTTACCCGGGTACAGCGTGGGAGCGCGACTCGGGGTGCCCACCGTCAGGTGATGAGATTAGGCGGGAGATAGACGTGACCGATCTATCTACCCGGGTACAGCGTGAAAACGCGACTCGGGGTGCCCACCGCCATGAGATGTGATTTCCGAGTCTGTGTGACCGGATGATTGATGTGATGTTGCGCGCGAGGTGCCGAGTCTAACCTAGGGCCCTGAGTATTGAGATATGAGAAAAATGAGCGTGCATTTGTCAGGTGAGATATCGGGACTTGGGGACATGTGCACGCATGCATCGCATTATTTTGATGTTCACCTACTGGGCAATTGTGCTCAGGGTTACATGTTTTATAGGTACGAATAAGTAGACGGCTGGTGGCGGTGACTCCACGGGCTTTTGGGGGCGGATGCAGTACATGGGACGCGACCTGTGGAGGCGTAGGATTGTTTTGATATTTTGGGGCTTCGGCCCGATGTAAGATTTTTGTGAAACGACTCTTTTATGTAGTATATAAAATACTATTTTGTTTTTATAAATGGGCTTTCCGCGGCTTTCGTTGCGAAAACCCGCCAACTATTTATGTTTAAGAAGGGGGGTCGCTACATTAGTGCTTCCATTCTTGCTTCGACTTCACCGAAGTTGATCATCTCTACTCCAATCTGGCACAGCTCCGCACTCACGGCTTTACGACTCAAAGAATCTGCGACTACGTTGGCTTTACCCGGATGATAATTGATTACGCATTCGTAATCGTTCACCAACTCAAGCCATCGTCGTTGCCTCATATTTAACTCCTTTTGGGTGAAGAAGTACTTCAAGCTCTTGTGATCCGTAAAAATCTCGCATCTTTCTCCGTAGAGGTAATGTCGCCAGATCTTCAGGGCGAATACCACGGCTGCGAGTTCCAGATCGTGCGTGGGGTAGTTTTTCTCGTACTCCTTTAGTTGTCGGGAGGCGTAGGCGATTACCTTCCCGTTCTGCATTAGCACGCATCCCAAGCCACTCTTCGAGGCATCCGTATACACCGAAAATTCTTCAGTTCCTGACGGTATTGCTAAAACCGGAGCGGTCGTTAGTCTCTTTTTCAGTTCTTGGAAACTTTGCTCACATGATTCCGTCCATTTAAACGGAACATTCTTCTTCGTCAAATTGGTGAGTGTCGAGGCAATGCTGGAAAAATCTTTGATGGACTTCCGATAATATCCAGCAAGCCCTAGAAAACTTCTAATTTCCGTGGGAGTGGTTGGTCGTGGCCAATTCTTAATTGCTTCAATCTTACTAGGATCCACCGAAATCCCGTCTCCAGAAATAATGTGTCCCAGAAAGGCCACTTCTGTCAACCAAAATTCGCATTTCTTGAATTTTGCGAATAACTGCTTTTCCCGTAAAATTCCTAGAATTGTTTTTAGGTGTTCTTCATGTTCATCTTTCGTCTTCGAATAAATAAGGATATCATCTATAAAGACGATCACGAAGCAGTCTAGGAAATTCTTGAATACCCGATTCATCAGATTCATGAAAGCAGCTGGTGCATTTGTTAACCCGAAAGGCATGACCAGAAACTCGTAATGGCCGTACCTCGTGCTGAATGCGGTTTTGGGAACGTCTGTCTCACGGATCTTTAACTGATGATACCCAGAGCGCAGGTCGATCTTAGAGAATACCGTTGCTCCTTGCAATTGGTCAAACAAATCATCAATCCTCGGCAACGGATACTTATTCTTTATCATGATCTTATTTAGCTCACGATAATCGATGCACAATCTCATCGACCCGTCTTTCTTTCGAACGAAAAGAGCCGGGGCTCCCCATGAAGAGAAGCTCGGTTGGATGAATCCCTTCTGCAACAACTCTTCTAACTGTTCTTTCAGTTCCCGTAGCTCGTTCGGCGCTAATCGATACGGGGCTTTCGATATCGGGGCAGCCCCAGGTACAAGATCGATTTTAAATTCGATCTCTCTATCAGGAGGTAAACCTGGAAGGTCGTCGGGAAACACGTCGGAGTATTCATTCGCAATCGGAACCTCCTCGAGTCTCAAAAGAGGAGATTCCTCGGCCTTCATGGCAGAACAAAGATAGAATTCGCAACCCGAGTTAACAAGTCGTCGGGCCTTCAGGGCAGATATTTGAGGAATTCTATCCTTGCTCGCCTTTCCCCAAAAGATGAACTCTCCTCTCTCGGGTGATTGGAACCTCACGATTTTCTTAGAACAGTCAATCATGGCTCCGTATTTCGAAAGCCAATCCATCCCGAATATGATGTCGTAATCATTGATCGGGATTACAATTAGATCGACTAACAATTCCCTACCCTCCATATTTACTGGGTACTTTTCTATCATTAAATTGGTTCGGGTCGGGTTCCCATGTGGCAAACTAACTAAATAATCCTTCTTAGAATGGGTAGGATATATTCCGACCCTTGTCACGAAATCAGCCGACACAAAAGAATGTGTGGCTCCCGAGTCAATTAAAATAGAAGTCGGGACATGGTAAATATTCAACGTACCCGTCACTACATCTGGGTTTGTCTCCGCCTCCTCTTTTGTTAATGTGAAGATTCGTGCTGGTACAGGTGGAGGTCGGATCAACGGTTGGGGCTGATTCTGTACCAGGGGTTGTCTCTCCGTGCATGCCCTGGCGTAATGCCCCACCTTTCCACACTGGTAGCACTGCGGAGGTTGCCTTACTCCATAGCAGACCCCAAAGTGATAGCGTCCGCATTGCTGGCATTGGGGCGTAACATTCTGAGGTCGATTAGAGATATTTGTCGGCCCTTGATTTGGCCTCGGGCGCCAGTTTTGTTGACCCGGTCGGTTTCCTTGGCTAGACCGCCCTTTGCCAAAGAATTGGCGCTTCTTGTTTCCCCCTCCGCCTTGTTGATTCTCTCTCCTTTTCCTCGCTTCCTGGGCTTCCACAACTACCCGCTCTGCTTGCTCGGCAATTAAGGCGCGTTCGGTAACTTGCATGAACTCTAGCTGTCGCGCGCCGGCTATGCTCAAATCCCGATAGATTTCGGGCTTGAGTCCCTGAATGAATCGAGTCACCTTCAGGGTGTTAGTTGCCACGAGAAACGGGGTAAAACGAGACAATTCTTCAAAACGACGGATGTATTCTGCCACCGGCATGCTTCCTTGTCGTAAATTCATGAATTGGAGCATACGCTGCTCCTGTTCATGAGCGGTGAAATATTTGGTGAAGAACAGCTCCTTGAATCTACACCACGACATGGTGATTGGGTCTTCCAATACTTTTACTGTGTTCCACCAATAGCGCGCGTTCTCCCGTAGGAGGGAAACGGCGCAAAGTACCTTCTCATTATCAGGCACTCTGCTATAGATGAACATGTCCTCTATAGTGCCTATCCAGTCCTCAGCCACCGCAGGGTTGGCGGCCTCGGTAAAGATGGGAGGATTCAATTTTCGGAAGCGCTCCCCGATTATTTGTACATGATCGGGCTGTGGGGAAGGACGATGCTCCGACGAGCTCCGATGGTGTATAAGGTCACTAATTTGCTCTGACTGATGCTGAATTAGTTCGGTCAGTCTATCGATGGTATTATGTTCGTGCGTTGGAGATTCGGGCTCGCCTCTTTGGCTCGACTCCCCAACGTGTTTACGTCCCCCTCTCGGCATTTTGTAACTATTCTCCATTCACAGACACATACAAGCACATAGTCATGTACCACATACTATCGTTAAAAATTAAAACTTACAGGCGCGGCTGGTTCTCCCGGCTTTTGGGCAGCAGTACATGGACAGACTTCAGAATCTAAAGCCTATGCTCTGATACCACCTGTGACAGCCCCACTTTTTAATATAAATAGTTGGCGGGTTTTCGCAACGAAAGCTGCGGAAAGCCCATTTTACAAAAACAAAATAGTATATTATACAATATATAAAAGAGTCGCTTTACAAAAGTATTTACAATGGGCCGAAGCCCCAAAATATCAAACTAATCCTACGCTTCCACAGGTCGCATCCCATGTACTGCATCCGCCCCCAAAAGCCTGTGGAGTCACCGCCAGCACCCGTCTACTTATTAGTACCTATAAAACATGTAACCCTGAGCAAAATTGCCCAGTAGGTGAACACCAAAATAATGTGATGCATGCGTGCACATGTCCCCAAATCCCAATATCTCACATGACAATTGCACGCTCATTTTTCTCATATCTCAATACTCAGGGCCCTAGGTTAGACTCGGCACCTCGCGCGCAACATCGCATCAATCATCCGGTCACACAGACTCGGAAATCACATTTCATGGCGGTGGGCACCCCGAGTCGCGTTTTCACGCTGTACCCGGGTAGATAGAACGATCACGTCTATCTCCCGCCTAATCTCATCTCATGACGGTAGGCACCCCGAGTCGCGCTCCCACGCTGTACCCGGGTAGATAGAACGATCACGTCTATCTCCCGTCAAGTCGAGCAATCCTACGACGGTGGGCACCTCAAGTTGCTCAAGCCTGAGTAGACAGAGCTATCACGTCTGTCTCCCGTCAGGTGCACCTACGAGTCTTAACCTCACAAATCTCTGCCAAAGAAAGGCATACACTCTCCCATTCGCATAAATGCGATCAATACTCTCGTCATGACATGCCGTGGATGCATGAATAATTAATCGCAGAACATATTAAGTATATTCGAAAAATCTCAAAAATCATTAGAATATTTAAAACGTACTTTTGGTTCAAATACTTAAAATCCCGAGAATAGTGAATTATTTAATACTCAATAATCCTTTATCAGTTGACCCGAGAAATTGGGTCCAAGCTCGAAAATATTTTATAAAAACTTAGTTCAACAAAATTTAAAAGATTTGGGCTGAAATCAAACTAAAGCCCAGAATAGTCACACCAGGCCCATGAAAAGCCTACTAAAAGTTGACCTGGTGAAAACCTTTTGACCTGGCTAAAACTTTTCTGGCGAAAACCATTTCTTTTAAGTGGCGAAAAGCTTAGACTAGCGAAAAGTAGCGAACAGCTCAAACTTGGCGAAAACTTTGGAAGTGGCGAAAAGCTTTTTCATTTTGAACAGTAGCTAGCGAAAACTTATATTAAGTAGCGAAAAGTTTTGGTTCGCGAAAACTCATAAAAAGTGGCGAAAAGCTGGTTCGCGAAAACCTCATAAGAAGTGGCGAAAAGCTTGGTTCGCGAAAACCGGCGAAAAGCTGGTTCGCGAAAACCTCATAAGAAGTGGCGAAAACCTTAGGCCCGCGAAAACCTTATTATTGGCCCGCGAAAACTTTTTCCTCTCACATACCGAAAACCTTAGGCCCGCGAAAAACTAATTTTCGGCCCGCGAAAACTTTTTCTTCCTCACATTTCGCAAAGTAACTGGCCCGCGAAAACTTAAAATGGCCCGCGAAAATGATTTTCGGCCCGAAAACAAGAATCATCCGAAAGTGAAGAACAGTATACGAAAAACACTAAGTTCTTCAAATCTTCATATCTTCAACAAATTCCAGAAACTCATAACATAATTAAAACTCATATTTTGGGTTTTTAAACATCAATCATCACACATAGCATTTTATCGAACCAAAAACGATGGTGATCCTTTCACCATAAATATAACAGCTTAAAAATATCAGTTTTGGGTTTGTAAATTTCACCTACCTCACTTCCTAAGCAGTGTTTAAGCAGATTTTTGTTGATGAAGATTGGAAGGAGCTTTTGCCAAATTTCCTTTGTCTCTTTCTTCTTTCTCTCTCGCCTTCCTCCCCTTTCTCTCTTGCTGCGCTGCTCTTATTTATCTCTAATGATGGTTTTTACTGCTTTTGTTTAGCAGGTGATGAGGCATGGACGTGTTTTTCCTCTTAGGCTAAGAAAGGTTCTTTTTTGTAATTTTACTCCTTTTGAAGAAACCTCATAGGTGTTAGCAACGTATCTTCCTTCTTTATCGGGCTTGGGCCTAATTATTATTTGGGCTCAATTTCAAGCCTGCCCAAACTTATCTTCACCAATTTCGAAGTTTTGCGAAATCCCCGTATCAAATTTTACGGGCATTACAGCTAGACTCCCACTAACTAAACTCCTAGCACTCAACCATAGCACCCCGCAAGGTCACTATCTTCGATAGCTTTTTAAAGTCCATCAGTACACAATGATTGTAGGCCGCAACCTCACAATCCGCTCACATTTTTAGAGTCTCTATGCTACGACTATAAGCACTTGTTTTACGTCTTTGTGCGAAAACTACAAACACATAGTTTAAGGTCTTTGTGTTAAGACTCTCACTTAACTAATCTATTTCGCTCATCTCTCTATTGTGTGAGTGAGGTGTGTGGGTTTGAACTTTGTAGCTCTCTTTATCTTTTGTATCCCACACATGAAAGAAGAACTCTCTTGATTAGCCTCTTTGATCTTGTTCTTCTTTCTTAGATCTCTCTTTGAATGTGTTCTTGTTGTCTCTAGGATCCTACGTTTCTTTGTTGTACTTGGACTGTATTTATAGCCTTCCAACCTTGATGTAGTCGTTAGACACAATAAAAGGGTCGTTGGAAGCTTTTGTCCTTACTTGGTCAAAGCTGTCAGCTTCAGTTGCTTGTACCTGCTGCAGTAAGGTGCTTGTACATCAGTTAGCATCCAGTTGACCAGGACCAGTAACCAGCCAGCACATGGCTAGAACCCGCGGTGACCAGAACCCAGCCAGGTGCCTGACCAGAACCCAGCCACTGACCAGGACCTGACCAGAAACCGCGATCAGAGCCTGACCAGAACCCGCAGTATCCAGGTCCTGACCAGAACCTAGCCAGGAGCCTGACCAGAACCCAGTCACTGACCAGAACCGAGCCAGTGACCAGAGCCTGATCATAACCCAGCCATACCTTGACCAGGACCCAGCCAGCAGTCGACCAGGTACCCGAGTTGACCAGGCGTTGACCAGTGCTGACCGACAGTTGACCGACTCGATTTTTCACACTGAGCTCATATCTGATATCCGTTTTTCGAGTCGGGTTCATCTGCGCACTCAAGTAAATATGTTAGTGACACAATAATAAGTTTTGTGTTTATCAAAATCGGATTGCTAGATATTATAATCCAACAATCTCCCCCTTTTTGATTAACACAAAACTTTAACAGGAGAGCATATCTAACATATTTCTCCCCCTTTTTGTGATAATCAAAAACTCGTTCAGTTTAATATTTAATCAAACAAATGAATGACGATTCGGTTAAAAAAATCACACAAATACTAACATATTTCTCCCCGTTTCAAAAGAAAATAATGCTCCACCTAAATTTATCAATGATATGTAAAAAGGTGGGGATAAGTTAGTATAATCATGCAAGAAAATGTTCAACACATGCATAAGTTTAAGGTTTCAAACCGAGGCAGCGCAGTAGTCTATAATTCAACGAATAAACTGCTTTCTTCTGGACAATACTAGACAGCGAAATTTATACCGTTGCGACCGTCTACGAGTCTAGTTTCCAGCAAAATTTGCAGACCGGAATTTGGACATCTGAGCACGAATTTATTCTATTTCTCGTGAAGTTGCTGCAATCGACGACGCGCAGAATTTAGACGAATAAGCTGCTTTTCTCCAGGAAGAACTAGACCGCGAATCCTATACGGTTGCGACGGTATATGAGTCTAGTTTTTAAAAAAACTTGCAGACCGGAATTTGGATATCTAAGCACAACCTTCTTCGATTTCTCCCGAAACTGTTGCAATCTGCCAGAAATTCCAACTTTGCATATGTGTTAAACGTGATTTTAAAAATGATTTTTTTCGAACCCAAAACGATTTAAATACATTTTCAAGAACAACCCGCTCTGATATCATTTGTTAGGATCGGTTAGTGTTTGGAGAGGGGGTGAATAAATACTTTAAAAACTTTTTAAACATACTTGAGTTGTAATAACTCGGGTTCTTCAAATATACGAGCACCGAGAGAGTAAGCGAGTTACGATTTAAAACCAAACGGAAAATACTCGACCTAACCCTCTCAAAATCGGTTTTGCGGGTCTTTTAAAAGTGTTTCAAAACTATGCAAGTTAAAAACCGGTTTGGTTGAAGCATTTTATCAAACACTTAAAATGCTTCAACTATGCATGCTGTACTTATAAATGCAATGAGGTGAACACGAGATTTGTTTATGGAAGTTCGGAGCTTAATCTCATACGTCTCCCCTTCTTCCCCGCAAGAAATGTTCCACTAGAAGATTCGGTCACATGGACACTTAAGTACAACCCTCTACAGCTAGACTCCCGCTAACTAAACTCCTAGCACTCAACCATAGTACCCCGCAAAGTCACTATCTTCGATAGCTTTTTAAAGTCCATCGGTACACAATGATTGTAGGCCGCAACCTCACAATCCGCTCACATCTTTAGAGTCTCTATGATAAGACTATAAGCACTTGTTTTACGTATTTGTGCGAAGACTACAAACACATAGTTTAAGGTCTTTGTGTTAAGACTCTCACTTAACTAATCTATTTCGCTCATCTCTCTTTTGTGTGAGTGAGGTGTGTGGGTTTGAACTTTGTAGCTCTCTTTATCTTTTGTATCCCACACATGAAAGAAGAACTCACTTGATTAGCCTCTTTGATCTTGTTCTTCTTTCTTGGATCTCTCTTTGAATGTCTTCTTGTTATCTCGAGGATGCTACGTTTCTTTGTTGTACTTGGACTGTATTTATAGCCTTCCAACCTTGATGTAGCCGTTAGACACAATAAAAGGGCCGTTGGAAGCTTTTGTCCTTACTTGGTCAAAGCTGTCAGCTTCAGTTGCTTGTACCTGCTGCAGTAAGGTGCTTGTACATCAGCTAGCATTCAGTTGACCAGGACCAGTAACCAGCCAGCACATGGCCAGAACCCGCGGTGACCAGAACCCAGCCAGGTGCCTGACCAGAACCCAGCCACTGACCAGAAACCTGACCAGAAACCGTGACCAGAGCCTGACCAGAACCCGCAGTATCCAGGTCCTGACCAGAACCCAGCCAGGAGCCTGACCAGAACCCAGTCACTCACCAGAACCGAGCCAGTGACCAGATCCTGATCAGAACCCAGCCAGACCTTGACCAGGACCCAGCCAGCAGCCGACCAGGCACCCGAGTTGAACAGGCGTTGACCTGTGCTGACCAACAGTTGACCGACTCGATTTTTCACACTGAGCTCATATCTGATATCCGTTTTTCGAGTCGGGTTCATCTACGCACTCAAGTAAATATGTTAGTGACACAATGATAAGTTTTGTGTTTATCAAAATCAGATTGCTAGATATTATAATCTAACAATCTCCCCCTTTTTGATTTACACAAATCTTTAACATGAGAGCATATCTAACATATTTCTCCCCCTTTTTGTGATAATCAAAAACTCGTTCAGTTTAATATTTAATCAAACAAATGAATGACGATTCGGTTAAAAAAATCACACAAATGCTAACATATTTCTCCCCCTTTCAAAAGGAAATAATGCTCCACCTAAATTTATCAATGATATGTAAAAAGGTGGGGATAAGTTAGTATAATCATGCAAGAAAATGTTCAACACATGCATAAGTTTAAGGTTTCAAACCGAGGCAGCGCAGTAGTCTATAATTCAACGAATAAACTGCTTTATTCTGGAAAATACTAGACAGCGAAATTTATATCGTTGCGACCGTCTACGAGTCTAGTTTCCAGAAAAATTTGCAGACCGGAATTTGGACATCTGAGCACGAATTTATTCCATTTCTCGTGAAGTTGCTGCAATCGACGACCCGCAGAATTTAGGCGAATAAGCTGCTTTTCTCCAGGTAGAACTAGACCGCGAATCCTATACCGTTGCGACCGTCTATGAGTCTAGTTTTTAAAAAAACTTGCAGACCGGAATTTGGATATCTGAGCACAACCTTCTTCGATTTCTCCCGAAACTGTTGCAATCTGCCAGAAATTCCAACTTTGCATATGTGTTAAACGTGATTTTAAAAATGATTTTTTTCGAACCCAAAACGATTTAAATGCATTTTCAAGAACAACCCGCTCTGATACCACTTGTTAGGATCGGTTAGTGTTTAGAGGGAGGGTGAATAAACACTTTAAAAACTTTTTAAACATACTTGAGTTGTAATAACTCGGGTTCTTGAAATATACGAGCACCGAGAGAGTAAGCGAGTTACGATTTTAAACCAAACGGAAAATACTCGACCTAACCCAGTTAAAATCGGTTTTGCGGGTCTTTTAAAAGTGTTTCAAAACTATGCAAGTTAAAAACCGGTTTGGTTGAAGCATTTTATCAAACACTTAAAATGCTTCAACTATGCATGCTGTACTTATAAATGCAATGAGGTGAACACGAGATTTGTTTATGGAAGTTCGGAGCTTAATCTCATACGTCTCCCCTTCTTCCCCGCAAGAAATGTTCCACTAGAAGATTCGGTCACATGTACACTTAAGTACAACCCTCTACAGCTAGACTCCCGCTAACTAAACTCCTAGCACTCAACCATAGCACCCCGCAAGGTCACTATCTTCGATAGCTTTTTAAAGTCCATCGGTACACAATGATTGTAGGCCGCAACCTCACAATCCGCTCACATCTTTAGAGTCTCTACGCTAAGACTATAAGCACTTATTTTACGTCTTTGTGCAAAGATTACAAACACATAGTTTAACGTCTTTGTGTTAAGACTCTCACTCAACTAATCTATTTCGCTCATCTCTCTATTGTATGAGTGAGGTGTGTGGTTTGAACTTTGTAGCTCTCTTTATCTTTTGTATCCCACACATGAAAGAAGAACTCTCTTGATTAGCCTCTTTGATCTTGTTCTTCTTTCTTGGATCTCTCTTTGAATGTATTCTTGTTGTCTCTAGGATCCTACGTTTCTTTGTTATACTTGGACTGTATTTATAGCCTTCCAACCTTGATGTAGCCGTTAGACACAATAAAAGGGCCGTTGGAAGCTTTTGTCCTTACTTGGTCGAAGCTGTCAGCTTCAGTTGCTTGTACCTGCTGCAGTAAGGTGCTTGTACATCAGCTAGCATCCAGTTGACCAGGACCAGTAACCAGCCAGCACATGGCCAGAACCCGCGGTGACCAGAACCCAGCCACTGACCAGAAACCGCGACCAGAGCCTGACCAGAACCCGCAGTATCCAGGTCCTGACCAGAACCCAGCCAGGAGCCTGACCAGAACCCAGTCACTCATTAGAACCGAGCCAGTGACCAGATCCTGATCAGAACCCAGCCAGACCTTGACCAGGACCCAGCCAGCAGCCGACGAGGCACCCGAGTTGAACAGGCATTGACCAGTGCTGACCAACAGTTGACCGACTCGATTTTTCACACTGAGCTCATATCTGATATCCGTTTTTCGAGTCGGGTTCATCTGCGCACTCAAGTAAATATGTTAGTGACACAATGATAAGTTTTGTGTTTATCAAAATCGGATTGCTAGATATTATAATCCAACAATCTCCCCCTTTTTGATTAACACAAAACTTTAACATGAGAGCATATCTAACATATTTCTCCCCCTTTTTGTGATAATCAAAAACTCGTTCAGTTTAATATTTAATCAAACAAATGAATGACGATTCGGTTAAAAAAATCACACAAATGCTAACATATTTCTCCCCCTTTCAAAAGGAAATAATGCTCCACCTAAATTTATCAATGATATGTAAAAAGGTGGGGATAAGTTAGTATAATCATGCAAGAAAATGTTCAACACATGCATAAGTTTAAGGTTTCAAACCGAGGCAGCGCAGTAGTCTATAATTCAACGAATAAACTACTTTATTCTGGAAAATACTAGACAGCGAAATTTATATCGTTGCGACCGTCTACGAGTCTAGTTTCCAGAAAAATTTGCAGACCGGAATTTGGACATCTGAGCACGAATTTATTCCATTTCTCGTGAAGTTGCTGCAATCGACGACCCGCAGAATTTAGGCGAATAAGCTGCTTTTCTCCAGGTAGAACTAGACCGCGAATCCTATACCGTTGCGACCGTCTATGAGTCTAGTTTTTAAAAAAACTTGCAGACCGGAATTTGGATATCTGAGCACAACCTTCTTCGATTTCTCCCGAAACTGTTGCAATCTGCCAGAAATTCCAACTTTGCATATGTGTTAAACGTGATTTTAAAAATGATTTTTTTCGAACCCAAAACGATTTAAATGCATTTTCAAGAACAACCCGCTCTGATACCACTTGTTAGGATCGGTTAGTGTTTAGAGGGAGGGTGAATAAACACTTTAAAAACTTTTTAAACATACTTGAGTTGTAATAACTCGGGTTCTTGAAATATACGAGCACCGAGAGAGTAAGCGAGTTACGATTTTAAACCAAACGGAAAATACTCGACCTAACCCAGTTAAAATCGGTTTTGCGGGTCTTTTAAAAGTGTTTCAAAACTATGCAAGTTAAAAACCGGTTTGGTTGAAGCATTTTATCAAACACTTAAAATGCTTCAACTATGCATGCTGTACTTATAAATGCAATGAGGTGAACACGAGATTTGTTTATGGAAGTTCGGAGCTTAATCTCATACGTCTCCCCTTCTTCCCCGCAAGAAATGTTCCACTAGAAGATTCGGTCACATGTACACTTAAGTACAACCCTCTACAGCTAGACTCCCGCTAACTAAACTCCTAGCACTCAACCATAGCACCCCGCAAGGTCACTATCTTCGATAGCTTTTTAAAGTCCATCGGTACACAATGATTGTAGGCCGCAACCTCACAATCCGCTCACATCTTTAGAGTCTCTACGCTAAGACTATAAGCACTTATTTTACGTCTTTGTGCAAAGATTACAAACACATAGTTTAACGTCTTTGTGTTAAGACTCTCACTCAACTAATCTATTTCGCTCATCTCTCTATTGTATGAGTGAGGTGTGTGGTTTGAACTTTGTAGCTCTCTTTATCTTTTGTATCCCACACATGAAAGAAGAACTCTCTTGATTAGCCTCTTTGATCTTGTTCTTCTTTCTTGGATCTC
The DNA here is from genome assembly GCA_028392965.1 of Lindernia subracemosa. Lineage (NCBI taxonomy): Eukaryota > Viridiplantae > Streptophyta > Magnoliopsida > Lamiales > Linderniaceae > Vandellia > Vandellia subracemosa. Next base: position 73,408 of record JAQPCC010000077.1, read on the forward strand.
TCTTTGAATGTATTCTTGTTGTCTCTAGGATCCTACGTTTCTTTGTTGTACTTGGACTGTATTTATAGCCTTCCAACCTTGATGTAGCCGTTAGACACAATAAAAGGGCCGTTGGAAGCTTTTGTCCTTACTTGGTCGAAGCTGTCAGCTTCAGTTGCTTGTACCTGCTGCAGTAAGGTGCTTGTACATCAGCTAGCATCCAGTTGACCAGGACCAGTAACCAGCCAGCACATGGCCAGAACCCGCGGTGACCAGAACCCAGCCAGGTGCATGACCAGAACCCAGCCACTGACCAGAAACCGCGACCAGAGCCTGACCAGAACCCGCAGTATCCAGGTCCTGACCAGAACCCAGCCAGGAGCCTGACCAGAACCCAGTCACTCATTAGAACCGAGCCAGTGACCAGATCCTGATCAGAACCCAGCCAGACCTTGACCAGGACCCAGCCAGCAGCCGACGAGGCACCCGAGTTGAACAGGCATTGACCAGTGCTGACCAACAGTTGACCGACTCGATTTTTCACACTGAGCTCATATCTGATATCCGTTTTTCGAGTCGGGTTCATCTGCGCACTCAAGTAAATATGTTAGTGACACAATGATAAGTTTTGTGTTTATCAAAATCGGATTGCTAGATATTATAATCCAACAATCTCCCCCTTTTTGATTAACACAAAACTTTAACATGAGAGCATATCTAACATATTTCTCCCCCTTTTTGTGATAATCAAAAACTCGTTCAGTTTAATATTTAATCAAACAAATGAATGACGATTCGGTTAAAAAAATCACACAAATGCTAACATATTTCTCCCCCTTTCAAAAGGAAATAATGCTCCACCTAAATTTATCAATGATATGTAAAAAGGTGGGGATAAGTTAGTATAATCATGCAAGAAAATGTTCAACACATGCATAAGTTTAAGGTTTCAAACCGAGGCAGCGCAGTAGTCTATAATTCAACGAATAAACTACTTTATTCTGGAAAATACTAGACAGCGAAATTTATATCGTTGCGACCGTCTACGAGTCTAGTTTCCAGAAAAATTTGCAGACCGGAATTTGGACATCTGAGCACGAATTTATTCCATTTCTCGTGAAGTTGCTGCAATCGACGACCCGCAGAATTTAGGCGAATAAGCTGCTTTTCTCCAGGTAGAACTAGACCGCGAATCCTATACCGTTGCGACCGTCTATGAGTCTAGTTTTTAAAAAAACTTGCAGACCGGAATTTGGATATCTGAGCACAACCTTCTTCGATTTCTCCCGAAACTGTTGCAATCTGCCAGAAATTCCAACTTTGCATATGTGTTAAACGTGATTTTAAAAATGATTTTTTTCGAACCCAAAACGATTTAAATGCATTTTCAAGAACAACCCGCTCTGATACCACTTGTTAGGATCGGTTAGTGTTTAGAGGGAGGGTGAATAAACACTTTAAAAACTTTTTAAACATACTTGAGTTGTAATAACTCGGGTTCTTGAAATATACGAGCACCGAGAGAGTAAGCGAGTTACGATTTTAAACCAAACGGAAAATACTCGACCTAACCCAGTTAAAATCGGTTTTGCGGGTCTTTTAAAAGTGTTTCAAAACTATGCAAGTTAAAAACCGGTTTGGTTGAAGCATTTTATCAAACACTTAAAATGCTTCAACTATGCATGCTGTACTTATAAATGCAATGAGGTGAACACGAGATTTGTTTATGGAAGTTCGGAGCTTAATCTCATACGTCTCCCCTTCTTCCCCGCAAGAAATGTTCCACTAGAAGATTCGGTCACATGTACACTTAAGTACAACCCTCTACAGCTAGACTCCCGCTAACTAAACTCCTAGCACTCAACCATAGCACCCCGCAAGGTCACTATCTTCGATAGCTTTTTAAAGTCCATCGGTACACAATGATTGTAGGCCGCAACCTCACAATCCGCTCACATCTTTAGAGTCTCTACGCTAAGACTATAAGCACTTATTTTACGTCTTTGTGCAAAGATTACAAACACATAGTTTAACGTCTTTGTGTTAAGACTCTCACTCAACTAATCTATTTCGCTCATCTCTCTATTGTATGAGTGAGGTGTGTGGTTTGAACTTTGTAGCTCTCTTTATCTTTTGTATCCCACACATGAAAGAAGAACTCTCTTGATTAGCCTCTTTGATCTTGTTCTTCTTTCTTGGATCTCTCTTTGAATGTATTCTTGTTGTCTCTAGGATCCTACGTTTCTTTGTTGTACTTGGACTGTATTTATAGCCTTCCAACCTTGATGTAGCCGTTAGACACAATAAAAGGGCCGTTGGAAGCTTTTGTCCTTACTTGGTCGAAGCTGTCAGCTTCAGTTGCTTGTACCTGCTGCAGTAAGGTGCTTGTACATCAGCTAGCATCCAGTTGACCAGGACCAGTAACCAGCCAGCACATGGCCAGAACCCGCGGTGACCAGAACCCAGCCAGGTGCATGACCAGAACCCAGCCACTGACCAGAAACCGCGACCAGAGCCTGACCAGAACCCGCAGTATCCAGGTCCTGACCAGAACCCAGCCAGGAGCCTGACCAGAACCCAGTCACTCATTAGAACCGAGCCAGTGACCAGATCCTGATCAGAACCCAGCCAGACCTTGACCAGGACCCAGCCAGCAGCCGACGAGGCACCCGAGTTGAACAGGCATTGACCAGTGCTGACCAACAGTTGACCGACTCGATTTTTCACACTGAGCTCATATCTGATATCCGTTTTTCGAGTCGGGTTCATCTGCGCACTCAAGTAAATATGTTAGTGACACAATGATAAGTTTTGTGTTTATCAAAATCGGATTGCTAGATATTATAATCCAACAATCTCCCCCTTTTTGATTAACACAAAACTTTAACATGAGAGCATATCTAACATATTTCTCCCCCTTTTTGTGATAATCAAAAACTCGTTCAGTTTAATATTTAATCAAACAAATGAATGACGATTCGGTTAAAAAAATCACACAAATGCTAACATATTTCTCCCCCTTTCAAAAGGAAATAATGCTCCACCTAAATTTATCAATGATATGTAAAAAGGTGGGGATAAGTTAGTATAATCATGCAAGAAAATGTTCAACACATGCATAAGTTTAAGGTTTCAAACCGAGGCAGCGCAGTAGTCTATAATTCAACGAATAAACTACTTTATTCTGGAAAATACTAGACAGCGAAATTTATATCGTTGCGACCGTCTACGAGTCTAGTTTCCAGAAAAATTTGCAGACCGGAATTTGGACATCTGAGCACGAATTTATTCCATTTCTCGTGAAGTTGCTGCAATCGACGACCCGCAGAATTTAGGCGAATAAGCTGCTTTTCTCCAGGTAGAACTAGACCGCGAATCCTATACCGTTGCGACCGTCTATGAGTCTAGTTTTTAAAAAAACTTGCAGACCGGAATTTGGATATCTGAGCACAACCTTCTTCGATTTCTCCCGAAACTGTTGCAATCTGCCAGAAATTCCAACTTTGCATATGTGTTAAACGTGATTTTAAAAATGATTTTTTTCGAACCCAAAACGATTTAAATGCATTTTCAAGAACAACCCGCTCTGATACCACTTGTTAGGATCGGTTAGTGTTTAGAGGGAGGGTGAATAAACACTTTAAAAACTTTTTAAACATACTTGAGTTGTAATAACTCGGGTTCTTGAAATATACGAGCACCGAGAGAGTAAGCGAGTTACGATTTTAAACCAAACGGAAAATACTCGACCTAACCCAGTTAAAATCGGTTTTGCGGGTCTTTTAAAAGTGTTTCAAAACTATGCAAGTTAAAAACCGGTTTGGTTGAAGCATTTTATCAAACACTTAAAATGCTTCAACTATGCATGCTGTACTTATAAATGCAATGAGGTGAACACGAGATTTGTTTATGGAAGTTCGGAGCTTAATCTCATACGTCTCCCCTTCTTCCCCGCAAGAAATGTTCCACTAGAAGATTCGGTCACATGTACACTTAAGTACAACCCTCTACAGCTAGACTCCCGCTAACTAAACTCCTAGCACTCAACCATAGCACCCCGCAAGGTCACTATCTTCGATAGCTTTTTAAAGTCCATCGGTACACAATGATTGTAGGCCGCAACCTCACAATCCGCTCACATCTTTAGAGTCTCTACGCTAAGACTATAAGCACTTATTTTACGTCTTTGTGCAAAGATTACAAACACATAGTTTAACGTCTTTGTGTTAAGACTCTCACTCAACTAATCTATTTCGCTCATCTCTCTATTGTATGAGTGAGGTGTGTGGTTTGAACTTTGTAGCTCTCTTTATCTTTTGTATCCCACACATGAAAGAAGAACTCTCTTGATTAGCCTCTTTGATCTTGTTCTTCTTTCTTGGATCTCTCTTTGAATGTATTCTTGTTGTCTCTAGGATCCTACGTTTCTTTGTTGTACTTGGACTGTATTTATAGCCTTCCAACCTTGATGTAGCCGTTAGACACAATAAAAGGGCCGTTGGAAGCTTTTGTCCTTACTTGGTCGAAGCTGTCAGCTTCAGTTGCTTGTACCTGCTGCAGTAAGGTGCTTGTACATCAGCTAGCATCCAGTTGACCAGGACCAGTAACCAGCCAGCACATGGCCAGAACCCGCGGTGACCAGAACCCAGCCAGGTGCATGACCAGAACCCAGCCACTGACCAGAAACCGCGACCAGAGCCTGACCAGAACCCGCAGTATCCAGGTCCTGACCAGAACCCAGCCAGGAGCCTGACCAGAACCCAGTCACTCATTAGAACCGAGCCAGTGACCAGATCCTGATCAGAACCCAGCCAGACCTTGACCAGGACCCAGCCAGCAGCCGACGAGGCACCCGAGTTGAACAGGCATTGACCAGTGCTGACCAACAGTTGACCGACTCGATTTTTCACACTGAGCTCATATCTGATATCCGTTTTTCGAGTCGGGTTCATCTGCGCACTCAAGTAAATATGTTAGTGACACAATGATAAGTTTTGTGTTTATCAAAATCGGATTGCTAGATATTATAATCCAACAATCTCCCCCTTTTTGATTAACACAAAACTTTAACATGAGAGCATATCTAACATATTTCTCCCCCTTTTTGTGATAATCAAAAACTCGTTCAGTTTAATATTTAATCAAACAAATGAATGACGATTCGGTTAAAAAAATCACACAAATGCTAACATATTTCTCCCCCTTTCAAAAGGAAATAATGCTCCACCTAAATTTATCAATGATATGTAAAAAGGTGGGGATAAGTTAGTATAATCATGCAAGAAAATGTTCAACACATGCATAAGTTTAAGGTTTCAAACCGAGGCAGCGCAGTAGTCTATAATTCAACGAATAAACTACTTTATTCTGGAAAATACTAGACAGCGAAATTTATATCGTTGCGACCGTCTACGAGTCTAGTTTCCAGAAAAATTTGCAGACCGGAATTTGGACATCTGAGCACGAATTTATTCCATTTCTCGTGAAGTTGCTGCAATCGACGACCCGCAGAATTTAGGCGAATAAGCTGCTTTTCTCCAGGTAGAACTAGACCGCGAATCCTATACCGTTGCGACCGTCTATGAGTCTAGTTTTTAAAAAAACTTGCAGACCGGAATTTGGATATCTGAGCACAACCTTCTTCGATTTCTCCCGAAACTGTTGCAATCTGCCAGAAATTCCAACTTTGCATATGTGTTAAACGTGATTTTAAAAATGATTTTTTTCGAACCCAAAACGATTTAAATGCATTTTCAAGAACAACCCGCTCTGATACCACTTGTTAGGATCGGTTAGTGTTTAGAGGGAGGGTGAATAAACACTTTAAAAACTTTTTAAACATACTTGAGTTGTAATAACTCGGGTTCTTGAAATATACGAGCACCGAGAGAGTAAGCGAGTTACGATTTTAAACCAAACGGAAAATACTCGACCTAACCCAGTTAAAATCGGTTTTGCGGGTCTTTTAAAAGTGTTTCAAAACTATGCAAGTTAAAAACCGGTTTGGTTGAAGCATTTTATCAAACACTTAAAATGCTTCAACTATGCATGCTGTACTTATAAATGCAATGAGGTGAACACGAGATTTGTTTATGGAAGTTCGGAGCTTAATCTCATACGTCTCCCCTTCTTCCCCGCAAGAAATGTTCCACTAGAAGATTCGGTCACATGTACACTTAAGTACAACCCTCTACAGCTAGACTCCCGCTAACTAAACTCCTAGCACTCAACCATAGCACCCCGCAAGGTCACTATCTTCGATAGCTTTTTAAAGTCCATCGGTACACAATGATTGTAGGCCGCAACCTCACAATCCGCTCACATCTTTAGAGTCTCTACGCTAAGACTATAAGCACTTATTTTACGTCTTTGTGCAAAGATTACAAACACATAGTTTAACGTCTTTGTGTTAAGACTCTCACTCAACTAATCTATTTCGCTCATCTCTCTATTGTATGAGTGAGGTGTGTGGTTTGAACTTTGTAGCTCTCTTTATCTTTTGTATCCCACACATGAAAGAAGAACTCTCTTGATTAGCCTCTTTGATCTTGTTCTTCTTTCTTGGATCTCTCTTTGAATGTATTCTTGTTGTCTCTAGGATCCTACGTTTCTTTGTTGTACTTGGACTGTATTTATAGCCTTCCAACCTTGATGTAGCCGTTAGACACAATAAAAGGGCCGTTGGAAGCTTTTGTCCTTACTTGGTCGAAGCTGTCAGCTTCAGTTGCTTGTACCTGCTGCAGTAAGGTGCTTGTACATCAGCTAGCATCCAGTTGACCAGGACCAGTAACCAGCCAGCACATGGCCAGAACCCGCGGTGACCAGAACCCAGCCAGGTGCATGACCAGAACCCAGCCACTGACCAGAAACCGCGACCAGAGCCTGACCAGAACCCGCAGTATCCAGGTCCTGACCAGAACCCAGCCAGGAGCCTGACCAGAACCCAGTCACTCATTAGAACCGAGCCAGTGACCAGATCCTGATCAGAACCCAGCCAGACCTTGACCAGGACCCAGCCAGCAGCCGACGAGGCACCCGAGTTGAACAGGCATTGACCAGTGCTGACCAACAGTTGACCGACTCGATTTTTCACACTGAGCTCATATCTGATATCCGTTTTTCGAGTCGGGTTCATCTGCGCACTCAAGTAAATATGTTAGTGACACAATGATAAGTTTTGTGTTTATCAAAATCGGATTGCTAGATATTATAATCCAACAATCTCCCCCTTTTTGATTAACACAAAACTTTAACATGAGAGCATATCTAACATATTTCTCCCCCTTTTTGTGATAATCAAAAACTCGTTCAGTTTAATATTTAATCAAACAAATGAATGACGATTCGGTTAAAAAAATCACACAAATGCTAACATATTTCTCCCCCTTTCAAAAGGAAATAATGCTCCACCTAAATTTATCAATGATATGTAAAAAGGTGGGGATAAGTTAGTATAATCATGCAAGAAAATGTTCAACACATGCATAAGTTTAAGGTTTCAAACCGAGGCAGCGCAGTAGTCTATAATTCAACGAATAAACTACTTTATTCTGGAAAATACTAGACAGCGAAATTTATATCGTTGCGACCGTCTACGAGTCTAGTTTCCAGAAAAATTTGCAGACCGGAATTTGGACATCTGAGCACGAATTTATTCCATTTCTCGTGAAGTTGCTGCAATCGACGACCCGCAGAATTTAGGCGAATAAGCTGCTTTTCTCCAGGTAGAACTAGACCGCGAATCCTATACCGTTGCGACCGTCTATGAGTCTAGTTTTTAAAAAAACTTGCAGACCGGAATTTGGATATCTGAGCACAACCTTCTTCGATTTCTCCCGAAACTGTTGCAATCTGCCAGAAATTCCAACTTTGCATATGTGTTAAACGTGATTTTAAAAATGATTTTTTTCGAACCCAAAACGATTTAAATGCATTTTCAAGAACAACCCGCTCTGATACCACTTGTTAGGATCGGTTAGTGTTTAGAGGGAGGGTGAATAAACACTTTAAAAACTTTTTAAACATACTTGAGTTGTAATAACTCGGGTTCTTGAAATATACGAGCACCGAGAGAGTAAGCGAGTTACGATTTTAAACCAAACGGAAAATACTCGACCTAACCCAGTTAAAATCGGTTTTGCGGGTCTTTTAAAAGTGTTTCAAAACTATGCAAGTTAAAAACCGGTTTGGTTGAAGCATTTTATCAAACACTTAAAATGCTTCAACTATGCATGCTGTACTTATAAATGCAATGAGGTGAACACGAGATTTGTTTATGGAAGTTCGGAGCTTAATCTCATACGTCTCCCCTTCTTCCCCGCAAGAAATGTTCCACTAGAAGATTCGGTCACATGTACACTTAAGTACAACCCTCTACAGCTAGACTCCCGCTAACTAAACTCCTAGCACTCAACCATAGCACCCCGCAAGGTCACTATCTTCGATAGCTTTTTAAAGTCCATCGGTACACAATGATTGTAGGCCGCAACCTCACAATCCGCTCACATCTTTAGAGTCTCTACGCTAAGACTATAAGCACTTATTTTACGTCTTTGTGCAAAGATTACAAACACATAGTTTAACGTCTTTGTGTTAAGACTCTCACTCAACTAATCTATTTCGCTCATCTCTCTATTGTATGAGTGAGGTGTGTGGTTTGAACTTTGTAGCTCTCTTTATCTTTTGTATCCCACACATGAAAGAAGAACTCTCTTGATTAGCCTCTTTGATCTTGTTCTTCTTTCTTGGATCTCTCTTTGAATGTATTCTTGTTGTCTCTAGGATCCTACGTTTCTTTGTTGTACTTGGACTGTATTTATAGCCTTCCAACCTTGATGTAGCCGTTAGACACAATAAAAGGGCCGTTGGAAGCTTTTGTCCTTACTTGGTCGAAGCTGTCAGCTTCAGTTGCTTGTACCTGCTGCAGTAAGGTGCTTGTACATCAGCTAGCATCCAGTTGACCAGGACCAGTAACCAGCCAGCACATGGCCAGAACCCGCGGTGACCAGAACCCAGCCAGGTGCATGACCAGAACCCAGCCACTGACCAGAAACCGCGACCAGAGCCTGACCAGAACCCGCAGTATCCAGGTCCTGACCAGAACCCAGCCAGGAGCCTGACCAGAACCCAGTCACTCATTAGAACCGAGCCAGTGACCAGATCCTGATCAGAACCCAGCCAGACCTTGACCAGGACCCAGCCAGCAGCCGACGAGGCACCCGAGTTGAACAGGCATTGACCAGTGCTGACCAACAGTTGACCGACTCGATTTTTCACACTGAGCTCATATCTGATATCCGTTTTTCGAGTCGGGTTCATCTGCGCACTCAAGTAAATATGTTAGTGACACAATGATAAGTTTTGTGTTTATCAAAATCGGATTGCTAGATATTATAATCCAACAATCTCCCCCTTTTTGATTAACACAAAACTTTAACATGAGAGCATATCTAACATATTTCTCCCCCTTTTTGTGATAATCAAAAACTCGTTCAGTTTAATATTTAATCAAACAAATGAATGACGATTCGGTTAAAAAAATCACACAAATGCTAACATATTTCTCCCCCTTTCAAAAGGAAATAATGCTCCACCTAAATTTATCAATGATATGTAAAAAGGTGGGGATAAGTTAGTATAATCATGCAAGAAAATGTTCAACACATGCATAAGTTTAAGGTTTCAAACCGAGGCAGCGCAGTAGTCTATAATTCAACGAATAAACTACTTTATTCTGGAAAATACTAGACAGCGAAATTTATATCGTTGCGACCGTCTACGAGTCTAGTTTCCAGAAAAATTTGCAGACCGGAATTTGGACATCTGAGCACGAATTTATTCCATTTCTCGTGAAGTTGCTGCAATCGACGACCCGCAGAATTTAGGCGAATAAGCTGCTTTTCTCCAGGTAGAACTAGACCGCGAATCCTATACCGTTGCGACCGTCTATGAGTCTAGTTTTTAAAAAAACTTGCAGACCGGAATTTGGATATCTGAGCACAACCTTCTTCGATTTCTCCCGAAACTGTTGCAATCTGCCAGAAATTCCAACTTTGCATATGTGTTAAACGTGATTTTAAAAATGATTTTTTTCGAACCCAAAACGATTTAAATGCATTTTCAAGAACAACCCGCTCTGATACCACTTGTTAGGATCGGTTAGTGTTTAGAGGGAGGGTGAATAAACACTTTAAAAACTTTTTAAACATACTTGAGTTGTAATAACTCGGGTTCTTGAAATATACGAGCACCGAGAGAGTAAGCGAGTTACGATTTTAAACCAAACGGAAAATACTCGACCTAACCCAGTTAAAATCGGTTTTGCGGGTCTTTTAAAAGTGTTTCAAAACTATGCAAGTTAAAAACCGGTTTGGTTGAAGCATTTTATCAAACACTTAAAATGCTTCAACTATGCATGCTGTACTTATAAATGCAATGAGGTGAACACGAGATTTGTTTATGGAAGTTCGGAGCTTAATCTCATACGTCTCCCCTTCTTCCCCGCAAGAAATGTTCCACTAGAAGATTCGGTCACATGTACACTTAAGTACAACCCTCTACAGCTAGACTCCCGCTAACTAAACTCCTAGCACTCAACCATAGCACCCCGCAAGGTCACTATCTTCGATAGCTTTTTAAAGTCCATCGGTACACAATGATTGTAGGCCGCAACCTCACAATCCGCTCACATCTTTAGAGTCTCTACGCTAAGACTATAAGCACTTATTTTACGTCTTTGTGCAAAGATTACAAACACATAGTTTAACGTCTTTGTGTTAAGACTCTCACTCAACTAATCTATTTCGCTCATCTCTCTATTGTATGAGTGAGGTGTGTGGTTTGAACTTTGTAGCTCTCTTTATCTTTTGTATCCCACACATGAAAGAAGAACTCTCTTGATTAGCCTCTTTGATCTTGTTCTTCTTTCTTGGATCTCTCTTTGAATGTATTCTTGTTGTCTCTAGGATCCTACGTTTCTTTGTTGTACTTGGACTGTATTTATAGCCTTCCAACCTTGATGTAGCCGTTAGACACAATAAAAGGGCCGTTGGAAGCTTTTGTCCTTACTTGGTCGAAGCTGTCAGCTTCAGTTGCTTGTACCTGCTGCAGTAAGGTGCTTGTACATCAGCTAGCATCCAGTTGACCAGGACCAGTAACCAGCCAGCACATGGCCAGAACCCGCGGTGACCAGAACCCAGCCAGGTGCATGACCAGAACCCAGCCACTGACCAGAAACCGCGACCAGAGCCTGACCAGAACCCGCAGTATCCAGGTCCTGACCAGAACCCAGCCAGGAGCCTGACCAGAACCCAGTCACTCAGAACCGAGCCAGTGACCAGATCCTGATCAGAACCCAGCCAGACCTTGACCAGGACCCAGCCAGCAGCCGACGAGGCACCCGAGTTGAACAGGCATTGACCAGTGCTGACCAACAGTTGACCGACTCGATTTTTCACACTGAGCTCATATCTGATATCCGTTTTTCGAGTCGGGTTCATCTGCGCACTCAAGTAAATATGTTAGTGACACAATGATAAGTTTTGTGTTTATCAAAATCGGATTGCTAGATATTATAATCCAACAATCTCCCCCTTTTTGATTAACACAAAACTTTAACATGAGAGCATATCTAACATATTTCTCCCCCTTTTTGTGATAATCAAAAACTCGTTCAGTTTAATATTTAATCAAACAAATGAATGACGATTCGGTTAAAAAAATCACACAAATGCTAACATATTTCTCCCCCTTTCAAAAGGAAATAATGCTCCACCTAAATTTATCAATGATATGTAAAAAGGTGGGGATAAGTTAGTATAATCATGCAAGAAAATGTTCAACACATGCATAAGTTTAAGGTTTCAAACCGAGGCAGCGCAGTAGTCTATAATTCAACGAATAAACTACTTTATTCTGGAAAATACTAGACAGCGAAATTTATATCGTTGCGACCGTCTACGAGTCTAGTTTCCAGAAAAATTTGCAGACCGGAATTTGGACATCTGAGCACGAATTTATTCCATTTCTCGTGAAGTTGCTGCAATCGACGACCCGCAGAATTTAGGCGAATAAGCTGCTTTTCTCCAGGTAGAACTAGACCGCGAATCCTATACCGTTGCGACCGTCTATGAGTCTAGTTTTTAAAAAAACTTGCAGACCGGAATTTGGATATCTGAGCACAACCTTCTTCGATTTCTCCCGAAACTGTTGCAATCTGCCAGAAATTCCAACTTTGCATATGTGTTAAACGTGATTTTAAAAATGATTTTTTTCGAACCCAAAACGATTTAAATGCATTTTCAAGAACAACCCGCTCTGATACCACTTGTTAGGATCGGTTAGTGTTTAGAGGGAGGGTGAATAAACACTTTAAAAACTTTTTAAACATACTTGAGTTGTAATAACTCGGGTTCTTGAAATATACGAGCACCGAGAGAGTAAGCGAGTTACGATTTTAAACCAAACGGAAAATACTCGACCTAACCCAGTTAAAATCGGTTTTGCGGGTCTTTTAAAAGTGTTTCAAAACTATGCAAGTTAAAAACCGGTTTGGTTGAAGCATTTTATCAAACACTTAAAATGCTTCAACTATGCATGCTGTACTTATAAATGCAATGAGGTGAACACGAGATTTGTTTATGGAAGTTCGGAGCTTAATCTCATACGTCTCCCCTTCTTCCCCGCAAGAAATGTTCCACTAGAAGATTCGGTCACATGTACACTTAAGTACAACCCTCTACAGCTAGACTCCCGCTAACTAAACTCCTAGCACTCAACCATAGCACCCCGCAAGGTCACTATCTTCGATAGCTTTTTAAAGTCCATCGGTACACAATGATTGTAGGCCGCAACCTCACAATCCGCTCACATCTTTAGAGTCTCTACGCTAAGACTATAAGCACTTATTTTACGTCTTTGTGCAAAGATTACAAACACATAGTTTAACGTCTTTGTGTTAAGACTCTCACTCAACTAATCTATTTCGCTCATCTCTCTATTGTATGAGTGAGGTGTGTGGTTTGAACTTTGTAGCTCTCTTTATCTTTTGTATCCCACACATGAAAGAAGAACTCTCTTGATTAGCCTCTTTGATCTTGTTCTTCTTTCTTGGATCTCTCTTTGAATGTATTCTTGTTGTCTCTAGGATCCTACGTTTCTTTGTTGTACTTGGACTGTATTTATAGCCTTCCAACCTTGATGTAGCCGTTAGACACAATAAAAGGGCCGTTGGAAGCTTTTGTCCTTACTTGGTCGAAGCTGTCAGCTTCAGTTGCTTGTACCTGCTGCAGTAAGGTGCTTGTACATCAGCTAGCATCCAGTTGACCAGGACCAGTAACCAGCCAGCACATGGCCAGAACCCGCGGTGACCAGAACCCAGCCAGGTGCATGACCAGAACCCAGCCACTGACCAGAAACCGCGACCAGAGCCTGACCAGAACCCGCAGTATCCAGGTCCTGACCAGAACCCAGTCACTCATTAGAACCGAGCCAGTGACCAGATCCTGATCAGAACCCAGCCAGACCTTGACCAGGACCCAGCCAGCAGCCGACGAGGCACCCGAGTTGAACAGGCATTGACCAGTGCTGACCAACAGTTGACCGACTCGATTTTTCACACTGAGCTCATATCTGATATCCGTTTTTCGAGTCGGGTTCATCTGCGCACTCAAGTAAATATGTTAGTGACACAATGATAAGTTTTGTGTTTATCAAAATCGGATTGCTAGATATTATAATCCAACAATCTCCCCCTTTTTGATTAACACAAAACTTTAACATGAGAGCATATCTAACATATTTCTCCCCCTTTTTGTGATAATCAAAAACTCGTTCAGTTTAATATTTAATCAAACAAATGAATGACGATTCGGTTAAAAAAATCACACAAATGCTAACATATTTCTCCCCCTTTCAAAAGGAAATAATGCTCCACCTAAATTTATCAATGATATGTAAAAAGGTGGGGATAAGTTAGTATAATCATGCAAGAAAATGTTCAACACATGCATAAGTTTAAGGTTTCAAACCGAGGCAGCGCAGTAGTCTATAATTCAACGAATAAACTACTTTATTCTGGAAATACTAGACAGCGAAATTTATATCGTTGCGACCGTCTACGAGTCTAGTTTCCAGAAAAATTTGCAGACCGGAATTTGGACATCTGAGCACGAATTTATTCCATTTCTCGTGAAGTTGCTGCAATCGACGACCCGCAGAATTTAGGCGAATAAGCTGCTTTTCTCCAGGTAGAACTAGACCGCGAATCCTATACCGTTGCGACCGTCTATGAGTCTAGTTTTTAAAAAAACTTGCAGACCGGAATTTGGATATCTGAGCACAACCTTCTTCGATTTCTCCCGAAACTGTTGCAATCTGCCAGAAATTCCAACTTTGCATATGTGTTAAACGTGATTTTAAAAATGATTTTTTTCGAACCCAAAACGATTTAAATGCATTTTCAAGAACAACCCGCTCTGATACCACTTGTTAGGATCGGTTAGTGTTTAGAGGGAGGGTGAATAAACACTTTAAAAACTTTTTAAACATACTTGAGTTGTAATAACTCGGGTTCTTGAAATATACGAGCACCGAGAGAGTAAGCGAGTTACGATTTTAAACCAAACGGAAAATACTCGACCTAACCCAGTTAAAATCGGTTTTGCGGGTCTTTTAAAAGTGTTTCAAAACTATGCAAGTTAAAAACCGGTTTGGTTGAAGCATTTTATCAAACACTTAAAATGCTTCAACTATGCATGCTGTACTTATAAATGCAATGAGGTGAACACGAGATTTGTTTATGGAAGTTCGGAGCTTAATCTCATACGTCTCCCCTTCTTCCCCGCAAGAAATGTTCCACTAGAAGATTCGGTCACATGTACACTTAAGTACAACCCTCTACAGCTAGACTCCCGCTAACTAAACTCCTAGCACTCAACCATAGCACCCCGCAAGGTCACTATCTTCGATAGCTTTTTAAAGTCCATCGGTACACAATGATTGTAGGCCGCAACCTCACAATCCGCTCACATCTTTAGAGTCTCTACGCTAAGACTATAAGCACTTATTTTACGTCTTTGTGCAAAGATTACAAACACATAGTTTAACGTCTTTGTGTTAAGACTCTCACTCAACTAATCTATTTCGCTCATCTCTCTATTGTATGAGTGAGGTGTGTGGTTTGAACTTTGTAGCTCTCTTTATCTTTTGTATCCCACACATGAAAGAAGAACTCTCTTGATTAGCCTCTTTGATCTTGTTCTTCTTTCTTGGATCTCTCTTTGAATGTATTCTTGTTGTCTCTAGGATCCTACGTTTCTTTGTTGTACTTGGACTGTATTTATAGCCTTCCAACCTTGATGTAGCCGTTAGACACAATAAAAGGGCCGTTGGAAGCTTTTGTCCTTACTTGGTCGAAGCTGTCAGCTTCAGTTGCTTGTACCTGCTGCAGTAAGGTGCTTGTACATCAGCTAGCATCCAGTTGACCAGGACCAGTAACCAGCCAGCACATGGCCAGAACCCGCGGTGACCAGAACCCAGCCAGGTGCATGACCAGAACCCAGCCACTGACCAGAAACCGCGACCAGAGCCTGACCAGAACCCGCAGTATCCAGGTCCTGACCAGAACCCAGTCACTCATTAGAACCGAGCCAGTGACCAGATCCTGATCAGAACCCAGCCAGACCTTGACCAGGACCCAGCCAGCAGCCGACGAGGCACCCGAGTTGAACAGGCATTGACCAGTGCTGACCAACAGTTGACCGACTCGATTTTTCACACTGAGCTCATATCTGATATCCGTTTTTCGAGTCGGGTTCATCTGCGCACTCAAGTAAATATGTTAGTGACACAATGATAAGTTTTGTGTTTATCAAAATCGGATTGCTAGATATTATAATCCAACAATCTCCCCCTTTTTGATTAACACAAAACTTTAACATGAGAGCATATCTAACATATTTCTCCCCCTTTTTGTGATAATCAAAAACTCGTTCAGTTTAATATTTAATCAAACAAATGAATGACGATTCGGTTAAAAAAATCACACAAATGCTAACATATTTCTCCCCCTTTCAAAAGGAAATAATGCTCCACCTAAATTTATCAATGATATGTAAAAAGGTGGGGATAAGTTAGTATAATCATGCAAGAAAATGTTCAACACATGCATAAGTTTAAGGTTTCAAACCGAGGCAGCGCAGTAGTCTATAATTCAACGAATAAACTACTTTATTCTGGAAAATACTAGACAGCGAAATTTATATCGTTGCGACCGTCTACGAGTCTAGTTTCCAGAAAAATTTGCAGACCGGAATTTGGACATCTGAGCACGAATTTATTCCATTTCTCGTGAAGTTGCTGCAATCGACGACCCGCAGAATTTAGGCGAATAAGCTGCTTTTCTCCAGGTAGAACTAGACCGCGAATCCTATACCGTTGCGACCGTCTATGAGTCTAGTTTTTAAAAAAACTTGCAGACCGGAATTTGGATATCTGAGCACAACCTTCTTCGATTTCTCCCGAAACTGTTGCAATCTGCCAGAAATTCCAACTTTGCATATGTGTTAAACGTGATTTTAAAAATGATTTTTTTCGAACCCAAAACGATTTAAATGCATTTTCAAGAACAACCCGCTCTGATACCACTTGTTAGGATCGGTTAGTGTTTAGAGGGAGGGTGAATAAACACTTTAAAAACTTTTTAAACATACTTGAGTTGTAATAACTCGGGTTCTTGAAATATACGAGCACCGAGAGAGTAAGCGAGTTACGATTTTAAACCAAACGGAAAATACTCGACCTAACCCAGTTAAAATCGGTTTTGCGGGTCTTTTAAAAGTGTTTCAAAACTATGCAAGTTAAAAACCGGTTTGGTTGAAGCATTTTATCAAACACTTAAAATGCTTCAACTATGCATGCTGTACTTATAAATGCAATGAGGTGAACACGAGATTTGTTTATGGAAGTTCGGAGCTTAATCTCATACGTCTCCCCTTCTTCCCCGCAAGAAATGTTCCACTAGAAGATTCGGTCACATGTACACTTAAGTACAACCCTCTACAGCTAGACTCCCGCTAACTAAACTCCTAGCACTCAACCATAGCACCCCGCAAGGTCACTATCTTCGATAGCTTTTTAAAGTCCATCGGTACACAATGATTGTAGGCCGCAACCTCACAATCCGCTCACATCTTTAGAGTCTCTACGCTAAGACTATAAGCACTTATTTTACGTCTTTGTGCAAAGATTACAAACACATAGTTTAACGTCTTTGTGTTAAGACTCTCACTCAACTAATCTATTTCGCTCATCTCTCTATTGTATGAGTGAGGTGTGTGGTTTGAACTTTGTAGCTCTCTTTATCTTTTGTATCCCACACATGAAAGAAGAACTCTCTTGATTAGCCTCTTTGATCTTGTTCTTCTTTCTTGGATCTCTCTTTGAATGTATTCTTGTTGTCTCTAGGATCCTACGTTTCTTTGTTGTACTTGGACTGTATTTATAGCCTTCCAACCTTGATGTAGCCGTTAGACACAATAAAAGGGCCGTTGGAAGCTTTTGTCCTTACTTGGTCGAAGCTGTCAGCTTCAGTTGCTTGTACCTGCTGCAGTAAGGTGCTTGTACATCAGCTAGCATCCAGTTGACCAGGACCAGTAACCAGCCAGCACATGGCCAGAACCCGCGGTGACCAGAACCCAGCCAGGTGCATGACCAGAACCCAGCCACTGACCAGAAACCGCGACCAGAGCCTGACCAGAACCCGCAGTATCCAGGTCCTGACCAGAACCCAGCCAGGAGCCTGACCAGAACCCAGTCACTCATTAGAACCGAGCCAGTGACCAGATCCTGATCAGAACCCAGCCAGACCTTGACCAGGACCCAGCCAGCAGCCGACGAGGCACCCGAGTTGAACAGGCATTGACCAGTGCTGACCAACAGTTGACCGACTCGATTTTTCACACTGAGCTCATATCTGATATCCGTTTTTCGAGTCGGGTTCATCTGCGCACTCAAGTAAATATGTTAGTGACACAATGATAAGTTTTGTGTTTATCAAAATCGGATTGCTAGATATTATAATCCAACAATCTCCCCCTTTTTGATTAACACAAAACTTTAACATGAGAGCATATCTAACATATTTCTCCCCCTTTTTGTGATAATCAAAAACTCGTTCAGTTTAATATTTAATCAAACAAATGAATGACGATTCGGTTAAAAAAATCACACAAATGCTAACATATTTCTCCCCCTTTCAAAAGGAAATAATGCTCCACCTAAATTTATCAATGATATGTAAAAAGGTGGGGATAAGTTAGTATAATCATGCAAGAAAATGTTCAACACATGCATAAGTTTAAGGTTTCAAACCGAGGCAGCGCAGTAGTCTATAATTCAACGAATAAACTACTTTATTCTGGAAAATACTAGACAGCGAAATTTATATCGTTGCGACCGTCTACGAGTCTAGTTTCCAGAAAAATTTGCAGACCGGAATTTGGACATCTGAGCACGAATTTATTCCATTTCTCGTGAAGTTGCTGCAATCGACGACCCGCAGAATTTAGGCGAATAAGCTGCTTTTCTCCAGGTAGAACTAGACCGCGAATCCTATACCGTTGCGACCGTCTATGAGTCTAGTTTTTAAAAAAACTTGCAGACCGGAATTTGGATATCTGAGCACAACCTTCTTCGATTTCTCCCGAAACTGTTGCAATCTGCCAGAAATTCCAACTTTGCATATGTGTTAAACGTGATTTTAAAAATGATTTTTTTCGAACCCAAAACGATTTAAATGCATTTTCAAGAACAACCCGCTCTGATACCACTTGTTAGGATCGGTTAGTGTTTAGAGGGAGGGTGAATAAACACTTTAAAAACTTTTTAAACATACTTGAGTTGTAATAACTCGGGTTCTTGAAATATACGAGCACCGAGAGAGTAAGCGAGTTACGATTTTAAACCAAACGGAAAATACTCGACCTAACCCAGTTAAAATCGGTTTTGCGGGTCTTTTAAAAGTGTTTCAAAACTATGCAAGTTAAAAACCGGTTTGGTTGAAGCATTTTATCAAACACTTAAAATGCTTCAACTATGCATGCTGTACTTATAAATGCAATGAGGTGAACACGAGATTTGTTTATGGAAGTTCGGAGCTTAATCTCATACGTCTCCCCTTCTTCCCCGCAAGAAATGTTCCACTAGAAGATTCGGTCACATGTACACTTAAGTACAACCCTCTACAGCTAGACTCCCGCTAACTAAACTCCTAGCACTCAACCATAGCACCCCGCAAGGTCACTATCTTCGATAGCTTTTTAAAGTCCATCGGTACACAATGATTGTAGGCCGCAACCTCACAATCCGCTCACATCTTTAGAGTCTCTACGCTAAGACTATAAGCACTTATTTTACGTCTTTGTGCAAAGATTACAAACACATAGTTTAACGTCTTTGTGTTAAGACTCTCACTCAACTAATCTATTTCGCTCATCTCTCTATTGTATGAGTGAGGTGTGTGGTTTGAACTTTGTAGCTCTCTTTATCTTTTGTATCCCACACATGAAAGAAGAACTCTCTTGATTAGCCTCTTTGATCTTGTTCTTCTTTCTTGGATCTCTCTTTGAATGTATTCTTGTTGTCTCTAGGATCCTACGTTTCTTTGTTGTACTTGGACTGTATTTATAGCCTTCCAACCTTGATGTAGCCGTTAGACACAATAAAAGGGCCGTTGGAAGCTTTTGTCCTTACTTGGTCGAAGCTGTCAGCTTCAGTTGCTTGTACCTGCTGCAGTAAGGTGCTTGTACATCAGCTAGCATCCAGTTGACCAGGACCAGTAACCAGCCAGCACATGGCCAGAACCCGCGGTGACCAGAACCCAGCCAGGTGCATGACCAGAACCCAGCCACTGACCAGAAACCGCGACCAGAGCCTGACCAGAACCCGCAGTATCCAGGTCCTGACCAGAACCCAGCCAGGAGCCTGACCAGAACCCAGTCACTCACCAGAACCGAGCCAGTGACCAGATCCTGATCAGAACCCAGCCAGACCTTGACCAGGACCCAGCCAGCAGCCGACGAGGCACCCGAGTTGAACAGGCATTGACCAGTGCTGACCAACAGTTGACCGACTCGATTTTTCACACTGAGCTCATATCTGATATCCGTTTTTCGAGTCGGGTTCATCTGCGCACTCAAGTAAATATGTTAGTGACACAATGATAAGTTTTGTGTTTATCAAAATCGGATTGCTAGATATTATAATCCAACAATCTCCCCCTTTTTGATTAACACAAAACTTTAACATGAGAGCATATCTAACATATTTCTCCCCCTTTTTGTGATAATCAAAAACTCGTTCAGTTTAATATTTAATCAAACAAATGAATGACGATTCGGTTAAAAAATCACACAAATGCTAACATATTTCTCCCCCTTTCAAAAGGAAATAATGCTCCACCTAAATTTATCAATGATATGTAAAAAGGTGGGGATAAGTTAGTATAATCATGCAAGAAAATGTTCAACACATGCATAAGTTTAAGGTTTCAAACCGAGGCAGCGCAGTAGTCTATAATTCAACGAATAAACTGCTTTATTCTGGAAAATACTAGACAGCGAAATTTATATCGTTGCGACCGTCTACGAGTCTAGTTTCCAGAAAAATTTGCAGACCGGAATTTGGACATCTGAGCACGAATTTATTCCATTTCTCGTGAAGTTGCTGCAATCGACGACCCGCAGAATTTAGGCGAATAAGCTGCTTTTCTCCAGGTAGAACTAGACCGCGAATCCTATACCGTTGCGACCGTCTATGAGTCTAGTTTTTAAAAAAACTTGCAGACCGGAATTTGGATATCTGAGCACAACCTTCTTCGATTTCTCCCGAAACTGTTGCAATCTGCCAGAAATTCCAACTTTGCATATGTGTTAAACGTGATTTTAAAAATGATTTTTTTCGAACCCAAAACGATTTAAATGCATTTTCAAGAACAACCCGCTCTGATACCACTTGTTAGGATCGGTTAGTGTTTAGAGGGAGGGTGAATAAACACTTTAAAAACTTTTTAAACATACTTGAGTTGTAATAACTCGGGTTCTTGAAATATACGAGCACCGAGAGAGTAAGCGAGTTACGATTTTAAACCAAACGGAAAATACTCGACCTAACCCAGTTAAAATCGGTTTTGCGGGTCTTTTAAAAGTGTTTCAAAACTATGCAAGTTAAAAACCGGTTTGGTTGAAGCATTTTATCAAACACTTAAAATGCTTCAACTATGCATGCTGTACTTATAAATGCAATGAGGTGAACACGAGATTTGTTTATGGAAGTTCGGAGCTTAATCTCATACGTCTCCCCTTCTTCCCCGCAAGAAATTTTCCACTAGAAGATTCGGTCACATGTACACTTAAGTACAACCCTCTACAGCTAGACTCCCGCTAACTAAACTCCTAGCATTCAACCATAGCACCCCGCAAGGTCACTATCTTCGATAGCTTTTTAAAGTCCATCGGTACACAATGATTGTAGGCCGCAACCTCACAATCCGCTCACATCTTTAGAGTCTCTACGCTAAGACTATAAGCACTTATTTTACGTCTTTGTGCAAAGATTACAAACACATAGTTTAACGTCTTTGTGTTAAGACTCTCACTCAACTAATCTATTTCGCTCATCTCTCTATTGTATGAGTGAGGTGTGTGGTTTGAACTTTGTAGCTCTCTTTATCTTTTGTATCCCACAGATGAAAGAAGAACTCTCTTGATTAGCCTCTTTGATCTTGTTCTTCTTTCTTGGATCTCTCTTTGAATGTATTCTTGTTGTCTCTAGGATCCTACGTTTCTTTGTTGTACTTGGACTGTATTTATAGCCTTCCAACCTTGATGTAGCCGTTAGACACAATAAAAGGGCCGTTGGAAGCTTTTGTCCTTACTTGGTCGAAGCTGTCAGCTTCAGTTGCTTGTACCTGCTGCAGTAAGGTGCTTGTACATCAGCTAGCATCCAGTTGACCAGGACCAGTAACCAGCCAGCACATGGCCAGAACCCGCGGTGACCAGAACCCAGCCAGGTGCATGACCAGAACCCAGCCACTGACCAGAAACCGCGACCAGAGCCTGACCAGAACCCGCAGTATCTAGGTCCTGACCAGAACCCAGCCAGGAGCCTGACCAGAACCCAGTCACTGACCAGAACCGAGCCAGTGACCAGATCCTGATCAGAACCCAGCCAGACCTTGACCAGGACCCAGCCAGCAGCCGACCAGGCACCCGAGTTGACCAGGCGTTGACCAGTGCTGACCGACAGTTGATCGACTCGATTTTTCACACTTTGCTCATATCTGATATCCGTTTTTCGAGTCGGGTTCATCTGCGCACTCAAGTAAATATGTTAGTGACACAATAATAAGTTTTGTGTTTATCAAAATCGGATTGCTAGATATTATAATCCAACAATCTCCCCCTTTTTGATTAACACAAAACTTTAACATGAGAGCATATCTAACATATTTCTCCCCCTTTTTGTGATAATCAAAAACTCGTTCAGTTTAATATTTAATCAAACAAATGAATGACGATTCGGTTAAAAAAAATACACAAATGCTAACATATTTCTCCCCCTTTCAAAAGAAAATAATGCTCCACCTAAATTTATCAATGATATGTAAAAAGGTGGGGATAAGTTAGTATAATCATGCAAGAAAATGTTCAACACAAGCATAAGTTAAAGGTTTCAAACCGAGGCAGCGCAGTAGTCTATATTTCAACGAATAAACTGGTTTCTTCTGGAAAATACTAGACAGCGGAATTTATACCGTTGCGACCGTCTACGAGTCTAGTTTCCAGTAAAATTTGCAGACGGGAATTTGGACATCTGAGCACGAATTTATTCCATTTCGCATGAAGTTGCTGCAATCGACGACGCGCAGAACTTAGGCGAATAAGCTGCTTTTCTCCAGGAAGAACTAGACCGCGAATCCTATACCGTTGCGACCGTCTATGAGTATAGTTTTTAGCAAAACTTGCAGACTGGAATTTGGATATCTGAGCACAACCTTATTCGATTTCTCCCGAAACTGTTGCAATCTGCCTGAAATTCCAACTTTGCATATGTGTTAAACGTGATTTTAAAAATGATTTTTTTCGAACCCAAAACGATTTAAATGCATTTTGAAGAACAATCCGCTCTGATACCACTTGTTAGGATCGGTTAGTGTTTAGAGGGGGGGTGAATAAACACTTTAAAAACTTTTTAAACATACTTGAGTTGTAATAACTCGGGTTCTTGAAATATACGAGCACCGAGAGAGTAAGCGAGTTACGATTTTAAACCAAACGGAAAATACTCGACCTAATCCTCTTAAAATCGGTTTTGCGGGTCTTTTAAAAGTGTTTCAAAACTATGGAAGTTAAAAACCGGTTTGGTTGAAGCATTTTATCAAACACTTAAAATGCTTCAACTATGCATGCTATACTTATGAATGCAATGAGGTGAACACGGGATTTGTTTATGGAAGTTCGGAGCTTAATCTCATACGTCTCCCCTTCTTCCCCGCAAGGAAAGTTTCACTAGAAGATTCGGTCACATGTACACTTAAGTACAACCCTCTATAGCTAGACTCCCGCTAACTAAACTCCTAGCACTCAACCATAGAACCCCGCAAGGTCACTATCTTCGATAGCTTTTTAAAGTCCATCGGTACACAATGATTGTAGGCCGCAACCTCACAATCCACTCACATCTTTAGGGTCTCTATGCTAAGACTATAAGCACTTGTTTTACGTCTTTGTGCGAAGACTACAAACACGTAGTTTAACGTCTTTGTGTTAAGACTCTCACTCAACTAATCTATTTCGCTCATCTCTCTATTGTGTGAGTGAGGTGTGTGGGTTTGAACTTTGTAGCTCTCTTTATCTTTTGTATCCCACACATGAAAGAAGAACTCTCTTGATTAGCCTCTTTGATCTTGTTCTTCTTTCTTGGATCTCTCTTTGAATGTGTTCTTGTTGTCTCTAGGATCCTACGTTTCTTTGTTGTACTTGTACTGTATTTATAGCCTTCCAACCTGTTGAGGTTTATGCCCTAGATGTCGTACGAGGATTAGATAGTACGAGGGCATTAGTGTAATTTTAATGTGTTTAACATTTGTAATTGAATTATTTGATAATGAAATTATTATTGTTTGTTTATTGCCGAAATTAGCATGACAAACAATACAAAGGCAGATTATTATTTCGTCTAAATAAATTAACCTTGCAGTCGAGTAATAAGACGAATTAATAAAACCCTAATATTTACAGTTCAGTTACTGATTCTGTGGGGACAGAGAGGGGGCACCAGTAAGCTGACATACTGTAATATTAAATTAAGTCCACAAGTCTTAGTCTCCAGTAGGGTGACTGGATTGACGAGTACGACTTGTTTGTCGACGGGTCCAAAATGGTTGTGCCAACCATTCACTTGGGAAGTGGGAGCTCGTGACATTGATACAAGACAAATCAGGGGATTGTCTTTGGACACTGACTCGTAATCGAACGATCACACGCTGGTAAAGTCGCTGATCGATCGATTGACTATAGTAATCTACGTGAACCTTAGACCGAAAGGGTTTAACCCGGGGTTGGTCTTAAGGTCTTGATTTGTCACTAGTTTGCTAGGCCCAAATTGCATGAAGCAAGGGTCAGCGGCGAAATCCGATCTTGACTTTTCGACGTGATTGCCGGTTATACCGCTGAGCGGGATTTACGGCCTTGATTAAATTCAAGTTTAACGTCCTATGCAGTTTCGATGTGCGAGAATTTACCTAAGCCTCTGGCCAGAGCATATAACTGACTCACGAGTGTCGTGGATGACAGTTTTGGTAAATGTCACCGACACGAACATCATAGCGTCGAGTCCTGTAAGTTCGACTACGCGTGACTTTCAATCGACCGAGACAAACGTAAAGGGTTTATACGTAGTACGATAATCTATAGTCGGTTCGTGAATAATACCTATTCGTACTCAACTCGGGATCGGTTCGGTACCACGTGGCTGGCTAGGTGAATACCGAACTCCTGGATTCCTCCCAGAGCCGGTTGAGACGAACCAAGAGAGTCGGGCTTAAAAAGGGCAACCGACACAACGTCTATATGAGAATAGAGCAGGCTGGGGCCTGGATTGAGAGATTAGGGTTTAAGGCTTGGCCAAAACCCTAAATGGCCGAAAATGTAGAAAAATCGCGTGAGGGGCAAAATGGTCTGTTCACCTCACGAAATATTTTGGAAATATTATTTTGGATATTTAATATTTAGTATATGATTTAAATCTTTATTATTGTTTTAGAAAAATAATAATATTTAATTTAGAATTAAATAAAATATATATTAGATATATATAATAATCGATTTTTTATTTGATAAAAATTTCCAAAATTAATTAAATATATATATTGGATATTATATTTAAATATACTAAATATAGAATAAATATTTATTTATTTATTTATTTAATTGAATTTGAATTTTGAGTTTGAATTCATAAGAGAGAGACCAAGTCAACAAGTGACTTGGTATGCTTAAGTGGGTGAGAATCTTTCTCACCCACCTTACTTGAATTTTCGGCCACCCTAACAAGTATAAAAGGGTTTTGATTTTTGAATCAAAACCCTAAGTCATTCTAAGTCATTTGGTGGCTAAAAATATAAAACCCTAGGTATGATTCTCTCTCGTCTCTATCCCTCTCTCTCGCCATATCTCTCTCGCTCTCTCGGGCCGCGTGCTGCCAGCGTGAGGAGAAGGTGCTGCTGTCGTGTCCTTGGCCTAGCCGCATTTAGCTAGGAACGGCCGTGACGTGTGTTGGTGCCGGCGTGACGCTCTTGCCCCGTTCGTGCGCGTATTGGTGCTAGGAGAGGGATACTACATCCCGGGGATTCGAAGGGTTCGTAACTCGCCATCTTCTTGTCTTCGTCAAGGTATAATGGCTGTAAAACCCTTCTTTCGTGTTTATCTTCTCGTGTTAATACCGAGCGGTCCAAGGAAAAGGCGGGAATCCCAAAAAAAAAAGTTTTAAAATTCCGCCGTTCAAGGAACGAGGGCCTCGGGCCCCTACGGGGATTCCCAACAGTGGTATCAGAGCCTTAGGCTCGGTTAAGTCACGGGACTATGACCACGAAGCCCGAACGAAAGCTTTTAGAAGAGCTGGCCGCGCGCGGCACGCTACCTTGGCCGCGCGCAGGGGCGCGCGGCGCTGGCCGGCCACGCGTAGGCGTTGGTCTGGCCAGGCCTGGCCGCGCGGCGCTGACGAGCCGCGCGCAGCGCGCGGCCCATGGCTGCTGGCCGCGCGCGCAGTGGGCGGCGCAGGCTGGCCGCGGATAGCGCGCGGCACTGGCCTGGCGGCGCTGGCCTGGCAGTGCGCGCAGCGCGCGCGGCACTTTGTCGGGCCGCGTAGGCGGTGCCGGCTCGGTCGCGATCGGGTTCGCGCGGTCAAGCTTCGAAGCCCAATGGGCCTGGCCCAAATCTGATAGAAGCCCAAATGTGGATTTAGGCTCGGATCTGTGTAAAATTGTCGTGATGCATGTTATATGTGAATAACGTGGTGATTGATTGGGGATTAGGTTCTGTTTTTACCGGGTGATATGTTAAGGGTGACAAGGTCCCCCCCGGGTCGTACTTTACAGTTTTTCTAGAAAGACGGGCTTTATTGTTTTACGGAAAGATCTCCCCGTCATAGGCTATAGTAGTACAGGATTGAAGGCCGAACAAGAGACGATCGAGACGAGACGAACGAACAAGACGGTGGCCGAGGTGTCCGTTCGAGACAAGCCCGAAGACTTAGAATTTTCTTTTTGTACAAATAGGATAGAACTAGAAATATTCACGATCTTTCACATTTATTTTAATAGGTTGAAACTAGGTTTACTATTAAAGTCTATTATGTGCGTGTTGGTTTCGAACGTGATATCGTGTATAATGTGCTCGTTCTTATCTGTGAGGATTCTCCCGAAGTTAGACTTTAAAATATCAAGTGAGTAAAGGGCGGGGCTCCTGTCTTCTATCAAGTCCAAAAACGTTACGACTTAGGGGTACGGTTTCGGTTGACCGAGTTACGACGCTAAAACCCTCGTCTTTGACGTGAACGTTTTTGGATGCATTTTTTATAATGCCGCTCACCGACCACTCTTCGTCCTCCCGCAAAGTGTTATCCTACGGAGGCGAAGTTCACTCAAAAGTGGAAGGTTAGCAGGACGTTGATAGGTAGCACTTGTACAGTCATTCCCAAGACGTCTGAGTTACAGGCCGAGGGACCCTGACTGAGACAAATTCGTTGAAACTTCTATGTGACAGAATCGTGTGGGACACGAGCCTGGCTGATCGAATATACCAATAAACTGTTAAGTTGAGGCTAGATTGATTCAGTGCGGGTAAATCAACGCCACTATGACTACTTAACGAGGTTTCCGAAATTCCTAACGGGAGACAGGATTTCGAGAAAAATAGTGGGAGTCACACGAAAAATTAAAGTCCATATTTTAGTCTGATTAAACACTTCAAATCCTAACTATCTGTTATCTTTCTGCATTTATTTTCTTCTCTATTTTATACGATGACAAACCCATTATTCGTACTTTTGGAAAAATATTCTTTGGTGGGACCAAACTATGTTGACTGGCTTAGAAATCTGAGGATCATCCTCAGGTTCGAAAAACTGGACTGTGTCTTGGACATTGAGGAGCATGCCTGTAGGTCACAGTTTTAACATCCAATCAATAAAACTTGAGCATAGATTGATCGAAAATTACCTTGATAATAAACGCGCGGAAGACTTTGGGTATAAACTCAATCAACTTCCATTAATCACAAGTTTCTCTCTACAATAAGTTCCTTTCTCTCTCTACAATTAAGCCCTAATTATGATAATGATGAGAGAGTGTTTCTAGTGAGAGAAAGCTAAAACTCAAGTTGTGTGTATTTTACACACACTTGCCCTATATATACCAATCAATATTGGTATATTTGCATTCTAGTCCCTAACTATACATAAAATACAATTAAGTCCCTAGACAAAGATAACATAATTATTGAACACTAGAAAATATTCCTAACAATCTCCCCCTTAGTGTTCAATTGTCATTGAAGCGCCGGTTGTCTTTGTCTTTGATAATCATCAGTCTTCATCATCATTTGAACACAGCAGAAAGATTCCTAACAATCTCCCCCTTTGATAATTTTTGCCTTTGTGTTCAACTACGAATTTGACACGGTCTTTGTTGCTGTTTGAAGAAAATAGCTGAGAGCATCTGGAGAATCTTCAGTCTCCCCCTATTTACATGCACTCTCTTTTTCTTCTTTGCAACTTTAATATTCGTCACCTTCTTGCATATATCAGAGTCGCGCGGATCGTCAGCATTGACTTGTCGTGTATGCTCGAACCATGGAGTGAGGTCTTGTTTGTTGTGGTTCAGCACGTGCGTTGAAAGCTTGGCTTCTTTAATGAGTTCACGTGCTTGGCCTCCTTGATATACTTCTCCCCCTCATGGCGATTCATTTGTATCGTCATGCTGTGTGATCAAGGTGATCCTGTGTACGCTGAACGTGTTGGCATTGAATTTCGGATGAAGTACCTGAAAACGGGACAGACGACCGATCATCGTGAGACATCCCTTGAAGTCACTCTTGGTCGTTGATGTGAAGTCACACAGACTTGCATTTGAAGGGACTACGGGGCCACATAGGCATCCCGTTGACATCGTTCTAGAGTCATGCTCCAGAAGATGGTTCTGTACCAGATGAAGCGTCTTCTACCCGGGATCTGATAAATCAGTCCTGTACCTATATGGTTATGGCCCGGATAGTTTGTGGTTGAGTTGTGTAGCGACCCCCCTTCTTAAACATAAATAGTTGGCGGGTTTTCGCAACGAAAGCCGCGGAAAGCCCATTTATAAAAACAAAATAATATTTTATATACTACATAAAAGAGTCGTTTTACAAAAATCTTACATCGGGCCGAAGCCCCAAAATATCAAAACAATCATACGCCTCCACAGGTCGCGTCTCATGTACTGCATCCGCCCCCAAAAGCCCGTGGAGTCACCGCCACCAGCCGTCTACTTTTTCGTACCTATAAAACATGTAACCCTGAGCACAATTGCCCAGTAGGTGAACATCAAAATAATGCGATGCATGCGTGCACATGTCCCCAAGTCCCGATATCTCACCTGACAAATGCACGCTCATTTTTCTCATATCTCAATACTCAGGGCCCTAGGTTAGACTCGGCACCTCGCGCGCAACATCACATCAATCATCCGGTCACACAGACTCGGAAATCACATCTCATGGCGGTGGGCACCCCGAGTCGCGTTTTCACGCTGTACCCGGGTAGATAGATCGGTCACGTCTATCTCCCGCCTAATCTCATCACCTGACGGTGGGCACCCCGAGTCGCGCTCCCACGCTGTACCCGGGTAGATAGAACGATCACGTCTATCTCCCGTCAAGTCGAGCCATCCTACGACGGTGGGCACCTCAGGTTGCTCAAGCCTGAGTAGACAGATCGATCACGTCTGTCTCCCGTCAGGTGCACCTACGAGTCTTAACCTCACAAATCTCTGCCAAATGAAGGCATACACTCTCCCATCGCACAAATGCGATCAACACTCTCGTCATGACATGCCGTGGATGCATGAACAATTAATCGCAGAACATATCAAGTATATCCGAAAAATTCTCAAAAATCATTAGAACGTACTTTTTGGTTCAAATACTTAACATCCTAAGAACAGTAAATTATTTAAGACCCAATATTCCTCTATCAGTTGACCCGAAAATGGGGTCTCGAAAATATTTTATAAAAGTTGACCTGATACGAAAACTGTGGAAGTGGCGAAAAACTCCCCTTTTTTTTCGTTTTGAACAGTAGCTGGCGAAAAGCTTTGGTTCGAAAACTTTAAGTGGCGAAAAGCTTTGGTACGAAAACAGTGACGAAAAGCTTTGGTTTGAAAACCTTAAGTGGCGAAAAGCTTTGGTACGAAAACAGTGACGAAAAGCTTTGGTTCGAAAACCTTAAGTGGCGAAAAGCTTTGACATGGCGAAAAGCTGGCGAAAACTTTAACTGGCAAAAAGTTTGAAAGTAGCGAAAAACTTTTTCGTTTTGAATAGTAACTAGCGAAAAGCTCCCTTTGCGAAAACTAAGTGGCGAGAAACTTTGGGTTCGCGAAGCCTCATAAAAGTTGGCGAAAAGCTTGGTTCGCGAAAATCAAATAATAAGTGGCGAAAAGCTTTGGTACGAAAACCTTACTTTTGGCCCGCGGAAACTTTTTCTCCTCACACACCGAAAACCTTAGGCCCGCGAAAACTGATTTTCTCGGCTTGCGAAAAACTTTTCCTCTCACATACGAAAACTTTCGGCCCGCGAAAACTTCAAAATGGCCCGCGAAAACCTTTTTCGGCCCGAAAACAAAATCATACGAAAAATACAGAACAGTATACGAAAACTGTTCTTCAAATCTTCATATCTTCAACAATTTCCAGAAACTCATAACATAATTAAAACCCATATTTTGGGTTTTTAAACATCAAACATCACACAACATTCAAACACACCAAAAACGAGGGTGATCCTTTCACCATAAACATCACAGCTTAAAAATATCAGTTTTTGGGTTTGTAGTTTCACCTACCTCACGTCCTAAGCACTGTTTTAAACAGATTGTTTGATGAAGCTTGGAATGACCCTTTTCCAAATTTCCTCTCTTCCTTTCTCTCTCGCCTTCCTCTCCTTGTTTTTTTTTCTTCTGAAGTTTTTGAAGTATTGTATATTTAAGTTGGGGAGAGACTTACGTGATGACAAGGAGGTGATAAGGTGGTGATGCAATTTTCCTCTTAAGCTAAGAAAAGGGCCTTTTTGTAATTTTCCCCCTTTTTTGTATCTTTCTTCATCGCAAACAGATTTCTTTAGGAAAAATACGAATCCAGTCCTTCAAAGTTTTTTCTTCTTTATTGGGCCTGGGCCCAATTATTATTTGGGCTCGATTTCAAGCCCGCCCAAATCTTTACCAATTTCGAGGTTTTGCGAAATCCCCGTATTAAATTTTTACGGGTATTACAAGTTGTAAGGATGTCATCGTGATACGCTCAATACCCTCACATACACTCGGGGTTTGTTCCTGGGTTAGGATCAGTTGGGTCTACTGAACCTTTGGAACAGGTATGTGAACAACTCTTTTTGTGTCCATGCGCTTGTTGGCATTTAGGTAGCACTCCCTCTTCAAAGCATGAAGGTTGTCTTCAGGGCATTCCCTTTTAAGCTCTAGCGTTGTATTTAGGTAACACTCCCCCTAAATACTTGCGCTAATTCTAATGTGATGCCCGTGCTCCCCCTAAATAGATGCGCTTTTTGAGAAATTGCATATTACGAAGAAATCAAGCGCCTTTTGTATTTGAAGTGACACTCCCCAATAAATGTGCCTTTTGCACTTATAAGTCTCACTTCCCCTAAAACATATGCGCTTTTTACATTAGAACTATGGTAATACGCTCTTTTGAAGTTCATGCGCCTTGTCTATCTATCTATCCATTCCCCCAAAATAAAAACAATATAGAATATGTAGACCGACTATTCTATAAAATTAAGCGCTATTTATACTAAGTCGAACTCCCTATGATAGTCAAAAACTGAAAATATAGAGTTTGACTCCACAAAAATTCAAGCGCTTTTTGAATTTTGAAATCGGCTCGGCCTTCTTTAAACATTGTAGCTCAAAGTTTTTCTCCCTTTTTTTTTTTTTGTTTGTATTTTTGTTTTTTTTTTTTGTTTTTTTTGTTTTTTTGTTTTTTTTTTTATGGCCTCTTTATTTTTTTTATTTTTATTTTTTTATGGCCCCTTTTTTTTTCATGGACTTTTTTTTTTTTTTTTTTTAAGCCCCCCCCCCCCCCCCCCCCTTTTTTTTTTTTAACGAAAAAATAAAAATAAAAATAATGTTAAATCAAGAGCTTTGGAATAGTCTTGATTTGGTGTGTTTGCTCACGTCGCAGACCGATCACGTGTGTGGAGCAAACCGAATACCACACGTGTCGGGTTCTTGTGCGGCTGCTCATCATTGCATACCGACCATACATGTGGAGCAATCGTCGTCTATTTACCATGTATGATCGGGAACCTGCAAAATAAATTATTGGGACTTTGGTACCCATTTTTGGACGGGTCCTCCCTGGTTAGCAGTGAAACAATTATGCATATAAGGTTCAAATTTGAAAGCAAAATTATCACATAAAGCAGTCATAGGAATCCACATTTGTCGAGGACTACTTATTTCCATTTGTAGCTTAGGTTTCCAAATTTGTTGTACCTTTTTGAAATTTAACTTTTCAGCATCGGTGAATGTGTGTCTTTTTGTAAAAGAGAAAATTTTCTCTTTCGCCAGTCGCTTAAGATGCAATTCGGATTTGACTTTGACCGGGTACTTGAGAGAGGAATACGAGCTTATAGAATCAATAGCATTAAGTATAGAAGTGTCGTATTTCCTACCTTCTAGACTCACATCATTCACTTTGTAATGTGTACTAAATGAGCTACTTTTGTTTAGACAATTATTACTTTTGGACGTTTCAGTTTTAATAGAGAATGTGTAATTATTGTCTACTTTAGTTTTAGTAGCTTCTTTCTTTAATTTTGATTTTAGAATGACTTTGGGTATTTTTGGATTAGGAATAGAGGTAGGACCAAATTTAGTCGAGGCAATAGAAGATAATTTGTCTTCCTCTATTCTTTCTTTATTGATATCTTTAGTCATTCTTGCGCCTTTTTGAGATGAATTTTTGAGAATTAAATTCTCCTTTAAAAGATTATCTATTTGAGCTCGAAACCCTTCTGGAGTGTAGCAATCCTTATGTTCGGGTTTTATCGATAGTATAGAATGTTCCTCGGTTGACATTGACTCAATTGTTTGAGTCGATTTGTTTCGAGACAATTTTAGCTCAATTTGTTCTTTCTTTGCAAGAAGAACCTCTAGTTCTTTAATTTTACAGTGTAATCTAGTGAGTTCTTCAGAAAGACATTTATTTTGAGCTTGATAATCTTTATTTTCCTTTAGTTCTGTTGTTTCAGAATTTGATTTAGCAAGATCATTGTTAAGTTTAGCTATTTTCTCATTAGCTAATTGAAGTTTTATTCCTAGATTGGCTTCTTCTAATAGATGTTTTCTTAGGACAACTTCATTATTGGCTAATCTTGCTTCTAATTGCTTGCCCATTTCTTTTTCATTATTTGTGGATGAGAATTTTTGCAACATTGACTTGTTTGCTTCATCACAGGCAGACAGACTTGTTTTCAACTCACATATTTTTGATTCATGTTCTGTGGTCTTAGTCTTCAACCTTATAATCTCATCCTTTGCATTGGTCAATTGACATTCAAGACTAGCTTCAATTTCTAGATGTTTTCTTAAGACACGCTCGTTATTAGCTAGCCTGGTTTCTAGTGTCTTGATCATTTGTTCGTGAAATAAATCCATTTTAATCTTTTCAGTTCAAATATAGAATTTTGAAAATTTAAGTTCAAATAATGTTGGTAATTAAATTCTATATAGAATGTTGGATTTTAATTTTGATCAAATAAAATTGTTGGATGTATATTGATCGTTGACGTGTTTTAGAATTGATTTAATTTGTGATCAATATTTTCGATTCTGTTTAAAAATTAACTTTTGATATTAACCGCACACTTTTAATTTCAGTTCAATTCGTAAACTTTTTAGCACAGCAAAGTTTAGATACCAAATGTTAATTATCGGCTGGGACTGTATCTTAGACTTTGTATTATTAAAAGAATGTAAGTTTTTGGTTCAGATTTGACAGTATTAGTTTACGAATGAAAGAGAAGTTGTAAACAATGCTTTTTAGTTTACGAGTATAGAGTGTTTACGAATGAGAATCGTTCGTAAACTTTTAATCGTTCGTAAACCTTTAAGAATGTTATCAGGGTAAGGTTTACGTTCGTAAACTGTTATCAGAATGAGGTTTACGAATGAAAATGATTCGTAAACACTGTATGGGAAGTTTACGAATGTAACTTATTCGTAAACTTGAACGAATGAGGTTTACGAATGAAATAGTTTTCGAAGACTAAGTCTTGAATGGTTTACGAATGATGAGTATTCGTAAACTTAAGGATTCGTAAACAGGAAGGTTTACGATCGTAAAGATTCGTAAATTCTTTTACGAATGAAAGTGATTCGTAAACTCAAACAGGAATAGAGGTTTACGATTACCTCGTAAACTCGACTTTATGTTTACGATTGAAATTCGTTCGTAAACACTGACACTCTACCACTTAGTGAATCGTAAAACTCAGTTTATCTAGGTTTACGAATGAATCTGAGATTCGTAAAATTATATTCGTAAACTGAGTTTATCTTGGTTTACGAATGAAATCATTCGTAAACACTAAGATTCGCAAACTATCGTTCGTAAACTGAATTTATCTAGGTTTACGAATGAAAATTATTCGTAAACACTGTTATTCGCAAACTAACGTTCGTAAACTTTTAATCGTTCGTAAACAGTACTCTTTAGTTTACGATTGAATCTTATTCGTAAAGTAGTTTACGAATGAGAATGAATGCCTTGATAGTGTACGGTCGAAGTGGGTTCGTATACAATGTCTTTCGTAAAAACAAGTAAACAATGACTCGTAAACAGTAACTTTACAAATGTAAACTAAGTAGACCGTAAACTTAAATGTTTTGATCGTAAATTGTAAAGCTTTGACTAATTTTGAAAACTTTCTTATGTGAGAAACTCGAATTAAACACAGAATTAGGTTCGAATAAAAGATAAAATGCGCATGGAAGCTTAATTCAAACCTTAATCGTTTGAGAAATCGTTCGATCTAGGCAGAGTGGATCCGAAACCTACTTGATTATCGAGCAACAAATCCAGATGATAATCAAGAGGTCTTCAATTCATCTTCGATCGAATTTTGTTTGTGTTTCAGATAGAAAGTTTACGGGTCTAAGTTTGTATGAAAAGGTTTTCGCAAATGATTTTAAAATGATTTATACGAAAAACAAAATTATACCGAGAATAATTTTTGTACTGAAAAATTTTACCGAAAAATAAATTTCTTTACCCAAAAATTTTTCTAAGCCTCGGTAAACATTGGAAAAGTAGGTACAAAAAAAATCTCGTAGCAAAAAATTGAAAATTTTACTACTGAAAACCTTTTCAAATGTTTACGGGTCTTTTAGGTTTACGAGCAGAATTTGTTCGTAAACCTTGTTCGTAAATGAGTTTACTAATGAAGATGATTCGTAAACAGTGCCTTGATATTTACGAATGAAAAGTATTCGTAAACAATTATTTTTACTGGTTTACGAATTTCATTCGTAAACAGTAACCCGTAAAGTAAAGTTTACGATTGAAAAGTGTTCGTAAACAGTGAAAGTATTCGTAAACAGTGTCTTTCGTAAAGTAAAGTTTACGATTGAAAAGTGTTCGTAAACAGTGGCTTTCGTAAAGTAAAGTTTACGATTGAAAAGTGTTCGTAAACAGTTCCTTCGTAAAGTAAAGTTTACGATTGAAAAGTATTCGTAAACCTTTATACACTGTTGAGATCGTAAACAAGGTTTACGATTGAAAAACTTTCGTAAACCTCTGGTTGACCGTAAACTTAAATGCTTTGATCGTAAACTATAAAGTTTCGATCGTAAAGTTTTCTAGTTCGTAAAGCTTAAATAACAGACTATTGCAAAGTTAGTATTCGTAAACCTAAGCGTTTACGAATGAAAAGTATTCGTAATCCTTTCTTAAAGATAGTTTACGAATGAAATATATTCGTAAACAGTAGAAATGTGAACGTTTACGATGAATGTGGATTCGTAAACAGATAATCAAGAGGTTTACGATCGATATCCGATTCGTAAACTTTGCAATTCGATTAAATTCGATCAAAAACACTTAAGTTCTCGAATTAAGCTCAGATAATCGATTGAAAACAGCAATTAAACATGTAAAAACACTCGATTAAACCAGATCAAAAGCAAAACATTAACAATTTTCGAGTTTTCACATGAACACTTTGAAGATCATAATAACAATTCGATCGAAAATCAATAATTTGGTCCAAATTCAGCAATAATCAGCTCAATTAATCAACTATTAATCATCACAAACAGTATCAAACACAACATCGCAAACATCTAAGCAAGCAGCACACTCAAAAATGCAATGAACAGTGATGATCGCGATGAACAATAGCTATCGTAAACAAGTTTGCGATGAACAGTAAAACGATCGTAAACTATATTTCAACAAAATCAAGCATCGTAAACATCAAATTCAGCTCGAAATCTATCAATTCTTAACACGCATGCTCTGATACCAATTGTAGGTCACAGTTTTAACATCCAATCAATAAACCTTGAGCATAGATTGATCAAAAATTACCTTGATATTAAACGCGCGGAAGACTTTGGGTATAAACTCAATCAACCTCCATTAATCACAAGCTTCTCTCTACAATAAGTTCCTTTCTCTCTCTACAATTAAGCCCTAATTATGATAATGATGAGAGAGTGTTTCTAGTGAGAGAAAGCTAAAACTCAAGTTGTGTGTATTTTACACACACTTGCCCTATATATACCAATCAATATTGGTATATTTGCATTCTAGTCCCTAACTATACATAAAATACAATTAAGTCCCTAGACAAAGATAACATGATTATTGAACACTAGAAAATATTCCTAACAATGCCACTCCGAATGATCAATTCACTGAGCTTTATGGCGAGTCGTCTAGGAGCGCTCGCTATTCACTCACGCATGATCTCTTTAACACTAAGCTCGCAGAGGGTGGTGATGTCCATGCCCATTTACTGAAGCTAAATGAGTATATGGAGCGATTAGATGCGCTTGCATTCGGAATTGCTCACGAGGTGAAGATTGACATCATACTGCAGTCCCTCCCACCGTCCTTTCACCAATTCGTGGTGAATTGCAACCTTAATAATCAGGAGTATTCGATATTAGACCTGATTAATCAGTTGGTTGCAGCCCGAACCCAGTATCGCAGCGATAGGGGTCCTAAGGGCAAGGAGGTGACGCTTGTTGCGACTACTCGGTCCAAGGGATCGAAAAAGAAGGCGAACAAGCACAGCGGGCCTAGGGGTAGAATCGCCAAGAAGGCGAAACCCAAGAAGGCTGTGTAGTCGGGCACGAAGCCCACAGACAAATGCCTCCATTGCCAGTTGCTGGGTCACTGGAAGCGCAACTGTCCTAAGCTGAAGGCATCGTCTGATGCTTCAGGCAAGCAATTAGTTTTCGAAGCTAATTGTTCTGTGTATTCTACTTCATGGATACTTGACTAAGGGATAGCTCCCACATTTATGTTTTGAACCAGAGTCTGGAACGAAGTAGGAAGCTTCGAGCTGGTGAAGTCTCGATCAACGTCGGCACCGGACATAGTGTTGCAGCAACGCACGTGGGATCGAAGACTTTGCTTTTTATCATCTTTGCATTGTTTAGTACTTTCTGATGTTTTGGTTTTGCCCAAGGGGCTTAAGAACATTATTTCGATTCCTGTTTTGAGCAGACTTGGTTATGAATTTCGATTTATTGATAATGTTTGCCATATTTAATTTAGAAATGAAAACGTTGGAAATGCGAGATATGGTATGGTACACGTCGAGCATGGGGATGCTGCGATTGAGGGATGCATCGGGGACGATCCCGTCACCTACGACCAGGCAATTTACCGGTACAGACTCCCTCAAGTGGCTTGAGGCTATGCAGGCCGAAATGGACTCTATGTATTCAAACCAGGTTTGGACACTTGCAGACCTACCCAATGGTAAGACCGATCGGGAACAAATGGATCTACAAGAAGAAGATTGGAAATGACGGACAGGTGGAAACGTACAAAGCTAGGCTTGTAGCGAAAGGGTATAGTCAAAAAGAGGGTATTGACTATGAGGAGATCTTTTCACCAGTCGCGATGATTAAGTCCATTCGCATTATGCTTGCGATAGCAGCATACTATGACTACGAGATCTGGCAGATGGACGTAAAGACCGCGTTCCTGAATGGATTCCTCCAGGAGGAGATCTATATGGAACAACCCAAAGGTTTTGCGTTAGATGCAGATGCTCAGAAGGTATGCAAGCTGAATCGGTCCATTTATGGACTGAAACAAGCTTTAAGGAGTTGGAATCTTCGATTCGATGAAGTAGTTAAGAACTACGGATTCAGAAAGAACGAAGATGAGCCCTGTGTTTACAAGAAGGCCAGTGGGAGCAAGATGTCGTTTCTAGTATTGTACGTAGATGATATCCTTTTGATAGGAAACGACATTGGGATGCTTTCAGAGGTCAAAGCTTGGCTTTCGACCGAATTCTCTATGAAAGACCTGGGAGAAGCGACCTATATTCTAGGAATACGCATATTTAGAGATAGGGCGAAACAGTCAATTGGCTTATCTCAGGCCCTTTACTTAGATAAAGTCCTTAAAAGGTTTAAGATGCACGACTCTAAGAAAGGGTTCCTACCTATGAGGCTTGGGATTCATCTCTCAAAGGCTATGTCTCCTCGCAACGAGGTACAAAGACAAGAGATGAGTGGAGTCCCCTATGCTTCAGCTGTGGGTAGCCTGATGTACGCGATGCTTTGCACGCGACCAGACATAGCGTACGCTGTGAGCGTAGTGAGTAGGTTTCAGGCCAACCCTGGTAAGGAACACTGGGCGGCGGTAAAGACAGTCCTGAAGTACCTTAGACGGGCTAAGGACTTGATACTGATTTACGGCCCAGGAGAATTAGAGGTAGATTGTTATACGGATTCGGACTTCCAATCAGATGTGGATGACCGAAAGTCTAATTCAGGTTTTGTATATACGCTCAATGGTGGCGCAGTAACTTGGAAGAGTTCCAAGCAAAGCACGACTGTTGATTCCACCACTGAGGCAGAGTATATAGCGGCTTCAGAAGCTGCCAAGGAGGGTGTTTGGATACGCAAGTTCTTAGAAGAACTACAGGTGGTACCAAGCATAGTGGATCGCCCGTTACCATTGTGGTGCGACAATAGCGGAGCGATCGCACAAGCTAAGGAACCCCGTGCTCACGGTAAGTCCAAGCACATAGAGAGAAAATACCACGTGTTACGTGGGTTCGTTGAGAATGGCTCTATAGCCGTGCAGAAGATCGCCTCAGCAGAAAATGTGGCTGACCCGTTCACGAAGCCACTGTCTCAGGCAATGCTAGATCGTCACCTCGATAAAATGGGGTTGAGATACTATAGCGCGTGGCATTAGTGCAAGTGGGAGATTGTTGAAGTTTATGCCCTAGATGCCGTA
This sequence comes from Lindernia subracemosa, assembly GCA_028392965.1. Taxonomy (NCBI): domain Eukaryota; kingdom Viridiplantae; phylum Streptophyta; class Magnoliopsida; order Lamiales; family Linderniaceae; genus Vandellia; species Vandellia subracemosa. The sequence goes on from JAQPCC010000077.1 coordinate 112,707, forward strand.
CGAGGATTAGATAGAGAGGGGGCACCAGTAAGCTGATATACTGTAATATTAAATCAAGTCCACAAGTCTTAGTCTCCAGTAGGGTGACTGGATTGACGAGTACAACTTGTTTGTCGACGGGTCCAAAATGGTTGTGCCAACCATTCACTTGGGAAGTGGGAGCTCGTGACATTGATACAAGACGAATCAGGGGATTGTCTGTATTTGGACACTGACTCATAATCGAACGATCACACGCTGGTAAAGTCGCTGATCGATCGATTGACTATAGTAGTCTACGTGAACCTTAGACCGAAAGGGTTTAACCCGAGGTTGGTCTTAAGGTCTTGATTTGTCACTAGTTTACTAGGCCCAAATTGCATGAAGCAAGGGTCAGCGGCGAAATGCGGTCTTGACTTTTCGACGTGATTGCCGGTTATACCGCTGAGCGGGATTTACGGCCTTGATTAAATTCAAGGTTAACGTCCTATGCAGTTTCGATGTGCGGGAATTTACCTAAGCCTCTGGCCAGAGCATATAACTGACTCACGAGTGTCGTGGATGGCAGTTTTGGTAAATGTCACCGACACGAACATCATAGCGTCGAGTCCTGTAAGTTCGACTACGCGTGACTTTCACTCGACCGGGACAAACGTAAAGGGTTTATACGTAGTACGATAATCTATAGTCGGTTCGTGAATAATACATATTCGTACTCAACTCGGGATCGGTTCGGTACCACGGGGCTGGCTAGGTGAATACCAAACTCCTGGATTCCTCCAGAGCCGGTTGAGACGAACCAAGAGCGTCGGGCTTAAAAAGGGCAACCGACACAACGTCTATATGAGAATAGAGCAGGCTGGGGCCTGGATTGAGAGATTAGGGTTTAGGGCTTGGCCGAAACCCTAAATGGCCGAAAATGTAGAAAAATCGCGTGAGGGGCAAAATGGTCTTTTCACCTCACGAAATATTTTGAAAATATTATATTGGATTATAGGTTCCAGATTTAACATCCAACGAATTAAGATGAACTTGAACTTGAGAATTAAGATCGATTGACTCACCTTTGTAATTAGCACGCGGAAGCAATAGATAATCATCAATCAATCTTCATTTAATCCAATAGCTTTCTCTACAAGCAATCCATATACCTCTCTACAATTAAGCCTAATCTACTGTGATGAAGAGAGAGATATTAAAATGAGAGAGAGCCTCGCTCAAGGTGTGCTCAAGTTATGTGTAAAATACACACACTTGCCCTATATATACCAAAGCATACTTTGGTATATATCACATCAGTCCCTATTTATCATAAACTACAATTTGGTCCCTAGACAAAGATAACATGACATTTGAGCACTAGAAATGGATTCCTAACAATCTCCCCCTTAGTGTTCAAATGTCATTGGAGCGCCAATAGTTGAACACAAGAAATGATTCCTAACAATCTCCCCCTTTGTGTTCAATTGTGGATTAGACACGTTCTTCGTTGCTTCTTGAAGAAAAGGTTGAGGGCTTCTGGAGAATCTTCTTTCTCCCCCTATGTACATGCTCCCCCTTTCTTCTTTGCAACTTTGAATTTTTATCACCTTCTTGCATAGATCAGAGTTGTGCAGATCTAAGGACATTGACTCTTCGTTTATGCTTATGCCATGGAGAGAGGTCGTGTTTGTTATGGTTCAGCACGTGCGGTGTAAGCTCGGCTTCTTTAATGATATCACGTGCTTTGCCTCCTTGATATACTTCTCCCCCTCATGGCGATTCAATTGTATCGTCATGCCTACGGATCAAGGTGATTCCTCGTGTAAGCGCGGAGCGTGTAGATGTTGAAGTCCGGATGAAGTAACCTGAAAACGGGACCGACGACCAATCATCGTGAGACATCCCTAGATGTCACTCTTGGTCGTTGATGCAAAGTCACAAAGACTTGCATTTGAAGGGACTACGGGGCCACATAGGCAACCTGTTGACATCGTTCTAGAGTCGTGCTCCAGAAGATGGCCTGCTACCGTTGTTGTTTTGATGTTGCAACGACAGGACTTCCTTCTGATCATAGAAGCACATTTGTCAGAAATGTGTCTACAGAAGTTCGGGCTAGGTCACATAGACCTGCACAGTATGTGTAAAAATAATGTATGTGTCCTAAAAAAAATAGAAAACTTTTTAGGCTATGGGACACACTAGACGTTTAAGTGCATAGAATAAAGTCGTGGTGTGGGGCTGTGGACCACTAGATTCAATATCTCCCGCTTCAAAGTGAAACGGTGATAGCATATGCAGTTCCCCATGAGATATTGAAACACTTGTCTTTAGGGAGACAAATGAGTAGCTAGGAAGGGTTGTGCATGCGCCTTTGGACCCGATGAGGCGTCTTCTACTCGGGATCTGAAAAATCAGTCTTGTACCTATAATGGTTATGGCCCGGATAGTTTGTGGTTGAGGTGTAATGATTATATCGTGATTCGCTCAAAACCCTCACATACACTCGGGGTTGTTCCTGGGATAGGTACAGTTTGGGATTAACTGAACCATGGGAACAGGTATGTGAACACCTCTTTTTGTGTCTTTGCGCTTTTTGGGTTGAGGTAGCACTCCCCGTCAAAGTACGAAAGTTGTCTTCAGGGCATCCCCCTTTTTTTTTAAGCTCTTGCGCCGTTTTAGGTAACTCTCCCCTAAAATGGTGCGCTTGTAACAATATGATGCCCCTGCTCCCCCTAAATAGATGCGCTTTTTGAGGATTGCATATTACAAAGATCAAGCGCCCTTTATACATGGAGTAACACTCCCCCTTAAATGTGCCTTCTACACTCATAAGTATCACTCCCCCTAAACCATATACGCTTGTTATATGAGAACTATAGTAATGTGCTCTTTTGAAGTTCATGCGCCTTGTCTATCTGTCTATCCACTCCCCATCTAAATATATAAAGAATGTAAAGGCGACATAGACAAATTTTTAGGTACTAAGAATGATACATTAGACTTCCTTTGAAACTCAATACTAAAGATGAAGTCTAATATCTAGGACAGTAATGTACCTATTTTGACAATGAAATTCAAGTCATCTTCTTTTAGCAATGAAGCTCAGAGTTTTTTTTTTTTTTTTTTTTTTTTTTTTTTTTTTGGCCTTCTTTTTTTTTTTTTTTTTTATTTTGATGGCCTTCCTTTATTTATTTATTTATTTTTTTTATCTCTTTTTCAGGCCTATATATATTTATATATGTATATATTTTCTTTTTAAAGGAATTGGCGAAAACAAAAAAAACTTATAATGTGGCGAAAACAATTAGCGAAAACAAAAGGTTCTCGCTAAAAAAAAAATTCGCTGAGTGTTGGCGAAAAGTAAAAGTTTTCGCTAAAAATGTTTTCGCTGAAATAGTTAGCGAAAAGTTTGAGGTTTTCGCTAGACTTTTCAGCGAAAAGTTTTTTTTTATTATTATTTATTATTATTTTTTATTATACCTATATATATATATATTTATATATAAAAAAAATGGCGAAAACAGTTAGCGAAAAGAGAATGTTTTCGCTGAAAACTGTTTTCGATTTCATACCGATCACGGGTGTGGAGCAATCTCGAATACCACACGTGTCGGGAGTTGGTGGTTGCCTGCAGCTCATATCGATTATGCGTGTGAAGCAACCCGAGGACCTACGCATAATCGGGATCCTGCAAAACAAATTAGCGGGACTTTGGTACCCATTTTTGGACGGGTCCTCCCTGATTAGCAGTAATCTTATAAAGCTCATAAGGTTCAAATTTGGAATTAAAATTAGCAGATAAAGTAGTCATAGGAAGCCACGTTTGTTTAGGACTACTTATTTTCATTTCTAGCTTAGGTTTCCAAATTTGTACCGTTCTGAAATTATCATTTTTAGCACGGGTGAATGTGTGTCTATTGTTAGTTGAGAAAATTTTCTCTTTCGCCAGTCGTTGAAGATGTTTTTCAGATTTGACTTTGACTGGGTACTTGAGATAGGAATACGAACTAATAGAATCAATAGCATTCAATATAGAATTGTCGTATTTCCTATTAGGAAGAATCACATCATTCACATAGGTGTTTTCATAAAATGAGTTACTTTTATTTGTCAGACAATTATTATTTTTGGATATTTCAGTTTTAGTAAAAAATGTAGAATTGTCTGTTTTAATATTTGTAGCTTCTTTATTTATTCTTACTTTCTTTATCTTTTGAATGACTTTAGAAATTACCTTTTTAGAAATAGAGGAGGAAACATTTTCGCTTGTTTTGATAAAAAATGATTTATCTTCCTCAATTCTTTCTTTCTTGATAGCTTTAGTCATTCGTGGTGTTTTCTTATTCTGTTTTGGAGATATGTTTTTAATGGTTCGCTTTTAACAGAGTAAGAAGTTGAGGTTGCGCCTATTTTGTAGGAATTTTGAGAAATGTATTCTCCTTTTGAAGTTCATCAATTTTAGCTTGAAACCCTTTTTGCTGCGATTCCAGAAGAGAATTTAACTCGGCAATTTTGCGTTCGGTTTCTGGATTTTCACAATTAAATTCGGGTTTTATAGTTTGTATAGAATGTTCCTTTTTGATAGGCATTGTCTCATTTGTTTGAGTGGATTTATTTTGAGACAATTTTAGCTCAGTTTCCTTCTTTGCAATAAGTATTTCGAGTTCTTTATTTTTAATGCGTAATTTATTGCATTCTTCTGAAAGACATTTATTCTGAGCTTGATGATTTTTAATTTCTTCTTTATAGGCAGCTATGGTTGTTATTAATTCAGATATGTTCGGTTCATTATTTTCTGCCTTAAATTTTAATTTCACAAGCTCATCTTTAGCATTGGTCAATTGACATTCAAGACTAGCTTCAACTTCTAAATGTTTTCTTAGAACACGCTCGTTATTAGCTAGCCTTGCTTCTAATTTATTGACCATTTCCTTTGCATTGTTTGTGGATGAGAATTTTTGTAAAAGTCCTTGTTTTTCTTCCTCGCACGCAGACAAAGTAGTTTTTAATTCACATATTTTTGTTTCTTGTGAGTCTGCCTTAGTTGTTAAACTTATTATTTTTTCATTTGCAAGTTCTAAGCATCTCCTAAGATTATCTTCTTCTAATAAATGATTTCTTAGGATACGCTCATTATTTGCGAGTTTATCTTCTAGCTCTTTTATAATCTTTTGTTCATGAGAATTGTTAGGTTCTATAATTTCAGATTGTATTCTCTTATGTTTTGAGCTTGAAGTTTTTGAGCTTGTTGAGGAATATGAAGAAGATAAAGACTTTTTCTTATGATGTTTTTTATTTAATAATTTTTCAATTAGATCTAGGTTGTGTTTGATTTCTTTAAGTTCTAGATCATTTTCGCTTAAGTAATTATCCATTTTATCTTTTCAGTTCAGACCAATTAATTTTGCAAATTATAATTGGTATAGAATGTTGGAAATTTTAATTTTGACTAATTTCGAATAGTTCTCCAATATTAGCGTTTCAGCTCAAAAACCAATATTAAGTTCACAGATATTGTATTGGTTTTATAGAATGTTGGAAATTTTAATTTTGACTCAAAATATGTTGGATGTTATATTGATCGTCTTGTTTTGTTGATTAAAAAAAATATTGACTTAAAGTCTTAGCTGATTTATTTTGATTTTCAATTTATTTTGACTTTTAGTCACTTATGCTATGTTTTCGTATTGAAATAATTTTCGGAAGTTTTAGGTATCAAATATTTTTTTTTTTTTAAAATGATTTTAAAAAAAACTTGTACTGAGAATATTCTTTTTTTTGTACCGAAAAATTTTATCAGTCCAAAAAAAAATTTCGTTTACACGAAACTTTTTCGTATGAACCAGGAACCTATATAAAGTACGTACAAAAAAAATCTCAAAGTGAAAAATAAAAATTTTAGGACTGTTTTCTACCTAAAACCGTCGAAAGCTTTGTGAACAGTATGTGGCGAAAACTTTCGAGGTTTTCGCTGAAACAGTATAGTGAAAAGATTTAAGTTTTCGCTGCCCACTGTTTTCGCTAGGTATGAACTTTTCGCTAAGAAATGTAGCGAAAAGTTTAGGTTTTCGCTAAAATGAAGTTTTCGCTGGAACAGTATATAGCGAAAAGCTTTGAGGTTTTCGCGAAGTGGTGAAAAGTTCAAGGTTTTCGCTAAGAAGTCTAGCGAAAAGCTTAGGTTTTCGCTGAAACAGTATGTAGCGAAAAGCTTTGAGGTTTTTGCTAAGTGGCGAAAAGATTAGGTTTTCGCTAAGTTGTGAACTCTAGAACTTCTCGTGTGAACAGTGTTTGGCGAAAAGTTTTAAGTTTTCGCTGGCCACTGGTTTCCCTAGGAATGAACTTTTCGCTAAGAAATGTAGCGAAAAGTTTAGGTTTTGGCTGAAACAGTATATATAGCGAAAAGTTATAGGTTTTCGCTGAGTGTCTGGCGAAAACTTTTGAGGTTTTTGCTGAAACAGTATATGGCGAAAAGCTTTAAGGTTTTCGCCAATAAATCTAGCGAAAACTGGTTTTCGCTGAAAAAGTTTGGTTTTCGCTAATAAGTCAAATCAGCTAAAAAACACGTAATTAAACAAGTAAACACCGATTTAGCTTATAAAATACTAGTTTATGTAGCGAAAGCCGATGTTCATGTAGCGAAAACAGCTGTTCAACTGGCGAAAACTGCCATTCATCTGGCGAAAACCAGCAAACTGTCCTATTTTTCACTCAAATCCTAATTTCTGCTTAATCAGAACACAATTATCGAACAATAGGCATCGACGCAGCTTACCTATCACTCGATTAACACAATTAACACTGGATTAACACAGAAATCAGGCGAAAATCAGATAGAACAGTGTCGAACCAAAGTCACTTCAAACATTAGCGATTCAACTCAAATCAGCAAATTAAGCTCAATCAAAGCAGATTTAACACAGAATCAACAAACAAGTTTGCTCTGATACCAATTATAGGTTCCAGATTTAACATCCAACGAATTAAGATGAACTTGAACTTGAGAATTAAGATCGATTGACTCACCTTTGTAATTAGCGCGCGGAAGCAATAGATAATCATCAATCAATCTTCATTTAATCCAATAGCTTTCTCTACAAGCAATCCATATACCTCTCCACAATTAAGCCTAATCTACTGTGATGAAGAGAGAGATATTAAAATGAGAGAGAGCCTCGCTCAAGGTGTGCTCAAGTTATGTGTAAAATACACACACTTGCCCTATATATAACAAAGCATACTTTGGTATATATCACATCAGTCCCTATTTATCATAAACTACAATTTGGTCCCTAGACAAAGATAACATGACATTTGAGCACTAGAAATGGATTCCTAACATTGGATATTTAATATTTAGTATATGATTTAAATATGATTTAAATCTTTATTATTGTTTTAGAAAAATAATAATATTTAATTTAGAATTAAATAAAATATATATTAGATATATATAATAATCGATTTTTTATTTGATAAAAATTTCGAAAATTAATTAAATATATATATTGGATATTATATTTAAATATACTAAATATAGAATAAATATTTATTTATTTATTTATTTAATTGACTTTGAATTTTGAGTTTGAATTCAAAAGAGAAAGACCAAGTCAACAAGTGACTTGGTATGCTTAAGTGGGTGAGAATTTTTCTCACCCACCTTACTTGAATTTTCGGCCACCCGAACAAGTATAAAAGGGTTTTGATTTTTGAATCAAAACCCTAAGTCATTCTAAGTCATTTGGTGGCTAGAAATAAAAAACCCTAGGTGTGATTATCTCTCTCTCTCTCTCGTCTCTATCTCTCTCTCTCGCCATATCTCTCTCGCTCTCTCGAGCCGCGTGCTGCCAGCGTGAGGAGAAGGTGCTGCCGTCGTGTCCTTGGCCTAGCCGCATTTAGCAAGGAACGGCCGTGACGTGTGTTTGTGCCAGCGTGACGCTCTTGCCCCGTTCGTGCGCGTATTGGTGCTAGGAGAGGGATACTACATCCCGGGGATTCGAAGGGTTCGTAGCTCTCCATCTTCTTGTCTTCGTCAAGGTATAATGGCTGTAAAACCCTTCTTTCGTGTTTATCTTCTCGTGTTAATACCGAGCGGTCCAAGGGAAAGGCGGGAATCCAAAAAAAAAAAGTTTTAAAATTCCGCTGTTCAAGGAACGAGGGCCTCGGGCCCCTACGGGGATTCCCAACACAACCTTGATGTAGTCGTTAGACACAATAAAAGGACCGTTGGAAGCTTTTGTCCTTACTTGGTCAAAGCTGTCAGCTTCAGTTGCTTGTACCTGCTGCAGTAAGGTGCTTGCACATCAGCTAGCATCCAGTTGACCAGGACCAGTAACCAGCCAGCACCTGGCCAGAACCCGCGGTGACCAGAACCCAGCCAGGTGCCTGACCAGAACCCAGCCACTGACCAGGACCTGACCAGAAACCGCGACCAGAGCCTAACCAGAACCCGCAGTATTCATGTCCTGACCAGAACCCAGCCAGGAGCCTGACCAGAACCCAGTCACTGACCAGAACCGAGCCAGTGACCAGATCCTGATCAGAACCCAGCCAGACCTTGACCAGGACCCAGCCACCAGCCGACCAGGCACCCGAGTTGACCAGGCGTTGACCAGTGCTGACCGACAGTTGACCGACTCGATTTTTCACACTGAGCTCATATCTGATATCCGTTTTTCGAGTCGAGTTCATCTGCGCACTCAAGTAAATATGTTAGTGACACAATAATAAGTTTTGTGTTTATCAAAATCGGATTGCTAGATATTATAATCCAACAGATGACGACCACAACATTAAATTTGTAACTATTTAGTTTCTATACAATTACGTATATTTCTTACAATATATATATATATATATATGTATATGTATAACTTTTTTTTTCTTTCTTTCAGTTTTCCAGAGTTCGTAATCCATGTTGCCAATATAATGACAAAGAAGATTATAATTGATGGTAAAATTTCAGTCAGCCCAATCTATTTAGTTTTGCATATAACCTTGAAATGTAATGATTGTGAATGGATTTTGTAGTAACTATGAAATATTATATAGAAGTTATTTATTCGTTAGAAACATCTTGACAGAATACTTTTCGGTGCTCTTAAATATAATTTTCATTTCACGTTTTTATTTGTCTATTATATTTTTTGTTATATTCACTGTTTCGATTACTATTTTTATTAAAAAGTTATTCGGAATTTATAATTAATGCTTAAAAAATAATTATAACTTGATATTTAAACATTAATGTTTACCACGTCAAATATTACATAGAAATAAACATATTAATCCATACTAACTGACTAATATACATCGAGTCAAATATGACATTTACACAACATTGTCCCACACATCACTGTGATTAAACAAATTGAATATTTCAATATCACATTGATACTCAAAATAAAATATAATCTCAAAACAAACACAATAATGACACATTAGCTTAATATACATTCCAGTGGTTCACCAGTGATATTAGATTACCTCAATAAAATACCCCGGGAAGTTGGAGTAAAAACAAAAAACAAAATTAAATATTAAATTATACAAACATAAAAGTCTTCTTCTCCAGTCATAGATAGCATCGATATTGTCTTGTTCCCCTTTTCACCATCTTTCTTCTCATTTCCGTTTTCCACATTAAACGAGTCGTAGAGCAATGGCAGGTAAGTCAATATTCATCAGGTCAACTTACAATAATAATAATAATAATAATAAATAGTAAATAAAAGTCTCAAGTTTTAGTTAGCTCACCAAAGAATTACCTTCTTAATTCTACGTGGCACAAAAATATTATAATAGATATGCAATCTGTCCAAGCAAACAAATCAAAATTATTTGAGAGGCACGTCATTCATTAAATGGCTTGTTAACACTAAAAACAAAATTTAAAGCAAACGAAAAAAAAAAAAAAGATATACAGAAACAGCTCATGACAAACAGGAAAATCATTTACAGATTCGTTTGCTAAAAATACTGGACCTCAATTTTATAAAAGATATCAAATCTATATTACTTTTTTCCCCCTACAGCTATAGAAGTCTATGCTTTGTTGAAAGATAATAATGACCAAATTATTAAGAAATTAATTTAAATATGTGGATGTTAAAAATTAAAACTGTCCAAATGAAATATTAATTTAAATATGTGGATATATATTATTTAGAATGATAGTTATATAAAGATTGATAGTTATATTAAGAGTGGAGGTGGAGAAAGTTTGATTATTGATTAAGAATTGCAAATGTAACGTTTTATTTTATGGTTGTAATTTGAGATTTTCTTAGAACTAAGTGATTTGTATTTTGTTTTTTGTAAATTCATACAGAAATTAGTGAATAAAAGTTTTTTTTTTATCTATTTAATATTTTTTCTATTTTATTAAGCGTGAGGGTTTTCTATAAACAGTCCAATTTCAATTAGATTTGGTATGTATTTTTTTATCTTTAATTAATAAATAAAAACAAGAATAAAAAAACTATCCACTCATAAGTCATATCAACCCACTAAAACTATCCAGCGTGAGGGTTTGATTATTATTTGTTATTATTATTATTATTTATTATTATTATTATTATTATTATTATTATTTAAAGGTAAAAGTGGTAACTCTTAGTTAATTTGTAATAAACATTGAATTTACAATAATACTTTAATCTCTGAACTAATTAAAATAAATTAATTTCACAATAATAAACTTCAATATTTATAACTAATTAAAAAAAATTAAATTTACATTTATACTCATTATTGTTAAAATTAATTTTTTAAACTGCAAAGACATTTGACTGTGCAAAATTACTAGTTTATATAGGTCGTCCCCAAATGAGAGACCTAGCAGATGAGACTATAGATTTTCAACTCAAATGTCCCAAACTCAAACTATACTAGCGACCTTTGACTGGGTGGAGAATGAGAACTGCTCACCTGACCCCGATGATTAATATTGCTCACACTTGATCCCGAAGATTAATATTATCCATAGAGTTTGTGGGTCAATCTATAACCAATTGAGTGAGGATATCTCAAGTCGTCAAAAAAAAAATCTATTTAATCAATTCTTAAAATATAATATCTAATAGTTGTATTACTTTTATAACACAATTATAATTTGCTATCCAACTAACAATTACTATATAGCTGTCATTCGACTAATTTTAAAATTAAATATATATATATATATATATATTTAACAAAAAAGAAGTCTTGCCCACCAAATGCCAAGATTATCAAAATAGTACCAAATATCTTATCTGATGACAAGTAGGGGTGTTCAAATGGGTGGATTATCGGTTTTCGGGTTATTCGGTTTGGGTTATTCGGGTTTTTGACACTTAGGATAACCACCCGCAAACCAAACCAAAACCAATTAAATGGTTTGGTTTTCGGGTTATTCGGTTCTCGGGTTAATGGTTTGGTTTTCGGGTAAACCAATTAAATATTGTAGTTTGTATATTTTTAATTATAATTATATAACGAATTTTTTTTATATATTTTTTATATTAAATATATAATTTTCGGGTTAATCGGTTCGGTTTGGTTTGTGCGAGAGAGTAAAGTTCGTTTGAGCGATGATATTGATTTTTTACTCTTCATATAATATATAAATATATTTTAAATATAATTAAATTACTCTTATTCGGGTTTCGGGTGAGCCCCGAAATTTTTTACTCCACCCGATACCCGAACCATTCCCCCATTTAATAGTTCGGGTGACCCAATTAACCACCCGTTTATCCGATTAACCGAACCGAATAAGCCAAATTCAAAATGGTTCGGGTGGATAATCGGGTCACCCAACTAATGAACACCCCTAATGACAAGTGCATAAGCAAAGCTCGAATAATACAGCACCACTTCAATTTTTTTTTTCGAGTTAATTTGGCACATTTCATCTTACTTTATGCTGGGATTGTTGAATTTTTCAATATCTGATATTCTGATTATTAAATATATATATATATATATACATATATATAAAAGGAAAGGGAAAAGCTACAACGAATAAATCTTTAATCTGGCAAAGTTTCAACTACAGTCGTATCTTTTATGCTAATCCTTTGGCTTGGGTTTTCCTAATCTTCCTATTCTGCTTAAATCTCATCATCTGAGAAAAATATGGTGGGAATTTTCTCGAGATTCTCTGTGAGGGGCAGTCACCGAAGGACTCAGAGTGCGCTTGTGAGCTTCGACGCTATCGCATCCTTTTAATTTTTTTTGTTTTTTTCGGCTGACTTGATCCGATGAAAGTTCATGAATTTTGCTGTTTATGCTACATAGGTCCTAGAATTTTGTAGTGGGTGTTGTTATTCATTAACTAATTTATCAGTTTACTATTTGTTTCTATGTGAGTTCGGTTAGTTTTGATTTGATTCATCTGATCTTGCTCGTGATTGATGCAGTTGTTGTCATCATGGTTTTGATCAAGTAAACAGTTAGCTCTGTGAATTCACCCTCTGTGATATAAAGTTTTACTCCAATCATCGCTCCTCTGCTGTAATCTGTGTTCATTCATCATTTTGTAGAGTAGCTTATAATTCTTGAATCTAATGGAACAGTTTTGAGTTGAGCCTTGAATAGTCTATTGTTTCTTTTGATACTTCTGCTAGTTTTGAGTAATTGCTTTATCTGTGATCATCTGTATCTGATCCTATTTTTTTTTAAAAAAAAACAATGTTAGTTGGTTTTCTTTTGTCTTTCCATTTATATAAAGTTTGCGGATTCTACTCGATAGCTCGTCGATAATAGGAGTAATGGCCGAGTTTGATATTTTATACAGATTAACAAACGTCTTAGCAGCTTTCTTACGTTGATTATTATAATTTTTTACAGGATGAAAGGGAAATAGTTGCTCCAAACTCAGAGTCCACTGGTTCGGCGACAATGGCACATGGGATTGAAGCTGCAGTTGAGTTCAAACCAGTCGAACACCCAACTGAGCCAATCGACAACGATCAACCGATTCAATGTCCTTTGCCCGAACCTTCAATTCTCAATGTGATCCTCTTTAACAAAAATATATTATATATATATATATGTATATATATATCTATATTGTTTGTTTGTTTGTTTTTAAGTAATTCTTGTTGCTGCCCTAGAATCTGTGTGGTTTATACTGGTTGAGTTGGGAGCAAGAACATCAGTTCGTGAAATAATGAGATTTCTTGTGTTGCCCAATTAGTTTTAGGACTGAACCCGCAGTGATCTTGCTGATGAAAGAAATTAGGTTTCCTTGCTGATTTTGCTTGAATCCTTCGTTTTTTTTTTTTTTTTTTTTTTGTTGGTAGGATAGAAGAATATTGAAAGAGAGAGTTTCATCGACTGTGCAAAGAAGAGGCGATGACATTCCACCTCAGGTTATGCAAGAACGAACCGTAACTGAAGTTAATAATCCCGGGACAAGACCACCTCGTCCGCCTTCCAACAGATTGATTCTGCCGTCGATCAGTGCACCCGAGCATAACATTCTTAAATTGCTGGAGGAGTGTGTTGCTTCTTGAAAATTTGAAGCTAAATTACCTTGCGAAAGAAAGAGCTTGTTCTTAAGCCTCTTTTCAGCCTCATATGTATAATTTTTAAGTAATTATCTCCAATGTATTCATGTGCATGTAATGTATTGATAATGTGGCGAGTGATAGTAGCATAGCATGCGTGGTTTTGCAATACCAAGTTTTTCATTCGATATCAATGCAACCAAAGGGGGCGTAAAATGGTGCCTGAAATAAAATTTCACCTTCGCATATATACAACTATAGATAGCATAGCCCATCACATGTTTATGCATAAAGAAGTATTACAAAATAGTCGAGCCAATTCAGAATTAAATAACATCAACATCGTCGAAAGAAAGAAGGCAAACCATTCAGCACTTTCCGCACCCATTGTTATTCTTTACCACACGACCCTTCCCGCTCTTCCTCGAGTAACAAGAGTTGTACTCCCCACCGTCTTGGGCGTAATAATCCATCGGATAAACCTCAGAACAATCTCCACCACCACCACACTGCGACCCCCTCTCCCACCAACCCGGCAAATCCCCGAGTGCAATCTCGGCCTCGAACGGAGTAAGCAACGGCTTCACAAACGCATCCCCCCAATCTATCGACAGCCTCGGGCACGCTATTTGAACCCATGCGTCGACCACATCGCCGAACAACTCTATCTTCTTAGGAGACAGCTCGGAGATCAAAACCACCATGTAGTCCATGCCTCTCTCCTTCAGCTTATTCTCCAACCTCTCTAAAATTCTTGGATTTCCTTGTCTGCCCAATGTGCCCAGCACTAGGCCCCAAGTCCTCGCCCCTTTCGCGCGTTCGATGGCTCTTCTTCGATCCTGCTTCATCCCGGCGTGGTCGTACTCTTCCAAGAACAGCTTGCCTATGTACGGGTCGTACCTGAAGGCCTTGATTTGGGGATTGGCTATCATGAATGCTTCCAGATGGAACCTACCGTCCGCGACGAATATGATGACTTCTTCCTTGTCGGGAGGGCAGTCGTGTAATTTGACGGTCGGCGCGGTGCAGCCCAGCACTTCGCCGGCGGATAAGGGCTTGGATTGGGGAACCAAAACAGAGAATCCTAGTTTTTCTAGTTCGGCCTTTGCCGAGCGTATTGCCCCAGAGAATTGAATTGTCCCTGCAATCAAATAGCCATCAGAATCCTTAAGAGGTGAACGTTGTAGCTGCTGACTAAACTGGCCGATAGGATAACTTAGCAATAAAAGAAACAGATAGATAGATCCTTAAATCGAGTATACAGCACCCCATGATTTTGAGTCTGCTTTGTTGTCTGAATAATACAAAAACATAAGGAATTTTGATGTATTTTCGATGAATAATCCAAACTTGCGTATCAATATAAAGAAAACCAGCGCAAAACCAATGCAAGATTAACATCCTCAGGTGCAAAGCCGTGAATTTCGAAAAAAAAAAAAAAAAAAAACAAGAAATGGAAATCGAGCACGGTGAATCATACCTGCGATTATAAACCTGTTAATCCTCTGAGTGGAAAAATTGTGATTCACTTCCCTCACCAAACCCTTCACATCAATCCCAATCTCCACGAACACATACAAGACCGGAATACTCGTGTAATCGACCGGGACCAAGCAGCTGTGACCGAAATGCACCAGCAGGTCCGCGTCGAGCGCACGCGCCGAGAGGTCGTCGACGCAGCACGCGCCGTACGTGACGTCCCCGAGAACGAAGCAGTGCTCCACGCCGGCAAACGTCATCAGCACGTCGGTGATCACGAGGGAGTACATGAGGAGCCCCTCAGGAAACTGCAAAGCAACGCGCCTGGCGTTCGTGGACTGCACGCGCCACACGATCTTGTGGATCTCGAAGTTGTAGTTCTGAGGAAGGAGTGAGATGGCAGCGTTTAGGGAAGGGTTGTGGAGGATGGATTCGGGGATTTGCGATTTCACGAAGCGTTTGGGGAGGGATTTCGGTTTTTCGCCGGCGACGGTGAGGGACGACGTCGTTTCGATGGACATTGTATGTGGTGAGGAGGTTTTGGCTAGGATTTTTGGAGGAGAAATTTACAAAGGCTTAAATATTTTTTTTGTCCCGTATTTTTTAGGGGATAGCGTTTTAAAGACACTTAAGTTAAGGATGATAATTTTAGTCCCGTAAGTATCAAAATTAAAGCATTTTAGGGACACTTAAGTTAAGGGTAGCAATTTAAGTCCTATAAGTATTGAAATTCAAGCAATTTTAGGACAATTATACCCAGAAATTTAATTTCAGCCCGAAATTTACACATGTGGCGCCGAAGATGCTGATTTGGACTAAATTTATTTTCTCTTTCCTTTAATTAAACGTCACTTCATAGTCCAAGTCAGCATTTCCGGTTCTTTGTGTATAAATTTCGGGCCGAAATGATGTTTTCGGGTTAACTTTCTTAAAATTGCTTCAATTCTGATACTTGCATGACTAAAATTTATTCTCTTTCTTCCAAATATGCTCTTACTTATTTTTTTACTTATGAGGTGATGATCAATTGGAGGAAAGAGAAAATAAATTCAGTTCAAGTAAGCATCTTTGGTGCCACGTGTATAAATTTCGGGCTGAAATTAGATTTCTAGGTTTTGATGTCCTAAAATTGTTTTATTTATAATACTTATAGGACTGAAATTGACACCCTTAACTTAAATGGCCATAAATTGCTTCAATTTTGATACTTACAGGACCAAAATTGCCACGCTTAATTTAAGTGTCCTTAAAATGCTACCCCTTCAAATTTACGGGACAAAAAATATATTTAAGCCAATTTACAAATACGTAGTTAGTTTATTAGTAATATGAAATAATAAAAAATAATTATATGGATCTATATTATTTAGATGTCATATTTGAAATTTTTTTGTGTATAAACACGTGATTAAAATTGTATTATATTACACACAAACGAATTGAAATACTGCTATGGTGCTTACGATAGTTTTTCCCCATACTTGACAGTTGACAACATAACAAATTTCTACATTTTCATACATTATCTCTATAATTATTTCTCTATATAGTTATAAACTTATTATCATATATTACAAGTATATATATCATAATTAATTTCAATATAATACGTAATCATAATTAAAAATTTTATAACAATAGTGATTTGTCATTTAATCTATTTTTCATTTTTTATATTTAAATAAATGAAATATTTTGTCTTTTCCATGAACTTTGTTAATCACAACTAATGGACAAAATAGTCAAATTCAATACCTGAAACCGATCCATTTTTTAATGACCCAGGCAACTACGTCACGATCACAAATGACTTTGAATTTTTCGCTCTAAGTATCAGGATCAGACCGTCAATGGTAGGTCTTGCACGCAACCTCGGTCGTGCCTTGCTCCGCCACTAAGCCTCTTTTTGAACTGTGGAAATCCTCACTCAATGGGCTATGGGCTTACTCCACTCAATGGGCTATGGGCTTACTCTGTTGATGACTGTCGACTATAGGCTTACTCCACTCACTTTAGGAATGAGACTAATTTCCTGGGGTCAAATGAGCAGGTCTCATTCCACATCCAATGTGATAGTCATAATCACTAATGAGATTCAAACATGGGACCTCACATTTGATAATTCATAAGCCCAACCACTATGTCACCCTTTAGGAACAAACCGATCCACTTGCTAAGTGTTGCAATAATTTGTACTTGATGCTATTTATACTTATCGTATGTCTATATTACAGAGATTTGCTATGGTACAGAACTGGTGTGAACACTGCACATGTACTTCGTCTTTTTTCGCTTCAAAACAAAACTTTTAACCAACATTAACTTTATCCCCTTACACAACAACTTGGTGAAACAAATATATCTTAATAAAAACGCGTAGAAGCATCACACGGATGCAATTTATCTAAGAAACACAGATGTAATTTATCTAAGAAGAAATGATTTATCCATCTTCTGCGTACAGGTGCTCACACTAGTTGCTCACGGTAGTTGTGTACCATAATAAATTTCCTATTTTATATACTTATATATATTGTGTTATATTATTTTGTAATCTATAATATATAGTTGAGACGAAAATGAGAATGCAAAACCTATAACGGGATGGAAAAGAGACTGATTTTGATTTTCCATTACAAAAATGAGACGACAACGGATGTGGAAGGAAGGAGAATTACAGTCCCATCACTTTGTCATTCACTAAGGTCATATCTATTGTAACTATGGAGAGTCTTCATAATACCCAATATAATTATAATTAACATGAAATCGAACAGCTCTGTATCATCATTCGTAGATATCATTATATCACATAACCATAAATAGAACAAAATCGAAAAGATATGAAAAATCTGAATTCACAAAACAAAAAGAATATAAGTAAACATATTGTTTCACTAATACTAAAATGTAATTAATTAAGCAGATTGCTTCACACAAACTATCTTCCACAGTAAGAATACATGAAATCAGACTTTCCTTATATCACTGTGTGTTATAGAAATATATTATTGGAAATAAAAATGTATATAAATATAAAAGCGTGCACATTATTATCAATCATTCTCAACTATTAGAATCATTGAACGACAAGAAACCTTCTTGTTTCTACTCCTCTTTGGTTTCGAATGGAAAAGGTCACGAGCAACACTTGCTTTGTTTATCTTCGAACACTCCACTACTCCTCCTTTCTTGGCACCCTAAGTTGGGAAGACTTGAAACCTAGCAAATTTTGAGATTTTAAGTTTTTGGTTGAGTTATTTTCTTCGTCAGCATAATAAACACACTGCATAAATGTTGAGGTTTATGCCCTAGATGCCGTACGAGGATTAGATAGTACGAGGGCATTAGTGTAATTTTGATGTGTTTAACATTTGTAATTGAATTATTTGATAATGAAATTATTTTTGTTTGTTTATTGTCTATATTAGCATGACAAACAATACAAAGACAGATTATTATTTCGTCTAAATAAATTAACCTTGCAGTCGGGTAATAAGACGAATTAATAAAACCTCAATATTTACAGTTCAGTTACTGATTCTGTGGGGACAGAGAGGGGGCACCAGTAAGCTGATATACTGTAATATTAAATCAAGTCCACAAGTCTTAGTCTCCAGTAGGGTGACTGGATTGACGAGTACAACTTGCTTGTCGACGGGTCCAAAGTGGTTGTGCCAACCATTCACTTGGGAAGTGGGAGCTCGTGACATTGATACAAGATGAATCAGGGAATTGTCTGTATTTGGACACTGACTCGTAATCGAACGATCACACGCTGGTAAAGTCGTTGATCGATCGATTGACTATAGTAGTCTACGTGAACCTTAGACCGAAAGGGTTTAACTCCGGGTTGGTCTTAAGGTCTTGATTTGTCACTAGTTTGCTAGGCCCAAATTGCATGAAGCAAGGGTCAGCGGCGAAATGCGGTCTTGACTTTTCGACGTGATTGCCGGTTATACCGCTGAGCGGGATTTACGGCCTTGATTAAATTCAAGGTTAACGTCCTATGCAGTTTCGATGTGCGGGAATTTACCTAAGCCTCTGGCCAGAGCATATAACTGACTCACGAGGTCGTGGAGGGCAGTTTGGTAAATGTCACCGACACGAACATCATAGAGTCGAGTCCTGTAAGTTCGACTACGCGTGACTTTCACTCGACCGGGACAAACGTAAAGGGTTTATACGTAGTACGATAATCTATAGTCGGTTCGTGAATAATACCTATTCGTACTCAACTCGGGATCGGTTCGGTACTACGGGGCTGGCTGGGTGAATACCGAACTCCTGGATTCCTCCCAAAGCCGGTTGAGACGAACCAAGAGTGTCGGGCTTAAAAAGGGCAACCGACACAACGTCAATATGAGAATGGAGCAGGCTAGGGCCTGGATTGAGAGATTAGGGTTATGGCTTGGCCGAAACCCTAAATGGCAGAAAACTTGGTAAAATCGCGTGAGGGACAAAATGGTATTTTCACCTCACGAAATATTTTGGAAATATTATATTGGATATTTAATATTTAGTATATGATTTAAATATGATTTAAATCCTTATTATTGTTTTGGAAAAATAATAATATTTAATTTGGGATTAAATAAAATATATATATTAGATATATATATATAGTTTTCGATTTTAATATAGTATTAATTTCGAAAATAATAAATATATTTATATTGGATATTATATATTTTAAATATACTAAATATAGAAAATATATTAATTAATATTAATATTAATATGAATTTGAATTTTGAATTTGAGTTCAAAAGAGAAAGACTTACTCAAAGAAGATTAAGTATACTCAAAGTGGGTGAGAATTTTTCTCCCCACTTCAAGTGAAGAATTCGGCCAACACTCCTATTATAAATAGGGTTTTTATTTTGAAAATAAACCCTAAGTGATTGTAAGTCATTTTTTCGAAAAAGGCAAAAGAAAGAAACAAGGGTTTTCTCCTCCTCTCTCTCGATCTTTCTCTATCTCGTCTCTCTCCCTCTTTCTCTCTCGAGCCGCGCGCTGCCAGCGTCAAGAGGGTGCTGCCCGAGCCTTGGCCTAGCCGTCTCAGGCAAGGTTCCATCGTGACGTTGAAAAGGTGCCGGCGTGACGCTCTTGCCCCGTTCGTGCGCGTAAAGGTGTTAGGAGAGGGATACTACATCCCGGGGATTGGAAGGGTTCGTAGCTCACCATCTTCTTTTATTCGTCAAGGTATCATGGCTGTAAAACCCTTCTTACGTGTTTATGTTCTCGTGTTATTACCGAGCGGTCCAAGGGAAGGCCGGAATCCCTAAAAGTTTTAAAATTCCGCCGTTCAAGGAACGAGGGCCTCGGGCCCCTGCGGGGATTCCCAACAGTGGTATCAGAGCCTTAGGCTCGGTTAAGTCACGGGACTATGACCACGAAGCCCGAACGAAAGCTTTTAGAAGAGCTGGCCGCGAGCGTGGAGCGCGCGGCACGCTGCCTTGGCTGCGCGCAGGGGCGCGCGGCCCATGTCTGCTGGCCGCGCGCATGGGCCTTGGTCGAGCCGCATGGGCCCTGGCCTGGCCGCGCGCACAGCGCGCGCGGCGAACTTGGCTGGCCGCGCGGCACTTGGTCGAGCCGCAGGGGCGGTGTCGGCTCGGTCGCAACTAGGGTTGCGCGGTCTTGCCTCGAAGCCCAATGGGCTTGGCCCAAATCTGATAAAAGCCCAAATATGGATTTAGGCTCGGATCTGTGTAAAATTATCGTGAAGCATGTATTATTTGAATTACGTAGTGATTGATTGGGGATTAGGTTCTGTTTTTACCGGATGATATGTTAAGGGTGACAAGGTCCCCCTCGGGTTGTACTTTACAGTTTTTCTAGAAAGACGGGTTTTGTTGTTTTAGGGAAAGATCCCCCCGTCATAGGCTATAGTAGTACAGGATTGACGGCCGAATGAGAGACGATTGAGACGAGACGAACGAACAAGACGGTGGCCGAGGTGTCCGTTCGAGACAAGCCCGAAGACTTAGAGTTTTCTTTTTGTACAAATATGATAGAACTAGAAATATCCCCGATCTTTCACATTTACTTTAATAGGTTGAAACTAGGTTTACTATTAAAGTCTATTATGTGCGTGTTGGTTTCGAACGTGATATCGTGCATAATGTGCTCGTTCTTATATGTGAGGATTCTCCCGAAGTTAGACTTTAAAATATCAAGTGAGTAAAGGGCGGGGCTCCGTCTTCTATCAAGTCCAAAAACGTTACGACTTAGGGGTACGGTTTTGGTTGACCGAGTTACGGCGCTAAAATCCTCGCCTTTGACGTGAACGGTTTTTGGATGCATTTTTGATAATGCCGCTCACCGACCACTCTTCGTCCTCTCGCAAAGTGCTATCCTACGGAGGCGAAGTTCACTAAAAAGTGGAAGGTTAGCAGGACGTTGATAGGCAGCACTTGTACAGTCATTCCCAAGACGTCTGAGTTACAGGCCGAGGGACCCTGACTGAGACAAATTCGTTGAAACTTCTATGTGATAGAATCGTGTGGGACATGAACCTGGCTGATCAAATATACCAATAAACTGTTAAGTTGAGGCTAGTTTGATTCAGTGCGGGTAAATCAACGCCACTATGAAACTACTCAACGAGGTTTTCGAAATTTCTAACGGGAGACAGGATTTCGAGAAACATAGTGGGAGTCAGACGAAAAATTAAAGTCCAGTTTTAGTCTGATTAAACACTTCAAATCCTAACTATCTGTTTTCTTTCTGCAGTTTATTTTCTTCTCTATTTATACGATGACAAACCCATTATCCGTACTTTTGGAAAAACATTGTTTGGTGGGACCAAACTATGTTGATTGGCTAAGAAATCTGAGGATCGTCCTCAGATTGGAAAAATTGGAGTATGTCTTGGACATCGAGGAGCCTTTGACTCCCAATGCTGATTCGACAGAGCAAGACCTGCAGTTCCACGATAAGTGGGTTGAGGATGCTGGCAAGGTCCACTCCTACATGCTATCGGCTATGAGCCCAGAGCTGCAGCGTCAGCATGAGTTCATGAGTGTTAAAGAGATACATGTGCATTAGCTGGGCTTTATGGTGAGTCGTCTAGAGTGCGCGCTACGCCATCATGCATAGTCTCTTCAACACAAAGCTCGCAGAGGGTGGTGATGTACATGCTCATTTACTTAAGCTGAATGAGTATATGGAGCGATTGGATGCGCTGGCATTTGGTTTACCTCACGAGGTGAAGATCGACATCATACTACAGTCCCTCCCACCGTCCTTCCACCAGTTCGTGGTGAACTGCAACTTGAACAATCGGGAGTATTCGATACCTGACCTGATCAATCAGTTGGTTGCAGCCAGCACTCAGTATCGCAGCGATAAGGGTAAGGGAAAGGAGGTGGCGCTTGTTGCGACTACTCGGTCCAAGGGGTCGAAGAAGAAGCCGATCAAGCACAGCGGGCCAAAGGGTAGAATCGCCAAGAGGGCGAAATCCAAGAAGGCTGTAAAGTCGGGCGCGAAGCCCACTGACAAGTGCCTCCATTGCCAGCAGCTGGGTGCGACAATAGCGTAGCGATCGCACAAGCTAAGGAACCCCGTGCTCACAGTAAGTCCAAGCACATAGAGAGAAAATACCACGTGTTACGTGGGTTCGTTGAGAATGGCTCTATAGCCGTGCAGAAGATCGCCTCAGCAGAAAATGTGGCGGACCCGTTCACGAAGCCACTGTCTCAGGCAGTGCTAGATCGTCACCTCGATAAAATGGGGTTGAGATACTATAGCGCGTGGCATTAGTGCAACTGGGAGATTGTTAAGGTTTATGCCCTAGATGCCGTACGAGGATTAGATAGTACGAGGGCATTAGTGTAATTTTGATGTGTTTAACATTTGTAATTGAATTATTTGATAATGAAATTATTTTTGTTTGTTTATTGTCTATATTAGCATGGCAAACAATACAAAGGCAGATTATTATTTCGTCTAAATAAATTAACCTTGCAGTCGGGTAATAAGACGAATTAATAAAATCCCAATATTTACAGTTCAGTTACTGATTCTGTGGGGACAGAGAGGGGGCACCAGTAAGCTGATATACTGTAATATTAAATCAAGTCCACAAGTCTTAGTCTCCAGTAGGGTGACTGGATTGACGAGTACAACTTGTTTGTCGACGGGTCCAAAGTGATTGTGCCAACCATTCACTTGGGAAGTGGGAGCTCGTGACATTGATACAAGATGAATCAGGGGATTGTCTGTATTTGTACACTGACTCGTAATCGAACGATCACACGCCGGTAAAGTCGTTGATCGATCGATTGACTATAGTAGTCTACGTGAACCTTAGACCGAAAGGGTTTAACTCGGGATTGGTTCTAAGGTCTTGATTTGTCACTAGTTCGCTAGGCCCAAATTGCATGAAGCAAGGGTCAACGGCGAAATGCGGTCTTGACTTTTCGACGTGATTGCCGGTTATACCGCTGAGCGGGATTTACGGCCTTGATTAAATTCAAGGTTAACGTTCTATGCAGTTTCGATGTGCGGGAATTTACCTAAGCCTCTGGCCAGAGCATATAACTGACTCACGAGGTCGTGGAGGGCAGTTTGGTAAATGTCACCGACACGAACATCATAGAGTCGAGTCCTGTAAGTTCGACTACGCGTGACTTTCACTCGACCGGGACAAACGTAAAGGGTTTATACGTAGTACGATAATCTATAGTCGGTTCGTGAATAATACCTATTCGTACTCAACTCGGGATCGGTTCGGTACCACGGGGCTGGCTGGGTGAATACCGAACTCCTGGATTCCTCCCAAAGCCGGTTGAGACGAACCAAGAGAGTCGGGCTTAAAAAGGGCAACCGACACAACGTCAATATGAGAATGGAGCAGGCTGGGGCCTGGATTGAGAGATTAGGGTTATGGCTTGGCCGAAACCCTAAATGGCAGAAAACTTGGTAAAATCGCGTGAGGGGCAAAATGGTATTTTCACCTCACGAAATATTTTGGAAATATTATATTGGATATTTAATATTTAGTATATGATTTAAATATCCTTATTATTGTTTTGGAAAAATAATAATATTTAATTTGGGATTAAATAAAATATATATATTAGATATATATATATAGTTTTCGATTTTAATATAATATTAATTTCGAAAATAATAAATATATTTATATTGGATATTATATATTTTAAATATACTAAATATAGAAAATATATTAATTAATATTAATATTAATTTGAATTTGAATTTTGAATTTGAGTTCAAAAGAGAAAGACTTAGTCAAAGAAGACTAAGTATACTCAAAGTGGGTGAAAATTTTTCTCCCCACTTCAAGTGAAGAATTCGGCCAACACTTCTATTATAAATAGGGTTTTTATTTTGAAAATAAACCCTAAGTGATTCTAAGTCATTTTTCGAAAAAGGCAAAAGAAAGAAACAAGGGTTTTCTCCTCCTCTCTCTCGATCTTTCTCTATCTCGTCTCTCTCCTTCTTTCTCTCTCTAGCCGCGCGCTGCCAGCGTCAAGAGGGTGGTGCCCGAGCCTTGGCCTAGCCGTCTCAAGCAAGGTTCGGTCGTGACGTTGAAAAGGTGTCGGCGTGACGCTCTTGCCCCGTTCGTGCGCGTAAAGGTGCTAGGAGAGGGATACTACATCCCGGGGATTTGAAGGGTTCGTAGCTCGCCATCTTCTTGTATTCGTCAAGGTATCATGGCTGTAAAACCCTTCTTACGTGTTTATGTTCTTGTGTTATTACCGAGCGGTACAAGGGAAGACGGGAATCCCTAAAAGTTTTAAAATTTCGCCGTTCAAGGAACGAGGGCCTCGGGCCCTTGCGGGGATTCCCAACAATAAAATCATCATATATAGTTACTACCTCAAAAGATGCATTCTGAGAAAGAAGCTGTTCGTACTCACTGCTCAAGAGATTTAGTTCAGTTCTCACAGATGCATTTTCTTCATTTAAGGCTTTAGTTCGTCTGGCCAATTCTTCACATTCCTCCTGATCACGAGAGAAAAAGTAACAATAATATAAAGGAAGAATTATTTTCTTATATGGCAAACAATGATTTTTTCTTACTCTTGTCAGTGAAAACAATAACAAACACCACATATATATGCCGATATGATATCTATATACGTACCTTGCATGCGATGGAGCAGAAATTATAATTTGAATCAATGAGCGGTCTGCTGCACGCCATACACTTAGCGGGATTCCCGCTTTTCCCTTTGGCGATCTTGTCTGGATTGAGGAATACTATGTTGCTGTGATTAATCACGTATCTTTGAATTTCAGATACATCGTAGTGATTCTCAATCTCGGTTACTTTTATCGCCGTCCTCTTCGAGGCTATGCAAACCTACACATTCGATCAATATAAAATTAAGAAACATCAATGGTTTTCTTCTCAAAACCCTAATGTGGAAAAATATTACGGAAAGCTAAGGAGTTGATCTTGATCTTGTTTGAAACATATATTACAGCGTTAAATTACCTGCAAGAATTGGTGATCGATGTGCTGATGTGCAGTTTCCCTCCAACACCTCTCACACGTAGGCTTGTCATTGCAAGTGTAGCAAAATACCGTTTTGTATCGATTGGCGTGCCTGCTGCATTTTTCTTGGTAAAATTCCATGTTAAGCCACGAATTAATCCATGGCTTTTGCTTTTCCATGCTGATAGTTTTTTCGAACAAAGATTCAGAGGAGATGATAATTATTATAATAATAGAGAGAAAAGAATCAGAATTAGAGACGATGATATATATGTATAAATGAATCATCACGAGGGTTCTAATATATATATATATATATATAGACGAAGAAAAGTGGGTTTTCATGTTGCTGAGCGGGAACCTAACCGTGTACTAAAAAATCTCCCCTCAATTTCTTCAAAATTAGAATATATTTTATTTCCTAAAAAGATATTATATCGGCCTCTACTGTTGGTCAAAATTAATTAATTAATTATTTTACTAATTTAAGGGGTATCCTATTCTATATATTTGTCGGTCGTTTAATTTTACGTTGAATAATTCTAAATTCTACGTAACGGTTCGAAACTGATTCTTCGTGGGCAAGTTTTCCTTACTTTTGCGTGGCCTTGGAACGCCCCCTAAAGACACTCACTCACGCACCTGCCGAGGCAGCAGTACAACGCGGCACCCGACGGCGCTGCTGTCTTGTTGTGTTTGCAGCCACCACATCAGCCAACAGTGCTTCTACGTGCACAACCGCGCAGCAGTGTTCCCAGCCACACAGTGCCCAACGGCCATGCGTCGCTGAACAGCGTAGAGGTAGCGTTGCTGCCATGGTGATTCCCATGGCGGAGCCCCACGCTGCACCACAGCCCTTGGCCGCTTTACAGGTGAGAGCGGCAGAACCTCCTGCTGGTGATGCCTCACCACTGCTTTGAAAGTCGTTATACTGCGACGCCATTGCTTGAAGTTATTGCAGTTCCGTCTCTTTCAGTTTCTTCGATGCTAAGCCCACCACTTTACTCTCTTTATTCACCATCCACTGACTGCCTTAATCTAAGGCTATCAGTTGGATTATTATTATTGCTTTTGTTTCTAGGTTTTGAAGACAAACCGAAAATCCCTCCAGGAATGAAGATATTCTTTTCTTAGCCTCCAAGCCATTCCCTCTCACATGTTACACCTCATGGAATGAAGATCTGCTGTTCGTAGCTTCTTCACACTTCAGCAAAAGGCAAGCTTCTCTTTGACTTGGAATCTCGATCATTACCATCGTCAGCATCATTTTCATCTTGATTTTGAATAATTTCTTTTTTTTTTTGTCTCGAGGTATCCCCACTTGATCTAGATATGGGCTATCCCCTAAATACCGGCGTGGGCTTGCGTCACACAGACCTGACGGAGGCTTAATTGCACCAGCGTGGGCTTGCGTCACACAGACCTGACGGAGGCTTAATTACGCCACACACTCTAATGATGAGACTAATCATCGGGGTCAAATATGTCGTAAACCCACATGACAACGTCCCGAGGTATCCCCACTTGATCTAGATATGGGCTATCCCCTAAATACCGGCGTGAGCTTGCGTCACACAGACCTGAAGGAGGCTTAATTGCGCCAGCGTGGGCTTGCGTCATACAGACCTGACGGAGGCTTAATTGCGTCACACACTCTAATGGTGAGACTAATCATCGGGGTCAAATATGTACCAAACCCACATGACAATGATAGTCACGAAAAATAAGTTTCATGGGGACTACTCAAGGAATTGTGGAAGGGGGAGTTCGATCCCACAACCTAACCCACAAATCCTTAAGGCCTCCTCTTTAACCATTAGACCAAGGCCTCATTGGCATCTTGATTTTGAATACTGAACAACCTCATATGTTGAACCGTGTGGTAACACATGAATTTAAATATATATATATTCGATCAACTTTGAATATATATTCGCGTTGCTCTAAGCGTTCCTGTTCTTGAAAAGCCCGCCAACTTTTAATTTAATTGTACGGTAGCCATTCGATCAAAGACACGTCGATTTCGTCCTATGATTGTTGGTTTCAGTATTATCGGTGCGTTTGTCGGTGGCTAAACTATAGTTACAATGTAACTTTATTTTAAGACGAGGCACGAGTTAAACTCGGTTTCCGTAATACGAAATTGCCCCGACTTACATCGCTCTCGATTTTTGGCAGTCATCCCCAATATACAACTACTTTCCGTGTTATTGCCGCAGCACAACCAAATAAAATCTAGGCAAATTACTCAATACTCGGACATTTCTTACTACTTTGAGACAAGGGGATGTGCAGTGAACTAATTCTAAATGTTAGGATTCAATTGAATAAATTTTTCATTCTCTCAGGGGACCTATTTATAGGTTTCGAAAAGTTGCAGGGGTCAATTCGTGAAAAGTCACAACTTTTTTAGTTGGCTTTCTTTGATTGGGGTTAATTTGCGAGTAGACACAACTCTTGGACTGTTTCACCAATACCCTTTCAAACAGCCACATCAGCTGCTTCAGAACACACAACTTCTGAAGAACTGGTGACGCGAACAACAATGATTGTGATCACCCCTATCACCTCACATACTATTCGGTCCAGAACCCCCATAGGTACAAGAGCAAATATGGGTATAAGTCGTCTCATCAGGGCCAACGGCGCACACACAATCCAACCTATACCATTTAGTTGTCTCCCAACAGACAACTATCTCACAAATACATGGGGACCCGTGTAACCTATCTCTAGCAGTAGATATTGAAGAAGGTGGAATGCAACCCCCCATCCACCGACTTTCTTGTTTCCACATCGAGTCTAGTGTCTCCGACTTTTTTTACACCCTCTTCACTTGGTCTCCGTGACCACGACCACTGAGGACGTATCGCAAGGATCAAAAGGAAGAGCCGATGTAGCAACCTTACATATAACTACGTCTTCGGGCCATCTACCCGGAGCTTGTCTCCTGAAGGATGTCAACGGGTAGCCTTCGTTCCCCTGGTAACACAAGCCATGCAATCACTACGGTGACTGTAGGCCACGCGTCACCAACCTTCTCTGACACCGTGACAACGAAACGCCTTCGTGGCTCCGCTGGGTCACCCTATGTGACACAGGGATATCTTCACCAGTACCTGGAGTCTGCCCTTTCCAAATTCTCCGATATCCTGGAAACCACCATCTCGGAAGGGTACAAAACGCAATTCTTGCCGCTACAAATGGCAAAGAAAAAGCCCCACTGGTAGAAGAACCCGTGCTACCCCACCCAACTCCCATACAGCCTACCCCTTCAACCCAAAATCCCTACACACTACCCATAGGAGAGCTCCACAATCTTCTTCTGTCTCGACTTCTTTTCGAGACAGAAACACTCACAGCTGATATTCAGGAGCTTCTCCACTTCATGAACAACCAAACCCGTTGCCGAGAAGACCACTCAAAAATACCGACATGACGATTCTGACGATCATCCTGAGGGGAAAACAACAAACGTGCTCGCGTCATCGGACATCAAACCTCCCAACCCACACCTTCTCAACCCATTACGACCCAACAACCCTCATCCTCCGCATCACCACAAACCAAACAAACACCATCATTATCACCACCATCTACTTCTAACACACAACCACCACCACTACCTTCTACGTCCAATCCACATGAGTTCATTGAAGAATACATTCTTAGAGACTGGACTGGACTGGACTTGAAGAGACTGAAGAAGCCGCCTTTAAGAAAATCAACAATCCTCGAACTCACGCTAGTGGAACTAAATGAAAGAGAAAATTACAATCGAGAATCGACGGATAATTGGCTGGACCCAACAAGAATATCATGGCAATATTTCCACAGTATATTGGACCAACATTTATTTATTATTTCGTTGCATTGGGTTTGGTGATTAATTATTCAAGGTTCCAAGCTTTAGGTAAATAAATCAACTAAGGTGGCTCCTTTTTTGAAACATTGTGCCTTTTCTAACTATTGTTCGTTGCCAGAATTTTGCAGATCTTTCTTTCTTGTTTTCCCCTCAGGAATTATTTTATAAAGGAGACATGTTATCGTGTAATGTATGAATGTTTGGTTTTATTGAAGTTCTCTATCGATACCTACTACGTAATGCAATGATGAGAATTTAAGTTTCAACTATCTATCGTTATATTAATCAATAAGGGATTTCGAAGCTTCGAAAGTACAATTTGAGAAATTCATTGTAACTATGTGTTGAAAATTTTTGGTACGAAGGATTGGGAATAATTTGTTTTTCTTATTATTTTGCATACATCTTGATGCCAATTTATAGGACAAGGTTGATTGCAATACGCCAAAGTATTCGTTGGAAATTAAAAGCAAATGATTTTATTCATGATTTACATACTAATTATTTTTGGTAATACTATTACTAATTTTCGCCTTGATCCTTTTTGTAGGGGAGTTTGGTGTATCGATCGTAACTGTGGAGTGGCTTTATAATATACCCAGTATTAGCATAAAATCGAAAAGCTGCATAGATTGCATTATATCATGTAACTATAAACAGAACGTAAACCAAAATATAATAAAAAAAACTGAAGTCACAAAAAAAGAAAAAAGAAAAAAGAAAGAAAGTTGTAGTTATAGATATTGTTTCACCCATAAACTAAAATATAATTAAGAAGATTGTTCTGCACATAAACTATTCTCCATGAATATGAAATGAAAACAAACTTTCCTCATGTGTTATAGGAATATAATTTTATCTATCATTCTCAACTGTTTGGATTGCTCAACGACAAGAAACCTCCTTCTTGTGCTACTCTTCGGTATCAAAGGGCAACACTTGTGTTGTTCATCTAAGAAAAACTTCATCACTTCAGTCTCTCGTGGAACGATTTGAAGTCGATTTTCTCTTAATCTCGTCACTGAAAAGAATAACCAATATTGCATATATACCTACATTATATCCAGATACGATACCTTGCAAGGGATTGGGCGAAAACTATTTTGAATCAATGAGCGGTCTGCTCCACGCCAAGCACGTAGCTGGATTACCACTTTTCCAATTGAGATATTGTCCATCATTATAAATATGAGTGGAATAATACAAGAAGATCATTGAAGAATTTGAGAATTGATGCATCGTTTGAGATCGATTTGAGTGCCATCGAGAGGGAAATTAGGTTTTGTTATTCTGTTCCTCTTGAAGAAGATAATCGATACACCACAGTATTTATACTAAGTAAAAAAAAATGCAACTTAACTTAAAAGAAAAACGTAAAACATAAAACACGACTATTAAAATATAACTGCTACGGTGGTTGAAATAAAAGCTGTTGATTCTTCAATCATTGATCAGATTTTAGGAAATTTGAGGGTCGGAGTTTCAACTATCGGTGGAAATTTGAGGGTCGGAATTTCGACTCACGGTTTGGTTATTAGGAAAGCTATTAGATTTATCATTGTTTAATAAAAGAGTTTCATTCCATTTTCCGTGTTCATTCAATCTCTAACATTATCTTGTTCTCAACTCCAAACTGATGTGTGTGAGTGTGAAAACTGAACCCTTGTATCACTCTTTCTATTTCAACTTCATTTTATAATCAGTTGGATGATCTCAACTGCTTTCTAGAATCAGTTTAATGAACTGCTAACAATTATCTTTCTAAGCTTTACGGGAATTCTCACTTGTAATTCTCTACAAAAGTTTGTGTGCGCGTGAAAGTTATTCTTCAATGCAAATCATCATCTATTTATCCCATGATCTGAATATGGCTGTTGCTTGAATGAGGACAAAAGATCTTCAAAATCAGCTTCTAAACATACATTAAATGTGGTTACTCGAAATAAATTTGTTGACTCCTTCGCGACTTATTTCGGTGTTTGCTTTGTCGAAAAGGAGATAAACTCAAAGCTAAACAACTCTTTAACTGAAACTTTAATTCTAATGATCTTTAAGCCCTGCAGTTAATCATTGTCGTGATTCGGATTCAAATTCTTATTGTTGAGCATTATTCCCTGTCTTCGAATCAAATTGTGTGACCGAACTGGATAATCGATTTTGTTGTCCTAATATATCGATATTTGAGAAACTGAAGCGCCAAAGTTGGTTTACGTCTTACCAACGATGTCCAGTTTGGTCAGTTTAGTTACAATTCATTTTCAGTATCGGTCTAGTCTTCGGTTTCAGTTTCAGTCTATGTCGATTTCAGTTTTAGTCCATTTTTAAATTTTGTTTTTCCATCACCGTAAAAACTATCAGTTTGAATTAATTAGTTAAATTCATGATCTTAAGATAAACTATGGAGTGGCTTTACAATAAATACCCAGAAAAAAAGCATAAAATGTAAGAGCACTATGTATTGTCATTCGTAGATTATCACTTAACTTCAAATTGAACATAAAAGAAAATAGATAAAAAAACAGAATTCACAAAAAGAAAAAAAAAAAAACCTAAGCTAATCAATCATATTGTTCCACCCCAAAACTAAAATAAAATTAATCAAATTTTTTCACAGATTATATTCTACTGAAACGAAAAAGAAACAAAGCACAAAAACAGAATTTTCCTTGTGTATCTTGGGAATATATTGGATATAAATAATAGTTTACAAATATAGTTTTATCTATCATTCTCAACTATTCGAATCATTGGACGACAAGAAAAGGTCATGACCAGTACTCGCGTTGTTTGTCGTAGAAGAGTCAGTCTCCCATCACTTGTCACTTTCTCTCTCTAAGTTGGGAAGATTTGAAGCCTACCAAATTTTGAGATTTTAGATTTT
The DNA here is from genome assembly GCA_028392965.1 of Lindernia subracemosa. NCBI lineage: Eukaryota > Viridiplantae > Streptophyta > Magnoliopsida > Lamiales > Linderniaceae > Vandellia > Vandellia subracemosa. Next base: position 144,860 of record JAQPCC010000077.1, read on the forward strand.
TGGTTGAGTTATTTTCTTGGTCATTCCTAAGCATAAAATCATCCATCATATATAGTTACTACCTCAAGAGACGCATTCTGAGCAACAAGTTGTTCGTACTCACTCCTCAAGAGATTCAATTCAGTTCTAAGAGATGCATTTTCTTCATATAAGGCCTCAGTCGTCTGGCCAATTCTTCACATTCCGCCTGATCACGCGAGAAAAAAGGAAGAATTATTTTCTTATGTGGCAGACAATGATTTTTTCTTACTCTTGTCAGTGAAAACAATAACAAACACCATATATATATGCGGATATGATATCTATATACGTACCTTGCATGCGATGGAGCAGAAATTATATTTTGACTCAATGAGAGGCCTGCTGCATGCCATGCACTTAGCGGGATTCCCGATTTTCCTTTGATGATCTTGTCCGGATTGAGGAATACTATGTCACTGTTGTTAATCACATACCGTAGAATTTCAGAGATGTCGTAGTGGTTAGCGATTTTGCTTACATTTATCGCCGTCCTCTTCGACGCTATGCAAACCTTGAGGTTAATTGGAAGTAGTAAGTAAACAACACTAGTTTTCTTCTCAAAACCCCAATGTAGAAAGTATCAATGAAAACAACACAGATAGATGTTAATCTTGTTAAAAACAAGATAAAAAATATATATTTAGATTGCCTTCAAAGATTGATGATCGGTGTGAAGATGCGCACATTCCCCCCAACACCTCTCGCACGTTGGCTTGTCATTGCAAGTATAGCAGAACACAGTCTTGTATCGATCAACATGCTTGCCACATTTGTCTTGGTAAAACTCCATGTTAAGCCACGAGTGAATCCATGGGTTTTTATTTTCCATTATTGATAGTTTTTCAACAAAGATTGAGACGAAGAAACTAATTTTAATAAGAAGAGGACAAGAAGCAGAATTAGAGCTGATGATATATGTATGAAGGAACCATCACGACGGTTCTAATATATAGAACGAATGCACAATGGTTTCCAAGGAGATGCTACCTAATCATATATTCTAAATTACTCCATTACCAAAATTTAGAAGATTTTATTTTATTACTGGAATATCTAAGCCTTTATTGTTGGTCATAATTTATTAATTAATTAATTACTATAAGTAGTATTGTATTATATTTGTCCGGATATTATTTTTGTAGGTTAAGTAATATATTAAATAAGTTTCTAAATTAGAACGTACGATGTACCGGGAAAGAAAACATTAAAAGTATACCCAAAGAAGCCTCAAATAATTATCAAGAGCTTGACTTTTTTACTCTGATCAATTGTAATTGTAATTGAAATTGAAACTGAAATGACGATTACATAATGAATCGGGACACTTCCTTGGTTTCAAATTGAATAAAGTTTATGATTTGATTCCTAATGGGATCAATGAATAAAAAAATGAAAAACTATTTTTTTTTTTTCGAAAAAATAATCGGATTATATTAATGAATATCCGAGAATAACAACTCAATCATAACTTGGGACGGAGCTACACGGCCCTCAATCATATCCGAGATGAACGACATAGATTAGTTGAGTGATACTCTTAGCATAAAGACGTAAAACTATATGTTTGTAGTATTCGCACAAAGACGTAAAACAAGTGCTTATAGTCTTAGCATAGAGACTTTATGCCTTTAATTTTGGGTACGTTAACAATGTTAAATAACGTACGGTAATTGTGTATACTAGGTTCACTAAACACCACTAAAAGATACACTAAACGAATTGAAATAGTACGCTAATTAATAGTTGTAAAATAAGAGATAAAAAATACAGAAAAAGCCAGCGGGATCATTATTTGACATTTTTAACGATATATGAACAAATTCCGGCGCTCACAGAAAGTTCTGTCACGCCCAGAAAGTTCTGACATGCATAGAAAGCTGCAATATACTTGGTAAGGTTTCGGTAGTTATCTTGGTACAACAAAATACGTTATTGTTGTACAGTCACATGCCTCTATGACGTACACTACACACGCTATATTTGATACAGTTTATTAAGGTAAGAGTTTTGCTTAGCCGTTCGAATGAGTTTTTTCAGCAAATCTATTTTATTATATGCATATACATTATATGTTTCACTTGGTATCAACTTTGATCGTTAAACCATTACACACATGCTTTTGTATTCCAAACTCTTAGTTTTATAATAAGAAAATGATCATTATAAGGACATCTTACTATTGAAGCTTGAGTTCAAACTACAAATTCATGATAGAGTTAACCTATTCAATGTGATACGAAATTAAACTTATAACATGTATACGTATACTAAAGTGTTTTCGCATCAGAACTAACGTAAAATGCGACGAAAAATACGTATCCTAATAAGTTGTTCCAAACGAAGCGTTTATAATGTACCAATGGGCAGTTTATAAGTGTACCTTGTTGTGGACCTGTACTGTACCACATGTACGTATTTTGTCGTACCAAGATAAGTAAGGATATTGTATCACGTTTTATCGGTCCACAAAATATATAAAATTACGAGTCCACAACGTCCACTATTAAATGGGAAGCCCTGAAACAGTAAATAAAATTAATAAAAACATCTATAATAAGTTGAAAATTTTAAATCTAACAAACATATATACTATGTTGTAGTAAGTTGCTCTAACAATGTTCATCATCTTTTAGTGAAACTTGAGGTTTCGTAATATAGGATCATGAGTGTAGGGGCTACTGCATCAAATATGATAAAAAAGTGAAACATATAACTGATATATGTAAGGAAATATGGTTTTCCAAAAAATAAAATTAGAATTACCCGAAAAACGGTTTCCCTAATTTGTTGTACCAAATATACGGGTATAGTATACCTCTCTGAGCCGTTGACTGTACCTTACAGTGAACATTTACCGTACCTCACAACACTATGTCGATGTACCAAGATGTGTATCAATATTGTACCTTGAACGTAACTTTCTAATTTGGACACTTTTCGTGTCATAATATTAGTTCTGAACGTGTCTGAACTTATTAGCTTTTTGTGCGTGTCAGAGTATTGTTTTTTGTGTCAGTATTTTTCATGCCGTTAGAATCGTACTTTTTTGTGCATCTTTTCGGCTGTATTATTTTTCAACACTTACTTGTACAACTTTAATATAGATGACAATTTTAATGCCTTCATCATACCATGTAGCATATGTTTGTTGTATCGTGTATACACAGTTACCGTACCATTTTTAATATTGTTATTGTACCAACAATTCCAAGCATAACATTTTTTTTTGCCAACACTGACTATAACCAGAATAAATTCAAAATTACAACACGTCAAAAACATATTCGTAATCAATTTATCCATTTACAAATCAACATATACATACCACATATGGTCCCAAAAAAATATGTCATAACTTATATGGAACATATACAGAAAACAATGGAACGGACAACTAAACCTATACGGTTAATATGACCAAAAAATGGTGTCACCACTATCTAAACAAAAAACATCAAAATATACACAATATAGAATAATACACGTATACCAAAAATTTCAGGCATAATAAATATCATTTTAGTAATAACAATGTCTGTTATACATCAACCAACATAAAAAGTATGGTTGTAATCAAAATATCTATAACTAAATCAATCTATATGCAACATATGCCTAAAAAAAAAACATGTTATAGCCTATATTCAACATATAGACAAAAGAATTGAAGAGCAACCAAACTTATATGGTTAATATGACCAAAAAAAGATGGCACCACCATATGAACAAAAAAGCCAAAAAAAAAAGTACGACAATCATACATGAAAATGTACACTATATAAAGTAATATGGTACACTAACCACATGTATTAAGGTACACAATATTCAAACAAGTGTGTAATCTTACAAATTTCGAGGGTCTGGACCATATTCATCTATGAGGGCTTTCTCGACACTTGAAATCCCTGGAGTTGCAAAGAGCCGTGGCCCCATCAACTTCTATCAAAACCAGTTCGAATTTGCTCGGCCTTCCCCAACCAAAATTGGCTTCATAATCATCAAATAAAGGAGAACCAGTCACATCCAAGAACCTTTCATCTTGCTCGACATTTTCTCAACAAGTTCCACCACATCGGACTGAGCAAATCCATAATTTCAAGCAAGCCCGCGAAGCACTAACCTACATCGAGCAAACCCACGAAGAATTGAGACAATTAGATTCTATTTTTCGACGATCCACGATGGATTAAAAAAACCCACACCACACTAACCCATTTCGAGAATATCTATGCAGGATTGGACCATGAAAACCCATATTTTCGATCATTCCCTATTTGCCAACATTTCTATTTTTTCTTTTTCTCCTTCTTCTTCAACGAGAAACCCATATTGGACTAAGAAACTCTCCTTGGACTCACTTGGATTGGGAAATCAAAGCTGGGCTAACCGTGGACACCACTTTTTCTTCTTCCCCTTTCTTTTCTTTTTTCTTCTTCCTCTCTGTTTTTCATTTTCTTCATTGTGTCTGTGTCTTTTTTTATTCCAACGTTTTGCTTCATTAAGAAAATGAATAATGAAAATAAAATTAATAAAGAGAGGGTAAAATCGTTTTTTCATAAAAACTGGTACTTATGTGTATGAAATGTTTTTAGTTGGTCTTTAAAAGATATAAAGTGTGATATGAGGAGTTAAGTGATGATTTTTTAGGCTAGTAGGTATTTAAATGTATTTCTCCCTAATATATATATATATTTAATACCTTTCATTTAAATGTTTAACTATGATGCATTTCGGAAAAAAACCCCGAGGGCACTCTTCCCGGATGGCTGTGGCCTTCCTCTTCCTTAAGGATGAATCTGAGCCCGGCTAGGGCTTTTAAGGATGCTCAATGTTGGAATCTAGGTTTAATAGATTATATGAAGTGGTAAGGTAAATATTCGTCTTCAACCATTTCATTAACTTTTCATATTTAAGAAGTGAATAAAAGTTTTTTGAAGAAATACGAATGAAGCAAACTGAATCTCAACAACTATGAAAAACACTCATTTAATTATACGCACAGTTTAAAAATATACATACTAAAGCAATCACACACACACACACACATGTATATTATGAAAAAAGCCAAGCAACAACCATTATTTTATTTGCTAATTTATCTAAATGAACAAAGTTGAGGAAAAGGGCTTCCGGCCGTTTGATCCATTCCAAGCATTAGCTACTACTACCTCTTCTTGGAGTTGAATTCACAGCAAACCTCATCTGCTCTATCAAGGCCTCAGTGTTGGCTTGCTCCGATAAAATCTCCTCCAAATCCTTGGAATCGATCATCAACTTCACTTTCCAAACTCCGTTTCCTTGCCAAGGCAGAACTTCTAGCGACTTTTTACGATCCAACGTGAATCTTGTCGATGACGACAAGTTATCAACCCCTTGCTGCGTAGCATCTGATGACTTAAAAGTGCAATTTCCCATATTTCTTTTATATATGTATGATATTAATGTTATTATTTATCTTTTGTGTTGTATTTATGGAGCAAATTCTTGACGTGATGTTTCAGAGAGTCACGGACGCATAGATGATACGTTGTGGGCTATTTTTATTTTTATTTTCTAAATTAATATGCTTAATTTTAGGGATTTTCTGGACCGTTGTGTCATGCAATGATCAATCAATCAATAGTTTTCAAATTTCATGTGACAATTAACTAATCCATGTTGCCTTAATAAGACGACATATGTGGGGTGAAGCGAATTGTTTCAGAGCGGCTACTGTTGAACTTTTAAGCAGGCAAGAAATGATATAAGATTTATATTTTATAATTATCCATAATGTTATTGATAACGGCCAATAAAAATTATTGCTTTTAGATTAAGATTTGTTCATATTTGTTTTCAAACTCCTAATTTCTATACATTAAAAAAATTAAGGAAAATTTGTTTATCCTATTTAAGTACTCTTGTGTAGTCCCGTCAATGTTAGTCCAATTGAATCAATTGGGTACGGTACAATAATACTCTTTCAAAACTATTATGATATAATACTTTTTCATACTCTAAGTATGTGATGAACATGATATAGTGTTAACTGTGTTAAATGAATCGTAAAATTAACGCACTATAAAATTAAGCCGAAGCGGTCTATTAATTTAATTGCAATATGTCTCTCTTCTTTTTTTTTTTTTTTTCCAACATCGGTATGACGTTGCTTTTGCCTTGATGAAATATCGAAAGATATACTATAAAAAGTCATTGCACTTACCCTATCATTTTACGATATCACAAGAGATAATTATTAGACCAACTCCAATGGTACTGCAAAACCAAAAAATATAGGCTAAAATCACTCCAATGGTACCACAAATTCAAACTCAAAACTCTCTCCTAATTGAAACTCATTTTTGCGTTTGAACTCATAATATGAGTTTGATATCTGAAAATTGCAATATTGGTCCTATATTTGTTATAAATTAGTAAGTCTCTCATATACAAAAATAAAAAAAATAAATAAAATATAAAAAATGAATTATATTATGAAATAATTAATAATGTGGATGTTTTAAATAATAATATTAGTTAAATGATTGATGATTTGGAATTATTGTATTAAATGTTGATGAGATGATAAGATGATAAGATGAGGTGTTTAATTGAAGAGTTTGTATTTTAGTGTGAGGTGTATAATTGTAATTAATGTGATTAGTTGTAATAGTAAATTATTAGTAGTATAAATAGGTGATTAGAGTTCATTGTAAAATACACCAAGTATTGAAATACTTAATCTCTCTCTAATCTCTCTCTCTTTATTATTATAAGCTATATTATCATTATAATCTTAATATAAATATAATTATAATAAAATAATCTTAATATAATATTAATCACAATTAATATTTTTATAACACGTTATCAGCACGACCGCTCTCCGTCGTCAAGATCAACATCCGTCGAAGATCTTGTACGAGTTTAGTCGAGGTATGATAATTTAATTTTTAATTTATACTAATCATATATTAATTGTGATTAATTTAAAAATATATATTATAAAAGTATCATTTGAAAGTTTTATAACTAAACGCCATAGCTCGAGTGGTTTCGCGGAATACCGTCAGTAAAATTGATGGGAGGTCCAGATTTCGATTCCCTATAGTGGCGTGTGGATTTTTTTATGTGATTTACGATTCAAGATTTTTTTATGCACGTACACAACACTAAAAGCCCACGAGGTCTTGTGGTTATCCCCACCTCAGTAGCGGCATATTATTGAGTTTTTTGATTGACCAATCTTGAAGTAATTATTGGACTGAATAGTTTTGGACAATGGACAAATTTTAATACCGTAACCTTATCGGAGATTGGACAATAATTATGAAATAATAAAGAACGAGTTTTATGAAACAATTCATATATTATATCATTGATTTATATATTATCTGATTATTATGTTCTTTTTCATGTTATAGAATCATGTCGTTTTATACAAAGATGGATCTTTTGTTGCTTACTTTATTTACGGTGATCCTTACGGCTATGTGGATAATCTTTTTACCAATATTTTTAAAATATAATTATTAATTTTTCTTTAATATTATAATTACAAAAATATATTTTATTTTGAAGGATGACGCTTTGTCCGATGTTTGATCTATTACTTATATTTATTATTACGGCGACAGTTATTTGGATGTGTATATCATTTTTCATTAGAACTTTTACAAAAGAAGATATAAAAGAAGAATAGTTATAATTTTTCTTTCAATATGTTAATGATGATTTTATTTTCATGATATCAATAAATTGAATTTTGCAAAACTTTGATTTATCACTCTCGATTTTATACTTGATTTACACAATTACTTCGGTATATCATAAAGCATTCACCACGTTCAGTCCATCGAATATAATACGAATAAATATCGTGAGAAAATGATCAGAAAACATTATGAAGGATGAATGAAAAACATAAGTCCGACTAAATGATTATGTTGCATTCCCTGAAGTGAATGTATTCGCAAACAATAAAAGTGGTCATGAACATTATATTTACCGTGGTTATTATTAATAGTTCCCCCGAAGTGGAAAACTAGTAAATGATTGAGAAAGACGTATTGAGCAATATAAAGGTTATTATAATATTATCGTTGGTTATTATTTGCACCCAAAGATCTCGTTGATCTTTATAAAGAGCAATTAAAAGTGAAGTGTCGATGAAATTAAATTTTGCTCAAAATTACGATATTTTAGAAAATTGGTGCTCGATCTTATGCTTATGTTGAATATTGTGGTTCTTGTTAAAGATCCAAATAAAGAAAATTGATACATCGTTATAAATTTTATTTAAGCATTTTTTATTTATTTTATCTTTATATATATAATTTTATTTTGACGCTTATTTATTTAATAACAATAGTTATTATATATTTATCAATACAATGGATACAATCATGTGCAATGGGGAGTTATGTCTTGCAGATTGTCCAACGACTAATACGATTCTAGGAAATAAAATATATTTCTCCCATCTTGAAATGAAAGAAACATGTGTTATCACTATATCGGGTAGCACAAATATAATTGAGGGCTCCGGAAGAGCTAATGTTATACTGCCGAGAGGGACAAGGCTGATAATTGAAAATGCCTTATATTCTCCTAAGTCTCAAAGAAATTTATTGAGCTTTAAAGCTATTCGACATAATGGATATCACATCGAGACTGCAGAAAAGAGAAATATTGAATATTTGCACATTACAAAACTGGTTTCGAATAATAAAAGAGTTGTTGAAATATTACCTTCATTTGACTCTGGATTGTATTACACGTATGTTAAAACAATTGAATCACATGCTATCGTAAACCAGAAGTTTACTGATGATAATACATTTGCTGTTTGGCATGACCGGTTGGACCATCCCGGTTCAATTATGATGCGGAGAATAATTCAAAATTCACGTGGACATTTAATGAAGAACCAGAAGATTTTTCAATCTAATGAATTATCATGTGTTGCTTGCTCTAAAGGGAAGTTGATTATTCGGCCATCACCAGTAAAAAGAATTAATCTATAAGGTTTTTGGAACATATACAAGGTGATATTTGTGGACCGATACATCCATCGTGTGGACCATTTAGATATTTCATGGTATTGATTGATGCATCAACTAGATGGTCTCATGTGTGTTTGTTATCAACACGGAATGAAGCTTTTGCGAGATTGCTTGCTCAGTTGATTCGATTAAGAGCACATTTTTCGGATTATCCAATAAAGAAAATACGCCTTGATAATGCTGGTGAATTAATCTATAAGGTTTTTTTTTTTCCAACATCGGTATGACGTTGCTTTTGCCTTGATGAAATAACGAAAGATATACTATAAAAAGTCACTGCACTTACCCTATCATTTTACGATATCACAAGAGATAATTATTAGACCAACTCCAATGGTACTGCAAAACCAAAAAATATAGGCTAAAATCACTCCAATGGTACCACAAATTCAAACTCAAACTCAAAACTCTCTCCTAATTGAAACTCATTTTTGCGTTTGAACGCATAATATGAGTTTGATATCTGAAAATTGCAATATTGGTCCTATATTTGTTATAAATTAGTAAATCTCTCATATACAAAAATAAAAATAAAAAAATATAAAAAATGAATTATATTATGAAATAATTAATAATGTGGATGTTTTAAATAATAATATTTGTTAAATGATTGATGATTTGGAATTATTGTATTAAATGTTGATGAGATGATAAGATGATAAGATGAGGTGTTTAATTGAAGAGTTTGTATTTTAGTGTGAGATGTATAATTATAATTAATGTGATTAGTTATAATAGTGAATTATTAGTAGTATAAATAGATGATTAGAGTTCATTGTAAAATACACCAAGTATTGAAATACTTAATCTCTCTCTAATCTCTCTCTCTTTATTATTATAAGTTATATTATCATTATAATCTTAATATAAGTATAATTATAATAAAATAATCTTAATATAATATTAATCACAATTAATATTTTTATAACAAATTACATATTTATTTATTAATAATTATGATTATAAAATTATCAAAATAAACAAAGTCTTTACATTACGCAATAATATTTTTATATATTATGATTTAATTTTTTATATTTTGTTATTTATTTTTTTATATTTTGTTTATTAAGTATTGACTGAATTTTATTAAATAGTTTCTCATCAAATTTAATTAAAATAAAAATTTTATTATTAAATATGTACAAATAAAAATATTGTTATTCATTTTATTTAATATTTTTCATCGAATTTAAAATAATATCGTGATCTAATTTGTAAAGTCATAAAATATGTGGGTGACTATGAAAAATTATAAAGTTGGTATAAAAGTGAATATTACAAGAATATTCTTTTGAGTTTGAAAATGCATTTAATGGTTGGAAAAGAATTACTGCAATTTAAGTTTGAGAATGAGTTTGAGTTTGAGAATGGGTTTTTTGGTTGGAGATCGTCTTAGATTTAAGAATCGCGACGACGATGTAGTAATTTGTTCAAAATCGCGAGGTTATAGTTTGTCATAATTTAGGGTTACCTACAGGAATTTAAAAATACTTTGGGCACCAACTAGAAATTGCTTAAATATAGGAGTACCAAACGGAATTGAAAATAACTTTGAACATCAATTGAAAAAGCCTTAAAAACAGGATTATCAGCCAAAATTCCCCTAATAATTATAATGAACATGTAAAGGTCAACGTCTAGGGAGGGAAAATATATTTATAAATACGTTTGATGCTAAAACCACCGCAGGCCTACCATATATATAAAAACTAACAATCTATCATATCACGGTGTTGTGACCCGTGATTTTTGTAGTTATTTTATATAATTCTTCCTAGACTTGGCAACCGGCGGGCGCGGCCGCAGGGCTAATCCTCATCCCCGCCAGGATACTTATCCGGGAAACCCCTCTCGGTCCCCGCTAAATAAACGGGGAAATTTTTTTCCATCTCCCCATCCCTGCGAGAATTTATCAGGGTTCTTTCCCCACGAAAAATCCCCGCACTGCGTTATTTTTAGTATTTTTTTTATATAGTAACTTAACTGCAACAATCAATTTACCCGATACACAAGGAGCTTTTGTTGCTCTCTAACTCATACGTCTTTCTGCTTGTATAGTGTAACTTCGGTCCTAATGCCCTACTTCTTACAATGACAAAGGTTTGCCAAACTAAGTAGGATCACTTCCGTTTTTGAATAATCGGTCATTAGAAGGAAGATCTTCTATTTTATTCTCTTCGTGTGTATCACATTCGAGTATATATGATAATTCATAAGGATAATTCAATAATTGTATAAATTGGATTCCCACGAGGGACCGGGTAAAGTATGATCCTCGTCCCTATCCCGTCTCTGTCAACGCAGAGAAAACCCCACGAGGACTTAAAAAGAGGAATTTCCACCCCAATCGAGGAATTTCCTCCCCATTGCCAATCCTAATTCTTCCTTACATTATATTAGGGTTATAGTTATGTTAAGGGGTTTTTTGTTTGAGGGAATCTAGTATTACGGTAATACTCACATCACCGTGTTTTCACCGAAATGTGGATTAAGGTGTCTTCAATGTGCTTGTTTTGGGGTGATATTCAATTTTAAATATTAATGAGATATTGAAATTTGTGTATACTTAATCACCGTGATGTGCAGAATAATGTTGTGTAAATGTCATATTTAAGTCTAGGCATATTATCTAGATAATGTGGATTAATACGTTCATTTTTAGGTGGTGTTTACTTAGTATTGATTAATGTTTCAATATTAAATTTTAATTTTTGGGGAATTCTGGTTGGTAACACTGTGTTTAAGGCTTTTCCAGTTGGTGTCCAAACTTATTTTTAATTTCGGTTGGTATCCCTGTGTTTAAGCCTTTTCCAGTTGGTCCCCAAAAGTATTTTTCGATTCCGGTTGGTATTCCTGTTTTTAAGGCTTTTCCAGTTGGTACTCAAAGTATTTTTTAATTCCGGTAGGTAATCCTAAGGTATGAAAAAACATAACCCCGCGATTTTAAAAGACAAAAAATGGGATCTTTAGTTATATGAACCGTCTTTTATGTTTTCTAAAATTCCGTTAGCAACTAACGTGCCTACACCTAAAGATCTCATTTTTTATTCTTTTGAAATCGCGGGGTTATATTTTGTCATAACTTAGGGTTACCTACCGGAATTTAAAACCAACTGGAAAAGCCTTAAACACAGGGTTACCAACCGAAATTGAAAAATACTTTGGGCACCAACTAGAAAAGGCTTAAAATACAGGGATACCAACCGGAATTGAAAACTGGAAAAACCTTAAACACAGGGTTATCAGCCAAAATTCCCCTTAATATTTTTAGGAAACTAACTATAAGTAGGGGTGAGGGATTGGGTAGTCGGGTATCGAATAGTTTGGATTCGGATAGTTCGGGTTCGGATTAAGATTTTCACAACCCGATCTACGGAGGGTACCCGTTATGTCAAGTATATGTTGGGTTCGGGTACCCGATTTTTTTAGTAGTGAAAATCCATTACCAATTCCGAATGTTTACATACTTTTCCAAGGTGGAAAGGGAGTGGTGCTCTTTGCAAACATGCATGTGATCAATTACAATGAAATTTCATACCATTTTATCGAATGTATACATGACCACTGCTACAGAGCTAAAGATTGTTTTTGACGAAACAAGACAAGTATATGTTGGAGACCAACAATCTGACGAAAGGTTGTTTCTATTTTTCGAAGCAAGCTAGTCTCAACAATGTTGTTTCTATTGATAGGCAACAAACAGAAATTTGCATTTCTGAAGACCAAGATGTGTTGGTTCGAAGTAGCATATAACATAATATGTGATCTCTTCTCAATTTCCAATTAATCACTGAAATGCGAGGGTAACCAAATATCGATCATCGTCAATTCAATCTCGGATTTCGTCAACTCAACACAATTAAACATTCTAAATTGTTGCTTTCAGAAACATCTCTGAACCATCTCTTGATCATCTTTAAATGCAGTAGAAAACTTCGTGGATGGCTCTGTATCTGTAGAAGAAGTAGTTGAAGCTTGGCTAGAAGATGCATGTGAGCTTCGTGGTATTTGTTGAAAATTTTATCTCAACATATAGTCATGAAATAAATCATGAAGTCCCGTCCTTATATGTTTCATTTTTCACTCTTACTGATATTACTCTCACAGTACATTTGATCAAGAAAAAGCTCCAAGAACTCGGGTTATGGCGAGGATCAACAATCACTGTATAATACACAATCATATTCATTCTTTCAATAGATCCCCAATATTTGTCAAACTTTTTACCGTCAAAGCCAACTCAACAACATTACCAATTATCCACTCCCTGGGGATCATATCAACCTCGCATATTTCATGAAAGACATCATTATAGGTGACATGCAAAGAACTTGAAATTTGCAATCTTAGTCTTTAAAAGTGCCCCAAAATATTAAGCAAGAATTTTGCTCTAATTCAATCACAATCATTCAACACCTCATCGAATGGACTCTTAGAACACTTTATAATGAGCATTACATCTTCAAATGCATCAAAAGCTCTTCTAAGACGTAAAGTACTTATAATATATGAATTGGATACAATATTTAAATGATATTTTAAATATTATCTATATTATAATAATATAAATTAGGTATTTTGAAATTTACAACATCAGATCCCCGTGGAGAACGAGATGGGATCCCCACAGGGCAGGGAGAATAAAAAATATATTAAAAATAAAACGATGAATAAATAAATAATACAAAAAATAAAAACTAAAGAGAGAATAAAAAATAAAAAACAGAATAAAATTAATATTAAATCGCCACTAGGAGTGGCGTTTTTTAAATTTCCGTCTAAATTAACGGTCATAGTGACGGAAGGACCAATTCAGATTATTTTTTATAACATCGGAGATTAAATTGACCTACGCACATCGCGGACTAAATTGACCCATAAGGCAAACATCTTGAACCAATTTAGGTTTTCTTCCGTTTTTTTTCTTTCAATTTCAAGAAAATGGTAAAAAAAAAGGGTTCTTTTACTTCCTTAATGTTATAACGGGCTTTAGTATAAATAATAAATGTGCTTTAATCAATACTAGATCTGTTTTTTTGTTGGCTAGAAATATAATTAATTAATGAGCTATATCTTCTAACGGGCTTAATAAAAATAGTCGAATACCTGATAGGATATCGGGTACTCACTTAACTAGGGGTGAACAAATTCGGATATCAAGATTTTCGGATAGCTAAAAATTAAAATTGCATCCGGTCCGATTTCATTCAGATATAAAAAAATCGGATATTCGGTTTATTCGGATATTTAAAATCGGATATCCGCATCCGTTTAAATTTAGAATTGAACTTAATTATTTTTACAATGGATTTTTATTTTTTAAAAAAGTTGTGTATTTTTCCTATTTCTTACCCAATAAAAACTATATATCACCTAAAAATTCCTATACATAATAATTCACACAAAACATAAACGCAGTTAAAATATACTAGTATTTTAAACACAATCATGCATGTTCGCTAATAGATATATATTATTTTATAATTTAATAATTATTTTAATTTAAGTCTTTTAAAAGATAAAATTTTAAATGATTATTATTTATAAAAGAAAAATTATTTTGTTGGAATATAATTGAAATAAATAAAAACAATAGTAAACTTATAATTAGAAATTATATACCAAATTATATGATAAGTGATTACTATAGGGTGTTGAGCGTTTATAGATAGTATATATATGATCTAACTATTGCATCACAAGATAATACTCTATTAAAAATTTACACGACCGTTCTCTCATTTCATTTCTTCTCTTTTCTTCAATTTTCTTCTCTTTTGCAGAAATAATATAAATTCTATATATTGTATTTTGGTCAACAGTTCAATAATATATGTTGAACCTCTTTTTCCTTTTTTTTTTTTTTTTATTTTGGGCCACTTTTTTTCTTTTTTTGGGTCATTATTTAATTTATCGTATTTTTTTAAATATAAAACTGGATAATGGATATCCGAATTTTAGGCCGATTATTATCCGGATCCGATCCGCTTTATTTTAAAATAAAGCGGATCAGATATCCGTTTGATTTTCGAAACCGAATATCCGATTTTTCGTATTTTAAAAAATGGATACCGGATTTGAATCTGGTTTCCGGATATTTTTGCTCACCCCTACACTAAAATACCCGACACCTGACCTGAATTACATAGTTCGGGTATCGGGCCTGACTAAATGTCTGATTTACCCAACAAGTTCTATTCGAACCCGATTGGATCGGGTTTTACCCAAAAACCTGAACCCGAATGCCCATCCCTAACTATATGTCTTTTATATAATTCTTCAATGCAAGTCTTTTATTTTTATAAGAATTAACTATATTTTTTTTAAAGATTTAAATAGTTTAGTTATGTAATTAAAAATAGGGAAAGTGGTCTTCATATTTCGATAAACAAACCGTACAGACAATGGAGGTCCAAAATTCAATCAACACAAGCAATTAACACACATTAGGTTCGAACAAAATGACAGAGAATGCGCGGAAGCGTAATTCGAACCTTAAACGATTGAAGAGCAGTTCGATCAGCGCATGGTGGATCCGAAATCTACTTGATTATCGAGCAGCAAATCCAAATGATAATCAAGTAGTCTTCAATTAGATTTGTGATCGAAATTGTGGTTTTTGTGTGTGGTTTTTGGCGCGCGTGTTAGAGAGAGAGAGTAAGATTATCAAAAAATATTTTCTTAATCACTTTTCAAAATACACGCGTAAACTCATCTTCACCAAAAAAACTTTTTTTCTTCTATGAGGACCTCAACAACATTGGTATATATTTACAAATTGGTCATCCGACTTTCTAATATTTACAAAACAATCCAATACAAGATGAGTCTAAAGATGAATACAATAAATATTCCTAACAGACAGGAAAATCGAAAATTCGGTACAAACCTATAGTCCCGTTCGTGAGTGGTCGTTGGGTTCGATCTTCGAAGTTCACTGCTCAGGTAAGAGTGCGTGTACAGTTAAACTACTGCGTTCAACCGGCTTTTTTAATTAAATAAATATTTTTTTAATTTTTATTTATAAAATAAGTGAAAAATAATACTTATTAATAGAATAGGTATTTTCGTAAGTGGTATATACGAGTTATAACTCGTATGTATGAGTTACGAGTTATAACTCGTATGTCTTAGTAGAATTATAGGTTCTTCTTTCGTACCCCATACAACATTTTCTAACGATCTAATCTTGATTGTTTTATCGATGTTGTCCGCATCGAGCAGGACATCAGAAGATCGATGATTCGACTGCATCATCAATACTGAATCATCGAAAGGGACGTACAAAGTTGCGTCTTTCATCCTGTGTAGAACAGCACAATACACGCAAACGAACAACAAAAATATTAACAAAAACACGCATTAATTCAAACACATTGAATACGAACAACAAATACATCCATTAATCTCAACACAAATATTCTTAATTCTACGAATAATTTCAACACAAATAATCATCAACGAATAATTCTAATACAAAATATTCATCAATTCTTCGAAATCAATAAATAATCCTAACAATTTAATACGAAATCAACAAGAAACATCAACAAAAATACGCATTAAGCAATAAATAATCCCAATAATTAAATACGAAATCAATAAATAATCCTAATACAATCATCGTAACTCGTACCTATTAGATACGAGATAAGTCGTCGTCGTCATCGCCGACGTCGCCCGTCGTCGTCGTTGTCGCTGCCTTTTCGTCGTCATCGCTCGCTGTGTTCGTGGTCAGATTTAAATTTAGATCTAACTCGTAACTTGAGTTACGAGTTATAACTCGTATTTATAACATACGAGTTATAACTCGTAGGTCCAACAAGCGAGTTATAACTCGTAGGCCCAATCCATGAAAATATTTATTTTATTAATAACTTTTACTTTTCACTTATTTTATAAATAAGAGTTAAAAAAATTATTTATTTAATTAAAAGCCGGGTTCAACCTATAGTCCGGTTCGTGCTTCTACTCAGATAGAGAGCCTATTTGATTGCATTTCCCTTCTTTTTCTGGGGCGAACTTGTTCCATTGCCCGATTGAAGGAATGGCTCAGTCTCGTGGAATGATCTCAGACTTGCAATTAAATTTTTTTCCCTTAAATTTCGGTTAACCAAACGGTTAATGAAAAAAACGATCAAAAATCGCTATAACTGTACAATGAACCGAAAAAAATAATAGAATAATAGAATAAAAAATTCGGTTAACCGACGATATTCGGTTTTAAAAATAATAGAATCGAAAATTCGATTAGGTTGGTACCGAATGCACATCCCTAAATACGGATGAGGATATATAATAAAGTAACTTTAAAATATAAGGGGTAATGTTGTCCAAAAAATTAGAAACGTGATCCCATCAAGGTGAAGAATAATTACATAGATTTCTTGATGTGATTCAAAACTTGAATTATCACCCAATTTTCATCACCTACGTGATCTGTTATCCCGTGATGGCTCATCACCTGGGCTAAATAAATACAGTGATGATCGACCGAAGAGAGAATCATCGTGATATTTTGGAGGATCATCGCAAAACAAACACCCCTAATGGTAGAGGTTGAAAAAAATAAGATGATTAATTAAGAATGATGGATTAATTTTTAAGTTGTGGCTCTATTTGATATATTTACCAAGAAATATCATATTAGATTATTAAACAAAGTTGTTTATATTTAAGTATCTTGTTTAATAATGATTAATTACTCGTAATATAGTAACTGATAGCAATAATTATTTTAAAACAAGACGAACGGTATATAGACTATAAAATTGATTTTTTATTGGTGATTAAAAAGCAATAATGTTGGCAATCTACATCGCCAATCCTCATCAAAATTCCGATACTGTGAGAACAAATCACGGCCCGGGCCATTGCACACGATCACAGAAGTTTAGACCAAATTTTTAGAAGGCTGGAGCCACATTTTTTGGGCCAAAATTTTAATATGCTTATCATAGAGGGCATCATTCACTTAAATTTATCGGGCCATCTAAATTAAAAAAAAAAAACGGCATTGGAACAAATCATATCGCTACTTGGTCGATTACCACGGGAGCCAATGGTTCTTGGGCTTCCACAAGCTAGCAAGTTATCGATGGTAATCAATGAAAATGGTTCTTGGGTTCTTGACCGACATTAGGTACGAATCTAGGATTTTTTGATCGAGGATCGTAATATAAATGTGTATATTGGTATTGGTAACATGGTTCGTCGGAACGGCAACGGCTTGAAAATAAAAAAAAAAATTTGATACAGCCCGAGATTGAGCCCAACCTGAAAATAATGAAGAAAATTAACAGCCGGGGATTGAGCCCCCCAACCTCATAACTAAAATACAGTTTCACTGACCTTTGTGCTAAGCGCTCTGCGTGTAATATATGTTGATAGGAAAAACAGTTTAATCACTCGATTAACTTTGTAAAACAACAAATTCTAATGAGGTTTTCACGAAGAACACGATTGAAGATCCAAAATAGAATTCGATCAAAAATTAGGCTCGATCAATCTCAAGATTCATTCAATCAGTCCGAAAATCATAATCAATCAGTCCTCAAACATAGAATCAAGCACAGATCACTTAGAAATTCATATCACAGTTCGAAGACTTAGAAAATCTCGCGCGAAAACAGTTATTCAAAATCAAAAATCAATTTCAATTCAATATCGAAAAGATATTTTCGATTTAATCAATTCAAACACAAGCATGACTCTGATACCAATTGTAGGTCACAATTCCAGCAATTATATATGATTTATAAGATAGAAATTGAGATTACTGATTGGATTCGTAAGGGATTATGCGCCGACAATATCAATCTCCTATAAAAAAGAATATCGTGTATTTCTTAGAATAAAACTCAAAAAAGTGTTTCAAACAATGACTATTTTTCTAAAGAACCCAAGACCAAGGTGACTTGATACCCGTTATCTGGTCTTAGGTTTTTCAATTTTTAACTTATCATCAGTTGCAGTTCCTATTTTCATGATGTAGTGGTAAGTTGTATTTGGTAGAGGGAAGTTATGTACTTGCCTTTAAAAAGGACTACTTAATCATTCAGCATACATACGTTGCTTCCGCTTTATTTAAGTGTTATCAGAGCATTGATTCGCATTCTTTGAAACATCAAATGGCGCTTTGTTCCTGCAGCCGTCGTCCCACGTCTTGATGGTCAAAGGAGTACTGGTCAGTTGTTGAATTTGGATTTCAAGAGGCAACAACCAACAAAACTTTGAAAGAAACTTAGAACAAGAAGCAAGAAACTTGAAATACCTGAAAGTAAAAAATTGTGTCTTTAAAGCTATTGATCGACCCATCTTAGGAACCATTCTTTGCAAACAAACTTCTAAGGATATTTGGGATTATAAAGAAGAAGAAGAAGAAGAAGAAGAAGAAGAAGAAGAAGAAGAAGAAGAAGAAGTACGAGGCTTCTATCAATCGCAGCTCCAAACCTTGAGAAAAGAATTTGAGATGTTGGCCATGAAAGATGGAGAATTTGTAACTAGCTATTGCGCTAGAATAATGGAGGTTAGTAATAAGATGCGTTAAATATGACTGATGATAGAGAAGTTTAATTATGTTGTTTGTTCAATTGAAGAGTCGAAAGATATTGATAAGTTCTCTCTGTTGGATTCGACGGAATCTATTCCTGTTATTGTTGGCCTACAGAAATAATTAGTTGGGATTATTGAATCCTTAATAATTTATTATGTTAATGCCCGGTTATTAAGCCTTGATGGACGGACTAATAACCATTATACTTATTGGGCCGGTCTCGTCTCTTGCTCTACATTTATTACGCGGGGCTCTAGTGATTCTTTAAATAGGCTATTACGTTAAGCCTTTCATACATAACTTACATCACTTGAAAAGCAATAGTTCATAACGTATGAACTATTAGAGTTTTGTACATTACGATCACGTACAAAACTCATAACTACAGCGTATATAATAAACGTTCCTAACGATCGAACGGTACGCTAAATCACTCTTACGGGAGAGCCCTAAAAAAAAGTACGCGGGATCCATCACCCTCCGTAGAGCGAAAGAGGCGAAGATCGGTTCCCGACGGCCTCAACGATTTCTGTGATCAACACAGGTAATTCATTAGTTTTGAACTCATTTCGATTCATGTAATCAAGAAGATCCGCTTCACGGTGGTGATCTCGCTTACGACATCGAGATCACGTAACGGTCACCGTACGCTTCCGCACACACGGCTGTAATCTCATTTACGAAAACGAGATTACATAACGACGCCGTGCTTAGGGATCTAACGGTTACGGTAGTAACTCGAGTATGAGATCGATATTACGTAATGGATACCGTGACCGAGACCCATCAGATCCAACATTTAGTATCAGAGCCTTCGTTGAATCGATACATGGATCGAATGGGTTTTTAATTACCTTAGGGAATCGACGTAGTCACATAATGATCCCGTGTTCTTCGTCGATGGCCAAAGATCGTCTGATGTCTCTTACGATTACCTCGCCAGAATCATCCCACGATCTTCCGGTTGATGGCGAATCTAAGACCATGAACACATCATAATCACCCATGTGAGAATTTGAGTTGTCGCTTCGTTTTTCATCTATCGTCTCCTCATGAATATCGAGATGTATTGATGAGAAGCATCATGAACACCAACTCTATGAGATCTAGCAACCTTCACTGATCTTGTTAAGAACTTGATCTCGTAACTTACATCAAAGGGTGACGGTTCATGAGATCATGATCACTCGTATGAATCATGATCATGAATATTAAAAAAAAAAAAAATCGTAACGAAGCCTCAAACGACCATAAAAGTATATGGTCATGGATTCAAGCTTCGTTACTTCAGTCAATAAAATAAGGAAATTCCATGTTGATGATAGCCACTGTGAGTAAGGAAACTCGATGTGAGTAGTGGATATGCATGATAGATCTATCTTGACTTTGAAATCAACTCACTCTTGTCTTTTTCATCGTCGCTTTCATAATAAATGGCTCATAACCACTCCATGTGACACCTTACCAAATAATTAATGCTTGTTGGTGGCATATTACTGCAAAATATTAAATAGTCATGATTTTATATTAATTGTTGCATAAAATAAAAGCAAGTGTCTGTTGCATTAAGTATGGGGTAAATTTATGACATGTCACGAATATTTTTTTTTTATGACAGTAAGGTGTCGGTCAATTATAAAAAAAAAAAAAAAAAAAAAATTGTAGCATGAGAAGTTGTCGGTTAGTGCATATAATACATAGCATATTTAGCTATTACTTGATTTTATTATATTGCGCAACCGATTTCCGTTATCTATAATTTTAATATAACGGATTAATTAACATGATGCTTATTACGTGACATATAATTTGTAATGCATCGTAATTATTTATTATATGTATATACTAACGAAATTACGCATTAAGTTTAAGCGTAAAATATATACATATATAAAGTCTTGTGGTTCTTGTTTATTCTTTTGGTATATCGGCCCAACGGAAGATTGCCATTTGAATAGATAAGACTTACGAAATCACACTTATGCTTTATTCATCGAATCGCGCCACTTACTAACCTAACGAAAATTTGGCATTTGATTCATAAATTTTAATTATAGTTTCGATTCATTTTCTGTCCAACGGTGATGTGAATTTGAACTATAATTAATGCTAAAGTTTAACGGAGAAATGAACTTGCTTTTATTATAATCGGTCCAACGGAAGGTTATAATGATAGCTATTTCTCAATGGAAAACTTATGATTATTTTTTCATACTTTAGCACTTATGTTTAAAGGAGAAAAACTTATTTATATATTTGTAAACGGCCCAACGGAAGTTTACATTTATATACCTTTTCTCAATGGAAAGCTTACGTTTTTACTTTCCAAATTAAAGTGTACTTCTTAAGTGGTTGAGTTCATTATTATGATGTGTTTTTCCTAACGAGCTTAAATGATTCTGTGATTACAGCCACAATTATGAGCCAAATTTCATCGATTGAAACGCTGACGGGTAGCAACTTCAAGAAATGGAAAGAACAACTTCTCCTCGTCCTTGGAATCATGGACCTTGATCATGCATTGCGGACTATTAAGCCCGACCCACCTACAGATGACAGCACTAATAAAGAGCGATCTACTTACGAAAAGTGGGAAAGGTCTAACCGCTTGTAAAGCCTAGATTATCCAACTTAACATATATTTAAATGATCTTACCACGATTTGAAGATCGGAATAGGTTAGCTCATCGTGGGGTGTTGTGTGTTCTTGAGAGGTTGGGTGGCTCTCTCTCTAGGGATGAATTTCACACAATACACACTTTATTATGTGTTAGGGTTTTAGTATTTATACCACAAGTTGGTATATAATACTTGGGCCCCCTAACAAAGCCCAATTACACTAAGCCTCTTATAAAGAGAATCTTTATAAATACACAATAAAGATAATTATAATTAATTGAACACAATAAAATATTCCTAATAATCTCCCCCTTTGTGTTCAATCGTCAATTCGGCATGGATTATCTTTGTGGGGCTTAGTGCATTTGCCTGAGTCCTAAAGGAATTTCCTCCTTGTCTTGTCTTTTGACCTCTTCTTTTTGGAGATCTTCAAGCTCACCGTGTCTTGATCATCGCTTCTCGGCACCGCGTCTTCTTAATCTTCTTTGTAAGCTCGACTCGTAAATGCCGGAAGGGATTTGAAGTCGCTTGCCGGATTTTTTCTTTTTTTGTTCGATCTCTCCTTTCGATAATAGCGCAACTCCCCCTACTTTTGGTCAACCTTATGTTGGGATTGAGAAGTTCTCTTTGAAATTTGGAGAGACGCACCCGAGGCAACAACTTCGATCTTTGTAGTCCATGGTGTTCGCTTGATTGACGACGCTTGAGGATTTAGCGTTTCTGATCTATCTTGCACTTTCGTCGTGGTGTTGCTCCCATTTTGCTTTAGTACTACTCCCCCTCATGAAGATCGAGTTGGGGAGATCGCCATGCGATGGGTCAAAATGAGGCATTATCTTTGGCAAGAAGATCATGTCGTCGGGACATGAGGATGGCGTTGGTAGGAACTCAGGTTAGGTAATAACCTGACGTAGCCACTAAGGCAGTCGTCAAGTCTTCTCCAATCTTCTTCTTCTCGGCGCCGGATTCGTCTTCTTCGAAGGAAGTTGTCTGGTTCGGCCTCGAGGAAGCTTGTCTGGCTCCGGAAGAAGGTACGGGTGGGGTGTTAGGCTCCTTTGGAATGTTCCATTCAAGTGCAGGGGAGCCCGACTTCAGAGTTGTGAGCGCGGCGGAGATTGGTGGGTGGTCCGACCTGTTTGTTTATGCGTGTCCCCTTCTCCCCCTCATGGCGATTCGTGTTAACGAGATCGGCATGCTTGTGTAGGAAGATTAGGAGGACACAAACGACAGGTCGGTGATGGTAATAACCAGACGGAGCCACAAAGGCAATCCGTCGTGTAAGAAACCGGGGTCACGAAGACTTCCCGTTAACATCGATCTAGGAGCTATGCTCGTAGACGATGACCTGAAACCGTTGTTGCTTTGATGTTGCAACGGCAGGACTTCCTTCCGATCCTCGAATCATGTCGAAGCAAGACATGTCTACGGAAGTTCTAACTTGATCACAAAGATCAGGTGTTTAAAAGTGTATGTGTCCTAGAAAATATAAAAATATATGGAAAGTAAGGACTCACTAGACTCGAGTGCGCAAGGAAGTGTGGTGGTGGGGCTGAGTACCACATAATTCAATATCTCCCGCTTCCGAGTGAAGCGGTGATAGAAGACGTGGTTCCCCGTGATTTCTGAAACACCTGTCTTTTGTGAGACAGACGAGTGGGTAAGGCTCGGTTGTGCACGCGCCGTTGGACCTATTGCGGCGACTTCTACCCGGGAGCTAATAAAATTAGCACCTGTACCTATGGGGGTTGGTCCGAATAATTTGTGAGATGAGGGAATCATGTAGCGTCGGTCTTTTCAAAAGGTTTTAATAGACATGGCTATAATTTTGACTGTCTCTCGGTGATGTTCCGGGGTTAGATTCAGTTGGGTTTGACTGAATCATGGGAACGAAGTATCCATGCATCCGATAGGAAGTGGTGAGTGCTGCTTTATTTGTTAGCAAGCCAGAGCATGTCGGTTGAAGCGAGCACCGAGATTTGCATTTTTAACCACCGTCGCCTTTTGAAAAGAGTTGACCGTTGTAGGCTCGAGATTCTTCTTTTGAGGTTCATCTTCGGAGGTCGGAGGTAATCTCCATGAAGCTTGATGAAGAGGAGAGAACATTCTTCTTTTTTTTTATTATGGCCTTTTTTTTTTTTTAAATATTGATGGCCTTTTTTTTTGTATATATATATATATATTAATCGTTATTAGTAAAATATATTTTTATACTATATATTATATGGATATAATATATATATATTAATCGTTATTAGTAAAATATATTTTTATACTATATATTATATTGATATAATATATATTTTATTAGTATATATAATATAGTATATGCATATTATATATATTTTTTTATTCCTCCCCCTCAAAACATGCTTCCAAAAATAAAATTGCTTCCCCTCAAAAGATGCGTGGAAAGTTCGATGTGAATCTCTTTCCCTAAATTCACATATTTGACGTTTGCTCCCCCTCAAAAATATAATTATAGATCCCTTCTAAAGAAATAAGGGTCACTTCTCTTTTTAAAAAAAGAGTAGCTCCCCCTCAAATTAAGCTCATTTTACAAAAATGGTATTTTTTATTTCCGTGCGTAATATGCATTTAGAATTTAAAGTTTTGAAAAATGCATATTTAAAATGTACCATTTTGAAAAATAGGTAATTTTTGCAATTCAGCGTATATGCATTCTTGAAAGTTTAAGCTCGAAAATCTTAAAATTGTATGCATGATGATAATGTACCTATAAAATAGAGTATTTTGCATTTCGGCTCATGTATGCACGCATGCAAAAATTTGGAAGTTAAAGTCCTTTTGAAGCATGCATAGCTATATTGTACCCTATTATTTTCAAAGTAGGTATATTGTCTTTTCAGCTCGATATGCATGCCAAAATTTACTATGGAATGCTTATATAGAATTTACCTACTTTAAAAATATGTATGAATGTGGTATTATGCAATTCAGTTCAAAAGATAGAATGTACCACATATAGTCGTAGTTGCTCACGTCGTTTCTATTTATCATGTATGTGGAGCCACTACGTCAAATTGCCATACATGAGGGATGTGGTTGCTAGCGTCTCTTACCAGTCATGCATGTGGAGCAACCCGAGTACCGTGCATGCTGGAATATGTGGTTGCCCTCGTCTCGTACCAATCATGAGTATGGAGCAGCCATCTTCTAATTACTACTCATGATCGGGGCTTGTGGTTGCTCTCGTCTCATACCAATCACGCGTGTGGAGCAACCATCGTCGAATTACCACACGTGATTGGGCTCCTGCAAAACTTTATCGGGACTTTGGTACCCATTGTTGTATGGGTCCTCCCAAATTAGCAGAAAACAATTTATGCACATTTGGTTCAGATATACATCCTAAATCATCCTTTAAAGTCCTATTTAATTTGATTTCTGATTTAGGAATCCAAGTTTGGTGAACCTTAGAGGGAAATGACAATTCAGCGCCGGTGAATGTGTGTCTAGGTTTAGAAGATCTGAAGATTTTCTCCCTAACCAGTCGCAGAAGGTGTCTTTCAGATTTAATCTGGACCGGGTATTTCAAGTATGAATACGAGCTTATCGCACTATATGCGTCATCAGATGATGAGTCGTATTGCCTACAAGAATTCACATCATTCACTCTATAATGATGGGGAATAAGCGTGGAAGTTCGCTTGCTTAAGCTTGGAACTTCTTTTTTGCACGCTTTCCTTTGAAGAGGAATAGGAGATGAAAAATCTTGAACATGTTCGACCTTAATTTTGAAAGATAATGACGATTTTCCTTTCTCCTTCCTAATTTTCTCTTGTTCCTTAGCATTTTTACGCATATTGCTTTTACTTTTCGTTTCTGCGCCAGCCAAAGGTGACTTAGAATTCGTATTTGCTTTCGTCACCGTTGACTTAGAATTATTAGTAAAAGTCTTTTTAATTTTAGGAACAAAGGCGTCGGTTTGTGTGCCCATATCCTGCTTAAAAGAAGATTTTTCTGTATAGAGTTCATTTAAGACGGGTAGGGACGTGGAATTTTTTAGATTAGAAATCTCCTCTAGAAGTTTTTGCTTTTCTGCTCGGAAACCTACTCTTTCCGATTCCAGGGTTGCGTTCAATTCTACAATTTTACTAGCAACCTCTGGAATTTCCCAACAAGAGATAGGTTTATTAGAATGTAAATTATTTTCCCCGTTGGACGCTAAGTCTTTAGAGGAATTGTGGTCTTTTAGACCCTTCTCTGCAAGGATGCCCTCTAAGTGATGAACTTTAGAGTGCAATTTACTGCGTTCCTCAAATAAAAGTTTAAAACTACTCCGTAAATTGCTCAAATCAGATAAATAATTATTGCGTTCGAGTTCGCAATTTTTCAATTTATTTGTTAGTTCACTAATTTGAGCTTTTAATTTTACTTACTGAGATTCAAGATTAGTGATTTTCTCACGCGTTATTTCTAAATGGCATGCAAGACTACCTCTTTCTTCCAAACTCCTGACTAAGCATTTGTAATTATTATCTAGTCTACTCTCTAACTCACTTATAGTTTTTTCGTGACTTATAAGTTGAGTTTGGCCTAGCTTAGAGGAATTTAGGTTCTTGGTTAGCTCACAAACGTTATTTTCTGAGCTAGCTAATTTTGATTCAAGACAAAAAATAGTTTCTACTGCACTAGCTAACTTAGTTTCTAACGCTTTGTTAGTCTTACATTCGTGTTTAAGCTCACGACGCATGGTTTCATAATCTTTCTTTAAAGAAAGATAGGTTTCGTTTAAATCACTAGCATTAAAGCTCATCTCAGAAGTTGCGGAAGTAGAATCCATGATTTTTAAAATTTAAATTTTCTTGAAAATTTTAGTTGGATACGCGATCGTTGACGCGTTTTGTAGATTTCAGATATTTGGCTTTTGGAAAATCTTTGCCGAAAAGTTTTGGTGTGTCGTGAAATTTCGTGAAGTTTCGAAAATTTTAAGTGTCGAAAACTTTTTGGGGTGTACCGAAAAGTTTTGAAGAAATGTCGAAGAACTTCAAAAATGTTACCAAGAACTTTTTCTACAATAAGCCAAAAAAAAGGTTTTTGAATAAAAAATTGGCTTTTAGAAATTTCAATACCGAAGAGTTTGATTTTTCGTTAAATAATGTGAACTTTCGAAAATTTTAGGTGTCGAAATCTTTTTGGTGCGTACCGAAAAGTTTTGAAGTGAGGTCGAAAACTTCGAAAATTTATCAAACTTCTCTAAAATGTGCCAAAGTGGTTTTGGAATAAAAAATTGGCTTTTAAAAATTTAGCACCGAAAAGTTTGATATATCGAGAAATACTGTTAAGTTTCGAAAAAATTAGTTGTCGAAAACTTTTTGGTGTGTACAGAAAAGTTTTGTATTGATGTCGAAAACTTCGAAAATTTATCAAACTTTTCTAGAATGTGCCAATCTTTTCTTGTAGCAAAAAGCTGTTTTGGAATTGATTTAGTGAAGAAAAAATTTGTAGTGAGAATAATTTTTGTACCGAGAAATTTTGCCAGTTCAAAAAAATTTCGTTACACAAATTTTTTTTCGTAAGGACCGAAAACCTTTAAAAAACAGGTACAAAAAAAATCTAGTAATCAAAATTGAGAATTTTATGACCTTTTCTTTTCATATACCGAAAACCTTTTAGGTATCGAAAATGTGTTTTAGGTTCGAGAAGATGTATCAAAAACTAAAAGTTTTCGCAGTGAGTATTGAGAGCTAAAAGTTTTTGCATTGGGTATCAAGAACTAAAAGTTTTCATAGTGGGTATCGAAAACTAAATAGAGTATATCGAAAACTTTTATGTGTGTGTACCGAAAACTTTAGTGAGAACCGAAAACTTCTCTAGGTGAGTATCGAAAAGTTTAGGATGTGAAGAGTGTGCCTTCGAATATGTGATCCGAAAACTTATTTTCAAAGTGAAGGATGCGAGAAAAAGGTCTTTCGAAGTGAGTGCGAAAATGTATACAGTGGTTGCGAAAACCTTGTGCAGTGCGAGAATCGAGTTTCGCAGTCTAGTTGGAAAAACCACTCATTGCGAAAAGTAAGCTGTTGCGAAAAGTTCTCCTCCTTCTCTATCGAAAAAGTTCTGCACAAACGAAAGAAAGAAAAAAAGAGGCACAATTCTTCAGAGAAAAAAAAATCTTTCGTCAATTGCTTTCACCCAGCATTGCTTCACTCCTCTTCAATCGAGATGCAGGTCTTCTTCTCGTCAATTGAAAACACATACGCACAAATCAAAAACAAGAAAAAAAATTCATCAATTCACCCAACACTCCTTCACTGAGATGCAGGTCTTCGTCTTCCTGGAGGTCGAAATCCGACACCTTCGACAGCGTGAAAGCCAAGACCCAGCACATGGCTGAGGCGCTGGAGAAGGAAACGAGATCGAGGTTTGGTAGGTTTCATGAAATATTTACTTGGGGGCACGCAGTGAAGATTGAAGGAGACGAGATGATTCGAAGGATGAAGGATGGAACGGGTTGAGCTATGAGCGTGGGTGATGAATTTAGACTAAGAAATTGAATTGAGCTTGTCTTCTATTCAACTTGGAGCAATTACTGTTCTCTTTGCTTTGCAAAGATGGATGCGATAGTTTTCGAAGTAGGAAGCAAAGATTTTCGATATGGGCAGTTAAGAAGTTTTCGAAGTGAACACTTTTGATGCCCAAACACAAAATTGTTCAAATTAGGCTTGGGTGATGATCGAAACACATATATCTTAACTCCTAAACACTAAATCAACCATATAAATACCAAAACATGTCAAATTTTTCGAAAAATTTCGAAGAACACTCGATGAACTCCGGAAAATTAAATCGAACATTTTGGCTCAAATCAAACGCGTGTGGCTCTGATACCACTTGTAAAGCCTAGATTATCCAACTTAACATATATTTAAATGATCTTACCACGATTTGAAGATCGGAAGAGGTTAGCTCATCCTGGGGTGTTGTGTGTTCTTGAGAGGTTGGGTGGCTCTCTCTCTAGGGATGAATTTCACATAATACACACTTTATTATGTGTTAGGTTTTAGTAGTTATACGACAAGTTGGTATATAATACTTGGGCCCCCTAACAAAGCCCAATTACACTAAGCCTCTTATAAAGAGAATCTTTATAAATACATAACAAAGATAGTTATAATTAATTGAACACAATAAAATATTCCTAACACCGCTTGCCACTGATGGTTATGAAAGGTTCCATATCCTCGGACATCCGAGGTGGTGTGGCTGATTCTGATAACGCCAAAACCTTCCTCCGCTTAATTGAGGAGCAGTTTCAGAGTTCTTCCAAAGCCCTTGCTACCACACTGATCACAAAAATGGTAACTCTGAAATATAATGGCGTTGGTGGTGTTCGTGGGCACATCCTAAAAATGAATGACATGGCCAATTAGCTTAAGGCCATGGACATGGAGATCTCAGAAGGCTGTCTCGTTCATTTCATTATGACATCTCTTCCTCCTGCGTTTGGTCCTTTTAAGATCAATTATAACACGCAGAAGGAGAAATGGAAAATGAGCGAACTGATCAGTATGTGTGATCAGGAAGAAGAAAGACTTAAAGCTGAGGCTCCTGATCGTGCCTACTTCACTACTCAAGGCCAGGGCAAGAATAAGCGAAAATGGCAGGGTAAAAAGAAGCAACAGGTAAAGAAAGCGAAAGATGAGTACAAGGCTGGTCCTTCGGGCTTAAAGTCTCGCAAATGGAAATTTTGCCACGAGACTACTCATTTGCAGAGGGAGTGTCCAAAATTCAAGGAGTGGTTAGCTAAGAAGGGTAAAGTATCTAACTACGTTTGTTATGAATCTTTCCTTGCTGATGTTTCTACTGATACATGGTGGATTGACACTGGTGCTTCTATGTAACGTTCCCGTTCCCATCTCTTTTCTATGCACACATTTCACGCATAAACTTTTTCGCTTCTCATTCATGCAACACAAAACGGTACATATACCTAGACGAGTCACTTTCACACATAATATTCTCACATGTAATATACATGTATTCACACACAAAAGTCGATAATGTTTCCTAGACTATATGCAAACGATGAACAGAGGGGAAGCAGGATGAAAGCGTAGCCGGCCGACCTTGAATCCATGTCCGTACGCGGAAGCTTTACTTTAAAACCGTACGCTATCTACAACAACTGTGAAGACAACTATTCAGAGTATGATCACAACATGTAAATCCATAATTATAAAACTGTAAGCAAGTGACAATTAATCCATCGAACTCATACCATTATCATTTTCCATCGTATAGACATTCTGTCAGATAAGTAATCATGTACCATCGTTCATATGAGTCCTATACAGATGCAATTCTATATGATGATACTCCCGTTATGAACCCGCTCGTCTCGAACTATCGATCATATGTGTGCCCATGCATGGGACTCTGTAGTCATTTCTTTCTTTTGGTGCCTGTACAGGACTCTGTCATCCCCCGATTTGTAGGGACGTAACCGTGGCATAATATATCGCATCATCCGAAGCCGTAGCAGTCATAACGGTTTCTCCCTTTCCTTTTCATGCGAATGCATATGACATATAACATAATGCCGTACAGAACAAATCATTTCATATATTTCGCGTATACCACATAATCCATCACTTTTCAGGTTCGTTCACATATCACATAACGTATCATATCAATTCATATAATACAATTGAAATCATCAGTTAAACAGTTTACATATAACACATAAGTACACGTTGACGATCATACTCACAGGTTTATGCTTACAACCCTTTTCTTTCAGTCGACCATGTCCTTGCCTTTTTCGGAATCACGACCTATAATAATATCAGTCCAAACATCAATATGCAGTCTATATGAGTATTCCATATGCATTCTGTAATTGACTTAAGTTTGATTGTTCTTCTTTGATACTCAGTATTTTTCGGTAACTCACATTTTCGGTACCTTATCATTTTCGGAACACATATTTTCGGGTACTCAACATTTTCGGGACTTATATTTTCGGTACCTTATATACTTGAACTATTTTCTAATCTTTTCGGTTCCTGTGATGTAATTGGTTTCGGTATCTCACATTTTTCGGGCCTTATACTATAATTTAAATATCTTCGGGTAATAGTAACCTTTTGGATACTATAATTTCGAGTAATTTACTAAATTATATGTACATATATATATTTTCGGATAACATTTTTATTCGAGTAACTTTCGAATAATATATTTATTCGAATAGCCTTGAACTTTTCGGGTAACATAGCTATTTGAAAAATCTTTAAATTTCGGATACATACTTATTCGAATACCTTTAAATTTTCAAGCAATATATTAGGGTTCTAACAACTTTCGGGTAATATATTAAAGTCTCGATACCCTTCTATATGATTGATAATAATAATTCTATCATCTAAACATTATATCAAAATCATACCTTATCTGAAGTAAGAATCCTTATATTCGATTTCTCTACTCTTTATTAAATTATTCCTAAGACTTCATAATTCAAAACTTTCTATGAATGAAAGAAGACATAATTTACATAAGAATTTCATATATGTATTTTATACCTCACGTTATGCTTTGAATTCTTCCTTTCACTTTGTATGTTTGATTTGATGATGATGCTTCGAAAATCCTTAAGTGCTTGTTCGAGTTCTACTTTTTGAGATACTGAATAATATCCTTTTGTTGCTAAATATAACAAGTTCGTATATGCTTAGTAAGCTACTGATTAAAATATGAGGTGTCAACTTCTCTTACTGTGCTTTTACTTTAGGTTTTCGTTTCCCTTTGTATGATTTTCGAATGATAATTATTTTATTCTTTGATATTGTCCTTTATACTTTTCGATTGAATAAGTTTTCGAATAATAAACTATTATTAGATCCTTATAAACTTTCGGGTATAATATTCGGCTACAAACTTTCGCCGTTCCATTTTTCGGCTTAATTATTTTTCGGATATCAACTTTATTTTTCGGCATTGTTTTGCTTTTCGGACTCCAATCTTTTTGGTATCTTTATATCAATAATTTTCGGTACCTAAAGTTTTCGATACCTTAATATTTTTCGGGGCTTATAGTTTTCGGTACCTTGTACTTTTCGGTAACTCTCATCTAGTTTCTGATTTTTCTTCTGTAATACACAAAATAGTCTATTACCTTAACCAAGTCTTATAATACATATGCTTCACACATGCAGTCATATAAATACATGAACTTATAAAATCGGGTTTCGATTTTGGTTCCTGACATTCTATGCATATAACTTGTTCATTGCGGGGATTACGCTCCGTGAGGAAGCTAAGTAAAGGAGAATGCAACATTGTGGTTGGAAATGGATATAATATTCCAATTGAAGCCGTCGGAACTCTCCGATTAATTTTGGAGAGTGGTTTCATTTTGGATTTATTTAATACTGCTTATGTACCCAGTATTACAAGAAACCTTATTTCTGTTTCTCAACTTGACGTTTATGGCTTCTCGTTTAAGTTTGAGAATAAAGGTTTCACCATTTCATTAAATTCCCACGTTGTTGGTTCTGGACATCTAGAGGGAAACCTCTATAAGTTATGTTTGAATCCTTCCTCGGCTTATTTAACGGAATCCGCATATGAAATTACTACAGGTGAAACCAGTGGCAAAAAAAAGCTAATCGATGAGAATTCTGCGATATTATGGCACGAACGTTTAGGCCATATATCTCGAGACAGAATGGAACGTCTCATTAAAGACGTAATTCTTCATCAATTAGATTTCTCTACTTTTGACACCTGTATTAAGTGTATTAAAGGAAAATTTACGCAAGGAAATAAACGTAGTGCCACCAGAAGTAATGAACTATTAGAACTGATTTGATATCAGTGGTCCATATACTGCTGGAATTAATGGTCATCGATACTTCATTACGTTTATTGATGACCACTCTCGTTTTGGATATATTTATCTCCTTCGTGAAAAATCCGAAGCGGTCCAGGTTTTCAAGACTTATAAGACTGAAGTCGAAAACCAACTTGATTGCAAAGTTAAAGTTGTGAGATCCGATAGAGGAGGAGAATATTACGGTAAATTCTCCGACTCGGGTCATAATCCTGGAGCTTTTGCCTTGTTCTTACAAGAATGTGGCATTGTCCATCAGGTTTCTATGCCGGGGACACCTCAGCAGAATGGTGTTGCTGAGAGACGTAATCGTACCCTTATGGATATGGTACGAAGTATGATATGCCAAACTTCTTTACCTGAGTATCTTTGGGTTGAGGCTCTTAAAACAGCCATGCATATACTTAATCGGGTTCCTACTAAAGCAACACCCAAAACCCCTTATGAATTATGGGCTAATAGGAAACCGAGTATTCAGTATTTGCGTGTATGGGGCTGTCCAGCCGAAGTTAAAATTTTCAACCCAAATTTACGTAAGCTTGATTCTAAAACCATTAGCTGCTATTTTATCGGTTACCCAGAACGATCTAAGGGTTTCCGATTTTATTGCCCATCTCATACCACAAGAATTGTCGAAACTAGACATGCAGTATTTTTAGAAAATGTCGGTACTTGTGATCATAGCATATCTCGTAAAGTAACTCTTGAAGAGGAACCTGAATTCTTAAATGTTCCCATTATGTCAAGAGACTTAGCAATCCCTGAATCTTTGGGAGAATCGCTAAATAATGAGAATATGCCTAATGTATATGATCAAAATGATGATCTTTCTCCATTAGTCATTCCAGATTCTTCACGTGGATCTGAACGAGTGAGAAAGCCGACTTTTCATGATGATTATGTCTATTTAGATGACGGTGATAATTCCATTGGGAATGATCCTACATCATTTAATGATGCTATGACAAGCGACCAAAGAACTCAGTGGCTTGAAGCCATGAATGATGAGTTAAATTCAATGAAATTGAATGATGTTTGGGATCTTGTAGACTTACCTAAAGGATTCAAACCGATAGTGTTAGGAATATTTTATTGTGTTCAATTAATTATAATTATCTTTGTTGTGTATTTATAAAGATTCTCTTTATAAGAGGCTTAGTGTAATTGGGCTTTGTTAGGGGCCCAAGTATTACATACCAACTTGTGGTATAAATACCAAAACCCTAACACATAATATAGTGTATTGTGTGAAAATTCTTTAGAGAGATAAGCTTTTAGAGAGAAGGAGCCACCCACCCCTTCAAGAACACACAACACCCCCACGAGCTTCAATTCTTTCGATCTTAATCGTGGTAAGATCATTTCAATATATGTTTAGTTGGATAATCTAGGCTTTACAAGTGGTATCAGAGCCACGCGCGTTAAGATTTGAGTCAAATTTTTTCGTTTTTATCTTTCGGTGTTCATCGCATGTTCTTCAAAATTTGCGAAAAATTTGACATGTTTTGGTGTTTAGATGCTTGATTGAGTGTTTAAGAGTTAGGATATAAGTGTTTCGATCTTTACCCAGGGCTAATTTGATGAATTTTGTGTTTGGGGATCGAAAATATACTTTGAAAGCTCACAGTGAGAAAACCAGTTCGAAAACTTTTAGTGTGTGATAAGTGTGTGAGAAAACTCACTTCGCAAACCTCCACTGCGGAAACTTTTTTTTTCCTCCACTTCGCAAACCATTTTTTTTCACTTCGCAAACCTCGAAAAGTGGGTTCAGCATTTTTGCAGAAAGTTTTCGGATCGAAAACCCCTCACTGCGAAAACCAACTTCGCAAAGTTTGGCTTCGCAAACCTGGTTCGCAAACCCAGTGCGAAAACCAACTTCGCAAAGCTTGGGTTCGCAAACCTGGTTCGTAAACTCCATTTCATTTAAAAAAAATAATAATATAATAATAAGTTTGTAATGATTAAGTAATCATTAGGTAAAGTAAAAAAAAAATTGTTTTCGCATCCATTCATCATAGTTTTCGCATCCTTGTTTGCTTAAAAAAAAAAAAAAAAAAATATGTTTTCGCATCCATTCATCCTAGTTTTCGCATCCATTTAAAAAAAAAAAAAAAAAAATCACAGGTTTTCGCATCCTAATCAAATAAAATATTAATAAAAAAAAAAACTAAAACTAACACTAGTAATGATTAGGTAATCATTAGGTTAAAAATAAAATAAAAAAAAAATAAAAATTTACATCCAGTTTTCGGATTGAGTAAAAAAAAAAAAAAAAAATTGGTTTTCGTACACTTAAGAAAAAGGTTTTCGTATCCATGTGAAAAAGTAAATAAAAAAAATGAGGTTTTCGCACCGTTAAAAAAAAAAAAATAAATTGGTTTGCGAATCAGTTTTCGCACCCAAGTAAAAAAAAAGATTTGTGCATCAGGTTTTCGCATCCACTTTTCGCAGCCAATTTTTGCACTGACCAGGTTTTCGCAGCCATGTTTTCGCACTGAACACTTCAAAAACCCCCACTTCGAAAACTTCTGAAGGCATTTTCGTAATTTTTCCAGTTTTCGAACCCAAAAGTTTTCGAACCCACTTCGAAAATCTTGATTTTCGCACTCCTAACCAGAAATCTATTTTCGCAACAGCTCACTTCGAAAACCTCATATTTTCGAAACAACACTTCGAAAATCAGTTTTCGCACTATATTTCGAAAATACTTTTCGCACTCATCTCGAAAATGTAAATTTTCGCACCCAAGCACTCCGAAAATTTATTTTCGCATCTTATCACTTTGAAAACTTGATTTTCCTAACACACATATCGAAAATAAATTTTTGCATATCATAGCACATCAAAACATTTTTGGCAAATTCTAGATAAGTTTGATAAATTTCCGAAGTTTTCGAAATCACCTCAAAAGTTTTTCGGTATACACCAAACATCTTTTCGGTACCCAAAATTTTCGAAACTTCACGACTTTTATCCACACACCAAAACTTTTCGGAACTGAATTTTTCAAAAGCCAAAAATTATCAAATCTACACAACGCGTTAACGATCGCGTATCCAACTAAATTAAAAAAAAAATAGTAATATTTTAAAATTTTAAAAATTATGGATTCTACTTCCGCAACTTCTGAGATGACCTTTGACAAGAGTGATTTATATAAAGCTTTTCTTTATTTGAAGGAAGATTTTAAAACCATGCGTCGTGAACATAAACACGAACGTAGGACTACCCAAGCGTTAGAAACTAAGTTAGCTAGTGCACTAGAAACTATTTCTAGTCTTGAATCAAAATTAGCTAGCTCAGAAACTAACGTTTGTGAGCTAAACAAGAACCTAAATTCCTCTAAGCTAGGCCAAACTCAACTTATAAGTCACGAAAAGACTATAAGTGAGTTAGAGAGTAGACTAGATAATAATTACAAATGCTTAGTCAAGAGTTTAGAAGAAAGAGGTAGTCTTACTTGCCATTTAGAAAACGCGCGTGAGAAAATCACTAATCTTGAATCTCAAGAAGTAAAATTAAAAGCTCAAATTAGTGAACTAACAAATAAATTAAACAATTGCGAACTCGAACGCAATAATTATCTGTCTGATTTGAGCAATTCGCGGAGTAGTTTTAAACTTTTATTTGAGGAACGCAGTAAATTGCACTCTAAAGTTCATCACTTAGAAGGCATCCTTGCGAAAAAGGGTCAAACAGACCAAAGTTCCTCTAAAGACTTAGTGTCCAACGGGGAAAATAGTTTACATTCTAATAAACCTATCTCTTGTTGGGAAATTCCGGAGGTTGCTAGTAAAATTGCAGAATTGAACGCAACTCTGGAATCGGAAAGAGTAGGTTTCCGAGCAGAAAAGCAAAAACTCTTAGAGGAGATTTCTAATCTCAAAAACTCCACATCCTTACCTGTGTTAAATAATCCTTCTAAAGAAATATCTTCCATTAAACAGGATAAGGGAACGCAAACGGACGCATTTGTTCCTAAAATTAAAAAGACTTTTACTAATAATTCTAAGTCAACTTTGACTGGCGCAGAAACGAAAAGTAAAAGCAATACATGTAAAAATGCTAAGGAACAAAAGAATATTAGGAAGGAGAAAGGAAAATTGACATTATTTTCCAAAACCAAGGACGACATTGCTAAAGATTCTCCTTCTCCCGCTCCTACAAAAAAGGAAGTTCCTAAAGAAGAAGTTCCAAGCTCAAGCAGGCGAACTTCTCAAACTTCCAAAATCTCTCATTCTTTAAAGAATGATAGAGATGGAATTGCTTACACGCACAAAAATGCTTATTATTCTAGTAAGCAAAAGTCCATCAAAAATCATCATTATAGAGTGAATGATGTGAATTCTTGTAGGCAATACGACTCATCATCTGATGATGCATATAGTGCGATAAGTTCGTATTCATACTTGAAATACTCGGTCCAGATTAAGTCTGTAAGACACCTTCTGCGACTGGCTAGGGAGAAAATGTTCAGATCTTCTAAACCTAGACACACATTCACCGGCGCTAAATTGTCATTTCCCTCTAAGGTTCACCAAACTTGGATTCCTAAATCAGAAATCAAATTAAATAGGACTTTAAAGGATGATTTAGGATGTATATCTGAACCAAATGTGCATAAATTGTTTTCTGCTAACTTGGGAGGACCCATACAACAATGGGTACCAAAGTCCCGATAAAGTTTTGCAGGAGCCCAATCACGTGTGGTAATTCGACGATGGTTGCTCCACACGCGTGATTGGTATGAGACGAGAGCAACCACAAAACCCCGATCATGAGTAGTAATTAGAAGATGGCTGCTCCATACTCATGATCGGTACGAGACGAGGGCAACCACAACTCCCAGCATGGTTGGCATTCCAGAAGTTGCTCCACAACCATGACTGGTATGCAGCGTGAGCAACTACGCCGTAGGTAAATTCTATATATGCATTCCATAGCAAATTTTGGCATGCATATCGAGCTGAAAAGACAATATACCTACTTTGAAAATAATAGGGTACAATATAGCTATGCATGCTTCAAAAGGACTTTAACTTCCAAATTTTTGCATGCGTGCATACATGAGCCGAAATACAAAATACTCTATTTTATAGGTACATTATCATCATGCATACAATTTTAAGATTTTCGAGCTTAAACTTTCAAGAATGCATATACGCTGAATTGAAAAAATTACCTATTTTTCAAGATGGTACATTTTAAATATGCATTTTTCAAAACTTTAAATTCTAAATGCATATTACGCACGGAAATGAAAAATACCATTTTTGTAAAATGAGCTTAATTTGAGGGGGAGCTACTCTTTTTTAAAAAGAGAAGTGACCCTTATTTCTTTAGAAGGGAGCTATAATTATATTTTTGTGGGGGAGCAAACTTCAAATATGTGAATTTAGGGAAAGAGATTCACATCGAACTTTCCACGCATCTTTTGATGGGGAGGAATTTTATTTTTGGAAGCATGTTTTGAGGGGGAGGAATAAAGAAAAATATATAATATGCATGTACTATATTATATATATACTAATATATATTACTAATACAATATATATTATATCAATATAATATAAAGTATAAAAATATATTTTACTAATAACGATTAATATATATATTATATCCATATAATATATAGTATAAAAATATATTTTACTAATAACGATTAATATATATATATATATATATATATACAAAAAAAAAGGCCATCAATATTTAAAAAAAAAAAAAAAGAAAAGGCCATAATAAAAAAAAAACAATGTTCTCTCCTCTTCATCAAGCTTCATGGAGATTACCTCCGAAATCCGAAAATGAACCTCAAAAGAAGAATCTCGAGCCTACAACGGTCAACTCTTTTGAAAAGGCGACGATGGTTAAAAATGCAAATCTCGGTGCTCGCTTCAACCGACATGCTCTGGCTTGCTGACAAATAAAGCAGCACTCACCACTTCCT
Source organism: Lindernia subracemosa (assembly GCA_028392965.1). Taxonomy (NCBI): domain Eukaryota; kingdom Viridiplantae; phylum Streptophyta; class Magnoliopsida; order Lamiales; family Linderniaceae; genus Vandellia; species Vandellia subracemosa. The sequence continues at coordinate 183,907 of JAQPCC010000077.1, forward strand.
ACCGGATGCATGGATACTTCGTTCCTACGATTCAGTCAAACCCAACTGAATCTAACCCTGGAACATCACCGAGATTCAGTCGAATCACGAAGAAACAGTCACGTCTACTAAAACCTTTTGAAAAGACCGACGCTACATGACTCTCTCTCCTCACAAATTATTCGGACCAACCCCCATAGGTACAGGTGCTAATTTTATTAGCTCTCGGGTAGAAGTCGCCGCAATAGGTCCAACGGCGCGTGCACAACCGAGCCTTACCCACTCGTCCGTCTCACAAAAGACAGGTGTTTCAGAAATCACGGGGAACCACGTCTACTATCACCGCTTCACTCGGAAGTGAGAGATATTGAATTATGTGGTACTCAGCCCCACCACCACACTTCCTTGCGCACTCGAGTCTAGTGTGTCCTCACTTTCCATATATTTTTATATTTTCTAGGACACATACACTTTTAAACAACTGATCTTTGTGATCAAGTTAGAACTTCCGTAGACATGTCTTGCTTCAACATGATTCGAGGATCGGAAGGAAGTCCTGCCGTTGCAACATCAAAGCAACAACGGTTTCAGGCCATCGTCTACGAGCATAGCTCATAGATCGATGTTAACGGGAAGTCTTCGTGACCCCGGTTTCTTACACGACGGATTGTCTTTGTGCCTCCGTCTGGTTATTACCATCACCGACCTGTCGTTTGTGTCCTCCTAATCTTCCTACACAAGCATGCCGATCTCGTTAACACGAATCGCCATGAGGGGGAGAAGGGGACACGCATAAACAAACAGGTCGGACCACCCACCAATCTCCGCCGCGCTCACCACTCTGAAGTCGGGCTCCCCTGCACTTGAATGGAACATTCCAAAGGAGCCTAACACCCCACGCGTACCTTCTTCCGGAGCCAGACAAGCTTCCTCGAGGCCGAACCAGACAACTTCCTTCGAAGAAGACGAATCTGGCGCCGAGAAGAAGAAGATTGGAGAAGACTTGATGACTGCCTTAGTGGCTACGTCAGGTTATTACCTAACCTGAGTTCCTACCAACGCCATCCTCATGTCCCAACGACGTGATCTTCTTGCCAAAGATAATGCCTCATTTTGACCCATCACATGGCGATCTTCCCAACTCGATCTTCATGAGGGGGAGTAGTACTAAAGCAAAATGGGAGCAACACCACGATGAAAGTGCAAGATAGATCAGAAATGCTAAATCCTCAAGCGTCGTCAAATAATCAAGCGAACACCATGGACTACAAAGATCGAAGTTGCTGCCTCGTGTGCGTCTCTCAAAATTTCAAAGAGAACTTCCCAATCCCAACATAAGGTTGACCAAAAGTAGGGGGATTGCGCTATTATCGAAAGGAGAGATCGAACACAAAAAGAAGAAATCCGGCAAGCGACTTCAAATCCCTTCCGGCATTTACGAGTCGAGCTTACAAAGAAGATTAAGAAGACGCGGTGCCGAGAAGCGAAGATCAAGACACGGTGAGCTTGAAGATCTCCAAAAAGAAGAGGTCAAAAGACAAGACAAAGAGGAAATTCCTTTAGGACTCAGGCAAATGCACTAAGCCCCACAAAGATAATCCATGCCGAATTGACGATTGAACACAAAGGTGGAGATTGTTAGGAATATCTTATTGTGTTCAATTAATTATAATTATCTTTGTTGTGTATTTATAAAGATTCTCTTTATAAGAGGCTTAGTGTAATTGGGCTTTGTTAGGGGCCCAAATATTATATACCAACTTGTGGTATAAATACCAAAACCCTAACACATAATATAGTGTATTGTGTGAAAATTCTTTAGAGAGATAAGCTTTTAGAGAGAAGGAGCCACCCACCCCTTCAAGAACACACAACACCCCACGAGCTTCAATTCTTTCGATCTTAATCGTGGTAAGATCATTTCAATAAATGTTTAGTTGGATAATCTAGGCTTTACAGATAGGTTGTAAATGGGTATTCAAAATCAAAATGAATCCTCAAGGTAATGTCGAACGATACAAGACCCGTTTGGTCGCTAAAGGGTTTACGCAAAGAGAAGGTGTTGACTATAATGAAACCTTCTCTCCCGTGTCTAAAAAGGATTCATTTCGTATTGTTATGGCCCTCGTAGCTCATTACGATTTAGAGCTACATCAAATGGATGTTAAAACAACATTCCTTAACGGTGACTTGCATGAGGATGTCTATATGACGCAACCAGAAGGTTTTCTAGTTGAGGGCAACGAACACATGGTATGCAAGCTTAAGAAATCCATTTATGGCCTTAAACAGTCATCTCGACAGTGGTATTTAAAATTTTTAGAGGTGATCAGTGAATTCGGTTTCAAAGAAAATTTGGTCGACCAGTGCATATTTATGAAAATCTGTGGGAGCAGATTTATCATCCTTGTACTTTATGTGGATGATATATTACTTGCCTGTAATGATTTAGGCATGTTACACGAGACTAAAGAATTTTTATCGAGTAAATTCGATATGAAAGATCTTGGTGAAGCCTCTTACGTTATAGGCATTGAAATTCACCGAGATAGATCTCGTGGCATGTTGGGTCTTTCTCAGAAAGCATATATTGAGAAAATTCTTAAAAGATTCAACATGCATAATTGCTCTCCCACAGTAGCACCGGTTTTTAAAGGCGAAAAATTCAGCCTATCACAGTGTCCCATGACCCAATTGGCGCTAGCCGAAATGGATAAAATCCCTTACGCATCTGCTGTCGGGAGCCTTATGTACGCTCAAGTATGTACGCGCCCAGATATTGCATATATTGTTGGCATGCTTGGATGATACCAGATTAATCCAGGAATGGATCACTGGAAGAATGCCAAAAAGGTTATGCGATACTTACAGGGTACCAAAGATTATATGCTCGTTTACAGGAAATCAGAGTTACTTGAGGCTGTTGGATACTCTGATTCCGATTATGCGGGGTGCCTTGACACCAGAAAATCAACGTCTGGATACGTGTTTTTGTTGCCTGTTATGAAGCACAAAGCAAATGATTACCGCTTCTTCTACCATGGAAGCAGAATTTGTTGCCTGTTATGAAGCATCATGTCATGCGATATGGATCAGAAACTTTATCACTGGGCTTCAGATCGTGAACTCAATTTCGAAACCACTAAAAATTTACTGCGATAATCCGGCTGCAGTATTCTTTTCTAAGAACAACAAGTCAAGTAGTGCTTCAAAGCACATTGACATTAAGTATCTTGTTGTTAAAGAAAGGATCCAAAATCAATAATATCCATTGAGCACATCAGTACTAATGCTATGGTAGCCGACCCATTAACAAAACCTTTATCTCCCAAGGTGTTTCGCGAGCATGTATGTAACTTGAGACTTTATGCGAGCTTTGATTTAGAGAGGTCATTAGTTTGATTGGATATTAACCTTGTGTACACATTATGTAATGATTATGGATCCGATTATGATTGACGGTGTGATTTATTGCTTATTGACTTGCGCACTTATGTTAAGCATTATGATATTAATCACATCGAGGACCACTTATGTTATGGACCTAATATCGAAGATGTCGAGTATGTGACTTAGGAACGAATCTATTTCGTGAGGATTTAGATTTGGCCTATATCCGATTCGATGTTTAAATATATGGTTATTATTAAGGATATAATGTTACCGGTGTAATCCCATTATGAAAACTAATTAATTATGTTCTTTGGCCAAGTGGGAGAATGTTGGATTCGACGGAATCTATTCCCGTTATTATTGGCCTACAGAAATAATTAGTTGGGATTATTGAATCCTTAATAATTTATTATGTTAATGCCCGGTTATTAAGCCTTGATGGACGGACTAATAACCATTATACTTATTGGGCCGGTCTCGTCTCTTGCTCTACATTTATTACGCGGGGCTCTAGTGATTCTTTAAATAGGCTATTACGTTAAGCCTTTCATACATAACTTACATCACTTGAAAAGCAATAGTTCATAACGTATGAACTATTAGAGTTTTGTACATTACGATCACGTACAAAACTCATAACTACAGCGTATATAATAAACGTTCCTAACGATCGAACGGTACGCTAAATCACTCTTACGGGAGAGCCCTAAAAAAAAGTACGCGGGATCCATCACCCTCCGTAGAGCGAAAGAGGCGAAGATCGGTTCCCGACGGCCTCAACGATTTCTGTGATCAACACAGGTAATTCATTAGTTTTGAACTCATTTCGATTCATGTAATCAAGAAGATCCGCTTCACGGTGGTGATCTCGCTTACGACATCGAGATCACGTAACGGTCACCGTACGCTTCCGCACACACGGCTGTAATCTCATTTACGAAAACGAGATTACATAACGACGCCGTGCTTAGGGATCTAACGGTTACGGTAGTAACTCGAGTATGAGATCGATATTACGTAATGGATACCGTGACCGAGACCCATCAGATCCAACATTTAGTATCAGAGCGCATGATGCGTCTACAGAAGTATCAGAGCGAATGATGCGTCTACAGAAGTTCTGGCATGATCACGTAGACCTGCAATATGTAAAGAATGTATGTGTCCTAGAAAATGTAAAAAAATTTAGGTTATGAGGACACACTAGACATTAAAGTGTTCAAGAAAGTCGTGGTGTGGGGCTGTGGACCACTTTGTTCAATATCTCCCGCTTCCAAATGAAACGGTGATAGCATATGCGGTTCCCCGTGAGATATTGAAACATATGTCTTTTGGGAGACAAATGAGTAGCGGAGGAAGGTTGTGCATGCGCCTTTGGACCAGATGAGGCGTCTTCTACCTGGGATCTGATAAATCAGTCCTGTACCTATATTGGTTGTAGTCCGGATAGTTTGTGGTTGAGTTGTAAGGATGTCATCGTGATACGCTCAATACCCTCACATACACTCGGGGTTTGTTCCTGGGTTAGGATCAGTTGGGTCTACTAATCCTTTGTAACAGGTATGTGAACAACTCTTTTGTGTCCATGCGTTTTATTGACATTTAGGTAGCACTCCCTCTTAAAAGCATGAAGTTTGTATTCTGAGCATTCTTCCCTTAAGCTCTAGCGCCTTTTCATTGTAACACTCCCCCTAAATAGTTGCGCTATTTCTAATATGATGCCCTTGCTCCCCCTAAATAGATGTGCTATTTCAAATATGATGCTCTTGCTCCCCCTAAACATGTGCTTTCTTGTAGAAATTTGCATATTACTTTCTTTCAGGTCAAGCGCCTTTAGTAAATGAAGTATCACTCCCCCTTTAAAATGTACGCCTTTTAAGTATGCGCTTATGAGTATCACTGCCCCTAAAACGTATGCGCTTTTTATAATAAACTATGGTAATACGCTCTTTTGAAATTCTTGCACCTTTTCTATCCACTCCCCTTTTTTTTTTTTTTTTTATGGCCTTATTTTTATTTATTTAATTTTTTTTTATTTTTTATTTTTTATTTTTGAACAGAAAAATAAAACTAAAAACAATGTCAAATCAAGAGCTTTGGAATAGTCTTGATTTGGTGTGTTTGCTCACGTCACATACCGATCACATGTGTGGAGCAAACCGAATACCACACGTGTCGGGGTCTTGTGCGACTGCTCATCATTGCATACCGACCATACATGTGGAGCAATCGTTGTCTATTTACCATGTATGATCGGGAACCTGCAAAACAAATTATCGGGACTTTGGTACCCATTTTTGGACGGGTCCTCCCTGGTTAGCAGTGAAACAATTATGCATATAAGGTTCAAATTTGGAAGCAAAATTATCACATAAAGCAGTCATAGGAATCCACATTTGTCGAGGACTACTTATTTCCATTTGTAGCTTAGGTTTCCAAATTTGTTGTACCTTTTTGAATTTTAACTTTTCAGCATCGGTGAATGTGTGTCTTGCGTTAAATGAGAAAATTTTCTCTTTCGCCAGTCGTTTGAGATGCTTTTCGGATTTGACTTTGACCGGGTACTTGAGAGAGGAATACGAACTTATAGAATCAATAGCATTAAGTATAGAAGTGTCGTATTTCCTACCTTCTAGACTCACATCATTCACATTGTACTGTGTACTAAATGAGCTATTTTTGTTTAGACAATTATTACTTTTGGACGTTTCAATTTTAATAGAGAATGTGTAACTATTGTCTGTTTTAGCTTTAGTAGCTTCTTGCTTTATCTTTGGAATGACTTTAGGAATTTTTGGAGGAAGAATAGAGTTAGGAACAGTTTTGTTTATTGTAATAGAAAATGAATTGTCTTGCTCTATTCTTTCCTGCTTTATAGGTTTAGTCATTTGAGTTTTCTGATCCTGTTTAGAAGATATATCGTTTAAAGGTTCAGGTTTTACAGGATAAATGGTTGTAGTTGTGCCCTTTTCTAAGGAATATTTGAGAAATGAATTCTCCTCTAAAAGCTTATCCATTTTTGCTCGAAACTCTTTACGTTCTGATTCCAGAAGAGAATGTAATTCAGCAATTTTGCGTTCATTTTCTAGAATATCACGATCTTTAGAGTTTGGTTCTGTTGATTGTATAGAATGTACCTTGTTTGGCACGGACTCAATTATTTGAGTTGATTTATTTAGCAATATAGTTTCTTTTATTTGGCGTTGCTCAGTTTGTCCTCGTTTAGCTAGAACATCGTCTAATTTTTGAATTTTTGAATATAATTGATTGCTTTGTTCAATGAGACTTTTGTTTTGGGCTGCACTATTTATTTTTTCGTCTTTACATGTAGATAATTCTTTTGTAAGTTCGTTTATAGTTGATTCTTGTTGTGCGGCCCTTGTCTTTAAGCTCGTCAGCCTTTCTTGTTCTATTGTTAGTTTATTTTTAAGAATAGATTTTTCTTCTAAACTCTTAACTAAGCAGTTGTAATTATTTTCTAGCTTAGCTTCTAATTCTTTGATTTTTTTCAAGTAGTTGGCTTCCATATTTACTTTCTGGGTTGGATGTTTTTTGATCGTTATCGTATTTTTGAATTGATATTAAATTTTGGATCAATGTGTTCGAATAGATCTTCGAAGGATTAAGTTTTCTGAAGTTTAGGTATCAAAAAAATTTGAAATGGTTAGAAAAGAAAAAAAAACTTATACCGAGAATAATTTTTGTACCGAAAAATTTTACCAGTCCAACAAAATTTTGTTACCCAAAAAAAATTTTTTTTTTTCGTATGAACCGGGAACCTTTTTGAAGCAGGTACGCAAAAAATCTCGTACGCAAAATTTTTTTATTTTTTATTTTATTTTTTTTTTACCTAAAACTATCGAAAATTTTGTGTTCCGAAAATCTTTTTCCCATTTGTGCAAGTTTTCGTATAGGTTTTCGTACGATAAAAGTTTTTGTATTCACTGTAGCGTTCGAAAACTTTGAAAAATGTTTTTCGTGTTTTCGTACGACACAAAAATGTTTTTCGTATATGTTTTCGTATGGAAATTTTGTTTTCGGGTATAAAATTTTCTTATGCAAACCTTTTCGTACGAGAATAAAATTTTTTTTTTTTTTCGTATGGAACGTCTTCGTACGAGAATAATATTTTTTCGTATTCAAGCTTTTTCGTATGAGAAAAAAATATTTTTCGTATGAAAATCAAAAGTTTTCGTATCGATATCTTTTTCGTACGAACAAATTGTTTTTCGTATCAAAGATTTGTTTTTCGAATGAATAGTGTGCGAAAACCTTTTTCGAATGAACAGTAGCTTGCGAAAAATATATTTTTCGGCTGAACAGTAGCTTTTCGGGTGAACTGTAGCTTGCGAAAAGAAAAAAATTTCGGGTCTATAGCTTTCGTACCAAATAATTTTCGTATGGTGATATATTTCGTACGAGAAAAATTAATTTTCGTATCAAATGACTTTTTCGTATAACGAATATTTTTCGTACGCAAAAACTAATTTATTTTCGTATCAATATAATTTTCAAGAATATTTTCGTACTTAAAACAAATTTCGTATGGGAAGTTTTTCGTTCGAAAAAGCAAGAGTATTTTCGTATGACAAAAGTTTTTCGTACAAGAAAATTTAAAGTTTTCGCACGAAGAAAGTTTTCGCACGTGAAAAATTTTCGTATTGTCACTATCGTGCGAAAGTTTTCATGTTTTTTCGTATGGGAAGTTTTTCGTGCGAAAATCTATGGTCTTTTTCGTACCACTATTATGAAAGTCAATGCGAAAAATAATAGAATGTGAGTGATACGAAAAACAGAGTCAATGCGAAAGCTGATACGAAAACATGTCATGCGAAAATCAAGCTTGATACGAAAATCTATGAATGGTGCGAAAACGCGAGAATGTTCTGCGAAATCTTCAATTAACACTCAAATTAACACATTAAGCATAGTTAATCGATCGAAATACGTTGGGTAATCATCTGAAACACTCGATTAACTCGATCGAAAGCAAAATCTAGTCCAATTAAGCACAAACAGTGAAGAAAACTTTGAAGATGAGAAAATATTTTTCAATCGCAGATCTAAAAATTAAGCTCAAATGATCGAAGATAATTGCAATTAACATATATCAAATCGTTCGCACATAGATTTCGTTCAGAATCATATGAAAAACAGCAAGCAAACATTATACGAAAATCAACTTCAGCTTAATTCACTGTAGCATGCGAAAAAGCTTTTGGCGTGAAGATCATATCATGCGAAAAAAAATTCAGCCACAAAATATCATCAATTCAATCAACGATTCGGCTCTGATACCAATTGTTAGGTCCGTTTTTAACATCCAACGATGAACTTGAGCATAGATTTAATCGAAATTACCTTGAAGATGATCGAGCGGAAGCATTTGGGTAATATTCAATCAAATCTTCATTAATCACAAACTTTCTCTACAAATATCCTCTTTCTCTCTCTACAATTAACCCTAACTTAGATAGTGATTAGAGAGAGTGTTTCTAGTGAGAGAAAGCTAAACTCAAGTTGTGTGTATTTTACACACACTTGCCCTATATATACCAATCAATATTGGTATATTTGCATTCGAGTCCCTAACTATACATATATTACAATTAAGTCCCTAGACAAAGATAACTTGATTATTGAACACTATAAAATACTTCCAACAATACTCTTTTGAAAGATGAAGCGAAGAAAACCATTCACTCTTCACACAAATCGTGGTAGTGAATAATGTTCGAAAGAATTTGAAGCTTTTTGTGCAGAGCATGGCAAAAGAAGAGAGTTAACTGCAACGTATACACACCATGTATCGAAGAGGAGAAACAGAACTCATTCTCAACATGTTGAGAAACTTGCTAGCATGAAGAAAAGTTTCGAAAACTTTTTGGCCATAAGAAGTAAGCTGGAGTGTGCGAAGTCCAACTTTTGTTGTTCAAAATATTCCATAAAATGCTTGGAGTGGGAGATAACTATCTTTTTATTATTTCAAAATATTTGGGTGTATAGCATACGCTCGTATCCCTGATAAGATAAGGAAAAAGTCGGATGAAATGTATTTTTCTTAGTGTAAGTGAGACATCCAAGGCTTATAAGTTGTACAGTCCTTTAACAAAAACGATTGTTGTTAGTAGGGATGACCTATGAAGAAAAAATGTGGGAGTCGAGTGGACAATAGCATACTCAAGTGCTTTTATGATGATGATGTTGAACAGGAGCAAGTTTCGGCTTCGGTTGTAGTGGAAGTTGAAGTAGAAGCAACTTCATCTACTGTAACTGATGATGAAGCTCCATCCCTTCGCCGTGTTGCAAGAAAATCAACATGGTTGGAAGATTGTGAGGTAATAGGAATTATAGGTCCGATTACTCACGTCACTTTGTTTCGTATTGTGATCCTACTCTTTTTTAGGACGCTGTCAAAGAAAAAAAGAGGCGCAAAGCCATGGCTGATGATAATGATTCCATTGAGAAAAATGATACATTGGAATTGATCGAACTTCCACACGATGTCCAATAATATGCATGAAGTGTTTGTTTAAAGCGAAGTTGAAGGAGAATGATGAAGTGGACAAGTATAATGCTCGCTTGGTAGAAAAAGGATACAAGCAACAATATGGGGTCGACTATACTGAGGTTTTTTCTCTAGTTGCAAGGCATGATACAATTCGTATTGTGGTTGTATTTGTTGTGCAGAACTCTTGGAGCATTTTTCAGGTGGATATGAAATCGGCTTTCTTGCATGGATACTTGGATGAATAGGTATTTGTTGAACAGCTCCCTAGTTATGTGAAAAGTGGAAATGATCATATAGTTTACAGACTTTAAAAGCTCTTTAAAGACTCAAACAAACCCCTCGTGCTTGGTACAGTCGTATTTTGCCAAAGCTGGTTTTTCAAAGTGTCTTTATGAGCCAGCATTTTTTCTTAAGATTGGTCATAAAGGAAGAATGCATATTGTATGTATTTGTGCGAATGATCTCATATTCACTAGTAATTGTGATTCCATGTTTCATGAATTTTAAAAAAATCCATGATGGACGAATTGAGATGTCTGATCTTGGATTAATGCATTACTTTTGTTGAGGATCTTAGCTCAAACAAAGACCAGAGTTTCGTGGATTTATGGTTTGTAGTCGAACATGATTGAATCGAATCAGAGATGAATCAGAAAACAGCAAAGCAGAACACAAAAAAAACAGCAGAATTACGTGGTTCGGCTAAGTGATTTAGCCTACGTCCACGGGCCAAGGATCTAACTCTTTATTGATGAGAATCAATCGAGGTTACAGAGCTCACAACAGGCTACAGCTTTCGTGTTTTCAACTTTTCGTGAGACTCACGCTATCAAAAGTTACACACAGTTGAAGGTGAAAAAAAACCACACAGAAAACATGTCTTGAGTGTGACTGTTCACGCCATCCATGTGACAAATGTTTTAGCGGGCTTTTTAAATGCTTCTCTGAAGAAAACGCTGGTAGTGACTGCAATTTAGTAAGTAGCTTATTTCTTCATCCAGCTCGGCAACTTCTTCAATGTTGCTAAACGTTTTTCAATCCTGAACATGACAAATCTCATTTGCTTCATTTCTGCTCTTCAACTCATGTTCCTCTAACATCAGAGTTTATGAATTATCATTACAAAACTCCACCTTAATTCATCAACTCAAGTCTAGATCCTCAGCACTCAACGCCCCTTCGATCAAGGTGCGTTTACACATCCAACCAGCTCTAAGCAATAGCTGAATTCCTGCTTGTTACTGGTTTGGTGAGCATGTCAGTAGGGTTGTGATCTGTCGAGATTTTCTTGACATTGATCTCACCCGAATCCACTACTTCACGAATAAAATGAAGCCTGACATCCACGTGTTTTGTTCTTTCGTGATGAACACTATCCTTGGCCAGATGAACAGCTCCTTGATTGTCAATAAACACGTCTACCTTCTGCTGTTTTAGCACAAGTTCGCCGGCAACTCCTTTAAGCCAAATCGCTTCTTTCACAGCCTCAGTTAATGCCATTTATTCCGCCTCAGTTGTAGACAAAGCAACCACCTTTTGTAGTGTTGCCCAGCTTATTGTTGTCCTGAACGATGTGAATACATAACCAGTTAGAGACTTTCTTGTATTGAGACAGCCCGCATAATCAGAATCAACAAATCCATCTATCATGTTGCTGTCTAGACTTACTTGGCTCTTCTTGAATACCAAGCCTTTATCTAGTGTTCCTCGTACGTACTTCAGAACCCATTTCAGAGCACGCTGATGATCCTTCCTCAGCTGTGCCATGAATCTGCTAACCACACTTAAAGCGTACGCAAGATCGGGTCTGGTATAGACCATCGCATACATAACTGATCCAACTACATTTGCATAGGGTATTCCGCTCATGTATTCGCTCTCTTCTTCTGTCATATGATCAGTCTCTTTACTCAACTTGAAGTGTGCAGCTAGAGGAATTGCAACAGCCTTAGAATCACTCATTTCAAACCTTTCAAGCACTGAAGTTAAATAACTCTTCTGCTGCTGTTTCTTATAATTTCCATACCCAAAATTTTCTTTGTTGGGCCGAGATCCTTCATCTCGAATTCAGATTTCAGAAGCTCCTTGACTGTATTTATTACCTCTTTGTCTTCACATGCTATCAACATATCATCAACATACAAGAGCAAGTAACACAATTTCAGATTTTCACAAGTCTTATAGTATATCCACGGGTCATACCTGCTCTTCTCGAAGTGATTTCTGATCATGAATTGATCAAATCTTCTGTTCCTTTGCCTAGGGCTTTGTTTCAATCCATATAGCGACTTCTTTAACCGGCAAACCAGTTTTTCTGTCCCAGATTTCACATAGCCCTCCGGTTGATGCATAAGAATCTTTTCTTCCAAGCTGCCATACAAGAAGGCTGTTTTCACGTCTAGTTGCTCGAGTTCTAAGTTAAACTGAGCTACTAACGAAAGCAACAACCGGATAGATCTCTGCTTCACAACGGGAGAAAACACCTCATTATAATCAATTCCCTCTCGTTGAGTAAATCCTCGAGCCACTAACCATGCTTTGTATCTTACTTTGGAATCAGCCTCTTGCTTCTTCTTATAAATCCATTTGCAGCGTATGATCCTCTGATCCTTAGGCTTCTCAACCAATTCTCAGGTATCATTTTTCAGCAATGAAAACATCTCTTCATCCATCGCAGATTTCCAGCTCTTTCTGTCACAACTGTTAGCAGCTTCTTGATATGATCTTGGCTCTTCACCAATTTCTTCAGTCATTGAGAAAGCAAACGCTATCACATCAGCTTGACCATAATGCGTTGGAGCTCTAACTTCTCTTCTAGAAAGATCTCTGTTTAACATGTAATCTGAGATATCACTTGTATAAGAGGCACTTTCTGCATTGATTTCTTCACTGTCTTCATGAGTTTCAGCTTCCTCATCTGCTTGATCTTGCTGTCTTTTGGTGACCAGATGAGGCTCCACCTCAAACTGTACTTTTCCTAGAAAATCAGATCCAGACAGTTCTTTAGACCTCTCAACTGCAGAACCTTTTCAATGTAAGCCATCTCTGATTCTGAGAATACAACATCTCGACTTAAGAAACACTTTCTCGTTCAAGGTTCTAAGCTTGACAACTTATAACCTTTTACTCCCTCTAAATAACCAATGAATATGGACTTGATTGCTCTGGACTCTAGCTTATCTCTCTTGATGTGAGCATAAGCAATGCAACCAAAAGTTCTCAAATGCTGCAGATTTGGTTTCGACCCAGGCCAGAGTTCTTCTGGAGTTTTACAACCAATGGCAGTTGAAGGACACCTATTCACAAGGTAAGTTGCCGTGGTTATTGTTTATGCCCAGAAGGACTTCGGCAATCCAGCGCTGATCAACATACACCTCGTCCTCTTGAGTAAGGTTCGATTCATTCTTTCAGCAAGTCCATTTTTTTGAGGTATATATGGGATGGTTCGATGTCTCTTTATCCCTTCAACCTCACAGAACTTGTTGAACTCATTTGAGCAGAATTCAAGTCCATTATCTGTTCTCAGCATTTTCACCTTTCTGTCCATCTGAAGTTCCACAGCCCTCTTCCAATACTTGAACTTCTCAAGTGCCTCATCCTTAGTTTTAAGCATGATAGTCCATACTTTCCTGGAATAATCATCAATTATTGTCATAAAGTATCTAGCACCACCATGTGATAATACCGTAACTGGCCCCCAAAGGTCCGAATGTAGATATTCCAAAGGCCTTTTTGTACTGTGCATACCAGTGCCAAAACTTACTCTATGATTTCCCGTAAACACATGTTTCACAGAATTTCAGTCTTCCAAGTTTTGCTTCACCTAGCAGTCCTTGTTTTGCCAACTCGAGCAATCCTTTTTCACTCACATGCCCCATCCTTCTGTGCCATAAACTAGTAGCATCACTGTCTTTGTTTACCACAGAAGCAGTTCCAGCCACAATGGAACCTAGCAGTGAGTAGACATCGTTTTTCTTAACTCCTTTCATCAAGAGCAGAGAGCCTTTGAAAACTTTCATCATTCCATTTCGATTATCTATCTCATAACCAAGATCGTCCAGCATCCCAATGGATATTAAATTTCTTCTTAGCTCTGGAATATACCTCACATCATCAAGAACAACTTCGCACCATGTATGCATCTTCAACCTCACAAATTCGAGTCTTTGAATTTTACATGGAGTGTCATTTCCTAATAACACTCGACCTCTTTCAACTTGCCTAAAGTTTGTCAGCCAAGACTTATTTGCTGTCATGTGAAAAGAACACTCGGAATCCACTAGCCATTCCTTATATTTATCTACCTCAACAACATTCAGAACTTCTGCTGATTCATAACCATCCGAGACAACTGAGACCTCTCCATGTTCTTTCAATTTCGGCTGAGAGCTCTTGTTCCTTTGTGGGCAGAGATGTCTTATATGTCCTTCCTCGTGATAGTAGTAACATTTTATCTTCATCCTAGACTTATCTTTCGACTTCGATCTGTCCTTCCTGCCCTTCTTCCCCTCACGTTTTTCCCATCGTCCTCTAACATTCAAGCTCTCTGCAACAGCCTGTGGCTTAACCTCACTTCTGGTATTCAGCTGCTTGGAATGAATTGCTGATAACACGTCTTCGAGTGATAGAGTTTCGTTAGCATATAAGAGAGTTTCCTTGAAGTGTTGATAACTTCTAGGCAGGGTACACATGAGTAACAAAGCCTGGTCTTCGTCATCTATCTAAACCTCAATGTTTTCTAAGTCAAGGATTATTTTACTGAAATGATCGATCTGCTCGTCGATCGGTTTTTCATCTGTCATTCTGTACGAATACAACGATTGTTTCAGGTACAATCGATTTGCCAAGAACTTCGTCATGTACAAGCTCTCCAACTTTAACCACAACGCAGCAGCAGTCTCTTCCTTCGCCACTTGTCTGAGCACCTTATCGCCCAGACTCAGAATTATAACACTATGAGCTTTCTCGATCATACTTTTCTTCTCCTCTGCTGTTAATCCTGCTGGCATAGATTTTTCATCCTTCAATGCCTCGATTAGACCTTGTTGTACGAGTAGAGCCTTCATCTTCAACCTCCAAAGGCTGAAATCATTCAGGCCTGTAAACTTCTCAACTTCGAATCGCGAACTGCTCATCCTTTCTTCAATCTCGCGTTCAATCCAGTCACTCTTCAATCCGTGTTTGATCCGCGCTCATCGCACCACTTGTTGAGGATCTTAGCTCAAACAAAGACCAGAGTTTCGTGGATTTATGGTTTGTAGTCGAACGTGATTGAATCGAATAAGAGATGAATCAGAAAACAGCAAAGCAGAACACAAAAAAAAACTGCAGAATTACGTGGTTCAGCTAAGTGATTTAGCCTACGTCCACGGGCCAAGGATCTAACTCTTTATTGATGAGAATCGATCGAGGTTACAGAGCTCACAGCAGGCTACAACTTTCGTGTTTTCAACCTTTCGTGAGACTCACGCTATCAAAAGTTACACACAGTTGAAGGTGATAAAAAACCACACAAAAAACATGTCTTGAGTGTGACTGTTCACGCCATCCATGTGACAAATGTTTTAGCGGGCTTTTTAAATGATTTTCTGAAGAAAACGCTGGTAGTGACGGCAGTTTCGTAAGTGGCTTATTTCTTCATCCAGCTGAGCAACTTCTTCAATGTTGCTAAACGTTTTTCAATCCTGAACATGACAAATCTCATTTGCTTCATTTCTTCTCTTCAACTCATGATCCTCTAACATCAGAGTTCATGAATTATCATTACAACTTTCTTGGCATAGAAGTGATGCAATCTCATGATGGGATTTTTACGTCTTAAAAGAAATATGAGACGAAAATTTTAGACAGGTACGAGATGAAGGGTTGTAATTCTGCAAACACTCCAGCTGCTCTGAGTTTGAAGCTTCATAAAGATCTTGAAGGGAAGAGAGTTGATAGCACTTTTTACAAACAAATTGTCGGCAGTTGGATGTATCTTACTACTACAAGACTAGATATTATGTAATTCAGTTATCTTAATCAGTAGATACATTGAGAATACTTCGGAATTTCATTTGTTGACTGCCAAGAGAATCATTCATTACTTGCAATAAACCAAAGACTTTGGGCTATTTTATTGAAAAGGTGTTAAGTCTAATCTCTTGAGGTTCACTGACAGTGATTATGCAGGGGATCGGGATGATTGCAGAAGCACTTCAAGTTATGTTTTTAGGTTGGGAACAACTGCAATTTCATCAAACAGTTTGGTTGAGAAGAATACTTGAAGAATTGAAATTCAAGCAATTGGAGACTACAAAAAAATTATGACAATTCGACAGTCAAACTCTCCAAGAATTTGGTCCAACACGAGAGATGCAACCATATTGAATGAAGTTTTATTTCTTAAGAGATTTTAACAATGATGGTGCAATTGAATTGGAAGTGAAGAACAAGTTTCAGACATACTTACAGAAGCCCTTAAAGTGGAGTCTTTCAAGAAACTTAGAAGACTGTTGAGTATTTGTTATATACAGTTGGTAACTTGAATTGAAAATTAGCAAATTTTGAGTTTAAGAGAGGAAATGTTAGAAATAGTTAATGTTGTGTGGTCTTAAGTTTGTCAGTTTTAGCTAATCAGTTGTAGTTCCTATTTTGTAGGAAGTCATGATAGTGGTAAGTTCTATTTCATAGTAGGAAGTTCTGTATTTGCCATGGCTGCTTAATCATTCAGTGATAGATCAGTTTCCTATATAGGTTACTCCCTCTTAATTTAACAGAGATCCAGCGACATTTTACATTAATAAGGAAGGGCTTACTAGAGTTGGCGCGTAAAAAATTGAATTCGACCAACCTTTGTATTTCGAGCTATTATTCTATTATTATCTATGGGGATTAAATGCCTCTAATAATAAGGTGTCGAAGAATGGAAAATATTACTCTCTAGTTTTCTTGCGAGCAATAATTTCCGATCAGAGGTGGCACTTGTTAGAAAGAATCAGTGCCGCTTACGATTGTCGATCGATCCGAACATAAACACCGAGATTGAAGTAGTGAAGATAAGAACGATAATGCCAAAATATTGCTGCTGCAAATAGGTCTTTGTCGTCCTCTTGGTCAACAACTACAATCCTTGGCTTTATCTGATGCGAGCTCGTCACCTTTTATTCAACATGATTCACTTTTGTATGTCTCAGCGTGTATGAATGAACTTTATGGACTATTTATTTATTTATTTAAATTTTTAGGCCAGAAATGTTATGGGGAGTCCTGAGCACCCTCCACAAAACACTTAGCCATTGTTTGGTACATGGGTTTAGTAATTTTAAACATTGTTTTATAATATATTGATGTGTTTGGTACGTGGGTTTATATAAAACATGGATTTATATATACAGTTTTAAACCCATGTATACGGGTTTAGATAAACACACATCTCAGATGGGTTAATGTAAACCCACTAACCAAACATACATTTCATTTTATACCCATTAATTAACTTTATATAAACCTACTTACTTAATCTGTTCATGGATTCTCTAATGATTCTTCTTCATTTGTTGGATTTAAATATCTAGGAATTTGATTTTGATGAACACAAAACTTATTATTTTGTTACTAACATATTTAATCAAGTGTGCAGATGAGCTCGGTTCGAAAAATAGATATCAAATATGAGTTCAACGCGAAAAACCGGACCGGTCAATATTGGTCAAGGACCAGTCAATGCCGGTACGAGACTGGTACCGGTGCCGGACTGGTCTGGACTAGACTGGTCGGTCTCGGTCTGGACTGGTCGGTCTGGACTGGACTAGTCGGTTTCGGTCTGGATTGGTCGATCTGGACTGGTACTGGACTGGTCAACCAAATCCTGTACTGTTGTACAAGCCCTTACAGCACAAGATACAAACCAGTTAAGCAGACAGCTTTGACCAGAGTTGACCAGAGCTTCCAATGGCTCTTTTAATGTGTCTAACGGCTATATCAAGTTGGAAAGCTATAAATAAACACCAAGAACAGCAGAATAGATCAAGGATCCTAGAGACAACATGAACACATTCAAAGAGAGATCCAAGAGAGAAGAACAAGATCAAATAACATAATCATGAAAGTTCTTCCTCAATGTGTGGGATACAAAAGATAGAGTGAACAACAATGTTCAAGCCCACACACACCTCACTCACACAATAGAGAGATGAACGACATAGATTAGTTGAGTGAGAGTCTTAGCACAAAGACGTAAAACTATGTGTTTGTAGTATTCGCACAAAGACGTAAAACAAGTGCTCTTAGCATAGAGACTTTAAAGATGTGAGCGGATTGTGAGGTTGCGGCCTACAATCATAGATCGGTTAGCCTTGCGGGTTAACCGTGGGGATGCTAGGAGTTTAGTTAGCGACAAATAACTTAGAGAGTTATAGTTGTGTAAGTCTAGCTAAGAAAGGTTGTATGCCGGTGTGTATAAATCGAGTCTTCTACTGATACCTTCCTGCTGGGAAGAAGGGAGACGTAGGAGACATCTGCTCCGAACTTACATAAATAAGTTCTGTATCCAAGCTCAAACCGCAACACGCACACACATCACAGTTCACTACACGAATCGGTTTGAATTCTGCATCAACCGGTCAATGAGATTCAATAGAAAAGCAAAAAATCACTAAGTATTTATTCACCTCCCCCTCCCCCTCTAAACACCCTCACTGGTCCTAACAAGTGGTATCAGAGCGGGTTGTTCTTGAAAATACATTTAAATCGCTTTAGGTTCGAAAAATCATTTTTAAAATCACGTTTAACACATATATGCAAAGTTGGAATTTCTGGCAGATTGCAGCAGTTTTGGGAGAAATCAAATAACGTTGTGTTCAGATATACAAATTTCGGTCTGCAAGTTTTTTTTGCAAACTAGACAGGTAGACGGTCACAACGGTATAAGATTCGCGGTCTAGTTCTGCCATGAGAAAAGCAGTTTACTCGTCAAAATTCAGCGCGTCGTCGATTGCAGCAACTTCACGAGAAATCGAATAAATTCGTTCTTAGATGTCCAAATTCCGGTCTGCAATTTTTTCTGGAAACTAGACTTGTAGACGGTCATAACGGGATAAGAAATCAGTTTATTCGTTGAAGTTTAGACTACTGCGCTGCCCTAGTTTGATGCCTTAAACTTATGCATGTGTTGAAATTTTCTTGGATGATTAAATTAACTTATCCCCATCTTTTTATATATAATTGATAAATTTAGGAGGAGCTTTATTTGTTTTTGAAAGGAGGAGAAATATGCAGGGGCGGATCCAGGAATTTTAATTTTGGGGGGCCGTAATATAAATATGTAATGACGACAACGTAATATAGATTTTCATTTGTCCTCTTTCTTTGAAAAAGCTTATGAATTAGAATAAAATTTCCCTAACATCTAAAATCCATAATCATAAAAAATATTGAATTCAGTACAATCAGTACACCAAAATATCAATATAAAACAACAAACTAATAATAATCTTCACGGAACTCAAACAATAGTATATAAATACAGATTGATTTATTTGGTTTTAATACTAAATCGTTTGATTAAATAATTAGAATAAACAAAAAAAAATAAAAAAAAGTGTTATAAAAAGGAATTAGAAAATGTGAAAAAAGAATTAAACTAAATATTAAATAAACATTTAATTAAATAATATATATTAGTATTAGAAATGAGATTTAATTACCTAAGAAAGAAAATATATATGAAAAGTAATAGAAAAGGTGAAAAAGAAAAAAAAAATTAAATAAATATTTTCCAATTAATATATATTAATTTATTAGTTAAAAGAACTAAAAAGAAAAAAAACTAAAAGAACTATTAGTTAAAACTTAAAATAAGATATAGAAGTCGTTTTGAAAAAAAAAAAAACTTAAAATAAGAAACGAAAAGAAACCAAAAAAAGGTAAAAAGAAAAGACAAAAAATAAGTAAAAAGGGAACAAAAAAGAATTAAGACTGACCAGAGGCCTGATCGAACCCAGGACCTCCTACAGATGTAAAACTTCTTGACCACTATGCACTAGCTCTCTATAGAAAACACCTATAAAAACGTAATATATGTTTAGAAAGCCACTATACCACATATATAGTACTAATAACTTCGAAAATTTTCGCGGGGGCCGTGGCCCCCCGGGCCACAACGTAGATCCGCCCCTGGAAATATGTTAGTTTATCTATGCACTTGTGATTAAAGTTTTGTGTTAATTAAAAAAGGGGGGGATTGTTGGATTTAAATATCTAGCAATTTGATTTTGATGAACACAAAACTTATTATTTTGTTACTAACATATTTAATCAAGTGTGCAGATGAGCTCGGTTCGAAAAATAGATATCAAATATGAGTTCAGCGCGAAAAACCGGACCGGTCAATATTGGTCAACGCCGGTACGAGACTAGTACCGGTTCCGCACTGATCTGGACTGGTCTGGACTGTACTGGTCGGTCTGGACTGGTCGGCCTAGATTGGACTGGTCGGTCTGGACTGGACAGGTCCGTTTCGGTCTGGACGGGTACTGGACTGGTCAACCAAATCCTGGACTGGTGTACAAGCCCTTACAAAACAAGGTACAAACCAGTTAAGCAGACAACTTTGACCAGAGTTGACCAGAAGGTTTCAACGGCTCTTTTAATGTGTCTAACAAATATATCAAGTTGGGAAGCTATAAATAAAGACCAAGAACAACAGAATAGATCAAGGATCAAAGAGACAATATGAACACATTCAAAGAGAGATCCAAGAGAGAAGAACAAGATCAAATAGCATAGTCATGAGAGTTCTTCCTCAATTTGTGGGATACAAAAGATAGAATGAACAACAATGTCCATGCCCACACACACCTCACTCACACAATAGAGAGATGAACGACATAGATTAGTTGAGTGAGAGTCTTATCACAAAGATGTAAAACTATGTGTTTGTAGTCTTCGTACAAAGACGTAAAATAAGTACTTATAGTCTTAGCATAGAGACTTTAAAGATGTGAGCGGATCGTGAGGTTGCGGCCTACAATCATAGATCGATTAGACTTGCGGGGTAACCGTGGTGGTACTAGGAGTTTAGTTAGCGAAATAGAACTTAGAGAGTTATGGTTGTGTAAGTCTAGCTAAGAAAGGTTGTATACCGGTGTGTATAAACCGAGTCTTCTAGTGATACCTTCCTGCTGGGAAGAAGGAAGACGTAGGAGACATTTGCTCCAAACTTCCATAAACAAGTTATGTGTCCAAGCTCAAACCGCAATACACACACACACATTACAGTTCACTACACGAACTAGTTTGAATTCTGCATCAACCGGTCAGTGAGATTTAGTAGAAAAGTGAAAATTGCTAAGTGTTTATTCACCCCCCTCCTTCCAACCCTCTAAACACCCTCACTGGTCCTAACAAGTGGTATCAGAGTAGGTTGTTCTTGAAAATGCATTTAAATAGCTTTAGGTTCGAAAAATCATTTTTAAATCACGTTTAACACATATATGCAAAGTTGGAATTTCCGGCAGATTGCAGCAGTTTCGGGAGAAATCAAATAACGTTGTGCTCAGATATCCAAATTCCATTTTGCAAGTTTTGCTGCAAACTAGACTCGTTGACGGTCACAAGAGTATAAGATTCGTGGTCTAGTTCTGCTAGGAGAAAAGCAGTTTATTCGCCGAAATTCAGCGCGTCGTTGATTGCAGCAACTTCACGAGAAATGGAATAAATTCGCGCTCAGATGTCTAAATTCCGGTCTGCAAACGTTTCTGGAAACTAGACTCGTAGACGGTCGTAACGGTATAAATTTTTCTGTCTACTATTTTCCAGACGAAATCAGTTTATTCGTTGAAGTTTAGACTACTGTGCTGCCCCGGTTTGAAGCCTTAAACATATGCATGTTGACACGCTCGAATACTAGCAAGTGTACTAGGTCGTGCAAGCAGTAAAACGGACGAAGTCTGAGTATCGATCCATGAAGATAGCTCGATTAATTTTAAGAAAATATTCTTAATCCTAATTTAGACTAAAGTAAATAAAGATAATGGTTTGAAAATCAGTAAGCGACAACGTGATCAAGACACATGCTTGGCACAAATTACTCCTACGTCGTCATGCAATCGATTCTATCTAATCAACATGAATCTAAGTCAAGGTAAAATTTCCTAAAACAATCGCTACTCGTTTGTCCCGCAATAGCGATCCTATGCGATAGAGAACCAATCCATATATGTCTATATGACTATAGTTTCTACGCATGCATTCAATCTCAGTGAAATTCCCCGAGTTTAGACGATTTCGGCGCCTAAGATCTCAGAAACCACACATACGAAACCGAATTCCATGTATGGTCAGTTTTACGCAGTGGTGTTCGATGCTTATTGTTCTAATTGGTCTAATAACTTTGTCCGTCTCATAAACTAATCAAAAATCATGCATATGTTAATCAGGTACACACAAGCATTAAAATCAAGCAAAGAACACGTAACATGACTCATACGATTAAATAAAACACGAATAGCCTTAATACGTAGTAATAATTCAGCCTAACACGGTCTTAGTCACAAAAGAACTTAGCCTACCATATTAATAAACGAAATCCACAACGAATCAAAAGAAAACATTGTTGAAAACGAAATATTAAAGGTATAGAGATAGAATTCGTCCCTCACGATGTCGAGTCGTCGAGATCTCCTCGAAGTTTCCCGTCGTGTTATCTCGGCCGTCGATTTCTGATTTCAGCCGCCTATCAGCCGGCTGCTCGTGTGCGTGACGTTCCAATCTCAAGGTTAAGGTGTGTGCTTGGCTGCTCTTTCGTGAGGGTGAGCGAGAGCTGCTTGGAGGTGGCTGCTTTTGGTGAGGCAGCAAGAGGGCAGCGTGAGGTGAGGCAACCGTGTGGTGAGAGCTGCGTGCTTGCTTGATGTGGGAGATGCTTGCTTCGAGAGGTGGCTGCTTGGAGGTGAGGCAGCGTGCGGCCGAGAGGTTGTTGGTTGGTTGCTCTGCCCCAATTCTACGTGTGTGTGGCCTTGAGCGTGTGTGAGGTGGCAGCCGTCAGGGTGATATTAGGGTTGAGAGTTGCCCTTTTATGGGAGATTACATGAGATCCTTCTTTCTATGTGTGTATCATTGGACCTTGATATGGAAACTATCATCTTCTTGATTTAAAGAAATAAGGATCCTGCACTTTATTCTCTTATCTTCTCCTCCCATGTTTACAGCATTTCCATATTTCACTAATTGGTAAATTACAAAGCTGCTCCAATACTCCTAAAAATTACAAAATGACCCACAAGACTCCCAAAATGAGCATAACTCTCCGCTTTTTCTTGCTTTTGCTCCAATATCTATCAAATAAGAAATAACACGCAAACATAATATATACGGGAATATTTAAATAGAAAACGACCAAATATGCCAATTTACGGGTATAAATATCACATAATATCCTAACTTATCAACAACCCCCAAACTAGCTTCGATCGTCCTCGATCATAAAAGCGAAACAAGATTAAATCAAGTTAGGATTGCACAACATCATCAAATGAGTCACTCCTGTTTTATCTCAGAAAATAAAAGCACAATAGGTCGAGATCGTCATCAACTAATGAATGATTCAGGCAAAACACGAAACATGAAGTGATAGTTCGTAATCATATCACAGCAACAAAGATATTTCTAGAATTCTAATACGTATCACTCAACAACTCTCACATGGATCGCTCAAGTCACTCAAAGTGTTTTATGCGATATGTATCAAAACGCTCGATTCACGACATAGAAAGATATTACTCTAAGCTTGCAAACATATCACGTCGCAATCACTTAGCTAGAAGTCATGCACGAATCACAGGGTCTTTTATCAACGGTTGTAATGGGGCTTGGGTTAAAGAGGTATGTCATATAGGATAGTTGAGCTAAAAGAATCAAGCATATTAATCACTGAATCGCTCTTCTCATATTCTTCTCACTTTGCTCATGCCGGTGTTTATTGATTTTTCAGTTTTTTTTTTTTTCATCTAAGCCCTTCTTCTCTTGTTTTCAGAATGAGAGATTATCGCAGGAAGGGTTCTTAGTACTTTTTTTTCTATATATAGATACAATGCTCCTCTTCTTTCAATCCTTTTAAGGATGATAGATTATCGATGGAGGAGTTCATAGCTCGCTTTTTTTTTTGGTGCACCGACGTAGCATTTCTTGCTCCTCTCCCACCAAACGATCAGTAAATAACACGTTGATAGCGGGTAGTAAGGCTAAATATGAGGCTACCATGGCTTAATATCCAGGCTCCATATCAATAAATAAGTCAAATAAGGCTCAAAGGGGCTCACTAAGTGATAAACATGTAAGGCATGGAGATATTTTGGCCAGTGACTCAATCCTAGGTGCCCTTCTCATTTTCGCGCATAAAATCCACGTAGTAATGTTGACATGCATAACAGAGCAAGTTCAAAAATATTCAGTCCATGTGTGACACTCATGAAAAACACATTGAGCATGTAAAGAGTTGCTCTAATAATCTTTTCTGAAGGCTCAAAAACTCACATATAACGCTGAATTTGTGTATCATGATACGCATTATCTTCCTAAAGCAATCAATGTAGCCAGATAGTCATGCTAATATCAAAACACATAACATGTCAGACTTTCACATTCAACTCGTTGAATCCTATCACGACACAAAATTTAAAAAATTTGATCACAGACACGAGCTTTCACAGATGATGTTCCAATATCAACTTTCATCAATCAATACATCGATACCTAAACATGTGAGCATATAAACCTAGCATGTGTCAACCCAGCCCCAAACTAAATAGCACATTGTCCTCAATGTGTAGAAATTAAAGCAAAGAAAGAGTTTAAGTGACACTACCCTGAATAATGTGTTGATCGATGTAGGTGGGACGTAAGAAGACTTTGGTTGCTCCACAGTAAACGAGCTACCTCTTTGTGACGGACCACCCCCAAACTAGCTACGATCCTGTGAGGAAACATGACTAAACGAACACCATGATAACGAATTCTAGATATATAAAAGATAAAATAGGACTGAAATAATAAATATGCATCGATAATACTTGGGTTGCCTCCCAAGAAGCGCTATTTTTATAGTCGTTAGCTCGACTCCTGTTCGTGTTGACAGTCCACGATTCTGTATGATCAGTAGAAGTACTGAACATCTTGATTTTGCCTTTTTGAAGAGAAGTTTGATCTCGCAATGGTATAACTTCGTGTGGTTGCAATCTTTAAACTCTCTCCATATGTCGACTTTCGAATCCCAAATAATGTCAACATCCATGATCATCGGTGTCTTAGTGAATTCCTCCGTGATTAGGCCAGCTGAGTGATCAGGTGACATCATAAAAGCTCGTAGAATCGGATCGAAAATCTCTGGCTCCATCTTTCTTTTCTCCATAATATTATATGCTGCGAATTCCTCACATCTTGTCACATGCTCACTAGTTTCGACGTCCCAAATTTTAAAGCTATTGCACCACTCGATTTCGACGACAGTCTTATCGCTTGGGAAAATATGCTCGGTTATTTCTTGATGAGGTATGCAATCTGACTCAGATTCTTCGTAAGAATATCCTCAATAAATTCTGGAAGACTCGAGTTTGCTGGAACGGGATCTACAGTAGCCTCTGCGGGTTGATCGGCTTTTTCTTGCTCGATCTCATCTTCAACTTCATTTGGTTCCAGCACCAGATCTATCGCCATTTCATAATTCATCTGAATGTCTTTCAAATTCTCTCTTGGATTTGTTTTGGTGTTACTCGGAAGTTCAGATACCGTATTTTTGAGCTTTTCCATTTTGGCCATCAAACTCAGCATCGTAGTCTCTATATTATGGAGTCGCTCGTCTGATTGGCGATTTTGATCTCCTTGCATTTTCACCATCTTCTCGAATACTATCTCCCAAGCGGCTTTCTCTTTTTGAGGTGGTGAAATATAATCAGTCGAGAGATAATCTGAATGGTTGCCATCATCTAAGTAATACTGATCATCCCAGTTTTGCGTATTTTCTGCATAGCGAGCTGGAAAGTGATTATTCTGCTCTTGCCCACCATACCATGATCCTGGAGGCTTCTACTGATTGTATTTGCAATGACTAGTGAGATGCTGACATCCACAAAAATCCCACTCTAGTTCATCATCAAATATTGCATAGGATTCGGGCAAATATCGTGAGTACCGCTGCATCGTCTTTCCTGCAAAACACAAATGAGAAAGATGAGAGTATCACAATAAAAATAAAAATAATAAATATAATAATAATAATAGTAATAATAAAGTCTAAACGAAAAATAAGAATAAATCCTAAAATTAATAATACCGATGTCCCCGGCAACGGCGCCAAAAACTTGACACGCTCGAATACTAGCAAGTGTACTAGGTCGTGCAAGTAGTAAAACGGACGAAGTCCGAGTATCGATCCACGAAGACAGCTCGATTAATTTTAAGAAAATATTCTTAATCCTAATTTAGACTAAAATATATTTTTCTGATTTTTTAAAGATTTGATTAACGATGAATTAAAAGAGAACGCAAATAAGAAAAAAAAAGTATATAAAGATAATGGTTTGAAAATCAATAAGCGACAACGTGATCAAGACACATGCTCGGCACAAATTACTCCTACGTCGTCATGCAATCGATTATATCTAATCAACATGAATCTAAGTCCAGGTAAAATTTCCTAAAACAATTGCTACTAGTTTGTCCCGCAATAGCGATCATATGCGATCGAGAACCAATCCCTATATGTCTATATGACTGTAGTTTCTACGCATGCATTCAATCTCTGTGAAATTCCCCGAGTTTAGACGCTTTCGGCGCCTAAGATCTCAGAAACCACACATACGAAACCGAATTCCATGTATGGTCGGTTTTACGCAGTGGTGTTCGATGCTTATTGTTCTAATTGGTCTAATAACTTTGTCCGTCTCATAAACTAATCAAAAATCATGCATATGTTGATCAGGCACACACAAGCATTAAAATCAAGCAAAGAACACGTAACATGACTCATACGATTAAATAAAACACGAATAGCCTTAATACGTAGTAATAATTCAGCCTAACACGGTCTTAGTCACAAAAGAACTTAGCCTAGCATATTAATAAACGAAATCAACAACGAATCAAAAGAAAACATTGTTGAAAACGAAATATTAAAGGTATAGAGATAGAATTCGTCCCCCACGATGTCGAGTCGTCGAGATCTCCTCGAAGTTTCCCGTCGTGTTATCTCGGCCGTCGATTTCTGATTTCAGCCGCCTCTCAGCCGACTGCTCGTGTGCGTGACGTTCCAACCTCAAGGTTAAGGTGTGTGCTTGGCTGCTCTTTCGTGAGGGTGAGAGCGAGAGCTGCTTGGAGGTGGCTGCTTTTGGTGAGGCAGCAAGAGGGCAGCGTGAGGTGAGGCAACCGTGTGGTGAGAGCTGCGTGCTTGCTTGATGTGGGAGATGCTTGCTTCGAGAGGTGGCTGCTTGGAGGTGAGTCAGCGTGCGGCCGAGAGGTTGTTGGTTGGTTGCTCTGCCCCAATTCTACGCTTGGAGGTGAGGCAGCGTGCGGCCGAGAGGTTGTTGGTTGGTTGCTCTGCCCCAATTCTACGTGTGTGTGACCTTGAGCGTGTGTGAGGTGGCAGCCGTCAGGGTGATATTAGGGTTGAGAGTTGCCCTTTTATGGGAGATTACATGAGATCCTTCTTTAATGTGTGTATCCTTGGACCTTGATATGGAAACTATCCTCTTCTTGATTTAAAGAAATAAGGATCCTGCACTTTATTCTCTCATCTTCTCCTTCCATGTTTACAGCATTTCCATATTTCACTAATTGGTAAATTACAAAGCTGCTCCAATACTCCTAAAAATTACAAAAGGACCCACAAGACTCCCAAAATGATCATAACTCTCCGTTTTTTCTTGCTTTTGCTCCAATATCTATCAAATAAGAAATAACACGCAAACATAATATATACGGGAATATTTAAATAGAAAACGACCAAATATGCCAATTTACGGGTATAAATATCACATAATATCCTAACTTATCACATGTGATGAACATTTTCTTGGATGATTAAATTAACTTATCCCCATCTTTTTATATATCATTGATAAATTTAGGGGGAGCTTTATTTGTTTTTGAAAGGGTGAGAAATATGTTAGTTTATCTTCGCTCTTGTCTAAACATAATCATGAAAGTTCTTCCTCAATGTGTGGGATACAAAAGATAGAGTGAACAACAATGTTCAAGCCCACACACACCTCACTCACACAATAGAGAGATGAACGACATAGATTAGTTGAGTGAGAGTCTTAGCACAAAGACGTAAAACTATGTGTTTGTAGTATTCGCACAAAGACGTAAAACAAGTGCTCTTAGCATAGAGACTTTAAAGATGTGAGCGGATTGTGAGGTTGCGGCCTACAATCATAGATCGGTTAGCCTTGCGGGTTAACCGTGGGGATGCTAGGAGTTTAGTTAGCGACAAATAACTTAGAGAGTTATAGTTGTGTAAGTCTAGCTAAGAAAGGTTGTATGCCGGTGTGTATAAATCGAGTCTTCTACTGATACCTTCCTGCTGGGAAGAAGGGAGACGTAGGAGACATCTGCTCCGAACTTCCATAAATAAGTTCTGTATCCAAGCTCAAACCGCAACACACACACACATCACAGTTCACTACACGAATCGGTTTGAATTCTGCATCAACCGGTCAGTGAGATTCAATAGAAAAGCAAAAAATCACTAAGTATTTATTCACCTCCCCCTCCCCCTCTAAACACCCTCACTTGTCCTAACAAGTGGGATCAGAGCGGGTTGTTCTTGAAAATACATTTAAATCGCTTTAGGTTCGAAAAATCATTTTTAAAATCACGTTTAACACATATATGCAAAGTTGGAATTTATGGCAGATTGCAGCAGTTTTAGGAGAAATCAAATAACGTTGTGTTCAGATATACAAATTCCGGTCTGCAAGTTTTTCTGCAAACTAGACAGGTTAGACGGTCGCAACGGTATAAGATTCGCGGTCTAGTTCCTCCAGGAGAAAAGCAGTTTACTCGCCGAAATTTAGCGCGTCGTCGATTGCAGCAACTTCACGAGAAATGGAATAAATTCGTTCTCAGATGTCCAAATTCCGGTCTGCAAATTTTTCTGGAAACTAGACTTGTAGACGGTCATAACGGTATAAGAAATCAGTTTATTCGTTGAAGTTTAGACTACTGCGCTGGCCCAGTTTGATGCCTTAAACTTATGCATGTGTTGAAATTTTCTTAGATGATTAAATTAATTTATCCCCATCTTTTTATATATAATTGATAAATTTAGGAGGAGCTTTATTTGTCTTTGAAAGGGGGAGAAATATGTTAGTTTATCTACGCACTTGTGATTAAAGTTTTGTGTTAATCAAAAAGGGGGAGATTGTTCGATTTAAATATCTAGCAATTTGATTTTGATGAACACAAAACTTATTATTTTATTACTAACATATTTAATCAAGTGTGCAGATGAGCTCGGTTCGAAAAATAGATATCAAATATGAGTTCAGCGCGAAAAACCGGACCGGTCAATATTGGTCAACGCCGGTACGAGACTAGTACCGGTACCGCACTGATCTGGACTGGTCTGGACTGTACTGGTCGGTCTGGACTGGTCGGCCTAGACTGGACAGGTCGGTTTCGGTCTGGACTGGTCGGTCTGGACTGTACTGGTCCGTTTCGGTCTGGACTGGTCGGTTTGGACTGGTACTGGACTGGTCAACCAAATCCTGGACTGGTGTACAAGTCCTTACAACACAAGGTACAAACCAGTTAAGCAGACAACTTTGACCAGCGTTGACCAGAAGCTTTCGACGGCTCTTTTAATGTGTCTTAACAAATATCTCAAGTTGGGAAGCTATAAATAAAGACCAAGAACAACAGAATAGATTAAGGTTCCAGAGACAACATGAACACATTCAAAGAGAGATCCAAGAGAGAAAAACACGATCAAATAGCTTAATCATGAGAGTTCTTCCTCAATGTGTGGGATACAAAAGATAGAGTGAACAACAATGTCCAAGCCCACATACACCTCACTCACACAATAGAGAGATGAACGACATAGATTAATTGAGTGAGAGTCTTAGCACAAAGATGTAAAACTATGTGTTTGTAGTCTTCGTACAAAGACGTAAAATAAGTGCTTATAGTCTTAGCATAGAGACTTTAAAGATGTGAGCGGATTATGAGGTTGTGGCCTACAATCATAGATCGATTAGACTTGCGGGGTAACCGTGGTGGTACTAGGAGTTTAGTTAGCGGAATATAACTTAAAGAGTTATAGTTGTGCAAGTCTAGCTAAGAAATGTTGTATACCGGTGTGTATAAACCGAGTCTTCTAGTGATACCTCCTGCTGGGAAGAAGGGAGACGTAGGAGACATTTGCTCCAAACTTCCATAATCAAGTTCTGTGTCCAAGCTCAAATCGCAATACACACACACATCACAGTTCACTACACGAACCGATTTGAATTCTGCATCAACCGGTCAGTGAGATTCAATAGAAAAGTAAAAAATTGCTAAGTGTTTATTCACCCCCCCCCCCCCCCCTCCCCCCATCCCTCTAAACACCCTTACTGGTCCTAACAAGTGGTATCAGAGCGGGTTGTTCTTAAAAATGCATTTAAATCGCTTTAGGTTCGAAAAATCATTTTTAAAATCATGTTTAACACATATATGCAAAGTTGGAATTTCTGGCAGATTGCAGCAGTTTCGGGAGAAATCGAATAACATTGTACTCAAATATCCAAATTCTGGTCTGCAAGTTTTGCTGCAAACTAGACTCGTAAACGGTCGCAGCGGTATAAGATTCGCGATCTAGTTCTGACAGGAGAAAAGTAGTTTATTCGCCGAATTTCAGCGCGTCGTTGATTGCAGCAACTTCACGAGAAATGTATTAAATTCGTGCTCAAATGTCCAAATTCCGGTCTGCAAATTTTTCTGGAAACTAGACTTGTAGATGGTCATAACGATATAAATTTTTATGTCTAGTATTTTCCAGAAGAAATCAGTTTATTCGTTGAAATTTAGACTATTGTGCTGCCCCGGTTTAAAGCTTAAACTTATGCATGTGTTGAACATTTTCTTGGATGATTAAATTAAGTTATCCCCATCTTTATATATATCATTGATAAATTTAGGGGGAGCTTTATTTGTTTTTGAAAGGGTGAGAAATGTGTTAGTTTATCTTCGCTCTTGTGATTAAAGTTTTGTGTTAATAAAAAAAGGGAGAGATTGTTGGATTTAAATATCTAGCGATTTGATTTTCATGAACACAAAACTTATTATTTTGTTACTAATATATTTAATCAAGTGTGCAGATGAGCTCGGTTAAAAAAATAGATATCAAATATGAGTTCAGCGCGAAAAATCGGACCGGTCAATATTGGTCAACGACCGGTCAACGCCGGTACGAGACTGGTACCGGTACCGGATTGGTCTAGACTGTCTGGACTGGTCGGTCTCCATCTGGGCTGGACTGGTCGGTTTCGGTCTGGACTGGTACTGGACTGGTCAACCAAATCCTGCACTGGTGTACAAGCCCTTACAACACAAGATACAAACCAGTTAAGCAGACAACTTTGACCAGAGTTGACCAGAAGCTTCCGAGGGCTCATTTAATGTGTCTAACGGCTATATCAAGTTGGGAAGCTATAAATAAAGACCAAGAATAGCAGAATAGATCAAGGATCAAAGAGACAACATGAACACATTCAAAGAGAGATCCAAGATAGAAAAACAAGATCAACTAGCATAGTCATGAAAGTTCTTCCTCAATTTGTGGGATACAAAAGATAGAATGAACAATAATGTTCAAGCCCACACACACCTCACTCACATAATAGACAGATGAACGACATAGATTAGTTGAGTGAGAGTCTTAGCAAAAAGACGTAAAACTATGTGTTTGTAGTCTTCACACAAAGACGTAGAACAAGTGCTTATAGTCTTAGCATATAGACTTTAAATATGTGAGCGGATCGTGAGGTTGCGGCCTACAATCATAATCGATTAGACTTGCGGGGTAACCGTGGTGGTACTAGGAGTTTAGTTAGCGGAATATAACTTAGAGAGTTATGGTTGTGTAAGTCTAGCTAAGAAAGGTTGTATACCGGTGTGTATAAACCGAGTCTTCTAGTGATACCTTCCTGCTGGGAAGAAGGGAGACGTAGGAGACATTTGCTCCAAAATTCCACACACAAGTTCTGTGTCCAAGCTCAAACCGCAATACACACACATCACAGTTCACTACTCGAATCGGTTTGAATTCTGCATCAACCGGTCAGTGAGATTGAGTAAAAAAGCGAAAAATCGCTAAGTATTTATTCACCCCCCCCCCACCTCTAAACACCCTTAGTGGTCCTAACAAGTGGTATCAGAGCGGGTTGTTCTTAAAAATGCATTTAAATCGCTTTGGGTTCGAAAAATCATTTTTAAAATCACGTTTAACACATATATTCAAAGTTGGAATTTATGGCAGATTGCAGCTATTTTGGGAGAAATCGAATAATGTTGTGCTCATATATCCAAATTCCGGTCTGCAAGTTTTGCTGCAAACTAGAGTCGTAGACGGTCGCAACGGTTAAGATTCGCAGTCTAGTTCTGCCAGGAGAAAAGTAGTTTATTCACCGAAATTCAGCGAGTTGTCGATTGCAGCAACTTCACGAGAAATGGAATAAATGCGTGCTCAGATGTCCAAATTCCAGTCTGTAAATTTTTCTGGAAACTAGACTCGAAGACGGTAATAACGGTATAAATTTTTCTGTCTAGTATTTTCCAGAAGAAATCAGTTTATTCGTTGAAGTTTAGACTACTGTGCTGCCCAGGGTTTGAAGCCTTAAAAAGATGCATGTGTTGAACGTTTTTTTGGATGATTAAATTAACTTATCCCCATCGTTTTATATATCATTAATAAATTTAGGGGGAGATATATTTGTTTTTGAAAGAGGGAGAAATGTGTTAGTTTATCTACGCTCTTGTGATTAAAGTTTTGTGTTAATAAAAAAGGGGGAGATTGTTGGATTTAAATATATATCAATTTGATTTTGATGAACACAAAACTTATTCTTTTATTACTAATATATTTAATCAAGTGTGCAGATGAGCTCGGTTCGAAAAACAGATATCAAATGTGAGTTCAGCGCGAAATATCGGACCGGTCAATATTGGTCAACGCCGGTACGAGACTGGTACCGGTATCGGATTGGTCGGTCTGGACTGGACTGGTCCGTTTCGGTCAGGACTGCTACTGGACTAATGTACAAGCCCTTACAACACAAGGTACAAACCAGTTAAGCAGACAACTTTGACCAGAGTTGACCAGAAGCTTCCAACGGCTCATTTAATGTGTCTAACGGCTATATCAAGTTGGGAAGCTATAAATAAAGACCAAGAATAGCAGAATAGATCAAGGATCAAAGAGACAACATGAACACATTCAAAGAGAGATCCAAGAGAGAAGAACAAGATCAAATAGCATAGTCATGAAAGTTCTTCCTAAATTTGTGGGATACAAAAGATAGAATGAACAATAATGTTCAAGCCCACACACACCTCACTCACACAATAGAGAGATGAACGGCATAGATTAGTTGAGTGAGAGTCTTAGCACAAAGACGTAAAACTATGTGTTTGTAGTCTTCACACAAAGTGAGACGACCCCACTTTTTAATAAAGGATAATTGGCGGATTTTCCGCAACGAAAGCCGCGGAAAGCTCATTTTAAAAAAACAAAATAGTATATTATACAATATATAAAAGAGTTGTTTTACAAAGGTCTTTACAACGGGCCGAAACCCCAAAATATCAAAATAATCCTACGCCTCCACAGGTCGCGTCCCATGTACTGCATCCGCCCCCAAAAGCCCGTGGAGTCACCGCCACCAGTCGTCTACTCATTAGTACCTATAAAACACGTAACCCTGAGCAAAAATGCCCAGTAGGTGAACACAAAATAATGCAATGCATGCGTGCACATGTCCCCAAATCTCAATATCTCACATGACAAATGCACGCTCATTTTCTCGTATCTCAATAAATCAGGGCCCTAGGTTAGACTCGTCACCTCGCGCGTAATACCACATCAATCATCCGGTCACACAGACTCGGAAAT
Source organism: Lindernia subracemosa (assembly GCA_028392965.1). Classification (NCBI taxonomy): domain Eukaryota; kingdom Viridiplantae; phylum Streptophyta; class Magnoliopsida; order Lamiales; family Linderniaceae; genus Vandellia; species Vandellia subracemosa. The sequence goes on from JAQPCC010000077.1 coordinate 217,917, forward strand.
CACATCTCATGGCGGTGGGCACCCCGAGTCGCGTTTTCACGCTGTACCCGGGTAGATAGATCGATCACGTCTATCTCCCGCCTAATCTCATCTCCTGACGGTGGGCACCCCGAGTTGCGCCCCCACGCTGTACCCGGGTAGATAGATCGATCACGTCTATCTCCCGTCAAGTCGAGCCATCCTACGACGGTGGGCACCTCAGGTTGCTCAAGCCTGAGTAGACAGATCGATCACGTCTGTCTCCCGTCAGGTGCACCTACGAGTCTTAACCTCACTTATCACTGCCAAAGAAAGGCATACACTCCCCCATCGCACAAATGCGATCATTACTCTCGTCATGACTTATTGTGAATGTATGCACAACAAATCCTAAGCCATATTTCGTATATATGAACAACACCAAAATTATTAAATCATACATCTAAATCATATCCTCAAAATCTCAAAAATACTTTATATTAAAATATTTGGGTTGAAATTTGGACTAAGACTCAAAGTATTCCCACCAGGCCCGTGAAAAGCCCACTAAAAGTTGACCTGGCGAAAAGTTTTCTAAGTGGCGAAAAGTTTTAACCTCATGAAAAGTGGCGAAAAGCTTTGGTTCGCGAAAAACCTTTTTATTTTGAACAGTGACTAGCGAAAAGCTCAATTCGTGAACAATAAGTGGCGAAAAGCTTTGGTTCGCGAAACCTAATGAAGAGTGCCGAAAAGCTTTGGTTCGCGAAAAACCTTTTTATTTTGAACAGTGACTAGCGAAAAGCTCAATTCGTGAACAATAAGTGGCGAAAAGTTTTGTTCGTGAACACTAAGTGGCGAAAAGCTCAGTTCGTGAACACTAAGTGGCGAAAAGCTCAGTTCGCGAACAATAAGTGGCGAAAAGCCTCTTTTAGGTAGCGAAAACCTATCTCATGCTGCGAAAACCTAATTCAAGTCGCGAAAACAAAATTTTGAACAGTAACTTAGATGAAAAATCCTTTTCAGTGCAAAACCCTAATTATATATATATAAACTTCATAATATTTCCAGAAAACATGAATATAAACACGCACAGCTAAAGAAAACCCATATTTTGGGTTTAAAACAACATCATATAACACACAAAGCAGCTTATGAATTTTAAAAGGAAACTTGGTGATCCTTTCACCATGAATATTAAAGCTGTTAAGAACGATTTTTCGGGGTTGTAGGTTTCACCTACCTCACGTCCTAGCTATCTTACGAATTTTCTGGACTGTTGTTTGCTAGAAATCCTTCTGCCAGGTTACTTCTTTCTTCCCTTGTTTGTCTCTACTTGGCTTGAATAATAAGAGATCAGTTTTCCTTTGTAGTTTGTTTTATACTAAGCATGTAGATGAGTTATGGGCAACGTGTCTTTCCCCCCCATGTGAAGAAAACTTTTCTTTATTGTAAAGAAACTGGGCCATTGGGCCGTTAGGCCCTTTGGTTCCGATTATTTTTCAGCCCATCCTTTTTCCCTTCTTTATCGGTGTAGGTTCCAGATTTAACATCCAACGAATTAAGATGAACTTGAACTTGAGAATTAAGATCGATTGACTCACCTTTGTAATTAGCGCGCGGAAGCAATAGATAATCATCAATCAATCTTCATTTAATCCAATAGCTTTCTCTACAAGCAATCCATATACCTCTCCACAATTAAGTCTAATCTACTGTGATGAAGAGAGAGATATTAAAATGAGAGAGAGCCTCGCTCAAGGTGTGCTCAAGTTGTGTGTAAAATACACACACTTGCCTTATATATACCAAAGCATACTTTGGTATATATCACATCAGTCCCTATTTATCATAAACTACAATTTGGTCCCTAGACAAAGATAACATGACATTTGAGCACTAGAAATGGATTCCTAACAATCTCCCCCTTAGTGTTCAAATGTCATTGGAGCGCCAATAGTTTTTGTCTTTAATGATCTTCAGTCTTCATCCTCTATTGAACACAAGAAAGGATTCCTAACAATCTCCCCCTTTGTGTTCAATTGTGGATTAGACACGTTCTTCGTTGCTTCTTGAAGAAAAGGTTGAGGGCTTCTGGAGAATCTTCTTTCTCCCCCTATGTACATGCTCCCCCTTTCTTCTTTGCAACTTTGAATTTTTATCACCTTCTTGCATAGATCAGAGTTGTGCAGATCTAAGGACATTGACTCTTCGTTTATGCTTATGCCATGGAGAGAGGTCGTGTTTGTTGTGGTTCAGCACGTGCGGTGTAAGCTCGGCTTCTTTAATGATATCACGTGCTTTGCCTCCTTGATATACTTCTCCCCCTCATGGCGATTCAATTGTATCGTCATGCCTACGGATCAAGGTGATTCCTCGTGTAAGTGCGGAGCGTGTTGATGTTGAAGTCCGGATGAAGTAACCTGAAAACGGGACCGACGACCAATCATCGTGAGACATCCCTAGATGTCACTCTTGGTCGTTGATGCAAAGTCACAAAGACTTGCATTTGAAGGGACTACGGGGCCACATAGGCAACCCGTTGACATCGTTCTAGAGTCGTGCTCCAGAAGATGGCCTGCTACCGTTGTTGTTTTGATGTTGCAACGGCAGGACTTCCTTCTGATCATAGAAGCACATTTGTCAGAAATGTGTCTACAGAAGTTCGGGCTAGGTCACATAGACCTGCATAGTATGTGTAAAAATAATGTATGTGTCCTAAAAAAAATAGAAAACTTTTTAGGCTATGGGACACACTAGACGTTTAAGTGCATAGAATAAAGTCGTGGTGTGGGGCTGTGGACCACTAGATTCAATATCTCCCGCTTCAAAGTGAAACGGTGATAGCATATGCGGTTCCCCGTGAGATATTGAAGAGCTTTCTTTAGGGAGACAAATGAGTAGCTAGGAAGGGTTGTGCATGCGCCTTTGGACCCGATGAGGCGTCTTCTACCCGGGATCTGAAAAATCAGTCATGTACCTATAATGGTTATGGCCCGGATAGTTTGTGGTTGAGGTGTAATGATTATATCGTGATTCGCTCAAAACCCTCGCATACACTCGGGGTTGTTCCTGGGATAGGTACAGTTTGGGATTAACTGAACCATGGGAACAGGTATGTGAACACCTCTTTTTGTGTCTTTGCGCTTTTTGGGTTGAGGTAGCACTCCCCGTCAAAGTACGAAAGTTGTCTTCAGGGATCCCCCTTTTTTTAAGCTCTTGCGCCGTTTTAGGTAACTCTCCCCCTAAAATGGTGCGCTTGTAACAATATGATGCCCCTGCTCCCCCTAAATAAATGCGTTTTTTGAGGATTGCATATTACAAAGATCAAGCGCCCTTTATACATGGAGTAACACTCCCCCTTAAATGTGCCTTCTGCACTCATAAGTATCACTCCCCCTAAACCATATACGCTTGTTATATGAGAACTATAGTAATGTGCTCTTTTGAAGTTCATGCGCCTTGTCTATCTGTCTATCCACTCCCCATCTAAATATATAAAGAATGTAAAGACGACATAGACAAATTTTTAGGTAATAAGAATGATACATTAGACTTCCTTTAAAACTCAATACTAAAGATGAAGTCTAATATCTAGGACAGTAATGTACCTATTTTGACAATGAAATTCAAGTCATCTTCTTTTAGCAATGAAGCTCAGAGTTTTTTTTTTTTTTTTTTTTTTTTTTTTGGCCTTCTTTTTCTTTTTCTTTTTTTTTATTTTGATGGCCTTCCTTTTTTTTTTTTTTTTTATCTCTTTTTCAGGCCTATATATATTTATATATATATATTTATATATGTATATATTTTCTTTTTAAAGGAATTGGCGAAAACTAAAAAAATTTATAATGTGGCGAAAACAATTAGCGAAAAGAAAAGGTTCTCGCTAAAAAAAAATTCGCTGAGTGTTGGCGAAAAGTAAAAGTTTTCGCTAAAAATGTTTTCGCTGAAATAGTTAGCGAAAAGTTTAAGGTTTTCGCTAGACTTTTCAGCGAAAAGTTTTTTTTTTTTATTATTTATTATTATTTTTTATTATACCTATATATATATATATTTATATATAAAAAAAATGGCGAAAACAGTTAGCGAAAAGAGAAGGTTTTCGCTGAAAACTGTTTTCGCTGAAATAGTGAGCGAAAAGTTAGCGAAAAGTTTTTTTTTTTTTTTTATTTTTTTTTTTAATGTAAAATCTAAAAAAAATATTTATTTATATAGTATGATTGCTCACATTTCATACCGATCACGGGTGTGGAGCAATCTCGAATACCACACGTGTCGGGAATTGGTGGTTGCCTGCAGCTCATATCGATTATGCGTGTGAAGCATCCCGAGGACCTACGCATAATCGGGATCCTGCAAAACAAATTAGCGGGACTTTGGTACCCATTTTTGGACGGGTCCCCCCTGATTAGCAGTAATCTTATAAAGCTCATAAGGTTCAAATTTGGAATTAAAATTAGCAGATAAAGTAGTCATAGGAAGTCACGTTTGTTTAGGACTACTTATTTCCATTTCTAGCTTAGGTTTCCAAATTTGTACCGTTCTGAAATTATCATTTTTAGCACGGGTGAATGTGTGTCTATTGTTAGTTGAGAAAATTTTCCCTTTCGCCAGTCGTTGAAGATGTTTTTCAGATTTGACTTTGACTGGGTACTTGAGATAGGAATACGAACTAATAGAATCAATAGCATTCAATATAGAATTGTCGTATTTCCTATTAGGAAGAATCACATCATTCACATAGGTGTTTTCATAAAATGAGTTACTTTTATTTGTCAGACAATTATTATTTTTGGATATTTCAGTTTTAGTCATTCGTGGTGTTTTCTTATTCTGTTTTGGAGATATGTTTTTTAATGGTTCGCTTTTAACAGAGTAAGAAGTTGAGGTTGCGCCTATTTTGTAGGAATTTTTGAGAAATGTATTCTCCTTTTGAAGTTCATCAATTTTAGCTTGAAACCCTTTTTGCTGCGATTCCAGAAGAGAATTTAACTCGGCAATTTTGCGTTCGGTTTCTGGATTTTCACAATTAAATTCGGGTTTTATAGTTTGTATAGAATGTTCCTTTTTGATAGGCATTGTCTCATTTGTTTGAGTGGATTTATTTTGAGACAATTTTAGCTCAGTTTCTTTCTTTGCAATAAGTATTTCGAGTTCTTTATTTTTAATGCGTAATTTATTGCATTCTTCTGAAAGACATTTATTCTGAGCTTGATGATTTTTAATTTCTTCTTTATAGGCAGCTATGTTTGTTATTAATTCAGATATGTTCGGTTCATTATTTTCTGCCTTAAATTTTAATTTCACAAGCTCATCTTTAGCATTGGTCAATTGACATTCAAGACTAGCTTCAACTTCTATATGTTTTCTTAGAACACGCTCGTTATTAGCTAGCCTTGCTTCTAATTTATTGATCATTTCCTTTTCATTGTTTGTGGATGAGAATTTTTGTAAAAGTCCTTGTTTTTCTTCCTCGCACGCAGACAAAGTAGTTTTTAATTCACATATTTTTGTTTCTTGTGAGTCTGCCTTAGTTGTTAAACTTATTATTTTTTCATTTGCACTATCTAAGCATCTCCTAAGATTATCTTCTTCTAATAAATGATTTCTTAGGATACGCTCATTATTTGCGAGTTTATCTTCTAGCTCTTTTATAATCTTTTGTTCATGAGAATTGTTAGGTTCTATAATTTCAGATTGTATTCTCTTATGTTTTGAGCTTGAAGTTTTTGAGCTTGTTGAGGAAGATGAAGAAGATAAAGACTTTTTCTTATGATGTATTTTATTTAATAATTTTTCAATTAGATCTAGGTTGTGTTTGATTTCTTTAAGTTCTAGATCATTTTCGCTTAAGTAATTATCCATTTTATCTTTTCAGTTCAGACCAATTAATTTTGCAAATTATAATTGGTATAGAATGTTGGAAATTTTAATTTTGACTAATTTCGAATAGTTCTCCAATATTAGCGTTTCAGCTCAAAAACCAATATTAAGTTCACAGATATTGTATTGGTTTTATAGAATGTTGGAAATTTTAATTTTGACTCAAAATATGTTGGATGTTATATTGATCGTCTTGTTTTGTTGATTAAAAAAAATATTGACTTAAAGTCTTAGCTGATTTATTTTGATTTTCAATTTATTTTGACTTTTAGTCAACTTATGCTATGTTTTCGTATTGAAATAATTTTCGGAAGTTTTAGGTATCAAATATTTTTTTTTTTAAATGATTTTAAAAAAAACTTGTACTGAGAATAATTTTTTTTGTACCGAAAAATTTTACCAGTCTAAAAAAAATTTTCGTTTACACGAAACTTTTTCGTATGCACCAGGAACCTATATAAAGTACGTACAAAAAAAATCTCAAAGTGAAAAATAAATTTTATTTTATTTTATTTTATTTTTTTTGCTACCTAAAACCGTCGAAAGCTTTGTGAACAGTATGTGGCGAAAACTTTCGAGGTTTTTGCTGAAACAGTATAGTGAAAAGATTTAAGTTTTCGCTGCCCACTGTTGTCGCTATGTATGAACTTTTCGCTAAGAAATGTAGCGAAAAGTTTAGGTTTTCGCTAAAATGAAGTTTTCGCTGGAACAGTATATAGCGAAAAGCTTTGAGGTTTTCGCGAAGTGGTGAAAAGTTCTATGTTTTCGCTAAGAAGTCTAGCGAAAAGCTTAGGTTTTCGCTGAAACAGTATGTAGCGAAAAGCTTTGAGGTTTTCGCTAAGTGGCGAAAAGATTAGGTTTTCGCTAAGTTGTGAACTCTAAAACTTCTCGTGTGAACAGTGTTTGGCGAAAAGTTTTAAGTTTTCGCTGGCCACTGGTTTCCCTAGGAATGAACTTTTCGCTAAGAAATGTAGCGAAAAGTTTAGGTTTTCGCTGAAACAGTATATATAGCGAAAAGTTATAGGTTTTCGCTGAGTGTCTGGCGAAAACTTTTGAGGTTTTCGCTGAAACAGTATATGGCGAAAAGCTTTAAGGTTTTCGCCAATAAATCTAGCGAAAACTGGTTTTCGCTGAAAAGGTTTGGTTTTCGCTAATAAGTCAAATCAGCTAAAAAACACGTAATTAAACAAGTAAACACCGATTTAGCTTATAAAATACTAGTTTATGTAGCGAAAACCGCTGTTCATGTAGCGAAAACAGCAGTTCAACTGGCGAAAACAGCTGTTCAACTGGCGAAAACTGCCATTCATCTGGCGAAAACCAGCAAACTGTCCTATTTTTCACTCAAATCCTAATTTCTGCTTAATCAGAACACAATTATCGAACAATAGGCATCGACGCAGCTTACCTATCACTCGATTAACACAATTAACACTGGATTAACACAGAAATCAGGCGAAAATCAGATAGAACAGTGTCGAACCAAAGTCACTTCAAACATCAGCGATTCAACTCAAATCAGCAAATTAAGCTCAATCAAAGCAGATTTAACACAGAATCAACAAACAAGTTTGCTCTGATACCAATTGTAGGTTCCAGATTTAACATCCAACGAATTAAGATGAACTTGAACTTGAGAATTAAGATCGATTGACTCACCTTTGTAATTAGCGCGCGGAAGCAATAGATAATCATCAATCAATCTTCATTTAATCCAATAGCTTTCTCTACAAGCAATCCATATACCTCTCCACAATTAAGCCTAATCTACTGTGATGAAGAGAGAGATATTAAAATGAGAGAGAGCCTCGCTCAAGGTGTGCTCAAGTTGTGTGTAAAATACACACACTTGCCCTATATATACCAAAGCATACTTTGGTATATATCACATCAGTCCCTACTTATCATAAACTACAATTTGGTCCCTAGACAAAGATAACATGACATTTGAGCACTAGAAATGGATTCCTAACAATCGTGTTTGGGCCCAACTATTATTTGGGCTCAATTGCACAAGATCGGGTTTGCCCAAAATTAACTTCATTATGTGTAATCCCCGTATTAAGATTTTACGGGTATTACACAAAGACGTAGAACAAGTGCTTATTGTCTTAGCATAGAGACTTTAAAGATGTGAGCGGATCGTGGGGTTGCGGCCTACAATCATAGATCGATTAGACTTGCGGGGTAACCGTGGTGGTACTAGGAGTTTAGTTAGCGGAATATAACTTAGAGAGTTATGGTTGTGTAAGTCTAGCTAAGAAAGGTTGTATACCGGTGTGTATAAACCGAGTCTTCTAGTGATACCTTCATGCTGGGAAGAAGGGAGACGTAGGAGACATTTGCTCCAAAATTCCACAAACAAAGTTCTGTGTCCAAGCTCAAACCGCAATACACACACTGTTGAGGTTTATGCCCTAGATGCCGAACGAGGATTAGATAGTACGAGGGCATTAGTGTAATTTTGATGTGTTTAACATTTGTAATTGAATTATTTGATAATGAAATTATTATTGTTTGTTAATTGTCGATATTAGCATAACAAACAATACAAAGGCAGATTATTATTTCGTCTAAATAAATTAACCTTGCAGTCGGGTAATAAGACGAATTAATAAAACCCCAATATTTACAGTTCAGTTACTGATTTTGTGGGGACAGAGAGGGGGCACCAGTAAGCTGATATACTGTAATATTAAATTAAGTCCACAAGTCTTAGTCTCCAGTAGGGTGACTGGATTGACGAGTACGACTTGTTTGTCGACGGGTCCAAAGTGGTTGTGCCAACCATTCACTTGGGAAGTGGGAGCTCGTGACATTGATACAAGACGAATCAGGGGATTGGCTGTATTTGGACAGTGACTCGTAATCGAACGATCACATGCTGGTAAAGTCGTTGATCGATCGACTGACTATAGTAGTCTACGTGAACCTTAGACCGAAAGGGTTTAACTCGGGGTTGGTCTTAAGGTCTTGATTTGTCACTAGTTAGCTAGGCCCAAATTGCATGAAGCAAGGTTCAGCGGCGAAATGCGGTCTTGACTTTTCGACGTGATTGCCGGTTATACCGCTGAGCAGGATTTACGGCCTTGATTAAATTCAAGGTTAACGTCCTATGTAGTTTCGATGTGCGGGAATTTACCTAAGCCTCTGGCCAGAGCATATAACTGACTCACGAGAGTCGTGGAGGGCAGTTTGGTAAATGTCACCGACACGAACATCATAGAGTCGAGTCCTGTAAGTTCGACTACGCGTGACTTTCACTCGACCGGGACAAACGTAAAGTGTTTATATGTAGTATGATAATCTATAGTCGTTTCATGAATAATACCTATTCGTACTCAACTCGGGATCGGTTCGGTACCACGGGGCTGGCTAGGTGAATACCGAACTCCTGGATTCCTCCCAGAGCCGGTTGAGACGAACCAAGAGAGTCGGGCTTAAAAAGAGCAACCGACACAACGTCTATATGGGAATAGATCAGGCTTGGGCCTGGATTGAAAGATTAGGGTTTAGGGCTTGGCCGAAACCCTAAATGGGCGAAAACTTAGTAAAATCGCGTGAGGGGCAAAATGGTCTTTTAACCTCACGAAATATTTTGGAAATATTATATTGGATATTTAATATTTAGTATATGATTTAAATGTGATTTAAATCTTTATTATTGTTTTAGAAAAATAATAATATTTAATTTGGAATTAAATAGAATATATATATTAGATAAATATATGATTTTCGAATTTGATTTTGAATAATTTCGAAAATTATAATTAAATATTTATATTGGATATTATCTTTAAATATACTAAATATAGAATATATATTAATTTATTTAATATTAACTTTGAATTTGAATTTTGAATTTGAATTCAAAAGAGCCAAGACCAAGTCAATGGAAGACTTGGTATGGCTTGAGTGGGTGAGAAAATTTCTCCCCACTCCACCTAAATATTTCGGCCACTTCAACAAGTATAAAAGTGAATCAAAACCCTAAGTCATTTTGGAAAAGAAAAGAAAACCCTAAGTGTGATTCTCTCTCTCCCTCTCTCGTCTATCTCTCTCGCCGTCTCTCTCTCGATCCCTCGGTGGCCGCGTGTGAAGAGGAGACCCTGCTGCCCGAGCCTTGGCCTAGCCGTCTCAAGCAAGGTTCGGTCGTGACGTTGAAAAGGTGCCGGCGTGACGTTGTTGCCCCGTTCGTGCGCGTAAAGGTGCTAGGAGAGGGATTCCACATCCCGGGGATTTGAAGGGTTCGTAGCTCGCCATCTTCTTGTATTCGTCAAGGTATCATGGCTGTAAAACCCTTCTTACGTGTTTATGTTCTCGTGTTATTACCGAGCGGTCCAAGGGAAGGCGGGAATCCCTAAAAGTTTTAAAATTCCGTCGTTCAAGGAACGAGGGCCTCGGGCCCCTACGGGGATTCCCAACAGTGGTATCAGAGCCTTAGGCTCGGTTAAGTCATGGGACTATGACCACGAAGCCCGAACGAAAGCTTTTACAAGAGCTGGCCGCGCGCGTGGAGCACGCGGCGCTGGCCGGCCACGCGCACGAACGGGGAGTATATAGCGGCTTCAGAAGCTGCCAAGGAGGGTGTTTGGATACGCAAGTTCTTAGAAGAACTGCAGGTGGTGCCTAGCATAGTGGATCGCCCGTTACCATTGTGGTGCGACAATAGCAATGCAATCGCACAAGCTAAGGAACCCCGTGCTCACAGTAAGTCCAAGCACATAGAGAGAAAATACCACGTGTTACGTGGGTTCGTTGAGAATGGCTCTATAGCCGTGCAGAAGATCGCCTCAGCAGAGAATGTGGCGGACCCGTTCACGAAGCCACTGTCTCAGGCAGTGCTAGATCTTCACCTCAATAAAATGGGGTTGAAATACTATAGCGCGTGGCATTAGTGCAAGTAGGAGATTGTTGAGGTTTATGCCCTAGATGTCGTACGAGGATTAGATAGTACGAGGGCATTAGTGTAATTTTGATGTGTTTAACATTTGTAGTTGAATTATTTGATAATGAAATTATTATTGTTTGTTAATTGTCGATATATTAGCATAACAAACAATACAAAGGCAGATTATTATTTCGTCTAAATAAATTAACCTTGCAGTCGGGTAATAAGACGAATTAATAAAACCCCAATATTTACAGTTCAGTTACTGATTCTTTGGGGACAGAGAGGGGGCACCAGTAAGCTGATATACTGTAATATTAAATTAAGTCCACAAGTCTTAGTCTCCAGTAGGGTGACTGGATTGACGAGTACGACTTGTTTGTCGACGGGTCCAAAGTGGTTGTGCCAACCATTCACTTGGGAAGTGGGAGCTCGTGACATTGATACAAGACGAATCAGGGGATTGTCTGTATTTGGACAGTGACTCGTAATCGAACGATCACACGCTGGTAAAGTCGCTGATTGATCGATTGACTGTAGTAGTCTACGTGAACCTTAGACCGAAAGGGTTTAACTCGGGGTTGGTCTTAAGGTCTTGATTTGTCACTAGTTAGCTAGGCCCAAATTGCATGAAGCAAGGGTCAGCGGCGAAATGCGGTCTTGACTTTTCGACGTGATTGCCGGTTATACCGCTGAGCAGGATTTACGGCCTTGATTAAATTCAAGGTTAACGTCCTATGCAGTTTCGATGTGCGGGAATTTACCTAAGCCTCTGGCCAGAGCATATAACTGACTCACGAGGGTCGTGGAGGGCAGTTTGGTAAATGTCACCGACACGAACATCATAGAGTCAAGTCCTGTAAGTTCGACTATGCGTGACTTTCACTCGACCGGGACAAACGTAAAGAGTTTATATGTAGTACGATAATCTATAGTCGGTTCGTGAATAATACGGTTCGGTACCACGGGGCTGGCTAGGTGAATACCGAACTCCTGGATTCCTCCCAGAGCCGGTTGAGACGAACCAAGAGATTCGGGCTTAAAAAGGGCAACCGACACAACGTCTATATGAGAATAGAGCAGGCTGGGGCCTGGATTGAGAGATTAGGGTTTAGGGCTTGGCCGAAACCCTAAATGGCCGAAAACTTAATAAAATCGTGTGAGGGGCAAAATGATCTTTTCACCTCACGAAATATTTTGGAAATATTATATTGGATATTTAATATTTAGTATATGATTTAAATGTGATTTAAATCTTTATTATTGTTTTAGAAAAATAATAATATTTAATTTGGAATTAAATAGAATATATATATTAGATATATATATGATTTTCGAATTTGATTTTGAATAATTTCGAAAATTATAATTAAATATTTATATTGGATATTATATTTAAATATACTAAATATAGAATATATATTAATTTATTTAATATTAAGTTTGAATTTGAATTTTGAATTTGAATTCAAAAGAGCCAAGACCAAGTCAATGGAAGACTTGGTAAGGCTTGAGTGGGTGAGAAAATTTCTCCCCACTCCACCTAAATATTTCGGCCACCTCAACAAGTATAAAAGGGTTTTGATTTTTGAATCAAAACCCTAAGTCATTTTGGAAAAGAAAAGAAAACCCTAGGTGTGATTCTCTCTCTCCCTCTCTCGCCGTCTCTCTCTCGATCCCTCGGTGGCCGCATGTGAAGAGGAGACCCTGCTGCCCGAGCCTTGGCCTAGCCATCTCAAGCAAGGTTCGGTAGTGACGTTGAAAAAGTGCCGGCGTGACGCTCTTGCCCCGTTCGTGCGCGTAACGGTGCTAGGAGAGGGATACTACATCCCGGGGATTTGAAGGGTTCGTAGCTCGCCATCTTCTTGTATTCGTCAAGGTATCATGGCTGTAAAACCCTTCTTACGTGTTTATGTTCTCGTGTTATTACCGAGCGGTCCAAGGGAAGGCGGGAATCTCTAAAAGTTTTAAAATTCCGCCGTTCAAGGAACGAGGGCCTCGGTCCCCTACGGGGATTCCCAACACACACATCACAGTTCACTACACGAAGCGGTTTGAATTCTGCATCAACCGGTCAGTGAGATTGAGTAAAAAAGCAAAAAATCGCTAAGTATTTATTCACCCCCCCCCCCCCCCTCTAAACACCCTTAGTGGTCCTAACAAGTGGTATCAGAGCGGGTTGTTCTTAAAAATGCATTTAAATCGCTTTGGGTTCGAAAAATCATTTTTAAAATCACGTTTAACACATATATGCAAAGTTGGAATTTCTGGCAGATTGCAGCTATTTTGGGAGAAATCGAATAACGTTGTGCTCATATATCCAAATTCCGGTCTGCAAGTTTTGCTGCAAACTAGAGTCGTAGACGGTCGCAACGGTATAAGATTCGCGGTCTAGTTCTGCCAGGAGAAAAGCAGTTTATTCACCGAAATTCAGCGAGTTGTCGATTGCAGCAACTTCACGAGAAATGGAATAAATGCGTGCTCAGATGTCCAAATTCCAGTCTGTAAATTTTTCTGGAAACTAGACTCGAAGACGGTAATAACGGTATAAATTTTTCTGTCTAGTATTTTCCAGAAGAAATCAGTTTATTCGTTGAAGTTTAGACTATTGCGCTGCCCAGGGTTTGAAGCCTTAAAAAGATGCATGTGTTGAACATTTTTTTGGATGATTAAATTAACTTATCCCCATCTTTTTATATATCATTGATAAATTTAGGGGGAGATTTATTTGTTTTTGAAAGAGGGAGAAATGTGTTAGTTTATCTACGCTCTTGTGATTAAAGTTTTGTGTTAATAAAAAAGGGGGAGATTGTTGAATTTAAATATCTATCAATTTGATTTTGATGAACACATAATTTATTCTTTTATTACTAATATATTTAATCAAGTGTGCAGATGAGCTCGGTTCGAAAAAACAGAGATCAAATATGAGTTCAGCGCGAAAAACTGGACCGGTCAATATTGGTCAACGACCGATCAACGCCGGTACGAGACTGGTACCGGTACCGGACTGGTCTGTACTGGTCGGTCTGGAGTGGACTGGTCCGTTTCGGTCTGGACTGGTACTGGACTAGTGTACAAGCCCTTACAACACAAGGTACAAACCAGTTAAGCAGACAACTTTGATCAGAGTTGACCAGAAGCTTCCAACGGCTCTTTTAATGTATCTAACGGCTATATCAAGTTGGGAAGCTATAAATAAAGACCAAGAATAGCAGAATAGATCAAGGATCAAAGAGACAACATGAACACATTCAAAGAGAGATCCAAAAGAGAAGAACAAGATCAAATAGCATAATCATGAGAGTTCTTCCTCAATGTGTGGGATACAAAAGATAGAGTGAACAACAATGTTCAAGCCTACACACACCTCACTCACACAATAGAGAGTTGAACGATATAGATTAGTTGAGTGAGAGTCTTAGCACAAAGACGTAAAACTATGTGTTTGTAGTCTTCACACAAAGACGTAAAACAAGTGCTTATAGTCTTAGCATAGAGACTTCAAAGATGTGAGCGAATCGTGAGGTTGCGGCCTACAATCATTGTGTACCGATGGACTTTAAAAAACTATCGAAGATAGTGACATTGCGGGGTGCTATTTATTGAGTGCTAGGAGTTTAGTTAGCGGGAGTCTAGCTATAGAGGGTTGTACTTAAGTGTACATGTGACCGAATCTTCTAGTGGAACTTCCTTGCGGGGAAGAAGGGGAGACGTAGGAGATTAAGCTCCGAACTTTCGTAAACAAATCTCGTGTTCACCTCATTGCATTCACAATTATAGCATGCATAGTTTAAGCATTTTAAGTGTTTGATTTTATGCTTCTACCAAACCGATTTTTAACTTGCATAGTTTTGAGCGCTTTTAAAAGACCCGCAAAACCGATTTTAAGAGGATTAGGTCGAGTATTTTCCGTTTGGTTTAAAATCGTAACTCGCTTACTCTCTCGGTGCTCGTATATTTCAAGAACCCGGATTATTATAACTCAAGTATGTTTAAAAAGTTTTTAAAGTATTTTTTCACCTCCCTTTAAACACTATACCGATCCTAACACAGTAATTACCTCAATTTAATTTAGTATGTAATTGATATTTTACCCTCTACTTTTTTTATTTTAATTTGAGTAATTATCATTTATTCTTCAATTTTTGATTTATTATAAGTATATATTTGCAAATCAATTTTTTCTTTTATACACTAAAGATAATAAAAAATTCAAATTTTAAATTATCATTTTATCTATTAAAAATATTAAATTACGAAAAACTCAAAAAATAAAGTAATATTATAGATATTTATATATAAGCTGAGAACGTACCTTGTGTCCGTAAAATACTAGTTAAATATAATTGGTATATCGCTGACACCATACCACGGCATAAATATGTATCATGAACAAAATCAGAATAACCTCATAATATGAATTGCCAAACGTTCTTATTCTAGGAAAGAATAGTTCTTCGTCTCCTCATCTATGTTGAACATCTTTCAATAATTAAAAGGTTGAATTTTTTTTTAAATAATTTTAGCACCCATATGATTTATTTTTTTTTAAGAAAAAAAATTGAATGGTCGATTATTGCACCATAAACTGAAATAAGGAGCTTTAAAATGCCAAAGACACAGTTCAAGTGATAAAGACACGTATGTCGATCGATTGCCCTAAAAGTCTCATATTTCAACTTATCCAATTTATTTATTTCCTTCATACATCTACCAATCTCATTAAATAGCCTTTCAGTGGAGAGGATTTGATTTAGTGGTTGAATTATTTTGTGGTAATGTGAAAGCCGAAATATAAATATAAACCAGAAAGAAAGAAATACGATTGTGGTTTATTATGAGACACGTCGGTGGTTTTTCAGTTGGGAAATGGCGCGTCACTGTCTCAACGAACCAACCCATTGACTTATTACATCCAATCGAGCCAAAAATGCCAAAACAAACCTTTTATTATAATTTTTTTTCCCCTCTTTTTTTAAAAGTCAAACTAAATTCGAAGCCCACATGTACTTTCTCAATGTGAACTGCCGATATAGATCGGTGCGTAATTTAGAAATAAATGTATCATTGTAATATTAATGGCGTACTATATAACTCTTTTGGGATAAAACGCAAAATATTCTTCAATGTTTACCACGTGGACCAATTTAGTCATCGATGTTTCGCCTGAACCAATTTAGCCTCCGATGTTGTCGATTTTGGACCAATTTGATCCTTCCGACACGATTAAAGTCAATTTTAACGAAAAATCTCACACGTGTCTCACAATAAATCATGTCTGGATCGATAAAATTGAATTCATTACTGAAATTAGGGCATGAAACTAAAAATTTCTCCTCCGAAATTCGAACATGAACTCTATATCGTCTGTTTGTCAAACTTCATTGACAGTAGAAGAAAACGGTACAAACTCCCAAATCCTGCAATTATTCCAAAATTCAATCCAGACATGATTTAGTGTGGGGCACGTGTGAAATTCTCGTTAAAATTGACGTTACTCATGACGGAATGACCAAATTGATCCAAAATCGACAACATCGATGTCTAATTTGGTTCAAGCAAAATACTGAGGACTAAATTGATCCACATAGTAACTATTGGGGGACCATTTTGGATTTTCTACCTAACTCTTTTCAACGGAATGGAAGATTCCATTAATGTAGTTATGAATTGATCATTGTTAGTAGATATTAGCCTTTAATGTATATGTTGATTGAGTTTCATTCAAATTCGAGTTGTTGCGTATATCTCGGAATAAGTAAAGAAAATAGAGACTACATAGGGTTGACAATGTAATTAATTCATTTTTTATTTTTTTATTTTTTTTTTATGAATTCTGTAGTCATAATAATAATTAGATTGTCCCTACAATAGGCCTCTAACTAGCTTAAACAATTAAAACGAACGGTGATGCTTCGACTTGGTGGGAATTCTTTGCTCCATCGATTAAGGGAATCAAATAATTGGAAATATAGTTAATTAGAATATCCGATATATAAATGGAGTAAATAGGAGATATTAATTAATAATTAAGTGTGTTTTACAGATAAGTGCAAAAACGAAAAATTTTCATTTGTATCATCTGGCTGCTTTGGAAATGGATGGTTTGTAAATGTTTAGCTTATCTGACTTTGCTGAGTTAATATATAACTAATTTATTTTGAGAATGAAAAATAGATCATTATCTTTGCAGAACAAATTTGAGTGGTCTTCGATCATTTTTAGACAAAATAATCCGAAAATCCTACATTACTCTACAATTAGATAGAACTCATTTCTTTTCATAAAAATAATATATATATAAGACCCAAATATGTTGTGATATATTACTATCGATTTATTTTTGCGATTGTCAAATTTAATTATCAACGGACGTACTGAAATGATCCATTCTTGTTTTTATTTAATTTGTCTCACGATAGTCTTTTGTGTTTTAGGTTTTAGATTGCTCAAATTCGTTTTTAAAAAGTAAAAAGACCTTATATTACACAGTCCGAACAAATAAAAAATTTAATCTAATTGAAATGTTTTGTTCGGTTCGATTCGATTCAACATTAAATTGTTGTCATAATAACTTTACGAACTAAATTAAATTATATTGAAAATAAGATATAATATAATTTGTTTGACTGGTTCCAAACCCAAATCTATGAAGTGGACCATTCTCTGTGTGTATATATTTATCCTTTTTATTTAATAGAAGAGATAAGAAAGATGAGTAATGAAGGCCAATTTCTCCTAAAATTAAATAAATTTTTATTTTAAAAAATAAAAAAAAAAAAAAAAAAAAGGCCCCTGAAGATTCCCAGCTACAACATGAACGCGTCGAAATTAATCATTCAACTGTTAATTCACATGGTTTTGTGACCACCTTTGTAGTTGAAAAGAATGTCTATATTATTTTTTTTTTCCTTTTTATTTTTATTAATATTAGATAGCTAATCTATGAGCATCTCCAATTAACACTAAACGAAAATACACTAAATTTGGCCTCCAACTTAACTCTATATTCCATTACATTTTTGTATTGATGAACTATGTAATTTTCTTTTTTGGGTGACAATCTTCATACACACAGAAATAGCATTACAATTTGTGTTTTTATTATTATTATAATTAAAAAAATATTTTAATAACACATAAAATATTTTTTCTTGTTATAATAAAATTAAGCCAATAATTTAGGGTTGTACACGTCATTTGTATTTTTTCATGTATAATATAGTTCAATCTAAATTATGTTAGTACGTTGATCATAATTCTAAGTGATATATATATATTATATATACATAATATTCTTTTAGCGTAGAGATATAGTTAATGGATTGAATTAAAAACAAACTATTTTTAAAAAAAAAAAAAAGTTGACTGTATTTTTATATTGTGGACTACGGAACGTTTTTTAAGGATATTATATCGCATCATTAGATAATTTTATCTGATCCGTGTGATAAATGCCTACAGAAAGGTCTCCAAATAATATCCAATGGACATAAAAAATATACAAAGCATATATATATATATATATATGTGCCTATGTGACTCGCATAAAATTATATAAAATATATATAATTACATGTGAAGTGTGAACAATCTAAAAAAGAATCCAACTCTTACAAATGTAAAAATAAAAATTTCTCCACTGTGAAAATGAGCCAAAACTAAAGAACTTTACATCTAGTCTGAAAGCATATATGACATAGTTACCTTTATCTTTTAATCTCTGATCTAATTTCTCCAAGTAAATAGGAGATCGTTGACTTTAATGAAACACCATGAAACTCCCCAACGACCCAAATTAATCCTGCGGCAATATACTACTAAGAATCAGCGTTGACCTACTAAGCATTAAATGTTATCTCAATCTGCAACTATATATACAATACAATACAATACAACCCCAGAAGAAACCTTAGCAGCTCATTGCTCGTAGCAAAAGAAAATCTCTCCTCTCTCTAACATTTCCATTCCATGTCCACCCACACACTATCTATGTATTTATCACCAAACCTTAATCTTTATTAAAATCCTCGAAACCCTCAGGACAATATATAGAGAGTGTTTTCAACTTTCAGCAAACATGGAAAGAATCCATGAAACCACACCCAAAATCGCTCAATCTCTCTCACAGATCATTATCACAAGCAATTCGAGCACATTAGACTCAATATTCAACCACCTTCTCCACCAAGAACCATCACCATCATTACCATCCCCTATTTTCGAGCAATCAGCAATTATATCTCCTTCAACGGCATGGCAAAACTTGCTCCGAACCAGCGGTTCGGTAAAAAACCCGGTCCAAGAACCGTGTTTCGTGCCCACGTACTTCACCACGAGCAAGAAGACGATGTACAGAGGAGTGAGGCAGAGGCATTGGGGAAAATGGGTCGCAGAGATCAGACTGCCGCAGAACAGAGTTAGGGTTTGGCTGGGTACTTACGAAACAGCCGAAGCGGCGGCTTATGCCTACGATCGAGCGGCTTATAAGCTGCGCGGAGAATACGCCCGCCTGAACTTTCCGAACCTGATGGACCCGACCCGTATTGGGCTCCGAGATCCAGCGAAGATGGAGGCTTTGAGGAATGCTGTGGATGCCAAGGTTCAAGCTAAGGTCGAGAGGGAAAGGAAAGCGCCGCGAAGGGATAATTGCAGGAAATCGCTGGGTCATGCTGATGATATTAAGCGTAATGGCGATGAGGAAGGAGAAGAAGAAAGGATCGACGGCTCAGATTTGTCTGCGCCGAACGAGCTGTGTTTGCTGTCTAGGCTACCTTCGTATGATCCTGAGTTGATATGGGAAGTTCTTGCTATTTAATATTTTTTCTTAATTATTCTCTGTACAATCAGTGATGGAATAATTGAAAAATATTAAAAAAAGAATTTGTAACATATATATTTTAAACCGTGTGTTACGATTGTAATGAAATTAAGTTCGTAGCCAAATGATTCTTGACTCCTTATCTGTTGTGTGGTTATTCTTACGTAATTGCTTTACTCGGAAAACAATATATTCTCATATAATGTTAGTGAAATTTAGTAGTAAACATTTAGAGTTTTATTATATTATGTAATTAATTTGTGGTGGCCTGGCCTGGCCTGGCCTGGCCTCACGATGCGATACTCTTCCATCAAGTTGGACTCCCAAAAATAAATTAATTGAAGATAGGGAGGGAATCATCTGAAAAAGAAATACTATTTTGTTGAGGTTGATGTAGAGAATTAATTTTTATGCAATGCAAGCCTCTCAATTCACACACACACATATATAAACCAAGAAAATAGTTTCAAAATATAATCCATATTATATTCGTGATAATCTATACTCAATCACAATCCACTCTAAGATTGTTGCATAGTCATCCAAGCCTACCATTGCAAATGGTAGAAAAGGATGACATCCCACAGTTTGAGAGTTAAAACATCTTTGTAATGAGCACTTCTCTATATAATGAGTGTGAGGTTATGTATAATTCAATATAACATTATTATAACTATTTTTTATTTTTTTTGAAAGCAATAACTTGTATTACTGAATATCACGAGATAACAGATCAAGCACAGTATGAGGAGGCGGAGAGAGCTGATCCTCACCGTCGTAGCCTAATTGTTTAGCTAGATAATGTGCAACGGTGTTACCACTACGACGTATAAAGCTAAAGGAGACTTGGTTAAAGAAATTAATCATAAATAGACAATCCTCTAATATTGCACCAGCATGGTTAGATGATGCATTCCGATCGGTTATGTATAATTCAATATAAAATTATTAGAACTATTAAAGACCATGAATTAATAAAATTCTGATTACTAGTAAACAAAATTTGGACTGAAATCAGAACTAAACTAAAGATTGATACCATTGAACTAATTAAAGTATAAAATGAAACCGTTATGGATTGAAGAAACCACTAAAGCCATACACCGAAGTTCGAAACAGAAAACGACCGATCAAGACAACCAAGACCAAACTCAAAGGTAAAAAAGACCGATAACGAAGACAGACAGACAGACAAACCGAGACTGATCAAGACCGAAAGTTTGGACGGTGTGCTTCGACCGAGTACTCAAGGTCTTACCTTTTCTGGCACATGTAATATAAGAAACATCTGTTTTACAATTGTTTTGGCCGTCGTTACATAACATAACTTTCTTTCTTTCGGCGCATATATATCGTACCATGTGACAAAATAGTGATGATAATCTGTCGTATTGAATTGATTTACAAAGGTGATACATATAGTGTACAAAGGAGTAATTATCTCCCTGATTATCTCCCTAATTAACTCTAATGGATATATACAAATCTTTACTATATATAATATACTAACACTAACACCCCCCCTCAAGTTGGAGCATGAGGATTCCGAATGCCCAACTTGCCAAGAAGAGAGTCAAATTGACGTTTGCCTAGAGCCTTGGTGAAGATATCAGCCAATTGCTTATGAGTAGGTACATGGCTAGTTGATAGTAAACCAGAGACAAGCGCATCACGCACAAAGTGACAATCTATCTCAATATGCTTTGTGCGTTCATGAAAAACTGGATTGGCAGCAATGTGTAGAGCTGCCTGACTATCACAGAGAACCTGCATAGGCTGAGAATGAAAAACACCAAGACTTTGTAACAAGCATTTCAACCACTTCAACTCACACGTGAGAGTCGCCATAGCACGATACTCGGCCTCAGCAGAAGAACGAGCAACGGTGTGTTGTTTCTTTGTCTTCCAAGAAATCGGAGAAGTACCCAACTGGACTAACCAACCAGTGAGAGAACGTCTCGTGATGGGACAACTAGCCCAGTCGGAATCACACCATCCATACAACTGTAAATTACTGTCAGCTCGCAACAAAATTCCTTGGCCTGATGTACCCTTCAGATAACGGACAACACGAAGAGCAGCCTCCCAGTGAGCCTCCATGGGATTTTGCATAAATTGGGCCAGCATGTGTACGCTATAAGCTAAATCAGGATGAGTGACAGCCAAATAAATCAACCGGCCAATCAGACGACGATAGCGCTCTGGATCGGAAAATGACCGATCAGTAGCTAGCGGAAGACTGTGATTCTGCTCAATAGGAGATTCAGCAGGCTTAGCACCTAACAGGCCCACCTCAGAGACGAGGTCCAACGCATACTTGCGTTGACACAAGAAAAGTCCAGTGGCGTTGCGAGCCACTTCGATTCCAAGAAAATACTTCAGGATCCCAAGATCCTTCATATGAAAACTAGAACTCAGATAGTCCTTGAATCGAGAAATAGCCGAGGAATCGTTGCCAGATATAACCAAGTCATCAACATAGACAAGCACATTAAGATGCACTCCACCACGATGACGGGTGAATAAAGAGTAGTCAGAGTAAGACTGAGTAAACCCATATTGCTTCAAGGCAGTGGCCAGCTTGGCAAACCAACATCGAGGAGCCTGCTTCAAGCCATAAAGTGATCGTCGTAACCGGCAAACCTGTCCAACCTTAGAAGATCGAAAACCGGGAGGAAATTTCATATAAACTTCCTCATCAAGATCACCATGCAAGAAAGCATTATGAACATCCATCTGATGAAGCTCCCAATTCTTTGCAGCAGCAACAGCCAGAAACAATCTCACCGTTGTCATCTTTGCAACTGGTGCAAAGGTCTCATTGTAATCAATCCCTTCAACTTGATTGTTTCCTAACACAACAAGGCGTGCTTTGTAGCGCTCAACCGAACCATCAGAACGATGTTTGATATTAAAAATCCACTTACACCCAATAGCCTTTTTGCCATGTGGAAGAGAAGAGACATCCCATGTACGATTCTTTTCTAAGGCATCAATCTCCTGTTGCATTGCCTCTCGCCACCGGCTATCTTGAGCAGCTTCGATAAAAGAACGGGGTTCAACAGCGGAAGACACTGCTGCTAAAAACAACTTATGGGCCGGTGAGAAATTTTCGCAATTAACATAATGTGTGAGAGGATAAGGCGTACCTGAGGATGACGATGTGGCCGGAGAAGCAGTGGTGGTGGCCGAAGGGTTAATAGTATCAGACACAAAGCCAACATAGCGACTGTTTGGATATTTAATACGGTGGCCACGACCCAACTGTTCCACAGGAGACGAGACAGAAGACTCCGGCACAGACTCAGAAGAAGGCTCGTGAGAAGGAGACGATGGAGATGAATATGAGGACTCAACCACAGGTGAAGAGGGAACAACAGAGATACGAGTGACTTCCTCATCAACCTCAGCAGGGGGAAGCCACTCATGAATAGATGAAGACACAGATATGTGTTCGGATGAAGAGACTTGGAATAAGGAAACTCAGACTCAGAGAAAACTACATCCCGAGAAACCAAAAAATCACATGTCTCAAGATCATAAACTCTCCACCCTTTTTGACCAAATGGGTAACCCACAAACACACATTTACGGCTCCGACTGACAAACTTATCACCCCCCCTAGAGTGATTATACACATAGCACAGACATCCAAAAACCCTTAGATGATGAAGAGATGGTGATTTACCATACAACATTTCAATCGGTGTTTTATTGTGAAGGATCGGGGTAGGAAGACGATTTATGAGGTATACGGC
Organism: Lindernia subracemosa; assembly: GCA_028392965.1. Lineage (NCBI taxonomy): Eukaryota > Viridiplantae > Streptophyta > Magnoliopsida > Lamiales > Linderniaceae > Vandellia > Vandellia subracemosa. Next base: position 241,228 of record JAQPCC010000077.1, read on the forward strand.
AGTCAAGACACAATGACTCCAGAACTCCAACGGCAAATGAGCCTGAAAGCGTAAAGCCCGAGCCACATTGAGAATGTGCTGGTGTTTTCGTTCAACACGCCCATTTTGTTGTGGAGTACTGACACATGAGGTTTCATGCAAGATTCCTTGTTCACGAAAGTAAGCAGAAAGCGACATAAATTCGGAGCCATTATCACTACGAACAATTTTAACCATTGTATCAAACTGACGATGAACAAAGGCAAAGAAATCTCGCAATTTGATAGAAACTTGAGATTTATCAAACAGTAAATAGACCCAAACAGTACGAGAATAATCATCAACAATGGTTCAAAAATAGCGTGCCCCACAAATCGTATGAACGCGATAAGGTCCCCACAAATCACAATGAATCAAACCAAAAGGAGCGACAGCCTTAGACTCACTAACAGGAAAGCTATCACGAGACTGTTTGGCACGAAGACAAACATCACATGTCTTATTTGACGAAAAATCAGCAGAACTGGAATCAATGCACGACAATTTTTCTAAAACTCGAGAAGAAGGATGACCCAACCGACGATGCCACAAAGAAAAGGACTTCTCACCCTTGGACTGGAGAGCTGCGACAGACACATCCCCTCGAAAGAAGTAAAGGCCACCACACTGCTCACCCGAACCAATCACCATCCCCGAAGTGCGGTCCTGAACAACACAAAATGTATTAGTGAAATTAGCAGTGCAGTTTAGCTGGTTCAACAACTGAAACAACGAAATGAGACTGCACTCTAAGCTGGGCACAAACAAAACATCATGCAAAGTCACACGACTACTAAGAACCACGATGCCGGCCTTTTGAGCCATAGTAAGAGTGCCATTCGGGAGCTGCACAGGGCGGGGCACGATGTTTTGAATATCAGTAAAACACCCAAGAAAACCTGTCATATGATGAGTTGCGCCACAATCAAACATCCATGTACTAGTCAAAAAGTTACCAGACAATGATTCAGTGGAACCAGACTTTTGGGAATTCAGGTGGTTGACAACAGAGGTCCACTGTTCATTAGTCAAACCCGTAATGGCCCGATCACCATCACCAACAGCAGTCGCATTGGCACGAACTAAACTGCTTGAACCGGAACTAGCCAAGTCACCAGAAACAACTATCGAACCAACGTTGCCGGAACGACCACCGCCGCGACCGCGACCACCAGACTTTCCGCCTCGCTTCCAACCGGCTGGAAACCCATTCTTTGTGTAGCATCTGCTTTCCTCATGGCCGGTCCTATGACAGTAGGTACACTGAAGATCACGCCGGCTATCAGTCGACACAGTGTTTCCCCGAGCATCGACAGCTGCAGCAAAGGAAGAACTAGTTCCGCCGGTGGCTTGTTGCGCCTGCTGCGGAGCCGACTGCCCACCCACAAAATGCGCTGAAATTCCAGAATTCTCTGAGACATAAAGATCTTGAAGACGAACGCTTTCCTCTTGAACCAGTTTTGCATAAACTCGTTCGATAGAAGGTAACTGTTCGAGCGACAAAATGGATGATCGAGCAGTGCCATACAATGATGCATCCAAACCAAGCAAAAATTGGTGTGTTTTCGCTTCTTCTCGAATCTGTTCAAACTCCAGAGGAAGGTTACAGGTGCACAACCCACAACGACAAACGGGTTTCTTCTCACAAGCCATTAACTCATCCCAAATTTTGTTGAGATTGGCATAGTACGCCGCAACTGAAAGACCCCGTTGCTTACACTCTGCGAGGGCACCTTTTAATTGTTGGAGCTTGCTTCCATTAATAACTGAAAAACGTTGCTTCAAGTGATGCCACAGATCACTAGACAGATCCATATCAGTAACAGAAGATCGAAGAGAAGGCTCAATCGTATTCATAATCCAAGAAACAATCAAAGAGTGATTAACCCACCAATCTGCCAGGAGATCATCATTATCTTGCGGTTGGGCAATGGAACCATCAACAAAACCAAATTTCTTTCGAGTACGAAGAGCACGTGTAATACTACGAGCCCATTCATCATAATTGGACTCGCCTTTGAGTTGAACATGCGAGATCAACAAACCGGGGTTGTCTGCAGCCGTGACGTCATAAGGAGTGAACGACTTGCGTGTGCTATAATCATCGACAGAAACTTTCGAACTGGAGCCGTCGTCTGCCATGAGATGAGCGGTTTGAGATCAACCAACAACAAGGAAGAATCGACTTAGATCGAACTACAAGAATGCTCTGATACCATGACAAAATAGTGATGATAATCTGTCGTATTGAATTGATTTACAAAGGTGATACATATAGTGTACAAAGGAGTACAAAGGAGTAATTATCTCCCTGATTATCTCCCTAATTAACTCTAATGGATATATACAAATCTTTACTATATATAATATACTAACACTAACACCATGACGAATAAAACATAACAATCTTAAGAGTCGAACGGACTTCACAAAATATCCAATTCTTGTATATGTGCAGCTTTCAATGCCGTCCATAGAATGTGGACTTATCCCATGTTATTAATAGAGGCCTTCATCAGTATACTATTTGTGTGCATCATCTGAAACTCTCCCACTTCCTTCGATCTCCAAGATTAAAATAACTAGGTTAGATCTGTAGATTATAATACATACATACATACAGACATATATACATGCATATAACATCTTATTAAGAACATCTTAGTTCTTTCGATGTGTCTCGGCGCAATTGTTATATGCGATATTTTTACTACATATTGTGTTATTAAGTTATGCACCGTTCATCATGCGAGAGACGCTGCTAATTTGCGTATGACTAAAACCTTTTGATTTGTTGTGCAGGCTTCGAGAGTAGATCTTCAATAATTGACAGCGGAAAGGAAAAAGCTCAAGTGACCAACAAAAGCAAGCAAAGTCGCAATAGCACAAAGGCCAGCCGTGAGACGTTTTGGACAGTCTGCTGCTGGTGTGCAGTGTGTTTTGAGTACTCAATGGTTTATCTAAACCAAAAACTCCGATGCATAGAATGTGGGAAGCCATTCGAAGCACATGAGACCGCGCCTCCAACTGTGTGCAGTTCGACGCCTTCTCAAGAGGCAGCGAACAAAGTGATCATTAGAGAAAAAGTGCATGATGTTCCTCCGAGAGTCGTGCTCGATCCAGGAAGGGTCCAGGCGACGGTTTTCCAATTACGTCCAAGGAAGAGACACACCGAATGGTGGAAGATAAAGTAAAGGCAGACATCATGAACGGCTTAAATTAAAACTCAAGATTCTAAATCAAAATGATTGTAGAAGTTTTTTTCTTATGCCAATGTAATAAAAATACTTTTTAGTGTCTTTCTTGTGGCACTTATTCGTCAAACCATCATGCATAATATGTATGCTTGTATACGTGCAGCTTACAATGTTGTCTTAAAAGGGGATAAAAAACTTGGCAAGAGTCAATGGCATGCATCGAAATGAAGTAATGTTGTGATGAGAAGATCAGTCTGCATATCTCAATCGACTAAAGGAATGAACTTTGTGCTGAAAAATGAAGAATAAACTTTTACAGGCTTTGAAGAATTTGTTAAATTTTCGAGTTTAAAAAATACACTATAGAAGTTTGACGACGAGTCGGTCGAATGTGTGTACAAAACTATCTTGTACTAAACTATGCACCAAAAGAAGGGGAGAACATAAAGCTGTTTGTGTCTATGTTGTTGTCTCTTTTCATAGAACTTCCACCGCCAATAGTTAACATTTGAATGAGAAGTAATACAATGAATTTCGATAGCACAAAACACCGGCAACATAGCCACCTGCAAAGCTAACCCAACCTGCAACGATTTACTACACTGGTCTTTCGGGGACGGGATTGCATACTTGTAGATGGCTTCGACTATGTTCTCAAAGGTGGATAAATTTCATCCTTCTGTCTAAGGAACCCAATGTAATGAGATACAAATCAATAAAAAATATAAACAAGCAAAAAATGAGTAAGCTATTCTCATTACATGGAATCAGTCCCGGCGCAATTGTTACATGTGATATTTTTTTAATTTGACTTTGAATCTCAATGAAGACAAAAGACATTGCAGATGTTAATGATTATCATAATCAAAGCTGCACTCCTAAGGAGCCGTTCAACCTGGAATTTATCCATTATGGAAAAAACAAAGACTAGAGCACAAACACGAGGAAGTCAAGAGAGCTATTTTTTAAGTAACCACATTTAATGCCATTCAAGAGCCGGTCCAAAAGATTATTTGTCTTCATCCAAGCAACGTCGTCATCTTCTAATACACTAGTATAAATACACGATGAGTCACACTGAAGAACAACTTTACACACCTCAACGCTCCAACAAATTCAAGATCATCTTGCAAACAACAATGTGAGAAGTCATCTTAACACTCGGAGCTTAGAAGCATATTGTGAAGAATTGAGTGGAGTTTAAAAAACGTGATACCAAACAAGTCCACGTTAGCGATTTTCCAACGGATTTTAACAAGCTGTGAAGCAACTGACTTTAACGAGGAGTCTAGTTAGAATTCTAGCTAGGTGATTTGTGCAACGTAGTTGTAAACCAAATTCTTCTAATGATACTTTCTTTGCATGTGTTTTAAGCATTTAATATTTATTGCAATTTACTTATAATGACGAAAAATATCTTAGTTGTCTGCAAATGAATATTTATAATATGAAAAATCGAATATTGCTTGAAGTTAATCGACATTGTTGAATTTAGGATACTGTTAAGGAATCCAGAACCCATATCGTAAGGGGTTTCGGTGACCAAAACTTAAAACAAGCGCCCGATAATCTAAAGAACTGGCAGAGCACCTGATCTTGAACGCCTAAGGAACCAGAAACCAGTCCTCAAGACAGGCACCCAATGTTCAAGGATGTGGCAACTGGTGACTTACACTTAAGAGTCAGAAACTCAATATCAGACCAGGAGCCAGAGGCCAAAATTCAAATATGCATCGATTAAGGAGAACAATGCAGTACAAATGCATTTAAGTCAAGACTGCGACCAAAGAGACGTTGGCCCGACATATACCCATTTTGGTGAAAGGCGCAGTCTGCAGAGAACCTGAACCAGGTTCTGAAACCAGCCTATTTCAGGAAAAGACATTTAATAATGTCTGGAAGCTGGTCAGAGTCTTCACACAACGGCTCAATCCCGAACAAGTATAAATACCAAGAGCGTGAAGACTCAACACAACTTTTGAACGATCAACAACACAACTCACAAACAAAAACCAAACTCAGAAGTTCTCTCTCAACTGTTCATCAAGAGCGATTAGAAAGTTTGAGAGATTTGTACTCAACGGACTTTAAAAAGCTGTTGAAGTTTTAGGTGGATTGTTTGTATACAACTGCCTGTGTAGCATTAGCTTTGGTAAGTTACTGTTAGTGAGTAGAGTGCTCCGTGTAACGTGTAAAACCAGTTGCTAGTGATATCCTTCCTTGAAGGGAAGAAGGGGAGACGTAGGAGACTTTGCTCCGAACTTCCAGAAACAATTCCGCGCACTCAAATACATACTGCGACTTACAAACCGGTTACCACTCACCAGTCACATCAGAAACTGCACAAACCGAAAAATAAGTCAGTGTTTATTCACCCCCCCCCCCCCCTCTAAACACCTTAACCGATCCTAACAGATACGTCCTCGGAGTGCCATACGAGGATGAAACGTAATAGGGTATAGACAGAAATGCATTATTTGTTTTATTTGGCTGTTGTATTAGGATATTATAAATGGAATAAAGGTTTTATTTATTTTTATTTTATTCCAACAAAGTCATGTTATTTATATATCAACATGTTCTTACGTGGCATACGATAAGAAGATAAATAAATAATACCCAAATATTCGGAGTATAATCATTGTTCTCATGGGATAAGAGAGGAGGCAACAATGAGCTATTATTCTCGAATATTAAATTTATTAATAGGTCATAGGCTCTAGTCGGATGCTGAAATAAGTCGAGTACGACTTATGTCGACGACTCTGAAGTGATTGTGCCAATCATTTACTTGAGAAGTGGGAGGTCACAACATAAATACAGATCGAATTAGGGGTTTGACTGTATCTGGATACTGACTCGTAATCGAGCTATCACATGTCTTACTACTCAGGGAGTGTCATGATCAATTAATTGACTATAGCCGTCTTCGTGAACCTTAGACTAAAAAGGTCATTGATGGAGTTCTTGATAATGAAGGATGACTGACGGGCTTTGACCATCGATAGGGAATCATAATCTCGTAAGTAATCGAGATAGATATCCTATGTATATTCGGAAATGAGAAATTAATGTCTTCGACTGAAGCATTTAACTGACTCACATGGGAGTGGAGGGCTGTTTGATAATTTTTTCAGTGACGAATTTAGCTAGTTGAGTTGGTGACTTTGACAAAGCCATTACTTCGCTCGAACAAGATATAATGAAGAGTTTATACGTAGAATGAAAATCTAGAGTCGGTTTCTACTCAACTTGAGATCGTTTCGCTACCGCTAGATTTGCTTGGTGAACACCGAACTCTTGAAATCCTCCTAGTGCCCGTTGAGAGAAACTAAGAAGGTCGGGCTGAAAAGTAGCACTGAGGCAATATCTATTAATGATAGGAATAAACAAAAAATAGTTAACGGACTTAGAGTCGTTAAGAATGATGATATACGAGTGTTAGACATCTAACTTAGAGTCGTTAAGAATGATGATATACGAGTTTTAGACATCGATGAAGCTTATCGAGACTTGACTGATAGTCAAAGTGCTCGAAATTAATTGAAGTGTGGGCTAAGATCATGAGCCGAAAAATAATATATTATTAGATTAAGTCATTATTTGATTAATGGATTGAATTTAATTATTTTAACCCAACTTAAAATGTAAGGGTAAAAATGGATTTTACATTAACGAAAACACAAGGGTAAATATGGTATTTCACACTCGTTTATTTTTCAATAATTAAAATACTATAATTAGGGTTTAATGTAAAAAATAAGCTTCTAAACAAATAAGGCTAGTTGAATACTCGATTCTAGTCAAAGTGTACTAATCCGACGAACTACAATATTAATAGCTTCCTTGGAAATAGTTCCCCGATCGCTTCATGTAGTTCCAAGCTAGCCATCTTCGATTTCATTCGAGCCATATAAGTAAGGTACATTATGGCCGCAAAGAGTTGTCTATACGCCTCTCTCCATATCACAGCTGCTAACCGAACCTCCTCACGCCATGATCTCAGCTGCAACCTCAACCCAACTCTTTCCCTTACCTCTCTCACTGATACACCTGGCTGAAAACGAACAAGCAAAAAAAAAAAAAAGATGTTCCACCATTTCATCCTCGTCATTGTCACATAGCAGACATGTCTTTGCTCCCGAACTTTGCGCGATCAATGGCTTATCACGGGTTGCTAATCGTTCCCATATCGTTAGCTATAATATAAAACTTCATATTTCGGTACCGAACAATTGTGACCACGACACTTTAGGCCCTTTCCGTCTCATTATCCGTACGCCGACCGCGATGAAAATTGCCCATTCGGCGATCCCTTCCATAAAAAGGCATCGTCCTCATTTGGGAACACGGTCGAAAGCTTATGAGCAAACGCTAGATACTCTTGCATGTGAGGTGTTGGTCAATCTCAACCCTTGCTAGATATGACTCTATTAAGATTCGAATCAATTGGGATCCCCATCGATAAGGCACCCTGCGAGAAGGAGAACCGATCATGATGGACCTCAATAGATATGACTTGGTTTTACCTTGAGAGAAAATTACAAATGTTTATTTGGTTTAAACAAACTTTAGACCTAGCATACTAAAAATAGGTGTGGACATTTTTTTCATGTTGTTTGAACACCAAGATTCGGCAAAATAAAGTATCCTAGGGTTTTCAAGATTGACACTTAGATCATTTTTAGCCGTAAAAAACGTTTATAAAGAAACAAATGTTGAATCCTAAAACTCACGGATCGTTGTTCATATTCGACTAAAGAGAACCCGATAAAACAGAAAGCAGAAGTGTATCTGAATCAGCCATAATCTTTGTTGCTCACGAGCAGCGGTTTTGGATCTTCAAAATCTCTACGCACATTATAGAAAAAAAATATTTTCTATGACTCTCTTTTCTCTTTGAGACGGGTGTAAGGAAAAAGTAACACGGTGCGTGTTAATGTTGTTTGACACCTGAGTCAAAATGTTGAGTGACACCTGATCAAAATATTGATCAACACCTGAGTCAACATTTGACTCAAACGTGGGTCATCTTTGATTTTGTCTTTCATACCCAAAAACCATTTACCCTATTATTGTGGTTTTATTTTAGTATGTGCAGGAAGGTATTTTCGAGCTGGAATTGTTCAAGGAAAGTGGATTGCATTTACTAAAAATAAAAGATATGAAGATCATGGGAGAATGAGCAAGTATTTACCAAAAATAGAAGAGATGAAGATCATGGGAGATTGAGACAAGCAATTGCTAAAAATAGAAGATATGGAGATCAGCAGAGAAGATATGAAGATCATGGGAGATTGAGTCAAGCAGTTGCTAAAAATAGAAGGTGCATTTACTAAAAATAGAAAAGAAGGAGTATAAGGTGGAACAAACCAAACTGAACCAGTAAAATAGGGGGAGTCACGTCTATATATACATTAGACTCCATTCGAGCTTAAGTATCGAGACATTGAGATAGAAAAGGCGCGCGCGTGCAACAAGCTTGAAGAAAGGGAAGCTTTCCATCATCTATCTGTTTCGATCACTTTGTGCCTAGTTTTTATCTTCACACTTTTGTATAGGACTTAGGATCTATAAGTGAGTTTTCGTGTGAAGATTGGTAGAGTAGATATACTCTTTTCTAGGTTGTTTTTACTATCTTTGATAGTTGCTTTTTTGTAATCCATTCTCGTAGTGAAATTTTGCCCTGAAGGCACGCAGCAAGTTTTTATAACTTGTTGCAAATTTTGAAACTCTATGTCCATCGTGTGCTTAAATCTTTTTACAACTAAATTGATTTTCCGTTGTGCAAAAACTTCTGATCCCGAATGTTATCTCAACATTAGAGTCAACATTTTAATTGTCTGATAACTTAGTTTTTACATCCATATCCGGGCCACCACCCACCCTTACAAGTGGTATCAGAGCCTCCGCTTGATACACTAAGCGTTCTGATCTTTTTGATATGGATGTCTTAAGCTCAAATTATTTTGGTAAAGTTCCTGTTTTAGATGGCTCTAATTATGCTTATTGGAAAATTCGTATGCGTCAATGCATAAAGTCGATTGACTCACGTGCATGGGACTCTGTTCTCACTGGTTATACCACTCCTAAAAATCCTCCAGATGCTGATGGGGAAGTCGTAGACAAACCCATAGCTGAATGGACTACTCATGAAAGAGCCACGGTTGATTTTAATGAAAAAGCTTTACATGCTATATTTTCTTCTGTGGATATTGTCATGTTTAAGATCATTCAAAACTGTACTAGTGCTCAACTTGCTTGGGATATGCTTCAAAGGTACTGTGAGGGTGATGCGAGTGTGAAAGACACAAAAGTTCGACTTCTACATAGTCAACTTGAAAATCTGCGCATGAGTGATGATGAAGATATTACTACTTATTTTGGAAAACTCTTGAATATTTCTAGTGAATGTCATAGCTTGGGTGAACCGATTCCGAATAAAGTGTTAAATTCTAAAGCTATTCGATCACTGACTGCAAAGTTTAATGTGAAGGTTGCAGCGGTCGAGAAAGCTCACAATCTGGCCACCCTGGATTTCAATACCCTGATGAATATCATGAAGAACTACGAGATCAATCTCGAAGTCCAGAAAAAGGTATCCAAGGGTAAAAGTCTTGCTCTAGTCACTCAACCTACAGTTTCTGAACCTAATGTTGATTCTGACAATGATGAGACTATGGCTATGCTTGTTCGAAATTTTAAGAAGTTTCTGAAAAATAAGAGGGAGTTGAATGTTGGTCCAACATTCAAGAATGTTCTTAATACTAAAGAGTCTTCATCTATGCCTAACCGTCCTATCAACAGAAGAAATTCTGCTGATAAAGCAAAAGTTGATAAGTTTGACAGGGATTCTGTTCAGTACCATGCATGCAAATGCTGGGGACATTACGCGAATGAATGTGCCAACACTCTTCGAAGGTATGAAAAAGTGAATTGGGTAAGTCTTTCAGATGATGAAGCTGATGAGACTGTTGAAGATACAGAAGAGGTTGCAAAATGGACAAGCATGGTGAATCCAATCTTTTCTGACAATGAAGAAGAAGAGCATCATATCGGGTTTACAGCGGTACCAGATGTTGGATCAACATTGGATTCAACATCTGAACAATATATTTATTTTGATTATGATGACTCGAATTGTTTTGATGGTTTTTTGAGTTTTGATGATACAGGAAAGGAAATTGAGAATCCAGAGAAAGACGCAGAGAACTCTGACGGAACTTACAAACTTCTTTTGACAGAATGTTCAAAAGAAAAGGAGCTGAACGTAAAGTTGAAGGAAACCATACAGGGTCTGATCGAGGAGAAGGCTAATACTGAGAAAGTAATCCAAGAATTACGGGATGGAGTTAGCAGAATGGAAGTTCTCTTGACTCGAAAGGACATGGAACTTGATACTCTGCAAAAGCAAGTCAAAAAGGCTGAAGAGACCTTTGCAAAGTTGAACAAAGGTAAGTCGACACTTGACGAGGTACTGTCCTTAACTGTTTCTGATAAACATGGTCTAGGATATAAATCTCGTGCTGCTTTTAATAATGAAACTAAGCATGCTGTAGGAAAGTCCAGAAATAGAAGTTTCAAATGTCATTCTTGTTTAGAATCTGGACATATCAAACCTTTTTGCTGGAAGTTGAAAGATGATTTTGCCAAAAAGATTTTGTTGACTGGAAAGTCGTCCAACATTCGGTCCAACATTGAGGAATCAGTGTTGAAAAGGATGTCTGGAGACGTTTCAGACGACTTGTGTTTAAATTCTTTCTATCATAAGAATAAAACAGTTTGGATTCCGAAACAGAAAGTTCTTGCTGATGAGTCTTTGCTTCAATGTAATGTCGTATATACATCTTTGAAAGCTAACGTTTCAGGATCTTGGTACTTTGATAGTGGCTGTTCACGCCACATGACGGGTACTAAAGATTATCTTATTGAGTACACAACTTTAAGTAGTGGTACAGTGACGTTTGGCGGTGGAGCAAAGGGCAGAATACTTGGTCGGGGCAAGCTCAATGTCACCGGTTTTCCAGCCTTGAGGAACGTTCTACATGTTGAAGGACTTGTAGCTAACTTGATTAACATAAGTCAGCTTTGTGATGATGAACTCGAGGTAAGATTCAACAAAGAATGTTGCGAAGTTTTTAACGACAAAAATCTTTGTGTTATGGCAGGAAAAAGACCAAGTGACAACTGTTACCAAGTGGGTGATAAAAATGGCAGCAAGGATGTGTGTCAACTTTCCAAGGCCGAGGATGACGTTGTTCTATGGCATTATAAGCTGGGTCATGTCAATTACAGAACCCTGGAACAGTTGATTCGGCATGAAGCTATAAGAGGGATTCCAAATCTGAAGGAGTTTGGTAAGGTTATCTGTGAACAGTGTATGAGAGGTAAACAGACGCATGTTAGTCATAATGTTGATCAACATTTTGTGCAACATTTTAAAACTGCTCACTGTTTTCAGCTTGTTCATATGGATTTTATGGGTCCTATGGAAGTAGACAACTTAGGTGGTAGAAAGTATGCTTATGTGTTGTTTGATGACTTTTCGAGATTTTCATGGATATTTTTTCTCATGGAAAAATCCGAAACTTTTGATTCTTTCAAAACATTTTGTGCTATGGTCAAAAAAAATTTTTGTGCTCCTATCTTTCGTATTAGAACTGATCATGACAGAGAGTTTGAAAATCATTTTTTTAAAGAGTTTTGTGATAAAAAAAGGTATTATTCATGAGTTTTCTTCTCCTAAGACACCTCAACAAAATGGGGTAGCCGAAAGGAAGAATAAGACTTTGCAGGAAATGGCTCGTGTCATGCTCCAGTCTAAGAGTCTTTCTAAGAGGTTCTGGGCTGAGGCATTGAATACTGCATGTCATATTTCGAATAGAGTCTATTTTCGTCAAGGTACTAAGAAGACGTCTTATGAGATTTTGAAGGGGATTAAGCCGACTATTAAATACTTTAATGTGTTTGGATGTACTTGTTATATGCTTAATGATCGTGAGTATTTGACTAAGTTTGATTCTAAGAGTGATAAATGCATTTTCTTGGGTTATTCTACTAACAGCCGAGCTTATCGAGTTTACAACTTGAGGTTGAAAACCATTCAGGAATCTGTGAATATAGTATTTGATGATGCTGCTGATCTTAGCAGAAATGTTTCTCAAGTTGATATTTCAGATATAGTTCCAGTCGTTGGACAAACTGAGGATAATGTTGCATCAAATGTTGAGCCAGCACCTGACTCAACATCGTCACTGGAACTGGACACTGAAGATGAATCCATGAATGTTCGTAACGATCCTCCTTCCAGAATTCAAAAAGACCATCCTTCTGATCAGATCATTGGAACATTGGATGTAGGACTGCAGGTTAAGCAAAGTAAAGATGACATTTTTATGTCCCAGGAGAAGTATGCTAAGAACACTGTCAAGAAGTTCGGGTTAGATACTGCAAAGGTAATGAAAACTCTTATGGAATCTACGCAGAAGGTAAGTAAAGACAATGCTGGGGAAAATGTTGATCCAACATTGTATCGTTCTATGATTGGTAGCTTATTATATCTTTCTGCAACTAAACCTGATATTATGTATAGTGTTTGTGTATGTGCGAGATATCAGGCTGAGCCAAAAGTTTCTCATTTAAATGCAGTCAAAAGGATTTTGAAGTATGTTAGTGGTTCGTACAATCTCGATTTATGATTTTCTAAGGATACTAACACGAATCTGGTTGGTTTCAGTGTTGCTGACTGGGCAGGTGACGAAGATGATCGCAAGTGCACGATTGGTGATTGTTTCTTCCTAGGTAACAATCTTGTGTCTTGGTATAGTAAAAAGCAGAATTGTGTGTCTCTCTCTACGACCGAGTCTGAGTATGTGGCTGCTGGCAGCTGCTGTACTCAACTCATTTGGCTGAAAAGTATGTTATGTGATTATGGCGTAGAGAGTCAGTCTGTTCTTATGTTCTGTGATAACTTGAGTGCTATAAATATATCGAAAAATCCTATTCAGCATTCTAGGATCAAGCATATAGATATTAGGCATCATTTTTTGAGAGATATGGTCGAAAAAGAGTTTATTAAGATAGAGCATATAGATACTAAGAGTCAGTTAGCTGATATTTTCACTAAAGCCTTAGACTTTGAAAGGTTCTCGAGCCTGAAAAAGTCGATAGGTCTGTGTCAGTGTCAGTAAATGTTGGTCCAGTATCTGGATCAACATTAGCATATGTCTTATATGGTTGTTACTCGTTTGATATTTGCTTCGACATGCTCTGTGATGATTTCCTGAAATGATTTGACTCACCTGGACCATTTTCTGAAACGACTCTATTCTTTTGCACACGATTTCTCGTGACCTTTTTCAAGATACAGGTTCAACAAAAGCTGAAAAAATTTCAAGGGTACACGGCATTCGCGGTGACGATGTATTCTCTGAAAAAAAAAATCGAAGGTACACGGCCATTCGCGGTGACGATGTATTCTCTGATGAAAAGAAAAAAAAACTTCTTGAACCTTAATGGAAAAGCAATCAAGAAAGAGCAGTGCACCGGAAATAAAAGGTAAGAAAAAGCAGAAAATGAAAGAAAAATGAGTCTAGGGTGTTCGAACAGAAAATGAAGGAAAAAATCTTTGAGGATGTTGGGTCAAATATTGGGCAACACTTATGACTAACCTATTTGGTGATGCTATATTTTACGTTTATGTCTATGTGTCTTAGGTCTTATCTATACGTATATTTAGTCTGTCGTGTCTAGTATCCATATCTCTCATTTAGAGTTAACAGAAGAACAGTTATCTCCACTTGGTTCATGTGCTCATCAGAGTCCCTAAACGGTTAGTATCATTTGTTTTCGACCTGATTTATGTTATCTCCTTATGTGCACGATTTTTACTCCACAATTGCACGATTTTTTTGACCGTTATTGCATACCTATTACTGCGCCTTTTACCGTTAAAATCACGATTTGATAGGTATTTGAAAAAGGATATTTTTTTGACCGTTACACTGCACGCTCATTATTTTTTTACTGGTGAAAAATTTCTTTTTTCTATTTTGGTCTATTTATTGACTCAGTCTTGGCCGGATATCTCTCCATTGCACAAATCTATCCTATAATATCTGTGTTTATCTCTGCAAATCTTCAAAGCTTTCTTTGTTTTTCCTCTTTCAATTTAACCTAGCTTTTACCAGTTCTCTTAATTTTTATGGCGCACTCATCCAATTATGAGTCGCAGAATGTTGGTTCCTCATCTGCCTCAACATCGAGCCTGGAGAAAGCAATTAAGTGTCTGGACGACGCCAAAGCCTTTCTGATTTCTCAGAGGGAGGTTCTTCGGGGTTTACTTTCTTTCCAAAAAGGGGGAGATAGTGGTGCAGATCAGGGATTGCTAAGGAGGAAACTTCTGCAGGGGGAGCTGAACAATAACAAGAAATAGTAGAGGAAGCTTCAGGCGACTCGCTTGAGAGTCTAACTTTTTAGATTCTCTGGTTTTTATTGTGTGCCTGACTTTTTGTGTTTGCTTGCAGATGCTTGCAGATTTGATCTTCTGTTTTTGCTTGCAGATGTCCTTGAGACTGGTTATATACTAACATCTTTATGATATCCATTTTTCTTTGTTCTGACTATCTTGATGCTTTCAGGGGGAGTTTTTGGATTTATCTCTGCACGGGTTTTGGGAAGAAATACAAAAAGGGGGAGATTGTTAATGTTGTTTGACACCTGAGTCAAAATGTTGAGTGACACCTGATCAAAATATTGATCAACACCTGAGTCAACATTTGACTCAGACGTGGATCATCTTTGATTTTATCTTTCATACCCAAAAACCATTTACCCTATTATTGTGGCTTTATATTAGTATGTGGAGGAAGGTGTTTTCGAGCTGGAATTGTTCAAGGAAAGTGGATTGCATTTACTAAAAATAGAAGATATGAAGATCATGGGAGAATGAGCAAGTATTTACCAAAAATAGAAGATATGAAGATCATGGGAGATTGAGTCAAGCAATTGCTAAAAATAGAAGATATGGAGATCAGCAGAGAAGATATGAAGATCATGGGAGATTGAGTGAAGCAGTTGCTAAAAATAGAAGGTGCATTTACTAAAAATAGAGAAGAAGGAGTATAAGGTGGAACAAACCAAACTGAACTTGTAAATTAGGGGGAGTCACGTCTATATATACAGTAAACTCCATTCGAGCTTAAGTATCGAGACATTGAGATAGAAAAGGCGCGCGCGTGCAACGAGCTTGAAGAAAGGGAAGCTTTCCATCATCTATCTGTTTCGATCTCTTTGTGCCTAGTTTTTATCTTCACACTTTTGTATAGGACTTAGGATCTATAAGTGAGTTTTCGTGTGAAGATTGGTAGAGTAGATATACTCTTTTCTAGGTTGTTTTTACTATCTTTGATAGTTGCTTTTTTGTAATCCATTCTCGTAGTGGAATTTTGCCCTGAAGGCACGCAGCAAGTTTTTATAACTTGCTGCAAATTTTGAAACCCTGTGTCCATCGTGTGCTTAAATCTTT
Source organism: Lindernia subracemosa (assembly GCA_028392965.1). Classification (NCBI taxonomy): domain Eukaryota; kingdom Viridiplantae; phylum Streptophyta; class Magnoliopsida; order Lamiales; family Linderniaceae; genus Vandellia; species Vandellia subracemosa. The sequence goes on from JAQPCC010000077.1 coordinate 256,969, forward strand.
TTACAACTAAGTCGATTTTTCGTTGTGCAAAAACTTCTGATCCCGAATATTATCTCAACATTAGGGTCAATATTTTAATTGTCTGATAACTTAGTTTTTACATCCATATCTGGGCCACCCACCCTTACAGTGCGTATGACCCAAGGACCATAACCCCTTATTTATAGAGTTAATACTCTTGTTAGTTCAGCCCATCGATAAACTAAATAACCTGGTATCTACACATAAGTCTCTATTTAAACCTAATTAAAAAAAGGGTTAAATAGAGTTGCAGTTGATAGACTAGTAAATGGAATGAGTTAAAAGCCTTAAAGTATAAAAGTTCTAAGAGGAAAAACTCAACCTATGTGACTTGAGACTCCAAGATATAAGTTCAAATGGACAATCTAATTTTAGGACTTGGTATCACTGTGTTGGGTAACCCCACTTTTGTCGTGAAATAGAGTGACGGAAAATGTTAGCATATCGATGCTTTAATGGCTATCATAAGTAATTATATTATACTCACGATGTGAGAAGTCAATTGTGTTAGGGAGAAGTGGGGCCACTTTCAAATGAAATTGAAAGGCTTAGTTCTTTAAAAACTCTCACAGAATCATGATGTGTTCATGGTCAAAACGAACAAAACAATGAGAACGAAATAAACAGAAATTATTTGTCTATTGCATGTGTGTTCATTTACACAATAAAGAAGAATAGTTCAACGACATCGTGTCTATTGAACAACTAGTCAATAAAACGTACTTTACAATGAAGAAGTTCAAATGGTAACCCATATTAAGTTGAGTGAATTAAAATTTGGATTGAAATAAGTAAAGGGAGCTAATGTGTGTGTGGACCTTTGACCCACATTAATTACACACTCGTGGTCTGATCAACCCGTGAGTTTTGGACCCGATTACAAATATTTAAATAACAATTAATATTAAAGGATAATTTTTGCAGCGTTGGAATGTCAAAGGTTGCAATAACCTTTAGAATGTCCATTTTAATTCTTTAATGGTAGGACTAAATGATATTAAACTGCGGGATTAAAACCTACACGGGAAATGCAAAGGTCTTCGAGGGAATTCAAAGAATTTTTCGATAATCTATATAAACACTCCAGAATGAGACATGACAACCAAGTCATTCATCATAACATCTGGGTTTTTTGTTGTGTGGTTTTTGGTTTAGTGCAACCTTTAATCAAGATTCTCAATGTATCTTACAAACAGGCGTTCAAATATATCTTTTGCACTTACGTAGAGAGAGCAAATATGTTTTAAGGAATTTGTGTTCAACACATGCCTAAAAAATTCCTTAAAATTTCATGTTGTCTCGCAGTCTTACAATAATCTTACAACAGTCTTACATGAAGTTCTTGCGGTCTTACATTTCTAGAAATTTTACAGTCTTACAAGATTTCCCAGCGGTCTTACATTTCTAGAAATTTTACAGTCTTACAAGATTTCCCAACAGTAAGCTCAATCCATACTTCTTGAAATTGAGAAAACCACGTAAATCCTTTTGTGTCTTTTACAAGTTCCGATTCATTTTGAGTTTCTAATAGAGTATAGATTAGATTTTAATCCACGAATCTTCCAAGGGTATTTTCTTGCATTTATGGTTGAGTTATATTTTTAAATCTTTCCAATCAGTTGCAATTTTTCAATTACAACGGCCACTTGAAAAGTACGCTCAAATTCATCCCCTCGGCATTGATTCTATGTAGAATTATTTAAAAGCCTTGCATGGGACTCATCATAGTCATAGAGCCAACCATTATATAATAAAGGGACAGTCCTTTATTATAATTTCTTTAAGTCAATATAATTTTATCTTTCTAACGATTCTCAACTTTCAATTCCTTGATCATTTTCAATTGATAATACACAATGTATAATAAATCGTAAATTTAATTCAATATACAATTTTGGAATGGACTCCAAGTAGTTTAGGGCCTACTGCAATCAAGCATGCGCCAAGTTTAGGAGATAGAAAAGGCTCTTCTACCTCAATTCTCTTTTGCTTAATAAAGACTCGCGCATGACTCTATGGATTAATCAAAATCCCTTTCTCATCATGGATACAACAAACATGAGGTGGTCAATTGTTGGCCAATTGCATAGGATACATTAATTCGTGGTGGTTTTCAATTCAAGGAAAATACCTATTTTGAGTAAGTATATAAATTAAGAGATTTGAAATGAACAAATGATAACATAGAGGTTGTTGGTTCATTGCAAAATTAGCGGGTGGATTATTTAAAAAGATCTTTTTATAAATCGTCGATATCTTTGTTATTTAACTGAAATTCCTTTATTTTTGCTTTGCTTCCGTATATACACCACACATATCCACGTACATATATCTCATCAGATCACAGCCTTTATATTCTTCCAAAACGCGCGAATTAAACCCTAAACACGAATAACAAATTCATATTCTCTGAATTTACAATTGTTCTTGAAATAAACCCAAATTGATCGATATGGATTGCAGCATTGACGTGGATGATTACTGCCAAGTATGGGCAACAAACCACTCCCCCGAAAAGATCCCTAAGGAGTATGAGAATGAAGAGATGTTGTTCTTCATCGTAATGGAAGTAGAGAAAGTCCTTCCCGTGATGATAGGGGACAACGATGATGAAGACGAGTTTGATATACTACCACAAGTAACTGACCACACCACTTACTCGTTCTATAGATGTCGCCCCCCGCCTGAAAGGGTCAAAGAGGCGATTTCCCGCATGCTCACTGAAGTTGGCATTCCGCTGCACAAGCAAGAGTTTATGATCGGCCGGATCTCCGCAGAAGCCGATAGGATATCTCGAGTTTCTCCTCCGTCTATTGTTCGTGGCGTCAAGATCTTGCCCATGCGAATCTTCATCAGCGTCATCTCATGCGCTTGCATGTGAAATTTGAATTATTTAAATTAATATATTTGCGACTACTTTAGCGCGCTGTTGCTAATCTATGATTTGTGGAATGTTATAGTTTAGTATGCGGTTTAGTTTCACGTATGTTTTTATCATGTCAATACGTAGGTTAGTATATACGAACAGCATGCACCTGCAGTTATTTGACACGTGTCCACTTATTTAATCACGGAGTGGATAGAATCATGGAATGAATACTTGTGAACAGAATTGGTGAAATATGTGATGTGAATACAAAATGGGAATACTGACATGATAAGGGCCTATACTAGAAGTTATATTTGAAAGAATAGTATCTCCCTCATTTGGATGTATTAAATAGAAATTAATTTTCAAGTTAAAAAGAGTTGTGACTCTTAACAATTGACAAGTATTCATTCTAAGGAGAAAGAAAATATATTTTTCTTCTGCAATTTCAGAAATCAAATATCTTCTGCAATTTCAGAAATTATAGATTTTCTTTCTGTCATGAAATATATTTTTATTACATACTCAATACTCGTTTGAGCGTCTAAAAAGCATCGAATAAATTCGTCGTCCTTAGAATTTGAAATGATTCTATTACGAGACGTTTGTTGTTGTATTATGAGAAACAATTGTCATATTCCGTAAGCACTGTGCATGATATTATCATTTTCAGTACACAATGGGTAGCCTCCAGATAAGTATTGTACTTTAATATCATTTTATCCGATAGTGTCTTGCTCTTGGATTTTATATAGTCCTGTAAGAAGATAAGTCACAATGAAAATAAATTTAATGTTAGGGTGGTGACGCTCATTGATATATACTTTTCTTTGGTGGGATTACAATATTTAGAAACATAAATCGAGTAAAATGTTAGAAAACTACTATCAGTTTTGCCTTTGTTCTGTTGTTCTTTCATTCTTTCATTAACGCAATTCCAAAAAAATAATAATAATAATAATAAAAACTACTATATCATTACCAAGTAATGATTTATCTTTTTAGTTAACCTTAGTTAAACTTCTTTGTTCAAATCATCTTTTTCAAACCGGATTTCCATACCGAATCCAAAAATTTACTTAGTTAAAGATTTAGTACTTTAATCAGAATAAAACCAAATTCAGTGCTTCTAGAAATAATAAATACATGTTAAAGATTAATATAATGAAATTAATATAATTATTAATACATGTGACCAAACAGGGACCAAACCAAATTTTCACCATGTTCATGGTTTAACGGTCGTAACCAATCAGTTTATAGTTTAGGATTTAGGGTTATCGGCCAACTCTTCAATACCCTATAGTTCATATGTGAAGTATGATTCCACGGTAACTAGAGTATATCTTCCTTATTAATTGAGAATATTCTTTTAATGCAGCCTGGCAATTCACTATATTGAGGGATTCTATTATTCGTATAAATAATAATGAATTCGAAGATGCACAAGCGACACCTTGGGGTTCGAATCATTCTCGCGATTATTTGTAACTATGATATGATATGCATCGAATAAGTTTTATTAATAGGAATATTCTTCTTATGTTGATAATAATAATAACCAATATTCAACTCGATGATTATATATGTCAGTTACGTCCACATGCTCACCGATATTGAATCCCAGCAAAGCAAAAAGCATGCAATGTGCAATCGTATCTTCAAATCGAATATTTGATGAGACAAAAAAAAAAAAAAGAAAACGTATAAACTCATTTAAAGCTGCCGAGAAATATAAGCATTATATCTCTTATATATAATATATTTCGATTCCTTCTCTCTCTGTAATAACATTAGTTTAAATCCTCAGAAAGCATCTGCAGAGAGGAAGAGAAATAACAATAACAAATGGCAACGACATATAAGACCTCGTTTGGATTATTGCTCGTCACCGCTTCGATCATTTCAGCAATCTCATTGCATGCCGTTGAAGGCCACACCGATCATGTTCCTGGTCCAGCCCCTGGCCCCACAAGCGACGGTGAGTATTTTTTATTTTTTTTATCACTATTTCGTTTCATTTTCCGTAGGAATAAATCATAATAAGCCATCTTTCTAAGCTTTTATGGGGGTCAGATCTGCCATTTTAAATTTAAATTTCATTTCCGACACCATTCTTTTAATCTTCAAAATGTTATAAATTATCGTGTTTAGAATGTTGAGTATTCCTTTTTTTTTTTCTAGATGCAGTTTATAGGCATAATGTTGTTGAGAATTAGAACTGTGAAACTAAACTATATATCCTCTCTTAATGGCAGGTGTTACTATTGACCAAGGCATTGCATGTTTTTTGATGCTATTGGCGTTGGTGCTTACGTATGTCATTCACTCTTCTGATTCACCTTTGAGAATTTAATCATTATCGTTTCTTTTCTCAAACTTTAATTCCTCAAATATCCTTCTTGACGGATTGATCCAATCGACAATGTCATCAATTCGTTATTATTATGCTTTTAAATGGATGAAGTTATTAATAAAAAAAAAAAAAAAATTATGTTCATTGCTAAGAAGTGTGAGATTTGAGATTACAAAAAAATTATTAGACTGAGTTAAGATGTCATATACGTCTATAGAGAAGAGAGATGTCCTGACTACGTATGTCAAATATGCGTGCACCAATCCCTCATAAATCCCTACTTGCACTTTTGATGAGTTCATGCTACTGGTCCTCGAGAAGCCACCGTCCATTTCATACTCAGCAAAAAAATCGGAGGACTTTGGCGGTGAGCATCGTCTCCAAAACCCGTCTTAGTAGGTTGGTCCAAGTACTCGAATCGAGATGTAAACGATGAACTGACTACTTTAGGAGTGGTACTGTCGAAAGAGTCAGCAGTAAGTAATTGAACAGGCGGCTCGGCTCTTCTGGACTCTGATCATAAAGGCTTTCAGTTGGCTGCAATGGATTAAAGCATTATAAGTACTAAACGATGCGGGATAAAATAAAAATTGAAGAAATAATGGTTATTTACTTTATCTAAAGTATTAGCATGATTAAATCCAAACACATCGCATGGAAACAACAAATTAGATGAGGGTGATTTAAATAACATGTAGTGGCACGCAAGTCACACTAGCTCTAATATCACCTCCTTTACTTGATGTTTTCACTTTCAAGTTTCACCGTAAAACTAATTGGCAGTCTTTGTTTCTTCAAAAAGATATAAGTTTAGTCTCGGTTCTGATATTTTCTCACCGTTTAACTACAGTCTCCCCAATTGTCACGACACACTGTATGCCCCAGAATACTTCGGTAAAATAGGATATGCCATTTACCTTAGTAGTAAGTTTTCGAGCCCCTAATCCACCGGTCTTTCCAGATTTTTTTGCACCGAGGGCTTTCTTTAAAGTTGAAGCTGATGGTTTTTGGCTTGTTTTTGGTGAAGCAGAGATCCCAGAGTTTGCATCGTTGACTGAACAAATTGGTTTTGCAGCATTAGATAAAGAATCACCACGTGGGTTTTCATTGATGCTAACATCAGATAATTCCTTGGAAGGTTTCATTAACTGTGGAGAAGCAGGGGACAATGGTAAACCAGCCTCTTCTGTGTTGCTTTTAGCAACTTCTTTGGAAAGTAATTGCTTGTATAGGTCAGCAGCTCTTGAGGTGTACTTGGCCTCAATCTTGCCACCATCATTCCAGCCATGTTGTTTGAAGAAAACTTGAGCACGGTTATTTCCACCTAAAGACATCGTTTTCAATTGCTCTGGAGTCCATGAATCTAATTCAGTAGACCTGAGATATACTATGCAATCAGATTATGAATCGAAACAGAACAGAAGGGGAAACAAAACAGAGAAGGCAACGATCATTTGTACGAATGAAATCTCCATGAGCCGAAAGCTACAATATGTGTCTGACAGTTTCATTATTATATGTATAGGTATTCAAGCGGAAAATCTCTTTGATCCATATACTTATTTTATTTGAAATGGTATCGTTTCTTTTCCAAATACAGGAGAAAATTAACCAACATGATATGTCTCCCTTATTTGCCCAACTTTAATGTAAACTCATAAGCAAGTAGGATAGAGAATTCATGGCAACAATTCCAGACTCAGAAATCAGTTCCTCAATCTACATGCAAAGCCAAAACGTTAATTCCCAGTTAACAAATACACCATTGACCAACAATGAAGGCGCTGAGTGTTACCTTTGAAACATATCATTTAAGTTTACTGATCATACTATCAAAAATTGATATTTCGGCTGACAGTTTAACTACTTTCTCAAGATCTATAATCAACGCAAAATTACCGCCCTGGTAACCACTAACAAATCTTTAAAATAGTACTACACTTGGATATGTAAATAGGGTCACAAACAATTACAAACAACCACTAAAATCGATTTACATGACGAAGCTGACATGGACGCCGAGGTTCCGATGAACCGAAGAGCAGTCGATACAGAGGAAAATCCCATAAGTCACCGATGCCCAGCTAGGGTTCTTCGCATTCCAATCGAAACACACCTGAAATTCATAAGAAAATTCCTAATTACGAACCCATATGCCCGACATCGTCTCAATCAGAAATTAAGGATCAGAATCGAACCTTATGTAACAGTTGATGTATGATGTTGGGACGATTAATGGATTTTTCTGCAATCTTTATGAGAATGAAGAGAGACGAAGTGTGATTTGATATTCTGTTATTTTGCAGGGAAGGTGACAGAGGAGAGAGGAGAAGATTCTGAGAATTAGTGGGGAGAGAAGAAAGAGAAGATAAATAGGATTATGATAATTTTTCCATAATCGTTCATAAAACCTCGTACAAGCATATATATAATGTAAGTTATGAAAATAGACCCAAAACAAGTGGACTAGGCATATATGCATTTCATTTAGAATACTAGTGGACTTAATTCTCAAATCAAACCCAAGGCCCAAATGTTTACTTAACCGATATCTTCATCAAACGTTGAGTTCTTTTCTTCTTCATTCCCCAACTCTCCACTGCAGATTCATCCCCTTCACGTGAAAAGTCCCCACCTTTAGCCTCAAATGCCTCAAGGTCACCTTCTTTCTTCTTAATTATCCCTTCTTCATCCCCATATGTGACAATACCTCCTTGTCGAGAACATCCTTGTCCCCAAGGATGTAGGCCTGGGAATTTGGCTCGGATATAGGACTCATCTTCCCAAGTGTTTGCCGCAGCTTCGCCGGAGTTCCATTGGACCAATAATTGTGGTATGTTGTTCTTTCCCCGAACTATTATTCGTTGCTGAAGGATTTTGTGGGGTGTAACCACAAATTCACCCTTCTGATCAGTGCTCGGTAGCATCATTGTAGGGTTGACTTTTGGGCTGATGAATTTCTTCAGAAGGGAAACATGAAAGACGGGGTGTATCTTAGCATCGGTAGGTAGCTGAAGCCTGTAAGCCACTGGCCCAATTCTTTCCAAGATTGGATAAGGACCATAATAGCGGGGTGAGAGCTTCATATTCTTGCGTAAAGTAACAGTATTCTGTCTGAACGGTTGGAGTTTCAGGTAAACTTCGTCCCCCACCTCAAAAAATCTGTCTTTCCGGTGTTTGTCCGCATACAGTTTCATCCTATTATGCGCGTGAGTCAAATTTTCTTTCAGCAGTGGCCATAGCTTGAGTCTATCCTTCATAACTTGTCCTGCCTCTGTAAGGTCATAAATTTCATCCATTTATACGTCTATAGAGAAGAGAGATGTCCTGACTAACACTCAGTTTGCTATCCACAATTCATCGTGGAAAACACGACGGAAAACGATCACAATGCATCAAATAATGAATACATTAGGCTTCCCCCTTGTCGTACATTTACACTTTCTTTTTTTTCTTTTCTAAGCCGAAATCTTTATAGCAAACGGAGCCTAAAAGGATAAGAAGGGAGCTCACAGTGTTGTTCAGTAATAAAGCCTCGAGCTGTGTTTGGTAGATAGAAATCAAAGAACTTGTTGAAACATGAATTGCAGCAGCTCGATTAAGGGCACGGCAAAGTAGTATAATACGCACTTAGCTTTGCTTCGTCTCGCAATTATCGATCGCAACCAAACACATTCTCGGCTAGCTTCATGAATAGCTAAAATTTCCGCATGATTAGAAGAAGTAGCCGTTAAACTTTGTTTAACTGACCGCCATGAAATAGCCGTTCCGCCATGTGTAAATAAATAGCCCGTTTGCGATCGAGCATTATGTGGGTCAGATAGAAAACCAGCATCTGCATACCCAATCAAATCTGTTTTTGATTCATTAGAATAGAACAATCCCATATCAGTTGTTCCTTGAAGGTATCGAAAAATTCGCTTAATTCCATTCCAATGTCTACGAGTCGGTGACGAACTATATCTCGCCAATAAATTCACAGCGAACGCTATATCAGGCCGCGTATGACTCGTTAAATACATTAGGGCTCCAATAGCACTGAGATATGGTACTTCAGGACCAAGTAATTCTTCATCGTTTTCGCAAGGTCTAAACGGATCTTTATTCACATCTAAAGATCGAACAATCATTGGAGTATCCAATGGATGAGCTTTATCCATATAAAATCTTTTCAATACCTTTTTCGTATAAGTCTCTTGATGTACGAATATCCCATTCTTTAAATATTCAATTTGCAGTCCAAGACAAAATTTCGTTTTACCGAGATCTTTCATTTCAAACTCTTTTTTCAAACAATTAACGGCTTTTGATAACTCTTCAGGAGTTCCAATTATGTTAATATCATCAACATAAACTGAAATGATGACAAATTCATTTCCAGATCTTTTCATAAATATGCACGGACAAGTTTGATCATTTTTATACCCCTCTTTCGATAAATATTCACTTAGGCGATTATACCACATACGCCCAGATTGCTTTAATCCATAAAGCGATTTATTTAGCTTGATTGAGTACTCATTTCGGGGCCCTGAATTTTCAGGTAACTGAAATCCCTCGGGAAGTTTCATATATATATCACTATCAAGTGATCCATATAAATAAGCGGTGACAACATCCATTAGACGCATATCGAGTCCTTCACGTACTGTCAGACTAATTAAATAACGAAAAGTCGTTGCATCCACCACAGGAGAATACGTCTCCTCATAATCAATACCAGGTCGTTGTGAAAAGCCTTGTGCAACAAGCCGTGCTTTGTATCTCACAATTTCACCGTTTTCATTTCTCTTTCTGATGAAAACCCATTTATATCCAACCGGCTTTACATTTTCTGGTATGCGGACTACAGGTCCGAACACTTTTCGTTTCTCAAGTGATTTTAATTCTGCCTCGATTGCATCTTTCCATTTTGGCCAATCATTTCTTTGTCTGCATTCTTTTACAGACCCTGGTTCATGATCCTCATTCTCATTTATCTCATTCATTTCATGTAGCGCTACGTTAAATGAGAATTTATTGTCAACGTTGACTTTTTCTCGGTTCCATCTAATTCCATTTTGAGCATAATTTATCGAGATCTCTTCATTATCATTATTCTCAAAAATTTCAGGTACCTGATTTCCATTATCATAATCATTAATGCCCATTGACTCTTCTAGAGTCGATAAATCCTCGACTGGACCATTCTTATTATTTGCTCCTTTTCTTTTTCGAGGATTTTTATCTTTGGAACCCGAGGGCCTACCACGTTTTAGTTGTGGTTTAGGCTCGATCATTATATGTTCTCCAGGAACATTAACTTTTGCAGGAGCATTAACAGCTGGTATATGTGACTTAGTCACTCTTTTAAGGTCAGTAAAGCTATCTGGCAGTTGATTAGCTAATCCTTGTAAATGAATTATCTTTTGAACTTCTAGTTCACATTCTTTCGTTCGAGGATCATAATGATTTAGCGATAATTCATTCCAACTAATACTCATTTCCAGCTGTTTCTTTTCTCCCCCTAATGTCGGAAAATTCGATTCATCGAAATGACAATCGGCAAATCTAGCCGTAAATAAGTCTCCAGTTAGAGGTTCTAAATATTTTATTATCGATGGAGATTCAAATCCGACATATATTCCCAACTTCCTTTGAGGTCCCATCTTCGTGCGTTGTGGTGGAGCAATTGGAACATATACCGCACATCCAAAAATTCTCAGATGGGAAATATTTGGTTCCTGACCATAAACCATTTGTATCGGGGAGATATCATTATAACTTGTTGGCCTGATGCGGATTAGTGCCGCTGCATGTAATATAGCATGTCCCCAACAAGAAGAGGGAAGTTTCGACTTCATTAATAATGGTCTTGCAATTAATTGCAACCTTTTAATCAACGATTCTGCAAGACCGTTTTGCGTATGGACATGTGGCACGGGGTGCTCAACATCAATTCCAATAGACATGCAATATTCATTAAATGCCTTGGAAGTAAATTCACCAGCATTATCAAGGCGTATTTTCTTTATTGGATAATCCGGAAAATGTGCTCTTAATCGAATCAACTGAGCAAGCAATCTCGCAAAAGCTACATTCCGCGTTGATAACAAACATACATGAGACCATCTAGTTGATGCATCAATCAATACCATGAAATATCTAAATGGTCCACACGATGGATGTATCGGTCCACAAATATCACCTTGTATACGTTCCAAAAATCTTATAGATTCATTCTTTATTTTTATTGGTGATGGACGAATAATCAACTTCCCTTTAGAGCAAGCAACACATGATAATTCATTCGATTGAAGAATCTTCTGGTTCTTCATTAAATGTCCACGTGAATTTTGAATTATTCTCCGCATCATAATTGAACCGGGATGGCCCAACCGGTCATGCCAAACAACAAATGTATTATCATTAGTAAACTTCTGGTTTACGATAGCATGTGATTCAATTGTTTTAAGATATGTGTAATATAGCCCAGAGTCAAAAGATGGTAATATTTCCACAATTCTTTTGTCATTCGATATCACTTTTGTAATATGCAAATATTCAATATCTCATTTTTCTGCAGTCTCAATATGATATCCGTTATGTCGAATAGCTTTTAAAACTTAATAAATTTCTTTGAGACTTAGGAGAATATAAGGCATTATCAATTATTAGCCTTGTCCCTCTGGGCAGTATAATATTGGCTCTTCCGGAGCCCTCAATTATATTTGTGCTACCCGATATAGTGATAACACTTGTTTCTTTCATTTCAAGATGGGAGAAATATTTCTTATTTCTTAGAATCGTATTAGTCGTTGCACAATCTGCAAGACATAACTCCCCATTGCACATGCTTGTATCCATTGAATTGATAAATATATAATAACTAGAATTATTAAATAAATAAGCGTCAAAATAAAATTATATATATAAAGATAAAATAATAAATAAATAATGCTTAAATAAAATTTATAACGACACTTCAGTTTTTTTTTTATTTGGATCTTTAACAAAAACCAAAATATTCAAATGAGCATAGGATCTAGCACCAATTTTCTGAAATATCGTAATCTTGAGCAAAATTTAATTTCATCGACACTTCACTTTTAATTGCTCTTTATAAAGATCAACGGGATCTTTGGGTGCGAATAATAACCAACGATAATATATAATAATCTTTATATTGCTCAATACATCTTTCTCAATCATATACCAGTTCTCCACTTTGGGGGAAATATTAATAATAACCACGGTAAATATAATGTCCACGACCACTTTTATTATTTGCGCATACATTCACTTCAGGGAATGCAACATAATCATTTAGTCGGACTAATGTTTTTCATTCATCCATCATAATATTTTCTGATCATTTTCTCACGATATTTATTCGTATTATATCCGATGGACTGAACGTGGTGAATGCTTTATAATATACCGAAGTAATTGCGTAAATCACTAGCAAGTATAAAATCGAGAGTGATAAATCAAAGTTTGCCAAATTCAATATATTGATATCATAAAAATAAAATCATCATTAAAATATTAAAAGGAAAAATTATAATTAATCTTCTTTTATATCTTCTTTTGTAAAAGTTCTAATGAAAAACGATATCCACATCCAAATAACTGTCGCCGTAATAATAATCATAAGTAATAGATCAAACATCGGACAAAGCGTCATCCTTCAAAATAAAATATATTTCAGTAATTATAATATTAAAGAAAAATTATAATTAATAGTTATATTTTAAAAACATTGGTAAAATATTATCCACATAGCCGTAAGAATCACCGTAAATAAAGTAAGCAACAGAAGATCCATCTTTGTATAAAACGACATGATTCTATAAGATGAATAAGAACATAATAATCAGATAACATATAAATCAATGATAAAATATATGTATAGTTTCATAAAATGCGTTCTTTATTATTTCATAATTATTATCCAAGCTCGGGTAAGATTGTGGTAATAAAATTTGTCCATTGTCCAAAATCTGTTCGATCCAATAATAACTTCAAAATTGCTCAATAAATAAATTAATAATATGCCTCTACTGAGGTGGGGATAACCACAAGACCTCGTGGGCTTTTAGTGTTGTGTACGTGAATATATAAAAATAAATAAATCGTAAATAAAAATTCCACACGCCACCACGGGGTATGAAAATCTGGACCTCTCGTCACTTATAGTGAACGATATTCCGCGAAACCACTCGGGTATTGGCGTTTAGTTATAAAACTTTTAAAATATACTTTTATAATATATATTTTTAAATTAATCACAATTAATATATGATTAGTATAAATTAAATATTAAATTACCGTACCTCGACTAAACTCGTACGAGATCTTCGACGGAGGTTGATCTTGACGACGGAGAGCGGTCGTGCTGATAACGTGTTATAAAATATTAATTGTGATTAATTATATTAAGATTATTTTATTATAATTATACTTATATTAAGATTATAATGATAATATAGCTTATAATAATAAAGAGAGAGAGATTAGAGAGAGATTAAGTATTTCAATACTTGGTGTGATTTACAATGAACTCTAATCACCTATTTATACTACTAATAATTCACTATTACAACTAATCACATTAATTACAATTATACACCTCACACTAAAATACAAACTCTTCAATTAAACACCTCATCTTATCATCTTATCACATTATCATCATTTAATATAATACTTCCAAATCATCAATAATTTAACTAATATTATTATTTAAAACATCCACATTTAATTATTTCATAATAAAGTTTAATTAATCCCATCGGCATTTGTTAATTGTTACCTTATCGAGTACGCATTGACGCAGGGATTGCACAAGAGAGATGCATTTTTCTTGATCGTAGGGCGATTGGGCAACACAATTAAGCAGGTCTAAGGCTTCTTTCCCGCAAATCGTTTGCTTCCGATTTTGAGCTGAATCCATTATTTCGTTTGATTTGGATTCCTAGGGTTTATGATGTTGGAATTTGGGGATTTTTTTTTTTTTTTTTTTTTGGGAAATTCCGTTTCATATAATCGAACTTTAAAATTCCTCTTAAATACCACTTTTAATATTTCTTCCTCTTAAATACCGATCTGCTAAAATATTCATGTTTAGTAACGAAAAGATATGAAAATACAGAACTGACCTTACTTAACTGACTTAGAAAAGCACTATGACTATCATATCAACTGTCGTGAGTATTAAACCAAGAAAACACGTTATTATACCGGAAACCAAAGGCGCAATTATACTGATAAACAAAGATATTATACCAGATGTCGCCAGTATTATACCAATAAATTATAAAAGCATCATACCAACTGTCATAATTATTTAACCAATAATATACGAAGTGATTTTCGCATATAATACCGTCAAACATCACTATTATAATAACAAATACAAATATTAAACCAACAAAATACCCAAATAACTATTCCAGTAAATCTAATTATATACCAACAGAGCGGAACATTATAGCAAGAGAAGTATTAATTATACCAATAGATACTGATTAATTTTACCAATAATTATACCAAGAAAAATAATAATTTTACCAACAAACATGAGAATTATACCAACAGAATACTGAAATTAACTATTCCAGGAAATCAAATTATTATACTAAAGCACATAAAATAATACCATCAGCAGTACAGATTATACCAAATAGATACTGATAATTCTAATGAAAATTGTACCAACAGACACCTACATTATACCAACAAATTTAAAAATTATACTAACAGAATACACAAATAACTAGTTCAGTAAATGTAGTTTTCGCATCTAATACCGTCAAACATCACTATTATACCAGCAAACGAAAAAATTATACCAACAAAATAATCAAATAATCATTCCAGTAAATCTACTCATTACACCAGCAGTATAGAGTATTATACCAACACAAGCACCTATTGTACCGATAGATACTCATCAACTTTACAAATAACTACACCAACAGATATATTTAATGTACCAACAAATGTCGAAATTGTACCAAGAAATTCATAATTTTGTAAATATTTCATCCAATTTTTGACCATTTTACCAACAAAAGACGTCATTTTACCAACTACATTGACTATTATACTCAGAAGTATACTGCATAGCATAATCCAACAGACCTAATTATTATACCAGCAAATAGTGATAAAATTCATTATTAATTATACCAACAGAGCTCACTAATATACCAATAAATACTGAACTATTGACTTAAGATTAATTAATCCAACAGACTGTAATTGCAAATGCAATCGGGGTAATTGTGTTACGTAATGGTGAAAAAATCGAGAATAGTATTGAGCGGGATAAATTGGGGCAACAAAATGGTATAGAGCGTAATTATTGTAATTACATATGTTCGAATTGGAACAAGTTGGTATTATTACTAATTTTATTGGTGTAATAATGGATCCATCTGTTGGTATAATAAATAAATAAATAAATGTTCTGCAATGCCCGATCTAGTTAATAAAGATTTTAGACGGTATAATAATTTGCTGAATTGGTATAATATTTCAATAAATCGGTATAATAAATTGGTCGGTAGGTATGCTGAAAATCAATATGCAATAAAAATTTTAGATGGTATAATAATTTACTGAATTGGTTTAATAAATATATAATTGTTCAGCAATCCCTGATCTATTTTATAAAATTGGTATAATATAGATTTTTCTTGGTATTATAATTTCATGAATCAGTATAATAAATTGATCTATAGGTATGCTCATAATCAATTACTATGATAATGTTTTCGTATAGTAATTAATGTGTTAATTACGTTGTGTCAGCTTAAGATTTGTATAATGTTTTCGTATAATATTGTTATAATTATTTCGTATAATTATGCTATAATAACATTAAACTAAAACAAAATTATGTAATATTTTGGTATAATAACATATATAAGAATCGTATATATATGTATACTATCATTAAACTTCGAAACCTTGTATAATGTTTTGGTAAGATAGCATAAGTTCTCATATTGGTGTAATCACATTAAACTTACAAACATTGTAATAACATAAGATTTGGAATAGCAAGTGTTGTAATAGCATAACATTATAACAACATACTTAGTACAAATGTTGTTATAACATAAGATTTGGAATAGCAAGTGTTATAATAGATTGGCAATAATAATAGATTGGCAATATATCAACATACTTGGTACAGCTCTGTTTAGTTTGTTGGATAACCCAAGAAAAGAGCCAAGTTATCTTATTCAATATTGTTCCGTTCATAAAATGACACCAACTCTAAAGCCCGCAGAAATAATTAGGCCCGTTATTACAATCCAGCCAATTCAAGATAATTTAGCTGAAGGTAGTAGCCACGATTAATAGTCGAGCCCATATACTAATCAATGAATTGACAAAATTACCCCCTCTGAAACTAAAACCCTAGAGCGGGAGTCCTTCATTTTCAGCAGCGAAAAATCCAAGCATTCATCTTCTGAAGAAACGAGCGCATCTACAGGTAGCATATATTTCTTACTAAAAACCTCTTATGGTTGAGTGTAATAAGACAATATTTCTACAGCTAACGAACGTCAGTTTCTGGGCAGACCATAACCGCCCATCGCATTGGGGTTACGCCTAAAAAAACTGGTAATGTTTATATCTTACTTCGATTTATATTACAAGCGCTTGCACGAAGCTAAGGTTTGCGAACTGTAATTCATGCTCAGCTATTTTCCTTGTTTGATATGTATTTTGGACTTGTTAGTTGTGTCTATTGGCAAATTCAGGATATATGGTCTTCAATTTTTTTTGGGCATTTGTAATCTGTCGCATTATGGTCTGAAATATATTATTGCTGTCCTCAATTGGTTTTTTGCCTTTTCCAATAAACATCTTGAGCTGATAAACCTGTTAAAGCAAATTCATGTTTGTTTCAGACCAAGCATGGATTTTCACTTGAGAAAGGACGTGAAAATGTTTGTAATTTTGCAAACATAAATTCAACAGAACATTATGCTTTTGTTCTTAGTTTCGATCTATTTAAGGCGTCTACAGAATAGGAATGTTCGGAAGCGGAAACGAACCCAAAGAAAATATAGTTTGCTTGAGAAGATACCCAAACAGGTGGAAAACCTTAAGGAGCTAGTGTCCGCGTCCGACATAACGTGCCATAATCATCTGAGGATGAATTGACAAACATTTGCCAGACTCGTCTATCTTTTAGAAAATGTCAGTGGTCTTAAAGAGTCTAAGTTTACGACGGTGCGGGACAAAGTGGCCATGTTTCTTATTATTATAGCTCATAACACCAAAAATCGGGTAATGCAAAAAAACTTCAGAAAGTCGGGGGCGACTATTTCTAAATACTTTAATGAGATTCTAAATGCGGTGTTGAAATTGCATCGGCTGCTAATCGTGCCTCCCCAACCAATACCCGAAGACAACAATGATTATAGATGAAAGCATTTTAAGGTACTTATTTACTTCTTTTTTATTTTGTATTTATATTGAATTAACTTGACTTGCATATAATTTCATTACTGATGTAACCTCATGTAGGGTTGTCTTGGAGCATTAGATGGAACACATGTTAAGGTAATAGTGCCCGAATGTGACAAACCGAGATATCGCAATCGAAAAGGCGATGTGACGATTAACGTGCTTGCTGCATGTGATCCTAACATGATGTTTACGTACGTATTGTGTGGTTGGGAAGGATCTGTGGCAGACGCTAGAGTTTTACGGGATGCCATTTCAAGAAGATTTGGTCTTAAGATCCCAAAAGGTACATTTTCAATTTATTAAATAAAATTGATATCGATGCCATTACTTTTAATACAATTTATGTGTTTCATTCTTTTCAGGGAACTATTATTTGTGTGATAGTGGATTTATGAACGCCGAAGGGTTTTTGGCACCATATAGGGGAGTTAGATATCATTTAGATGACTTTGGGCAAGGTAGAAATTCACCACAAAATCCAAAGGAGTACTACAACTTGATTCATAGCAGGGCTAGAAATGTGATCGAACGTTGCTTCGGCTTATTGAAGAAACGTTAGGCGATACTACGCTCGCCTTCGTACTTCCCGATTGTGACACATAATCGTATTGTGATGGCATGCTGCATACTCCACAACTTTATTCGTAAAGAGATGCCGTTGGATCCATTTGATGAAGAAGTTGGAACAATTATGGAAGAAAACATTGATATTACAAATGATGATATAGATGATGTGGATAACATAAGCACTGTTGATCCTTCCGTAGAATGGGCCAATTGGAGGGATACGTTAGCGACGAGTGCTTTCAATGGGTGGAGAACTAGTGGCATGCGCTATTGAACTTGTGTTTGTTGGCTAGATGTGTTATTAGTTTTTCCTTATCGTTAACATCATTGTTATGACAACTTTTTGCTGAAGTTGATGTTTATATTCCATGTATCACCACTGATCTTACTTCCTATATTATTGTTTCATATTTGCTTCTTTACTTTAGTTTGACTAATTTATATGAGTGCTAACTGTACATGTTTCTCCTCCTAAATTAAGCATATGTGCCTCTATTCTGTTACTAAATTTTATATGAGTGAATTTCAGGACACCATGGAAGGCACAATGGATACGAACTCTAGGGTACATTCGTCTAGCAAGGAAAAAAGTAGTCGGCGTGGGTGGAACCAACAAGAAGAAATGACACTACTTAATGCTATGAAAGAGATAGTAGCTAACGGATGGAGACAAGAGAACGGATTCAAAGCTGGTTATTTGAAGATCTTAGAAGCCCGTATGTTAAGCTCATTTCCCGGAACCGACATACGTGCTACACCCCATATCACTTCACGGCTGCAAACATGGAAGAAATGCTACCATAGTCTATCTACCATGATGAGTATGACTGGCATTGGTTGGAATAATTCGACGAAGACAATTGATGTGTTCGAGGATCAGTGTTGGGATGAATATGTTAAGGTATTTACTGCGAATCCTTATTAATTTTGTGACTCCACAGATAGTGATTTTACTTATTTGAGCTTATCAAGTTTTCCTTCAGAAGGACCCATCTGCCAAATCTATGCGACACAAATCTTGGCCGTACTATAACGATTGGATTGAGATCTTCGGCAAGGATCGGGCTACGGATGAACACGCTGAGGATATCGAGGACGTGTTAAGGAATAGTTTTGGATTAAATGGAGTGGATTTGTCGCTGCCTTCAGAAGCTGAGAACACTTCTACGAATAACGAGTTCGCGCAAGTTTCAGCAAATGACGATGGAGTTAGTGGGTCAAGCGGTGCAGCGAACAACATACCGCAGCGACGTGGTCGTGTAACCATTTCCAATATTGACACGCACGCCGACCACAAACGGAATACAACTTACCAACAGTAGGTTTATTCGGGCCTACCACCTCGATAGATGCTTGCATTGGGTAACGACAGTTACACTTCTCAACTTGATAGCGTATATCCATTACTTGATCAGGACGAAATCTGTGCTCGGAGGACATCCTATTATACCATTTTTTTCCGAAGAAAATCTAGTCAATATGGATATTCAAAATACCACGTACAAGAGTATAAAATGAATTCTGGCAGCAAATACAAACACTCGATAGCCTCAACCATGCACCAAAAATAAGAATACAACAGCAAACATTTGATATGATAAATTATGCAAAACGATACACCAAAACTAGAACACAACAGCACTAGCTACATTCGATATGCTAAATTATGCAACAAATACTAACACAGCATCACCAAAAGCCATTAAACAGACACACTTAATCACACTCTTATATAATAATAAACATTCGAACATGGTTTTTGTGAAGAACATACAATTGGTTGTTTCGACTACTAATAAATCGAAATAAAGCATGAACCCATGACACAGTGAATAATTTTTTCGATAGAGGTAGAAATTAATCAAACACACCTGAAAAAACCGTTGGTAATGTTCGTTGTTGTCGAAGTACTAAATCATAAACCGGATTATGCAGAAACCCGTGCCCTAGATGGTCAGCTGCAAATGCGATTTTGGGACTGAAAATGGTGAGAGGAGAAACTATTTATTCTATCCGGGGCTAAAATAGTAATTTTATACCTTTGACTAAAAAGTAAAATTGGTTTTATCTTGGAAAGTGAACACTATTGTTAGTCCAATCCAATATGTAATAAAATGTTAACTGAACAATATTATCAGGGTTAAAATAAGATTATAATCTTGGGATAAAAGTTATCTCATCATTTCTTATCCAACATAGTGAACACTGTCTGTAATACCATAACATTGTTCTACAACATTGTATAACAACTTTGTTTAACATAAGATTAGTCATAAGCATTCGTTGGTATAATAATCAAAACTGTTGGTTTAAAAACAGCATCTGTTGATCAAATTTAACCTCACTATTGGTATAATGAATAGTGTTGATGTTTTATTGGTATAATAAGCCATAGCTGTTGGTATAATAGTGGGGGCCCGCCCCGCCACATTGGCGGGCCGCGGACTCGGCGGGCCTGGCCCGCCCAAAGTCAAAATAAAATATAATTTTATTATTATTATTAATTAATTAAATTTTTTTATTTTTTTCAGTAATTATTCATTAATTTATTATTAAAAACCTTAAAAATTAATCTGGCCGGCCCCGCCAAAGACCACGGCCCGCGCGGGCTTGCCGGCCCAGGCCCGCTCACTGGCGGGCCTTAAAATGTCGATACAATGTCAGTTGATATTGCAAATGACTGATGGTATAATTTCTAGCTTTGTTGGTATAATAAAAACATAAATTTATTAACGACATTTATTGGTATGATATGCAGTACTGTTGGTACAATAGTTATCTGGTGATATAGTCATCAGCACCGATGGTATAATTTCTACATTTAATAAGTTTAATTAGTTGATAATTGTCGGCATAATTAGTATAAACTGGTAAAATTGCGACGGGAATTGGTATAATATTGAACGGTAAACATCGATCATTTGTTGGGATAAACAAACTGTTAACCATTCATAATTTGTTGGTATAATAACGAAATATGTTGGTGTAATTATTTGTAAAAGATCAGAATTTATTGGTATATTATGTATGTATGATGGTATAATTTTAGTATCTGTTAGTATGTGAGACGACCCCACTTTTTAATAAAGGATAATTGGCGGATTTTCCGCAACGAAAGCCGCGGAAAGCCCATTTTACAAAAACAAAATAGTATATTATACAATATATAAAAGAGTTGTTTTACAAAGGTCTTTACAACGGGCCGAAACCCCAAAATATCAAAATAATCCTACGCCTCCACAGGTCGCGTCCCATGTACTGCATCCGCCCCCAAAAGCCCGTGGAGTCACCGCCACCAGCCGTCTACTCATTAGTACCTATAAAACACGTAACCCTGAGCAAAAATGCCCAGTAGGTGAACACAAAATAATGCAATGCATGCGTGCACATGTCCCCAAATCCCAATATCTCACATGACAAATGCACGCTCATTTTCTCGTATCTCAATAAATCAGGGCCCTAGGTTAGACTCGGCACCTCGCGCGTAATACCACATCAATCATCCGGTCACACAGACTCGGAAATCACATCTCATGGCGGTGGGCACCCCGAGTCGCGTTTTCACGCTATACCCGGGTAGATAGATCGATCACGTCTATCTCCCGTCAAGTCGAGCCATCCTACGACGGTGGGCACCTCAGGTTGCTCAAGCCTGAGTAGACAGATCGATCACGTCTGTCTCCCGTCAGGTGCACCTACGAGTCTTAACCTCACTTATCACTGCCAAAGAAAGGCATACACTCCCCCATCGCACAAATGCGATCATTACTCTCGTCATGACTTATTGTGAATGTATGCACAACAAATCCTAAGCCATATTTCATATATATGAACAACACCAAAATTATTAAATCATACATTTAAATCATATCCTCAAAATCTCGAAAATACTTTATATTAAAAGATTTGGGTTGAAATTTGGACTAAGACTCAAAGTATTCCCACCAGGCCCGTGAAAAGCCCACTAAAAGTTGACCTGGCGAAAAGTTTTCTAAGTGGCGAAAAGTTTTAACCTCATGAAAAGTGGCGAAAAGCTTTGGTTCGCGAAAAACCTTTTTTTTTTTTTTTTTGAACAGTGACTAACGAAAAGCTCAATTCGCGAACAATAAGTGGCGAAAAGCTTTGGTTCGCGAAACCTAATGAAAAGTGGCGAAAAGCTTTAGTTCGCGAAAAACCTTTTTATTTCGAACAGTGACTAGCGAAAAGCTCAATTCGCGAATAATAAGTGGCGAAAAGCTTTGGTTCGCGAAAAACCTTTTTATTTTGAACAGTGACTAGCGAAAAGCTCAGTTCGCGAACACTAAGTGGCGAAAAGCTTTGTTCGCGAACACTAAGTGGCGAAAAGCTCAGTTCGTGAACACTAAGTGGCGAAAAGCTTTGTTCGCGAACACTAAGTGGCGAAAAGCTCAGTTCGCGAACAATAAGTGGCGAAAAGCCTCTTTTAGGTAGCGAAAACTTATCTCATGCTGCGAAAACCTAATTCAAGTCGCGAAAACAAAATTTTGAACAGTAACTTAGATAAAAAAATCCTTTTCAGTGCAAAACCCTAATTATATATATATATATAAACTTCATAATATTTCCAGAAAACATGAATATAAACACGCACAACTAAAGAAAACCCATATTTTGGGTTTAAAACAACATCATATAACACACAAAGCAGCTTATGAATTTTAAAAGGAAACTTGGTGATCCTTTCACCATGAATATTAAAGCTGTTAAGAACGATTTTTCGGGGTTGTAGGTTTCACCTACCTCACGTCCTAGTTATCTTACGAATTTTCTGGACTGTTGTTCGCTAGAAATCCTTCTGCCAGGTTACTTCTTTCTTCCCTTGTTTGTCTCTGCTTGGCTTCAATAATCAGAGATCAGTTTTCCTTTGTAGGTTGTTTTATACTAAGCATGTAGATGAGTTATGGGCAACGTGCCTTTCCCCCCATGTGAAGAAAACTTTTCTTTATTGTAAAGAAACTGGGCCATTGGGCCATTAGGCCCTTTGGTTCCGATTATTTTTCAGCCCTTCATTTTCCCTTCTTTATCGGGTTTGGGCCCAACTATTATTTGGGCTCAATTGCACAAGATCGGGTTTGCCCAAAATTAACTTCATTATGTGTAATCCCCGTATTAAGATTTTACGGGTATTACAGTATGATAAGTACGTTTGCTAGAATAGTTATTTTGGTACTTAGTTAGTACAATTTTTTTTTTCTTTTTGGTATGCTGAGGGAGTCTGTTGGTATAATTTTGTGTGGAATTGATCAGTATCTATTGGTATAATCGGTACGTCTGCTGGTATTATGTTATGTGCTTTAGTATTATAATTTGATTTCCTGGAATAGTTAATTTGAGTATTTTGTTAGTATAATTTTCATATTGAGTGGTATAGTAACTAGTTCTGTTAGTATAATTATTGGTAAAATTGATCAGTATCAATTGGTCTAATAAATACTTCTGTTGTTAAAATTTTCATATTTATTTGGATATTTTGTTGGTATGATTTTTGTGTTTATTGGTATAATTATCGTATTTGTTAGTACAATTATTGGTAAAATTGATCAATATCTATTGGTATAATTGGTACTTTTCATGATATAATTTTCTGCCTTGTTGATATAATAATTAGATTTACTGGAATAGTTGTTTGAGCATTCAGTTGGTATAATTTTTGTACTTATAGGTATAATAGTGATGTTTGATGGTTGACATGATGTTTTTATATTTTTCTGGTATAATACTGACGACATCTGGTATAATATCTTTGTTTGTCAGTAGAATTGTGCCTTCAGTTTCTGGTATAATAACGTGCATTCTTGGTTTAATACTCGCGAGAGTTGATATAATAATCATAGAGCTTTTATGAGTCATTTAAGCAAGACTAGTTTCGTCTTTTCAATGTTTGGGGTACTAAATAGGAAGTTTTTGCCAAATCGGTATATAAGAGGAAAAAATAACTAAAGTGGTATTTAAGAGGAATTTCAAAGTTCGATCGGGACTAACAAGGAATTTATCCTTTTTTTAGGGGTTTTTTCTCAGAATGTTACAGACACATAATTCTTAGTTTTTCTCAGAATATTATTGAACATAATCATAATAATAAACAAATATTTGAACAAATCTTATCATTTGTCACGTAAGCAAAAATCGGATACCGAATATATGATGACTTCCAATTTCTTTCTGTCTTACCATAAATATGTTGCACACAAACCCATTAAACGCATAAATATTAAATTTTACAAATTACACCAAACATATACGTTACAAAAGTATGTCCGATAACATTCCATAAAAATATACCGTGAAATTTATTTGAAAAAAATAAAATAAAATAAAAGAAATGGGAAATTAATTTAATAATAACACTTGACATCCTCTTTGCATGCAATAAATGCTTTTAAATAAATAAGCCCTTTTGTAACTGATAAACCTCTAAACACTATAAATATATATATATATATATGATACTTACACATGTATATATATATATATTAAATTATACAGAGGAGAGGGCAATACAAAGTGGCAATGCAATGGTGGTGGTAGAGAGTTTATTCTTCTTGTACCTCGATAATCTCTTCAACATAGAAGAGATTATAATTCCAATTTGGTTTGTAAAATTCGAAATCTTCATTTCAAAACTGCTCATACCTCAATGCCCCATCACTATTCTTCTTGCAACATTATTCGCATTCTATTTCACTGACCATCATCGTCAACAAGCTGAAGACTGACCATCATTCATTTTTAAGACCCTTTTTTTTTTCTTGTCCTTTCTACAGAAGGTCAATGTGCTCGTTTGAATCATGTAGTAAGATGGTTGTGATTGTTTGATAAAATCTCTCTCTCTCTCTCTCTGAGATGAAAACAACAAAATCAATAGAGCTTCATTTCTACAGGTAGTAGAATACACACACATACACAAGAAAGAAGAAGAAAAAAGAAATCGAGAAAGACAATACAAACACATACATTAAGGTTCGACTGCACCATCCTCACTCGCACGTTGCTTACCTTTCAGCCGAAGAAACTGTGATGTAAAAAAAAAAACTCGACGGACATGCTCGCTTTGTTTCTATTCAAATTCTCACTCCCAAGATTTGTTCATGTTGAAGGAGCACAAACCGCGCCTGAAAATTATGAAATGTTTAATTATTTGATAGCATATGCAAGTATATTATTTAGATGCATCTTTAAATTTGAGAAACTTCGATTATTTTTGCCAGAATCTTTAACAACCTTATTAAGCTCGATAATTATGTTTAAAAGTAAGGTGGAAAATTAACTAATAAGGACGGTGATCGAAACCTGCGAACGAATAGGAGCAGCAAAATCTGCTTTCATCAACCTGCTTAACATCGAGCCCGATGAACCATGACCCAATGCTGATGTCATCATTAGCATATGTACGGAGGATCAATCTGCAAAAAATTAATACTACATAAGATGTTGTATTATATAACAGGATTGTCAAGGAGAAACAAATGATGGAATGGGAGGAGAAAAACATACCTGTTGATAGAGATAAACCGAGCTAAAGCTTGGGATATAGCGAATGCTTCGCCAGAGGCATGCTGAAAGTATCTGTTTGTATTCACATTCGTTATTCTAAAAGATGTGAAACAAAAAAAAAAGGATAAATTTCGAAATGAGAAGTCAGAGGTATAATGTTCAACTCCATGCAAAAGTATAGCATCTAACTTTAGATTCGTAAAAGTAGAAACAGTTATCTCGAATCTTAAAATATCGGCATGCCGTATATATCAGTAGCCAAGACAAAATAGATGACCATATGCAGATTCACTTACGATTTCCCATCGCCAAACTTCCACCAGTCGGGTTCATACCATTTGTGCTTCCTACATACCAACAAAATATTTATAGCCAATAAACCAGGAATATGTTAAGACATATATTCGATAGTAACAATTAAAAGCATCCTATTAACTCACGGTTCAGAGAATACTTCTCCCGACTGCATGCAACCAATGTACGCATGAGGCTTATCCAAATTACTTGTCAGCACGGTTGCAAGAGCATCTGCATTAAAAGAATGACAGATTTGACGAAGACAAAAGCCAGTTGTCAATGTTGGAGCTATGGAGGAGCTTTGTACAAAAAGAAGACGTATATGATTGGGAAAGTAAAATTTAATGCATTTAGACTGAGTATCAGAGCAGCATCTATACAAAACAAAAATATAATACAATCAATAGGCTTATATGAATTATTTGCAGCAAAAGGGTCCTTGATTGAATATATTTTTCAGGTGCTATATGCCCAGGTTTAGTGCACTGGACAAAAGGATGACTAATACACAAGAATATCAACCAAGCAATTTGTTTCAAATCTAGCAACAAATATTTCAGTTTTCCAATTCAATTCAACAAAGCCAAAATATTTCAACTTCACGATCCATTGTGTAGATGTATTGAGTACAGACAATCTGAAAAGGCCATCCTCTACAACTATGGAAAACTAGCCAGCTTAGTTGAAATTTAGCCGTAGTTCAATGTGGAAGAATATATATGTCTACATAGGAAAATTCATGCTATATAGATATCTCAAATTGGTGACTAGATCAAAGAGCCAAGTTATGGAATTTTATCATAGTTATATATAAAAAAAATGCCGAACTACTGTGTTTGACAGATCAAGAGAAGCTTACCAATGTTAACAAAAACACCGTCATTAACTTTAACATAAAATTCGGCATTCCAGGTCTCCACAGCATGAATGAGAAACAATTGAGTCTTCTTCGATCGCTCTTCAGGAGTCTCCACAAGATTTTCCTGACATAGAAAAGTCAAAAAAGTAATTGACCTCAGGAAGGAAACTGTAAAAATTCTATCATAGATCAGTAGATAAAATGGATGAAGTGTAGCTGTTTCTTTCTATGGTTTAATGCCCTTGCTTCCCCAGCAAAACATCTCGGAGAAGCATAAAAAGAGTATGTGGGATGTTGTGGGATAATGGTGAAGATAGACTTATTTACACAGGTATGTTTTAGAAATATTATTTCCACTTCCATATTTCCAATAATGTAAGGAAAAGGTAAATGCTTGAGCAATATATGAAAGGAAAGAAGACTTCATGGAACCACAATAGGTTACTAATAAAAAATAGTGACTGACAATTTAAAATATATATATATATATATAAAATATGAGGGAAATGCAGCCAAGTTTCCGACTAATATCAAGATCAGACAAGTAAAACTTACATACAAGAATAATAATGTCATTGGTGCCACTATTTTCAGTATTGATATCTCTGTCTGAACTATCACTGTCATTCCCACTGCATCGAAGTGTAAAATTAATCAGATACCGCGCCATAAAGGGCTCCTCAATTAAATTTCAGTGACCACTATATAGACCTTCTCCCTATTATAAACCGCATCACAATGCCTTTTTCTTCCTCCAGAGTTGTCAAGCCAGCGCCTATATCATGTGAAATTGGGATTGGCATTAATTAGGAATCATAAAGAACAAAAAATTTGGACACATAACAAGCTTGACTAAACTTTGTCTTGTAAGTGAAACTTTTGAGTACCAGTAGGCATCCATGTGTTACGAATTGCATCTCTGTTCTTCTTGCGTCCAAACGCCGTCATTATTCCAACAACAGCCAAAAGTTTTTTCTTTGCTGTCTTGGAACTTTCCGATATATAGTGAGATGCAAATCCTTCTTGCACAGCTTGCTCCAATTCTACATCTAGAGAAGCCAATTCTCTCTGCTGTTCCCTATATATAACAAGCAGACTCATATTAATCAGCCAAGAAGTGAGTTACACAATAATACAAGCAGAATAAAGAGGAGATACATTTATCGAATTTATGTCGACTGGGTATACCTGCATGAAATGATCTTTAATTCATTTTCAACAGAACCTGAAGATTTGCCCTGACAAAAAAAAGAGTATACTGGGAAGTGATGAAACCATGTATATAGAAGCATTCCATCAAATGGAATTGTAAGAATGGAGTTTGAACCATAACGGTGGATATTAAAACACGTCATCTGAAAAGGAAAAAGTATCATAATCAACATGCATTTCGAGAATTGCAGGATAACTGCTTCCTCTAAAAAGTAACCGAAGATAATACCAATACAAACAGATCACATCGTTACGAAAATAGTTATATACCTGACCAGTTATTTTATCAAGTTCATTGATCATATACACCCTGTCCTCCGAGTCTTGCCACAACCTAAACAAAGTAATAACACCATTAAAATACTAACAAAAACAAAAGGAGAGGAAGGGAGCAACAACAACGATAACTACGATACTATTACCTAACATCCAAGGTTGAACAAAATCGATCCATTAAAATAACACATTTGCATTAGTTGTCAGTGACTTATCAGTTCTCACATACGTAGGCATACCACAAATCTTGCTTTCATTTTTGAGAAAGAAAAAAAATAAAATCTTGCTTTTATTGCAAGATACACAATTGAAATCTGTTGAGAATTTGCAAGATACCACAAATCACAATCGTTTCTCCTATTAAATCTGTTGAGAATTTGCATAATCTCTACACAAGCCAATAAAAATACAGCTCTAATCGGCATTATAAATATGAGCGGAGTAACTTAGCACTAGCAACTTGCAGCAACATCATCAATCTAAACTAAATCATAGCTCTGATCTGCACTATTGAAGGAATCCGCAATTTTTTTTCTCAAAAACCAAGGTCCAGAATTGCAAAAAAAAAAAAAAAAAAGAAAAAGAAAAAAAGAAAAAAACAAACTCATTACTGAGCAAAACAGTATGCTATCATCGGATCTTGCGGTTGTATGTCAAGTTTATTACCGCTACAATCACAGGACAAGCTTTGCAGTCTCACAAATCTAAAAAGTAAGTAGAGACTTGAAGGGAAGCGACTAGAAAATGCAATACCTTGCAGCAACGTAAATGGAAGCCATGGTAGCGAACATTGAGAGGGTCAGAAATGTGATTCGCCCGCGAAAACTCGACGCCGATGATAATGGTCTGTGGCTGGACTTCATTTCTCGGCGTCTGTCGACGACGTCGTTGCAAGAAAAAAAAAATGTGGAAAATAGCAGAAAAATAATATGAAAATAAGGGCATAACTCAAAATGATCCCGATGTTTATCTAATTTAACAATTTAGTCTTTTATGTTTCGTCTGAACTAATTTAGTCTCCGATGTTGTCGATTTTGTACTAATTTGGTCCTTTCATCATGATAACATTAATTAGTGGGAATTTTGCACGCGCCACACACTAAATCATGTCTAGATCGATAAAATTAAAATGGTTACTGAAATTAGGGCACGAAACTAAAAATTTCTCCTCCAAAATTCGGACATGAGCTCTAGATCGTCTGCTTCGTCGAGCTTTGACAGTAAAAGAATACAGTACAAACCTCCTAAATCTTGCAAATATTCTAAAATTTGATCCACACATGATTTAGTGTGACGCACGTGCGAAATTCCCGCTAAAATTGGCGTTAATCATGACGGAAGGACCAAATTTGTTCAAAATTGACAACATCAGGGACTAAATTGGTTCAGGCGAAATACCGGGGACTAAATTGTTCCATAGGATAAACATCGAGAATTATTTTGGATTTTATCCCGAAAAATAATATTAACTTTGGGTTTCCGCTAATAACTTTGGGTTTCTATTGCATTTCGATTAATGGTTGTGATTATATTACTTAAGAGTGTGTTTGGTTGGGGGTGTTAGAGGAGATTAGGGGGGTTAGGATTAATTAATGTGATGTTTGGTTGTAAGGTTTATTTAAAGGTGAGGTTTAGTTAATTCCCCCCTAATACTCCCTATATGGTAACTAGGCTTGTCAATGGGGAGGAGATTCCCCGTCCCCGCGGAGATCCGCCCCAAACAAGGCGCGGAATCCCCGATTTTTTATCCCCGTGGGGCGGGGACGGGGAGAGATCTCCCCCCGTTGGCGGGGATGGGGCGGGGACGGGGATTGATCTCGCCCCGTGGGGTTCCCCGCCCCGTTCTCCGATACTATATTATATAATATAAATAATATTTATTATATCTAATCAATATTATTATAATATAAATAATATTTAAAATATTTATGAGGCGACCCCACTTTTTAAATATAAATAGTTGGCGGGTTTTCGCAACGAAAGCCGCGGAAAGCCCATTTTACAAAAACAACATAGTATATTATACAATATATAAAAGAGTTGTTTTACAAAAGCCGTGCTAGTCTTTACAACGGGCCGAAGCCCCAAAATATCAAACTAATCCTACGCCTCCACAGGTCGCGTCCCATGTACTGCATCCGCCCCCAAAAGCCCGTGGAGTCACCGCCACCAACCGCTACTCACCCGTACCTATAAAACATGTAACCCTGAGCAAAATTGCCCAGTAGGTGAACACCGAAATAATGCGATGCATGCGTGCACATGTCCCCAAATCCCAATATCTCACATGACAAATGCACGCTCATTTTTCTCATATCTCAATACTCAGGGCCCTAGGTTAGACTCGGCACCTCGCGCGCAACATCACATCAATCATCCGGTCACACAGACTCGGAAATCACATTTCATGGCGGTGGGCACCCCGAGTCGCGTTTTCACACTGTACCCGGGTAGATAGATCGATCACGTCTATCTCTCGCCAAATCTCATCTCATGACGGTAGGCACCCCGAGTCGCGCTCCCACGCTGTACCCGGGTAGATAGATCGATCACGTCTATCTCCCGTCAAGTCGAGCCATTCTACGACGGTGGGCACCTCAGGTTGCTCAAGCCTGAGTAGACAGATCGATCACGTCTGTCTCCCGTCAGGTGCACCTACGAGTCTTAACCCCACAAATCTCTGCCAAAGAAAGGCATACACTCTCCCATCGCACAAATGCGATCAATACTCTCGTTATGACATGCCGTGGATGCATGAACAATTAATCGCAGGACATATCAAGTATATCCGAAAAACCCTCAAAAATCATTAGAATATATAAAACGTACTTTTGGTTCAAATACTTAAAATCCCGAGAATAGTAAATTATTTAAGACCTAATACTCCTCTATCAGTTGACCCGAAAAATGGGGTCCAAGTTCGAAAATATTTTATAAAAGTTAACCTGGCGAAAACTGTGGAAGTGGTGAAAAGCTTTTTCATTTTGAACAGTAGTTAGCGAAAAGCTCAATTCGCAAACAATAAGTGGCGAAAGCTTTGTTTCGCGAAACCTAATAAAAGTTGGCGAACAGCTTGGTTCGCGAAAACCTCATAAGAAGTGGCGAAAAGCTTGGTTCGCGAAACTCAATGATAAGTGGCGAAAAACTTGGTTCGCGAAACTTAATGAAAAGTGGCGAAAAGCTTTGGTTCGCGAAACTCAATAAAAAGTGGCGAAAAGCTTTGGTTCGCGAAAACTGGCTTTCGGCCCGCGAAAACTAGTTTTCGGTCCGCATTTATTTCTTATTCGCGAACTCTCTGGCCCGCGAAAATTGGTTTTCGGCCCGTGATGTCTCACAGTTCGCGAAATACCTCAGCCCGCGAAAACTGGTTTGCGGCCCGCGAAAAATTTTTCCTCTCACATACCGAAAATCTTAGGCCCGCGAAAACTGATTTTTCGGCCCGCGAAAACTTTTTTCTCTCAGTTCGCAAAATAACTGGCCCGCGAAAAACTTAAAATGGCCCGCGAAAATGGTTTTCGGCCCGAAAACAAGAAATCATACGAAAACACAGAACAGTATACGAAAAACACAGTGTTCTTCAAATCTTCATATCTTCAACAAATTCCAGAAACTCATAACATAATTAAAACCCATATTTTGGGTTGTTAAACATCAATCATCACCCATAGCATTTAATCACACCAAAAACGATGGTGATCCTTTCACCATAGATATACAGCTTAAAACATCAGTTTTGGGTTTGTAGATTTCACCTACCTCACGTCCTAAACAGTGTTTTAAGCAGATTTTGTTGATGCAGATTGGAAGGAGCTTTTGCCAAATTTCCTTTGTCTCCTTCTTCTTTCTCTCTCGCCTTCCTCTCCTTCCTCACTTGCTGTTCTTATTTATCTCTAATGATAGTTTTTACTGCTTTTGTTCAGCAGGTGATGAAGCATAGACGTGTTTCCTTTTAAGCTAAGAAAGGGTCTTTTTTGTAATTTCCCTTCTTTTGTATCTTTCTTCATTGCAAACAGAGATTTCTCTATGAAAAATACGAATCCATCCAGTCCTTTTGGCCTAATTATTTTCCAGTCCCTCAAAGTTTTCCTTCTTTATCGGGCTTGGGCCCAATTATTATTTGGGCTCAATTTCAAGCCCGCCCAAACTTATCTTTACTAATTTCGAAGTTTTGCGAAATCCCCGTATTAAATTTTTACGGGTATTACATCCTCCCCCCTTCAAGAAATTTCGTCCTCGAAATTTAGGCAGTCGGAAATAATTCGGGGTACATCTGCCGCATTTCGTCTTCTCGTTCCCACGTTGCTTCCTCAATTGCCTGATTACGCCACAAAACTTTGACCAACGGAATATTTTTATTCCGAAGTTGCTTTACTTCATACATCAAGATTTCTTCCGGCTTCTCTTTGTAACTTAAGTCCGGTTTCAACCGTTGATGAAGGGTTTCATTTTGTAGCACAAGGTTTGGGTCGGCTACGTATTTTCGCAATGTTGACACGTGAAAGACGTCGTGAACCTGATCTAAAGACGCCGGTAATTCAAGTTGATAAGCGACCTCGCCGATTCGTTTCAGGATTCTGAAAGGGCCGATATACCTCGGACTCAACTTCCCTTTGCGTCCGAATCGCTTCACGCCCTTCATTGGGGATATCTTCAAGAATACCCAATCATCCTCCGCGAATTCTAACGGCCTTCGTCGTTTATCAGCGTAGCTTTTCTGACGACTTTGGGCTGTTTGCATTCTCTCTCGAATCTTTGCAACAGCTTCCGTCATTTCTCGAACCATTTCGGGACCTAGTAGCGCTCGTTCACCGATCTCGTCCCAATGAACTGGGGATCGACATTTACGCCCGTACAAAGCTTCATACGGTGCCATTCCGATCGTAGCCTGAAAGCTATTGTTGTACGAGAATTCGATCAGCGGAAGGTATTTGCTCCAATTTCCTTTAAAATCTAGCACGCATGCTCGTAACATATCTTCCAGTGTTTGGATCGTCCGTTCAGATTGTCCGTCTGTCTGGGGATGATAAGCTGAACTGAAAGACAACTTGGTCCCCATAGCCTTTTGTAAACTTCCCCAGAAGTTAGACAGAAACCTCGAGTCCCGATCTGAAATGATCGAAATTGGAATTCCATGGAGTCGAACAATCTCTTGGATATATAATTCCGCATACTTCTCCATGGACTATGTTTTATTGATTGGCAGAAAATGGGCAGATTTCGTCAATCTATCGACAATTACCCAAATTGCGTCGTGGCCTTTCACTGTCTTTGGCAGTCCAACGACGAAATCCATTGTTATATGGTCCCACTTCCATTCAGGAATCGTTAACGGTTGTAACATTCCTGGAGGCCTTTGGTGTTCCGCCTTAATTTGTTGGCAAGTCAGGCATTGATTTACATAGGCGGCAACATCTTTCTTTATCCCCGGCCACCAATAGTAAATTCGTAAATCCTGATACATTTTCGTCGTACCAGGATGTACAGAGTATGGTGTAGTATGTGCCTCCGTCAATACTTTAAATCGGAGTTCTTTCTTATTTGGCACATACAGACGGCCGTTGTATCGTAAGCTCCCGTCTCCTCGGATTTCAAAATCCGTCGTAGTGCTTTTGTTTTGTTCCCCTTTAATCTTCACATAAAGATCATCTTCCTTTTGGGCCTTAGTGATTTGTTCCAACAATGTTGGTTTGAGCGT
This sequence comes from Lindernia subracemosa, assembly GCA_028392965.1. Taxonomy (NCBI): domain Eukaryota; kingdom Viridiplantae; phylum Streptophyta; class Magnoliopsida; order Lamiales; family Linderniaceae; genus Vandellia; species Vandellia subracemosa. The sequence continues at coordinate 291,107 of JAQPCC010000077.1, forward strand.
TAGTGCTTCCATTCTCGCTTCGACTTCACCGAAGTTGACTACCTCTATTCCAATCTGACATAGCTCCGCACTCACGGCTTTACGACTCAAAGCATCTGCAACTACGTTGGCTTTACCTGGATGATAATTGATCACGCATTCGTAATCGTTCACCAACTCAAGCCATCGTCGTTGCCTCATATTTAACTCCTTTTGGGTGAAGAAGTACTTCAAGCTCTTGTGATCCGTAAAAATTTCGCATCTTTCTCCGTAGAGGTAATGTCGCCAGATCTTCAGGGCGAATACCACGGCTGCTAGTTCTAGATCGTGCGTGGGGTAGTTTTTCTCGTACTCCTTTAGTTGTCGGGAGGCATAGGCAATTACCTTCCCGTTCTGCATTAGCACGCATCCCAAACCACTCTTCGAGGCATCCGTATACACCGAAAATCCTTCAGTTCCTGACGGTATTGCTAAAACCGGAGCGGTCGTTAATCTCTTTTTCAGTTCTTGGAAGCTTTGCTCACACGATTCCGTCCATTTAAATGGAATATTCTTCTTCGTCAAATTGGTGAGTGTTGAGGCAATGCTGGAAAAATCTTTAATGAACTTCCGATAATATCCAGCAAGCCCAAGAAAACTTCTAATTTCCGTGGGAGTGGTTGGTCGTGGCCAACTCTTAATTGCTTCAATCTTACTAGGATCCACTGAAATCCCGTCTCAAGAAATAATGTGTCCCAGAAAGGTCACTTCTGTCAACCAAAATTCGCATTTCTTGAATTTTGCGAATAACTGCTTCTCCCGTAAAATTCCTAGAATTGTTTTTAGGTGTTCTTCATGTTCGTCTTTTGTCTTTGAATAAATAAGGATATCATCTATAAAGACGATCACGAAGCAGTCTAGGAAATTCTTGAATACCCGATTCATCAGATCCATAAAAGCAGCTGGTGCATTTATTAACCCGAAAGGCATGACCAGAAACTCGTAATGGCCGTACCTTGTGCTGAATGCGGTTTTAGGAATGTCTGCCTCACGGATCTTTAACTGATGATACCCAGAGCGCAGGTCGATCTTAGAGAATACCGTTGCTCCTTGCAACTGGTCAAACAAGTAATCAATCCTTGGCAACGGATACTTATTCTTTATCGTGATCTTATTTAGCTCACGATAATCGATGCACAATCTCATCGACCCGTCTTTCTTTCGAACGAAAAGAACTGGTGCTCCCCATGGAGAGAAGCTCGGTTGGATGAATCCCTTCTGCAACAATTCTTCCAATTGTTCTTTCAGTTCCCGTAGTTCGTTCGGCGCTAATCGATATGGGGCTTTCGATATCGGGGCAGCCCCAGGCACAAGATCGATTTTGAATTCGATCTCTCTATTAGGAGGTAAACCTGGAAGGTCGTCGGGAAACACGTCGGGGTATTCATTCGCAATCGGAACTTCCTCGAGTTTCAAAAGAGGAGATTCCTCGGCCTTCATGGCAGAACAAAAATAGAATTCGCAACCTGAGTTAACAAGTCGTCGGGCCTTCAGGGCAGATATTTGAGGAATTCTATCTTTGCTCGCCTTTCCCCAAAAGACGAACTCTTCTTCCTCGGGTGATTGGAACCTTACGATTTTCTTAGAACAGTCAATCATGGCTCCGTATTTCGAAAGCCAATCCATCCCGAATATGATGTCGTAATCATTCATCGGGATTACAATTAGATCGACTAACAATTCTCTACCCTCTATATTTACTGGGTACTTTTCTATCACTAAATTGGTTCGGGTCGGGTTCCCATGTGGCAAACTAACTAAATAATCCTTCTTAGAATGGGTAGGAGATATTCCGACCCTTGTCACAAAATCAGCCGACACAAACGAATGTGTGGCTCCCGAGTCAATTAAAATAGAAGTCGGGACATGGTAACTATTCAACGTACCCGTCACCACATCGGGGTTTGTCTCCGCCTCCTCTTTTGTTAATGTAAAAACCCGTGCTGATACAGGTGGAGGTCGGATCAACGGTTGGGGTTGATTCTGCATCAGGGGTTGTCTCTCCGTGCATGCCCTGGCGTAATGCCCCACCTTTCCACACTGATAGCATTGCGGAGGTTGCCTTACTCCATAGCAGACCCCAAAGTGATAGCGTCCGCATTGCTGGCATTGGGGCGTAACATTCTGAGGTCGATTAGAAATATTTGTCGGCCCTTGATTCGGCCTTGGGCGCCAGTTTTGTTGGCCTGGTCGGTTTTCTTGGCTAGACTGCCCTTTGCCAAAGAATTGGCGCTTTTTGTTTCCCCCTCCGCCTTGTTGATTTTCTCTTCTTTTCCTCGCTTCTTGGGCTTCCACAACTACCCGCTCTGCTTGTTCGGCAATTAAGGTGCGTTCGGTAACTTGCATAAATTCCAGCTGTCGTGCGCCGGCTATGCTCAAATCCCGATAGATTTCGGGCTTGAGTCCCTGAATGAATCGAGTCACCTTCAGGGTGTTGGTTGCCACAAGAAACGGGGCAAAACGGGACAATTCTTCAAAACGACGGATGTATTCCGCCACCGGCATGCTTCCTTGTCGTAAATTCATGAATTGGAGCATACGCTGCTCCTGTTCATGAGCGGTGAAATATTTGGTGAAGAACAACTTTTTGAACCTGTCCCACGTCATGGTGGTTGGGTCTTCCAATACTTTTACTGTGTTCCACCAATAGCGCGCATTCTCCCGTAGGAGGGAAACGGCACAAAGTACCTTCTCATTATCAGGCACTCTGCTATAGATGAACATATCATCTATAGTGCCTATCCAGTCCTCAGCTACCGCAGGGTTGACGGCCTCAGTAAAGATGGGAGGGTTCAATTTTCGGAAGCGCTCCCCGATTATTTGCACATGATCGGGCTGTGGGGAAGGACGATGCTCCGACGAGCTCTGATGGTGTATAAGGTCAGTAATTTGCTCCGACTGATGCTGAATTAGTTCGGTCAGTCTATCGATGGTACTATGTTCGTGCGTTGGAGATTCGGGCTCGCCTCTTCGGCTCGACTCCCCCACGTGTTTACGTACCCCTCTCGGCATTTTGTAACTATTCTTCATTCACAGACACATACAAGCATATAGTCATGTACCACATACTATCGTTAACAATGAAAACTTACAGGCGCGGCTGGTTCTCCCGGCTTTTGGGCAGCAGTACATGGACAGTCTTCAGAATCTAAAACATATGCTCTGATACCACCTTGAGGCGACCCCACTTTTTAAATATAAATAGTTGGCGGGTTTTCGCAACGAAAGCCGCGGAAAGCCCATTTTACAAAAACAACATAGTATATTATACAATATATAAAAGAGTTGTTTTACAAAAGCCGTGCTAGTCTTTACAACGGGCCGAAGCCCCAAAATATCAAACTAATCCTACGCCTCCACAGGTCGCGTCCCATGTACTGCATCCGCCCCCAAAAGCCCGTGGAGTCACCGCCACCAACCGCTACTCACCCGTACCTATAAAACATGTAACCCTGAGCAAAATTACCCAGTAGGTGAACACCGAAATAATGCGATGCATGCGTGCACATGTCCCCAAATCCCAATATCTCACATGACAAATGCACGCTCATTTTTCTCATATCTCAATACTCAGGGCCCTAGGTTAGACTCGGCACCTCGCGTGCAACATCACATCAATCATCCGGTCACACAGACTCGGAAATCACATTTCATGGCGGTGGGCACCCCGAGTCGCGTTTTCACACTGTACCCGGGTAGATAGATCGATCACGTCTATCTCTCGCAAAATCTCATCTCATGACGGTAGGCACCCCGAGTCGCGCTCCCACGCTGTACCCGGGTAGATCGATCACGTCTATCTCCCGTCAAGTCGAGCCATTCTACGACGGTGGGCACCTCAGGTTGCTCAAGCCTGAGTAGACAGATCGATCACGTCTGTCTCCCGTCAGGTGCACCTACGAGTCTTAACCCCACAAATCTCTGCCAAAGAAAGGCATACACTCTCCCATCGCACAAATGCGATCAATACTCTCGTCATGACATGCCGTGGATGCATGAACAATTAATCGCAGGACATATCAAGTATATCCGAAAAACCATCAAAAATCATTAGAATATATAAAACGTACTTTTGGTTCAAATACTTAAAATCCCGAGAATAGTAAATTATTTAAGACCTAATACTCCTCTATCAGTTGACCCGAAAAATGGGGTCCAAGTTCGAAAATATTTTATAAAGTTAACCTGGCGAAAACTGTGGAAGTGGTGAAAAGCTTTTTCATTTTGAACAGTAGTTAGCGAAAAGCTCAATTCGCAAACAATAAGTGGCGAAAGCTTTGTTTCGCGAAACCTATTAAAAGTTGGCGAACAGCTTGGTTCGCGAAAACCTCATAAGAAGTGGCGAAAAGCTTGGTTCGCGAAACTCAATGAAAAGTGGCGAAAAATTTGGTTCGCGAAACTTAATGAAAAGTGGCGAAAAGCTTTGGTTCGCGAAACTCAATAAAAAGTGGCGAAAAGCTTTGGTTCGCGAAAACTGGCTTTCGGCCCGCGAAAACTAGTTTTCGGTCCGCATTTATTTCTTATTCGCGAACTCTCTGGCCCGCGAAAACTGGTTTGCGGCCCGCGAAAACTTTTTCCTCTCACATACCGAAAATCTTAGGCCCGCGAAAACTGATTTTTCGGCCAGCGAAAACTTTTTCCTCTCAGTTCGCAAAATAACTGGCCCGCGAAAAACTTAAAATGGCCCGCGAAAATAGTTTTCGGCCCGAAAACAAGAAATCATACGAAAACACAGAACAGTATACGAAAAACACAGTGTTCTTCAAATCTTCATATCTTCTACAAATTCCAGAAACTCATAACATAATTAAAACCCATATTTTGGGTTGTTAAACATCAATCATCACCCATAGCATTTAATCACACCAAAAACGATGGTGATCCTTTCACCATAGATATACAGCTTAAAACATCAGTTTTGGGTTTGTAGATTTCACCTACCTCACGTCCTAAGCAGTGTTTTAAGCAGATTTTGTTGATGCAGATTGGAATGAGCTTTTGCCAAATTTCCTTTGTCTCCTTCTTCTTTCTCTCTCGCCTTCCTCTCCTTCCTCACTTGATGTTCTTATTTATCTCTAATGATAGTTTTTACTGCTTTTGTTCAGCAGGTGATGAAGCATAGACGTGTTTTTCCTTTTAAGCTAAGAAAGGGTCTTTTTTGTAATTTCCCTTATTTTGTATCTTTCTTCATTGCAAACAGAGATTTCTCTATGAAAAATACGAATCCATCCAGTCCTTTTGGCCTAATTATTTTCCAGTCCCTCAAAGTTTTCCTTCTTTATCGGGCTTGGGCCCAATTATTATTTGGGCTCAATTTCAAGCCCGCCCAAACTTATCTTTACTAATTTCGAAGTTTTGCGAAATCCCCGTATTAAATTTTTACGGGTATTACAATTTATTATACTCATTTTATATTACTATAATATAAATAATATTTAAAATATAATTTAAATAATATATTTAATTTATATATTATAATATAAATATTATTTTTGTTTTAAAAAAAATTGCGGAGCGGGGATCCCCGCGGGGGTGGGGACGGGGACGATTTTGTCCCCGTTTACTTGGCAGGGACGGGGTTGGGGATTTCCCGTAGACGCGGGGCCGGATCCCTAGTATTAACTAAAGGAGCCTCCACCCATCCCTTTATTTAATGCCACACATTTTGACATATTTACCCTTTATTATAAAATATATTTCATATATTGCCCTTGATTTCTCGTACTTCGTCTTTCAGCGTTTTCTCTATCTACACCACGGAACTACTTCGGACGAACATACCACACACCCCATGAAAGGTGAACGTCGACAACATCCGACCACCAGCGACGAGAAAAACCCTCCAAACACGACACATAAATCGTGATTAAGCTTGAAAAGTACGATTATATATTTAACCAAATTTTCTCTTTCTTGCATATATGTTTTTCTAAAAATATTTGTTTCCTTTCACCGAGAATTTTCCAATATTAATAAAACTTTTAATTTCAAAATAAGGGTAAAATCGTAATTGAGTTTAACTAAACCTAATACCATCTAAATCCATCTACCAAACATATCAGACATCATTACTTAATCCCATCAACCAAACACTCTAAAGAACTCATACCCCCATTATATAAACCCGGCTAAAACTAATACCATATAAACTCATCCCTCCAACCAAACGGGCTCTTAGTGCTTATACATTTTCGAGTAATTTATAATTATTGTTTATATAATTAATCGTGTGTTTCATTGTTAAATACATTTGTTTAAATATATTTAAGATATTGCACTAATGGAATTGGGATTTGGTAGCACGAGTTGGTCATTTCTCGGAAGTTGTCGATATATCAATGGTCTTTCTTTGATCTCAATTCCTAACGACATAAACCTCGTAGATATCTTCCAGGGTTTACGAGAAAAATGTGATTCCATTAGTTCAAACTCAACACTATTGCAATACATAGCACCCAATGAAAATATTGATGTAACCTTAAGCGAATATGGTGTCCGGAGCATGATAATTCCACATTTATCTGACACTGAAAATAATATTTGAGAGCAGCTCCAAAAGATGATCGCAGTCAAAACACACCGATGTATTTTCTTTTTGAATTGTTGTTGGGTTAAATTAAAAGATATCAGCGTGGTTACGTTGCAATTAAAAGATATCGACTTGGTTTTTCATGTGTTCTACTATTTTTCTTATAAAATGTTTTGATACCAATGACTTGCTTCAAGATCGCACATTAGGTAATTCTATTGATTCTTGGGTGCATTGTATACATCGCGAAGGTCAAACATTTAAAGATGGTGCAGAAATCAGGATTTGTCTAAAAAATTATGAGCCACGAGATGATCATTTCGCTAGAAGAAGAATGATAGTGAATATGATTTCAATTGTTTGTAGCCAAGAGAACTGTGAGTGAAAATTGTATCCCTGTAAACGTAGCCATAAGAAAATGCAACTTAACTCATTGGTGTGGGGACGATAATTTAGAGTAGATGTTATCTCTAAAGCTGATTCGGCGTGGATAGCTAATGTGGTGAAAGAAAAGTTAAGAGGAGAGCCATCATACCGTCCATGTACCACGATAAATGATATTCAAAGAGATTATGGTGTAGATCTTGAGTATCATAGAATTTGAGTAGACAAAGAAATGCCAACGCATGATATTTATGGGGTTGATATTGGGTCGTTGTGATCAATGTCATTAACACGTAATAGTTTAATGAAAGACTACCATTTTAGGGCGATTTAATTAGTATTAAATACTCCTAATCCTTGTAAAACAAGTTGGTAATTAAAGTTGAAGCGATCATGAATATGAATCACATGGAGAACATGAGCGACCTCCCCTCAATCACAGGCTGTGACTCCTTTTCCGTGTTCAAGTCACAAATGAGTAGAGTTTTATTTACTTCGATTTGATTAAGATTTGATACGTAATAAATATTGAGACCTTATGCATCTAGAGATATTTAAATGAAAAACCAAGTGTTATCAGGGAATAAAAGAACTAATTATGCTGAATTCATTAATTTATATTATTGACATGCATATATATATATATATAATAAAATGGCACTACAGCTTTCTTTAACAGTTAAATGTTAGAAGTATCATCATTTTGTAGTGTATCAAAGCCAAGACAAACTGTAGATGTAAGATGATGATGCACCTCTAAGACAACTTAGTTATATATTGGTCGACATAGTATCTATCTTCTTAAACCTTCAAAAGACGTGTTGACTGTTCTTCCTATATCTCTAATAATAAGTATTTTCACATGATTCAGATGTGAGAGTGAGATGGTGAAAGAGTTACTCATGAATAATAATTATTATGATATTCATATTTTAATATATTTGTGCACTTTTAAGGATAATATAAAGGGCATTTTAGTCCATTTATTATAAAATAGACGTCATTAAATATGAGGTATTATGAAATATAAAAATAAATATTTGGATGTATATTATTTTGATTAAATAAAAGATTGTTAATTAATTTAGGGATGAAGGTTGGGGAAAGTTTGATGTAAGTATTTTATTAATTAGACTGATATATATAATATTATATTAATCAAAATTATTGATGTAATATTTTATTTTGTGTATGTAATTTGAGAATTTGCTTATAAATATGTGATTTGTATTTTGAAAATCATATAAAAAATATTGGATATAAGTAAGTTATTTATCTCTCTAAATTCTCCCTAATATTAATATAATCATAATTAATAGTTATAATATTATTAATATAGGAGTATCTATATTGTTTAATAGTTGACCGTGTAAATGCACCATATAACTTAATTCAAGGGAGGTGAATGAAGTTTAGAGTTTTTTCTTTTCCTTTTTTTTTTATATCGACAAATCCCATGTTTATTTTTTTAAAAATATTTTCTTAAAATCAATTTCCCCCAATTTCACAAAGCATTATAGCTGATTAAATATTTTAATATTAAATAACTTGTTTTCCAACAATAAAATCATATGACGATTTGTCTGCCACGAAGTGCTCCTCGAATCTCTCAAATTAATTCAAAATACAATCGAAAAATGCCGTAAGAATCTAAAAAAAAAAAGAAAAAAATGAAAAAAGCATAATTAAATCGAAATTACGGCCGACTGATCTAATGTCACCGCCCTATAAATACTGGCACAGCTGAGGATTTCCTTGCTTCATGAAATCTTTTGACTCATCCTCACATTCTCTCTCTCTCTCTCTCTCTCTCTCTGTATAAATACATATTTCCAAAAGAGAACTGATGTCTCTCTTTCTCTCTCTAACCACAAAATAAAATAAAAAAAATATCAGAAAGGGACGAAAGTTCGATTATAAAGAGAGAGTTTCGTACCGAAACGGTATTGGTGTAAGAGCTCTTTCAACGAATCTTCAGGTCTCTCCCTTTCTCTCAACAGATCATTGTTTATGTTACGTACATATAATAATATATATATATATATGTCCGCTTGATTTTATTTTATTTCTGATTTCATGGATGAATCTTGTCATCCATCTGCATTTAAATAGCTTTTCAACGATACTAATCTTGGAGAAAGGTGTGTCAAGATTCATATATATATCTGCTGATCTTATGTGGTAATTATTGGTGTATTTCGCTTTAATGTTATGTGATTATCAGAAGAAATAAATAAATATATGAAGATTGATTAAATTACCCATGTTCGGTGTCAGATCATGAATATCGAGGAGGGTGTCAAGATTAGGGTTTTTCCTTCGAGAAATTAATTGAGTTCTGTATTTTTTTTTATTTGCGTATGTTGCCCTTCTTCGACTCGAGGGGAATGTAATGGGTCGAAGGGTAGTTATGTCATTTCGTAAGTCGTTTATGATACGATCATGTTGGAATGGTAGACGAGAGAGGTGGCATATTTTGCGTTTGCATGAATAGATAGATGCATTTATGGATTACATTACAATATCTATCTATATATATTTTGGGAAATGGAAAAGGGGGTGAGGGGTGTTTTGGGGAATTTACTAATAAGCATCACAGGCTTTAGATGAGCTATATATATATATATATATATATATATTTCTATTTTCTATACATTTATTATTGTGATATAGTCAAAGCTGTAAAAATCATAGGACTTATATTATAGGCTCTTGAGCATGACCTTTCAATGGAATTATTATATATAAAACAGTAGTACTGTTTGCTTTGCTTTGACTTTGCAAGAATTATAAATGTGGCTTGAATTTGAAAGGAACTATTTTAATACACAGGCTACACGGAACCATTACTAATGATTTATTTTTTTTTAAAAGGAAAACTTAGAACTTTGGAAGATTAGAATATTTTATAAATAGATTCACGGAAGTCTGCATGAAAGTGAAGCAACTTCAAAAAGTCAACTCCTTCGAGGCTACTTTGCCTACCTAAGTTACAAAGTTGCATGCATTTTATCCTTTTCCCCGATATTTGAACTTGTTTTCATTACAGTCTGATTTGCAATAAGAAAAATGGCTTCCAACGCAACAATGGCGACGTTCAAACCAATGAAGGCGACTTCGCATGGAGTTTTCCAAGGAGACAATCCACTCCACTATGCTGTCCCTCTCGTCATCATACAGATATGCTTGGTCGTTGTTCTGACGAGGCTTCTCGCCTATCTCCTCCGGCCGTTGAGACAACCTCGTGTCATCGCCGAAATCATCGTATGTCTTTTCAATATATAGTGATTACCCTTCGTTTATTATTATATATGATTATCGATAATATAATGTATATATTTTTCTCTATTGCAGGGCGGGATCTTACTCGGCCCCTCGGCCCTAGGGCGGAACAAGGTGTACCTCCAAGCCATATTCCCGTCCAACAGCCTAACGGTCCTAGACACTCTAGCCAACCTCGGCCTCCTCTTCTTCCTCTTCCTAGTCGGGCTCGAGCTCGACCCCAAATCCCTTCGCCGAACTGGCAAGAAAGCCATGGCCATCGCAGCAGCCGGCATAACCCTACCCTTCGTGTTGGGCATCGGGACGTCCTTCGTTCTTCGGGCCACGATCTCGAAAGGCGTGAGCCACGGCCCTTTCCTAATCTTCATGGGAGTTGCCCTATCCATCACCGCATTCCCCGTCCTGGCCCGAATCTTAGCCGAGCTCAAGCTCCTCACCACCGACGTGGGGAGGATGGCCATGTCGGCCGCTGCGGTCAACGACGTCGCCGCTTGGATCCTCCTTGCCCTGGCGGTGGCCCTATCGGGCACGGGCCGGTCCCCTCTGGTCTTGCTATGGGTCCTTCTCTCCGGGATAGGGTTCATCGCAGGGTGCGTGCTGGTGGGACCGCGGGTCTTCAAGTGGGTCACGAGGCGGTGCCCTGACGGCGAACCGGTGGACGAGATTTACGTGTGCGCCACCCTCGCGGCGGTGCTTGCCGCCGGGCTCGCGACGGACGCCATCGGAATCCACGCGCTCTTCGGGGCCTTCGTCGTGGGCGTGCTCGTCCCCAAGGAGGGGCCGTTCGCCGGGGCCCTCGTGGAGAAGGTCGAGGACCTCGTCTCGGGGTTGTTCTTGCCGCTGTACTTTGTCTCGAGCGGTCTGAAGACGGACGTCGCGACCATACAGGGCGCCCAGTCTTGGGGCCTCTTGGTCCTTGTAATCTTCACGGCGTGCTTCGGGAAGATTCTCGGGACGGTCGTCGTCTCCTTGTGCTGTAGGATTCCCCTGAAGGAGGCGCTCACCCTCGGGTTCTTGATGAACACTAAAGGCCTCGTGGAGCTCATCGTCTTGAACATTGGAAGAGATAGAGGGGTAACTTAACAAGACTTTGTGATTTGGCTTTGGCTTTGGCTTTGGCTTTGGCTTAGAGATGAAAAAATGTCAATTAGAGATCCATTGGATCTTCAAATAAGTTTGAGTCTAGACCCATTTAGACCTAGACCTTGACTCACCCATGGTGTTGGAGGAGTGTTCTTAGAAGGTCTTAGTCTAAGTGGATTTAAACTTAGACTCATTTGAAGATTCAATGAATCTTTAACGAACATTTTTGCCATTTGGCTTTAATTTTCTAACAACTAACTTTATGCTTCTTTTATTATTGCAGGTTTTGAATGATCAAACGTTTGCCATTATGGTCCTAATGGCCCTATTCACGACGTTCATGACGACCCCGTTAGTCATGGCTATATACAAGCCGGCCAAGGCTGCGGGGGTCGAGTACAAGCACCGCACAATCGAGAGGAAAGACGGCAGCACTCAGCTGAGGATGATGGCGTGCTTCCACAGCACGAGGAACATCCCGACCCTAATAAACCTCATGGAAGCCTCTCGCGGGACGGGAAAGAAAGGTGGGCTCCGCGTTTACGCCATGCACCTCATGGAGCTCTCGGAGCGGTCCTCGGCGATCCTCATGGTCCACAAGGCCCGGCGGAACGGCCTCCCCTTCTGGAACAAGCAGTCCACCGCCCACGACTCGGGGTCGAACCAGATTGTGGTGGCCTTTGAGACCTACGAGCACCTGAGCCACGTCTCGATCCGGCCCACGACCGCCATCTCTCGGATGTCCACCATGCACGAGGACATATGCGGGAGCGCGGAGAGCAAGCGGGCCGCCCTCATCGTCCTCCCCTTCCACAAGCACCCGCGGGTCGACGGGCGGTTCGAGACGACCAGGGGCGAGCTCCAGCACGTGAACCGGCGGGTCCTCGAGCACGCCCCGTGCTCCGTGGGCATCCTGATCGACCGCGGCCTCGGCGGGTCGTCCCACGTCTCGGCGAGCAACGTGGACTACGCCGTCACCGTCCTGTACTTCGGCGGGCACGACGACCGCGAGGCCCTCTCCTACGGAGCCCTGATGGCCGAGCACGCCGGGATCAGCCTCGAGGTGGTCCGGTTCGTAGCGGATCCGAAGGTCTCTGGAGGAACCGTGCGACTCGACGTGGTGATCGATCTTGAGAACAATCGGCAGCAGCAGCAGCAACAACAACAGTCTGAAAATGATAACGACGAAGAGTTCATCGCGGGATTTAAGGAGAGAGTGGAGAAGGACGGGTCGATAAAGTACGAGGAGGTTGTGGCGAGTAGCATCTCGGAGGTGGTGGAGGGGGTGAGGAGGCACGGGCGGTGCAATATGTTTGTGGTGGGGAGGATGCCGGAGGGTCGGCTGGTGGAGGCCGTGGGCAGTAGTAGGTATATGGGGGAGTGCCCTGAGCTGGGGCCCATTGGGAACTTGCTGGCGGGAGGAGACGTGGGGACAAATGCTTCGGTGCTGGTGATGCAGCAGTATCGGAGGCTGACGGGCGTTGCTTTGGCTTCGCTGAGGGAGGACGTTGCCGATGACACGGATTCAAGTTGAGAAGAACAAAAAAAAAACATATTAACAAAAGTAATGGGATGGGGACTACTCTACTCTTATTATAAGAGTACTGATCTGATATATTAGTCTGTAAATAACACCTTTTCATTGTCAAGAAAACTTAGTAGTTATGAGATTCAAAACGGGATTATCAGGCTTGTATTGTAATGACCAGGAAAGGAATACATAACATAACCATAAATAAAAATATAAATACATAATATTATAATTTATATTTTGGACTATTTGTAATTTATAATATTTATAGATGAATTTTTTTTAAAAAAAATTGCGAAGATGCAATGTAAATAAAAAAAAATAAAATTGTGGAGTACAGTGGTAATTACCTTAAAATAAATTATAAAAATAAGGATCATGTTGCAATAAAGTTTACATATCAATTAGCAGTTTATATCCACCATTCACAATTAATAAATAGTATAGATGTTAAAGACAGACTTCAATTCTATCTGTTCTGAGAATAAACTGATATCGATGTCGTGGAGTAGTATTTACACTTGCTCATGGTTTATATTTACTGTCAGTTACGGCTTAGAGGTGACACCTACAGTGGAGAACCGCCTTGTGGACGGTTAGGTTGGAGGTAGCCAATTCGTGGGGTTTCAAGTTCGAACCGGCGGTTTGTAAGTTTTTATTTGTATTTTTTTTTTTATTTTTTTGTGAGAAAAAATTAATGTATGTTATAAAAATATTAATTGTGATTAATATTATATTAAGATTATTTTATTATAATTATACTTATATTAAGATTATAATGATAATATAGCTTATAATAATAATGAGAGAGAGATCAGAGAGAGATTAAGTATTTCAATACTTGGTGTGTTTTACAATGAACTCTAATCACCTATTTATACTACTAATAATTCACTATTACAACTAATCTCATTAATTACAATTATACACCTCACACTAAAATACAAACTCTTCAATTAAACACCTCATCTTATCATCTTATCATCTCATCAACATTTAATACAATACTTCCAAATCATCAATCATTTAACTAATATTATTATTTAAAACATCAATATTATTAATTATTTCATAATACTCCCCCTTGGATGTTTTCAAAGAATATGTCTCGTTAAAACCTTATTAGGAAAAATCCAATGGGATAAAAACCTAATGAAGGAAAAATAGTACATGATTCTTTTATATACGCTTTCGATTGTTGCCTCATTAAAAACCTTACTGGGAAAATGTTAGGTCCGTTTTTATCATCCAACCTATAAACTTGAGCATAGATCAATCGAAATTACCTTGAATCTAAATGCGCGTGGAAGCTTTTGGTATAATCTCGATCAACCTTCATTAATCACAAACTTTCTCTCCAATTAACCTCTTTCTCTCTCTACAATTCAACCCTAACTAAGATAATGGTGGGAGCGATTTTCTAGTGAGAGAAGTTCCTGCTCAAGTTATGTGTATTTTACACACACTTGTCCTATATATACCAAAGCAAAATTTGGTATATTTACACTTTAGTCCCTATATTTACATAAAATACAATTAAGTCCCTAGATAAAGATAACATGATTATTGAACACTATAAAATATTTCCAACAATATCCCCCTTAGTGTTCAATTGTCATTGAAGCGCCGGTTGTCTTTGTCTTTGATAATCTTCAGTCTTCATCATTATTTGAACACAACAGAAAGATTCCTAACAATCTCCCCCTTTGTGTTCAACTTTGAATTTGACACGTTCTTTGTTGCTGTTTGAAGAAATATCTGAGAGCGTCTGGAGAATCTTCAGTCTCCCCCTATTTACATGCACCCTCTTTTTCTTCTTTGCAACTTGAATATTCGTCATCTTCTTGCATATATCAGAGTCGCGTGGATCATCAGGATTTAATTGTCGTGTATGCTCGAACCATGGAGAGAGGTCTTGTTTGTTGTGGTTCAGCACGTGCGTTGAAAGCTTGGCTTCTTTAATGAGTTCACGTGCTTGGCCTCATTGATATACTTCTCCCCCTCATGGCGATTAATTTGTATCGTCATGCTGTGTGATCAAGGTGAACCAGAGTGTATGCGGAACGTGTTGGCGTTGATTTCCGGATGAAGTACCTGAAAATGGGATGGACGACCGATCATCGTGAGACATCCCTCGATGTCACTCTTGGTCGTTGATGCAAAGTCACACAGACTTGCATTTGAAGGGACTACGGGGCCACATAGGCAACCCGTTGACATCGCTCTAGAGTCTTGCTCTGGAGGATGACCTGATACCGTTGTTGTGTTTATGTTGCAACGGCAGGACTTCCTTCTGATCATAGAAGCACATCATTTAATGATGCGTCTACAGAAGTTCTGGCATGGTCACGTAGACCGGCAATATGTGTGTAAAAGAATGTATGTGTCCTAGAAAAGTGGAAAACATTTAGGCTATGAGGACACACTAGACATTTACGTGCATAGAAGAAAGTCGTGGTATGGGGCTGTGGACCACTTAGTTCAATATCTCCCGTTTCCAAATGAAACGGTGATAGCATATGCGGTTCCCCGTGAGATATTGAAACATATGTCTTTTGGGAGACAAATGAGTAGCGAAGGAAGGTTGTGCATGCGCCTTTGGACCAGATAAGGCGTCTTCTACCCGGGATCTGATAAACCAGTCTTGTACCTATATTGGTTGTAGTCCGGATAGTTTGTGGTTGAGTTGTAAGGATGTCATCGTGATACACTCAATACCCTCACATACACTCGGGGTTTGTTCCTAGGTTAGGATCAGTTGGGTCTATTAATCCTTTGGAACAGGTATGTGAACAACTCTTTTATGTCCATGCGTTTTATTGACATTTAGGTAGCACTCCCTCTTAAAAGAATGAAGTTTGTATTCAGGGCATTCTTCCCTTAAGCTCTAGCGCCTTTTCATTGTAACACTCCCCCTAAATAGTTGCGCTATTTCTAATATGATGCCCTTGCTCCCCCTAAAGTTGTGCGCTCTTGTAGATTTTTGCCTATTACTTTCCTTCAAGTTATGCGCCTTTTGTGATTGAAGCACACTCTCCTTTTGAACATTGCGCGCCTTTTTGATATTGCGCTTATGAGTATTACTTCCCCTAAAACATATGCGCTTTTTACAATAAACTATGGTAATACGCTCTTTTGAAACTCTTGCACCTTTTCTATCCACTCCCCTCTTTTTTTTTTTTATGGCCTTATTTTTCTTTTTTTTTTTCTTTTTTTTATGGCCTTATTTTTCTTTTTTTTAATGGCCTTATTTTTCTTTTTCTCCCTTTTTTTTTATGGCCTCCTTTTTTTTTATGGCCCTTTTTTTTATTGCCTCTTCTTTTTTTTTTATGGCCTTTTTTTTATGAACAGAAAAATAAAACTAAAAACAATGTCAAATCAAGAACTTTGGAATAGTCTTGATTTGGTTTGTTTGCTCACGTCACATACCGATCACGTGTGT
Organism: Lindernia subracemosa; assembly: GCA_028392965.1. Taxonomy (NCBI): domain Eukaryota; kingdom Viridiplantae; phylum Streptophyta; class Magnoliopsida; order Lamiales; family Linderniaceae; genus Vandellia; species Vandellia subracemosa. The sequence goes on from JAQPCC010000077.1 coordinate 307,376, forward strand.
GGAGCAACCAGAATACCACACGTGTCGGGGTCTTGTGCGACTGCTCATCATCGCATACCGACCATACATGTGGAGCAATCGTCGTCTATTTACCATGTATGATCGGGATCCTGCAAAACAAATTATCGGAACTTTGGTACCCACTTTTGGACGGGTCCTCCCTTATTAGCAGATAAACATTTAGGCATAATAGAATCAAGTATGAAATCAGCATGTAAAGTAGTCTTTAACTTAGGAACCCAAATCCGTTTTGGACTACTTATTGTCATTTGCAATTTTGGAGTCCATACTTGATTATCCCTATATGGTTGAGACAAAGTTGATTCGGTGAATGTGTGTCTATTTGAGAATATTTTCTCTTGCGCCAGTCGCATAAGATGTTTTTCGGATTTGACTTTGACTGGGTATTGTAAGTAAGAATACGAGCTAATAACATTAATAGAATCATGGATAAAAGAATCGTATTTCCTATATTGAAGAATCACAACATTCACAACACAATGATTGTTTGAAAGTTTATTATTATTCAGACAATTGTTATATTTAGATGTTTCAGCTTTACTTGAGAGTTTATAAGAATTTTCTATTTTAGCCTTTTTAGCTTTAGTAATTTCTTTCTTTAATTTTGAATTTGTTGAGGTTTATGCCCTAGATGCCGTACGAGGATTAGATAGTACGAGGGCATTAGTGTAATTTTGTTGTGTTTAACAATTGTAATTGGATTATTTGATAATAGAATTACATTTTTATTTGTTGTCAATTTTAGTATGACAAAAGGCATATTATTAGTTCGTCTAAATAAATTAACCTTGCAGTCGGGTAATAAGACGAATTATAAAACCCCAATATTTACAGTTCAGTTACTGATTCTGTGGGGACAGAGAGGGGGCACCAGTAAGCTGATATACTGTAATATTAAATTACGTCCACAAGTAGTCTCCAGTAGGGTGACTGGATTGACGAGTACGACTTGTTTGTCGACGAGTCCAAAGTGGTTGTGCCAACCATTCACTTGGGAAGTGGGAGCTCGTGACATTGATACAAGATGAATAAGGGGATTGTCTGTATTTGGACATTGACTCGTAATCGAACGATCACACGCTGGTAAAGTCGCTGATCGATCGATTGACTATAGTAGTCTACGTGAACCTTAGACCGAAAGGGTTAACTCGGGGTTGGTCTTAAGGTCTTGATTAGTCACTAGTTTGCTAGGCCCAAATTGCATGAAGCATGGGTCAGCGGCGAAATGCGGTCTTGACTTTTCGACGTGATTGCCGGTTATACCGCTGAGCGGGATTTACGGCCTTGATTAAATTCAAGGTTAACATCCTATGCAGTTTCGATGTGCGGAAATTTACCTAAGCCTCTGGCCAGAGCATATAACTGACTCACGAGTGTCGTGGAGGGCAGTTTTGATAAATGTCACCGACACGAACATCATAGAGTCGAGTCCTGTAAGTTCGACTACGCGTGACTTTCACTCGACCGGGACAAACGTAAAGGGTTTATACGTAGAACAATAATCTAAAGTCGGTTCGTGAATAATACCTATTCGTACTCAACTCGGGATCGGTTCGGTACCACGGGGCTGGCTAGGTGAATACCGAACTCCTGGATTCCTCCCAGAGCCGGTTGAGACGAACCAAGAGAGTCGGGCTTAAAAAGGGCAACCGACACAACGTCAATATGAGAATAGAGCAAGCTGGGGCCTGGATTGAGAGATTAGGGTTTGGGGCTTGGCCGAAACCCTAAATGGCCAAAAATACAGTAAAATCGCGTGAGGGGTAAAATGGTCTTTTCACCTCACGAAGTATTTTGGAAATATTATATTGGATATTTAATATTTAGTATATGATTTAAATATGATTTAAATCTTTATTATTGTTTTAGAAAAATAATAATATTTAATTTAGAATTAAATAAAACATATATATTAGATATATATAATAATCGATTTTTTATTTGAGAAAAATTTCGAAAATTAATGAAATATATATATTGGATATTATCTTTAAATATACTAAATATAGAATTAAATATTAATTTATTTTAATATTAATTTGAATTTGAATTTTGAATTTAAATTCAAAAGAGAAAGACCAAGTCAACAAGTGACTTGGTATGAAAAAGTGGGTGATAATTTTTCTCCACCCAACTTACTATTTTCGGCCATATAAATAAGTTTTGATTTTTGAAATCAAAGTCGAAGTCATTTTTGGAAAAGAAAAAGAGAAAAAGCCCGTTTTCTCTCCTATTCTCTCTCGATCTCTCTCGGCTCTCTCTCTCTCGCGCGTCTCTCTCTCTCTCACTCTCTCTCGGTGGCTGCGCCGTGTGTGAAAGGAGCGTGCCTTGCTGCCCGAGCCTTGGCCTAGCCGTCTCAAGCAAGGTTCGGTCGTGACGTTGTAAAGGTGCCGGCGTGACGCTCTTGTGCAAAGAAAGGAGCTTGTTCGTGTGCTTTTGCCTTAGGAGAGGGGCACTACGCCTCGGGGAATAGAAGGGTTCGAAGCTAGCCATCTCGTTTGGTTTTCGACAAGGTATTATAGCTTGAAACCTTTCTTTCGTGTTCTTACGTTCTCGTGTTATTACCGAGCGATCCAAGGGAAGGCGGGAATCCCAAAAGTTTTAAAATTCCGCCGTTCAAGGAACGAGGGCCTCGGGCCCGACCGGGGATTCCCAACAGTGGTATCAGAGCCTTAGGCTCGGTTAAGTCACGGGACTATGACCACGAAGCCCGAGAATTGCCTTTGGAAAGGCTGGCCGCGCGCGGTCGCTGCCCTAAGCCGCGCGCACGGAGCGCGCGGCGCCCGAACCTTGGCCGCGCGCAGCGCACGGCCTCGGGTCATGGCCGTGCGCAGTGCGCGGCGCTGCCTGGTCGCGCGCAGCGCGCGGCGATGGCTGGCCCGGCCGAGCGCGGGCGCGGCCACGGGCATAGCCACGCGCGCAGGTGCGCGGCGCAGTAAGCTGGCTGCGCGCACCGCGCGGGCTGGCCTGGCTGCGTGCAGGGCGCAGCCGAGGGCACAGCCGCGCGCATTGCGCGAGCTGGCCTTGCTGCGCGCAGCGCGCGGCACAAAGGGCAGGCCGCGCGCAGCGCGCGGGCGCGCGGCACGAGGGGCACAGCCTCGCGCAGCGCGCGGCGCTGGCTGGCCGCGCGCATTGCATGGGCTGGCCTGGCTGCGTGCAGGGCGCAGCCACGGGCACAGCCGCGCGCAGCGCGCGGCGTAGGCTGCCCGCGCGTGCAGGCGCGCGGCGCACAAGGCAGGCCGCGCGCAGCGCGCAGCTCTGGCTGGCCGGGCGCAGCGCGCGGGCTGGCCTGGCCGCGCGCTTAGCGCGCGGCTCACGAGGCAGGCCGTGCGCGCATGCACGTGCGGCACCGCTGGCCTGGCTGTGCGCACAGCGCGCGCGACACTTGGTCGGGCCGCGTGGGCGCGCGTGGCTCGGTCGCGATTGGGTCGTGCAGTCAAGCCTCTAAGCCCAATGGGCCTGGCCCAAATCTGATAAAAGCCCAAATGTGGATTTAGGCTCGGATCTGTGTAAAATTGTCGTGATGCATGCAATATTTAAATTACGTGGTGATTGATTGGGGATTAGGTTCTGTTTTTTACCGGGTGATATGTTAAGGGTGACAAGGTCCCCCCCGGGTTGTACTTTACAGTTTTATTAGAAAAGACGGGCATTGTTGTTTTAGGGAAAGATCCCCCCGTCATAAGCTATAGTAGTACAGGATTGACGGCCGAACGAGAGACGATCGAGACGAGACGAACGAACAAGACGGTGGCCAAGGTGTCCGTTCGAGACAAGCCCGAAGACTTAGAGTTTTGTTTTTGTACAATAGGATAGAACTAGAAATATCCCCAGTCTTTCGCATTTACTTTAATAGGTTGAAACTAGGTTTACTATTAAAGTCTATTATGTGCGTGTTGGTTTCGAACGTGATATCGTGCATAATGTGCTCGTTATTATCTGTGAGGATTCTCCCGAAGTTAGACTTTAAAATATCAAGTGAGTAAAGGGCGGGGCTCCTGTCTTCTATCAAGTCCAAAAACGTTATGACTTAGGGGTACGGTTTCGGTTGACCGAGTTACGGCGCTAAAACCCTCGCCTTTGACGTGAACGTATTTGGATGCATTTTTTATAATGCCGCTCACCGACCACTCTTCGTCCTCTCGCAAAGTGTTATCATACGGAGGCGAAGTTCACTCAAAAGTGGAAGGTTAGCAGGACGTTGATAGGTAGCACTTGTACAGTCATTCCCAAGACGTCTGAGTTACAGGCCGAGGGACCCTGACTGAGACAAATTCGTTGAACCTTCTGTGTGACAGAATCATGTGGGACACGAGCCTGGCTGATCGAATATACCAATAAACTGTTAAGTTGAGGCTAGTTTGATTCAGTGCGGGTAAATCAACGCCACTATGAAACTACTCAACGAGGTTTCCGAAATTCCTAACGGGAGACAGGATTTCGAGAAAAATAGTGGGAGTCAGACGAAAAAATTAAAGTCCTGTTTTAGTCTGATTAAACACTTCAAATCCTAACTATCTGTTATCTTTCTGCAATTTATTTTCTCTTCTATATTATACGATGACAAAACGCATTATCCGTATTTTTGGAAAAATATTCTTTGGTGGGACCAAACTATGTTGACTGGCTTAGAAATCTGAGGATCGTCCTCAGGTTATAAAAACTGGAAAATGTCTTAGACATTGAGGAGCTTCTGACTCCGAATGCTCAATCGACTGAGCGAGACCTGCTGTCCCTTCCACCTTCCTTCCACCAGCTCGTGGTGATTTGCAACCTTAATAATCGGGAGTATTTGATACCGGACCTGATTAATTATATGGTTGCAGTCCGAACCCAATATCGCAGCGATAGGGGTCCTAAGGGCAATGAGGTGGCGCTTGTTGCGACTATTCGGTCCAAGGGATCGAAAAGGAAGCCGAACAAGCACAGCGGGCCAAAGGGTAGAATCGCCAAGAAGGCGAAATCCAAGAAGGCTGTAAAGTCGGGCGCAAAGCCCACTGACAAGTGCCTCCATTGCCAGCAGCTGGGTCACTGGAAGCGCAACTGTCCTAAGCTGAAGGCGTCTTCTGACGCTTCAGGGTCTGGAACGAAGTAGGAAGCTTCGAGCTGGTGAGGTCTCGATCAACGTTGGCAGCGGACATAGTGTTGCAGCGACGAACATTGGATCGAAGACTTTGCTTTTATCATCTTTGCATAGTTTAGTACTTTCTGATGTTTTGGTTTTGCCCAAGGGGCTTAAAAACATTATTTCGATTCCTGTTTTGAGCAGACTTGGTTATGAATTTCGATTTATTGATAATGTTTGCCATATTTATTTTAGAAATGAAAACGTTGGAAATGCGACGTTAATAAATGGTTTATATTACGTTAACCTAAGAGATAAGGTGGAAACTGTAAATGCAATAACCAACTCGTTGACGGGGTCGAACGAACGATACATGTGGCACCTTCGACTAGGTCACGCTGGGGAAGCAAAGATTGACAAGATGGAAAAGGACGGCCTGATTCGCATAGCTAAGTCAGGCCCGATCCCAACTTGTCATTCTTGCATCCTAGGCAAAATGACCAAGTCACCCTTCACAGGGACTTTTATTAGGGCCGCAGAAGTGTTGGGTTTAATCCACACTGATGTATGCAGACCGTTCAGGGTAACGGCCCGAGGTAATTGCCGCTACTTCATTATGTTTACGGACGATCAGTCCCGCTACGTGACTGTCTATTTGATGAGACAAAAGTCCGAAGCTCTTGAAATGTTCAAAGAGTATAAGACGTTAGTGGAGAAGCAAACTGGCAAGGTCATTAAAGCCGTTCGATTAGATCGAGGCGGCGAGTACATGAGCCTTGAGTTCGATGCATTTCTTAGAGAAAATGGCATCGTTATACAGTTCTCACTTCCCGGTATGCCACAATTAAATGGCGTAGCCGAGCGAAGAAACCGAACACTTTTGGATATGGTTCGATCGATGATGAGTTACACAGATCTCCCTATTTCGTTATGGGGTTATGCTTTAGAGACAACAGCCTATATCCTTAACAGGATACCTACCCGTTCTGCCGACAGGATCCCTTACGAAGCTTGGAGTAATCGTAAGGCAAGCCTGAATCACACTAGGATTTGGGGTTGCCCCGTCTTTGTGAAAAAGTTACAGGCAGACAGGTTAGAATCAAAGTCGATTATGGCCAGATTCGTCGAATACCCCGAGGACTCAATGGGGTACTACTTTTACGTTCCAGACGAACACAGGGTGTTTGTCGCTTTACGCGCAACCTTCATGGAAGAAGAGTTCATTAGAGAAGGCGGTAAAGGATGTGAAATAACTCTTGGAGAGTTAAGCGACGAATCAACTCCAGTTGTTACAGAGTCGTTAGACGACGTTCCAGAAAACTCGGCTCAGCCGCAATTGCACAGGTCTAGTAGGATATCTCAAATGCCTGAGAGATATGGTATGGTACACGTCGAGCATGGAGATGCTGCGATTGAGGGATGCGTCGGGGACGATCCCATCACCTACGACCAGGCAATTACCGATACAGACTCCCTCAAGTGGCTTGAGGCTATGCAGGCCGAAATGGACTGTATTCAAACCAGGTTTGGACACTTGTAGACCTACCCAATGGTTTCAGACCGATTGGAAATAAATGGATCTACAAGAAGAAGATTGGATCTGACGGACAGGTGGAAACGTACAAAGCTAGGCTTGTAGCGAAAGGGTATAGTCAAAAAGAGGGTATTGACTATGAGGAGACCTTTTCACCAGTCCCGATGATAAAGTCCATTCGCATTATGCTTGCGATAGCAGCATACTATGACTACGAGATCTGACAGATGGACGTAAAGACCGCGTTCCTGAATGGATTCCTCCAGGAGGAGATCTATATGGAACAACCCAAAGGTTTTACGTCAGATGCAGATGCTCAAAAAGTATGCAAGCTAAATCGGTCCATCTATGGACTGAAACAAGCTTCAAGGAGTTGGAATCTTCGATTCGATGAAGTAGTTAAGAACTACGGATTCATAAAGAATGAAGATGAGCCCTGTGTTTACAAGAAGGCCAGTGGGAGCAAGATGTCGTTTCTAGTATTGTACGTAGATGATATCCTTTTGATAGGAAACGACATTGGGATGCTTTCAGAGGTCAAAGCTTGGCTTTCGACCGAATTCTCCATGAAAGACCTGGGAGAAGCGACCTATATTCTAGGAATACGCCTATTTAGAGATAGGGCAAAACGGTCAATTGGCTTATCCCAGGCCCTCTACTTAGATAAAGTCCTTAGAAGGTTTAAGATGGACGACTCTAAGAAAGGGTTCCTACCTATGAGGCATGGGATTCATCTCTCTAAGGCTATGTCTCCTCGTAACAAGGTACAAAGACAAGAGATGAGTGGAGTCCCCTATGCTTCAGCTGTGGGTAGCCTGATGTACGCGATGCTTTGCACGCGACCAGGCATAGCGTACGCTGTGAGCGTAGTGAGTAGGTTTCAGGCGAACCCTGGTAAGGAACATTGGGCGGCGGTAAAGACAGTCCTGAAGTACCTTAGACGGACTAAGGACTTGATACTGATTTACGGCCCAAGAGAATTAGAGGTAGATGGTTATATGGATTCGGATTTCCAATCAGATGTAGATGACCGAAAGTCTACTTCGGGTTTTGTTTATACACTCAATGGTGGCGCAGTAACTTGGAAAAGTTTCAAGCAAAGCACGACTGCTGATTCCACCACTGAGGCAGAGTATATAGCGGCTTCAGAAGCTGCAAAGGAGGGTGTTTGGATACGCAAGTTCTTAGAAGAACTGCATGTGGTACCTAGCATAGTAGATCGCCCGTTACCATATTGGTGCGACAATAGCGGAGCGATCGCACAAGCTAAGGAACCCCGTGCTCACAGTAAGTCCAAGCACATAGAGAGAAAATACCACGTGTTACGTGGGTTCGTTGAGAATGGCTCTATAGCTGTGCAGAAGATCGCCTCAGCAGAAAATGTGGCGGACCCGTTCACGAAGCTACTGTCTCAGGCAGTGCTAGATCGTCACCTCGATAAAATGGGGTTGAGATACTATAGCGCGTGGCATTAGTGCAAGTGGGAGATTGTTGAGGTTTATGCCCTAGATGCCGTACGAGGATTAGATAGTACGAGGGCATTAGTGTAATTTTGTTGTGTTTAACAATTGTAATTGGATTATTTGATAATAGAATTACATTTATATTTGTTGTCAATTTTAGTATGACAAAAGGCATATTATTAGTTCGTCTAAATAAATTAACCTTGCAGTCGGGTAATAAGACGAATTAATAAAACACCAATATTTACAGTTCAATTACTGATTCTGTGGGGACAGAGAGGGGGCACCAGTAAGCTGATATACTGTAATATTAAATTATGTCCACAAGTAGTCTCCAGTAGGGTGACTGGATTGACGAGTACGACTTGTTTGTCGACGAGTCCAAAGTGGTTGTGCCAACCCTTCACTTGGGAAGTGGGAGCTCGTGACATTGATACAAGACGAATAAGGGGATTGTCTGTATTTGGACACTGACTCGTAATCGAACGATCACACGCTGGTAAAGTCGCTGATCGATCGATTGACTATAGTAGTCTACGTGAACCTTAGACCGAAAGGGTTAACTCGGGGTTGGTCTTAAGGTCTTGATTAGTCACTAGTTTGCTAGGCCCAAATTGCATGAAGCATGGGTCAGCGGCGAAATGCGGTCTTGACTTTTCGACGTGATTGCCGGTTATACCGCTGAGCGGGATTTACTGCCTTGATTAAATTCAAGGTTAACGTCCTATGCAGTTTCGATGTGCGGGAATTTACCTAAGCCTCTGGCCAGAGCATATAACTGACTCACGAGTGTCGTGGAGGGCAGTTTTGATAAATGTCACCGACACGAACATCATAGAGTCGAGTCCTGTAAGTTCGACTACGCGTGACTTTCACTCGACCGGGACAAACGTAAAGGGTTTATACGTAGAACAATAATCTATAGTCGGTTCGTGAATAATACCTATTCGTACTCAACTCGGGATCGGTTCGGTACCACGGGGCTGGCTAGGTGAATACCGAACTCCTGGATTCCTCCCAGAGCCGGTTGAGACGAACCAAGAGAGTCGGGCTTAAAAAGGGCAACCGACACAACGTCAATATGAGAATAGAGCAGGCTGGGGCCTGGATTGAGAGATTAGGGTTTGGGGCTTGGCCGAAACCCTAAATGGCCAAAAAATGCAGTAAAATCGCGTGAGGGGTAAAATTGTCTTTTCACCTCACGAAATATTTTGGAAATATTATATTGGATATTTAATATTTAGTATATGATTTAAATATGATTTAAATCTTTATTATTGCTTTAGAAAAATAATAATATTTAATTTAGAATTAAATAAAACATATATATTAGATATATATAATAATCGATTTTTTATTTGATAAAAATTTCGAAAATTAATGAAATATATATTGGATATTATATTTAAATATACTAAATATATAATTAAATATTAATTTATTTTAATATTAATTTGAATTTGAATTTTGAATTTAAATTCAAAAGAGAAAGACCAAGTCAACAAGTGACTTGGTATGAAAAAGTGGGTGAGAATTTTTCTCCACCCAACTTACTATTTTCGGCCATATAAATAAGTTTTGATTTTTGAAATCAAAGTCGAAGTCATTTTTGGAAAAGAAAAAGAGAAAAAGCCCGTTTTCTCTCCTATTCTCTCTCGATCTCTCTCGGATCTCTCTCTCTCGCGCGTCTCTCTCTCTCTCACTCTCTCTCGGTGGCTGCGCCGTGTGTGAAAGGAGCGTGCCTTGCTGCCCGAGCCTTGGCCTAGCCGTCTCAAGCAAGGTTCGGTCGTGACGTTGTAAAGGTGCCGGCGTGACGCTCTTGTGCAAAGAAAGGAGCTTGTTCGTGTGCTTTTGCCTTAGGAGAGGGGCACTACGCCTCGGGGAATAGAAGGGTTCGAAGCTAGCCATCTCGTTTGGTTTTCGACAAGGTATTATAGCTTGAAACCTTTCTTTCGTGTTCTTACGTTCTCGTGTTATTACCGAGCGGTCCAAGGGAAGGCGGGAATCCCAAAAGTTTTAAAATTCCGCCGTTCAAGGAACGAGGGCCTCGGGCCCGACCGGGGATTCCCAACAGAATTCGGAATGACTTTAGAATTTTTCTTCTCAGGAATAGACTTAGAGATATTTTCGTTCATCTGAATATAGAATGATTTCTCTTCCTCTATTCTTTCTTTCTTGATAGATTTAGTCATTCGTGGTTTGTTCTTATTCTTTTTTGAAGATATGTCTTTTAATGGTTCGTTTTTAACAGAATAGGAAGCCGAGGTTGCGCCTTTTTCTAAGGAATATTTGAGAATTGAATTCTCCTTTTGAAGTTCGTCTATTTTAGCTCGAAACCCGTTTCGTTCGGAATCTAGAAGAAAATTTAATTCAGCAATTGTGCGAGTACTTTCTAGAGTGTAGCAATCCTTAGGTTCGGGTTTTATCGATAGTATAGAATGTTCCTTTTCAGTTGTGTTTGGCACTTGCTCATCTGTCTGAGTTGACATATTGCTAAACATAGGCTTTTTAGATTGTCTTTTCTTCGCAAGAGTATCTTCTATGTAGGTCATAGATTTATCCAACATATAATTCGAGATTGATTCATCACATATTATTGAACTCAAGCATAGATTTGATCTAATTACCTTAATTGACATGCGCGCGAAAGCTTGGGGTTAAATCATAATCAAATCTTCATTGAATCACAAATCCTCTCATACATTGATCCTCAAGCTCTCTCTTCACATAAACCCTAATCTAGAATTATGAGAGAGTTATTTTGCTAATGAGAGAATTCCTACCTTGAGTTATGTGTATTCTACACACACTCAACCTATATATACCAAAGCATATTTGGGTATATTTTCAATCTAGTCCCTATATTTACATAAAATACAATTTAGTCCCTAGACAAAGATAACATGATTATTGAACACTAGAAAATATTCCAAACAATCTCCCCCTTAGTGTTCAATTGTCATTGAAGCGTCGGTTGTCTTTGTCTTTGATAATCTTCAGGCTTCCTCATTATTTGAACACAACAGAAAGATTCCTAACAATCTCCCCTTTGAAAATCTCTGCCTTTGTGTTCAACTTTGAATTTGACACGGTCTTTTGTTGCAGTTGAAGAAAATAGCTGAGAGCATCTGGAGAATCTTCAGTCTCCCCCTATTTACATGCACTCCCTTTTTCTTCTTTGCAACTTTAATATTCGTCACCTTCTTGCATATATCAGAGTCGCGCGGATTGTCAGCATTGACTTGTCCTGTATGCTCGAACCATGGAGAGAGGTCTTGTTTGTTGTGGTTCAGCACGTGCGTTGAAAGCTCGGCTTCTGTAATAATTTCACGTGCTTGGCCTCCTTGATCTACTTCTCCCCCTCATGGCGATTCATTTGTATCGTCATGCTGTTTGATCAAGGTGAACCTAAAAACGGGACAGACGACCAATCATTGTGAAACATCCCTTGATGTCACTCTTGGTCGTTGATGCAAAGTCACACAGACTTGCATTTGAAGGGACTACGGGGCCACATAGGCATCCCGTTGACATCGTTCTCGAGTCGTGCTCCAGAAGATGGCCTGCTACCGTTGTTGTTTTTATGTTGCAACGGCATGACTTCCTTCTGATCATAGAAGTACATCATTGAATGATGCGTCTACAGGAGTTCTGGCATCGTCACGTAGACCTTCAATATGTGTGTAAAAGAATGTATGTGTCCTGGAAAATTTTAAAAAACATTTAGGCTATGAGGACACACTAGACATTTACGTGTTCAAGAAAGTCGTGGTGTGGGGCTGTGGACCACTTTGTTCAATATCTCCCACTTCCGAGTGAAACGGTGATAGCATATGCGGTTCCCCGTGAGATATTGAAACATCTGTCTTTAGAGAGACATATGAGTAGCTAAAGAAGGGTTGTGCATGCGCCTTTGGACTAGATGAAGCGTCTTCTACCCGGGATCTGATAAATCAGTCCTGTACCTATAGGGTTATGGCCCGGATAATTTTGTGGTTGAGTTGTGATAATTGCATCGTGATTCGCTCAAAACCCTCACATACACTCGGAGTTGTTCCTGGGATAGGTGCAGTTGGGATTAACTGTACCATGGGAACATGTATGTGAACAACTCGTGTTGTCCATGCGCTAATTGACGTTGATACTCCCTCAAAGCTTGAAGTTTGTCTTCGGGGCATTCTCTTTAACCTCTTGCGCCTTTTTAGGTAACGCTCCCCTTAAATTGTTGCGCTATTCCTAATGTGATGCCCTTGCTCCCCCTAAATAGATGCGTTTTTTTGAGAAATTGCATATTACGAAGAAATCAAGCGCCTTATGTATTTGAAGTGACACTCCCAAATAAATGTGCCTTTTGCACTTATAAGTCTCACTCCCCCTAAAACATATGCGCTTTTTACATTAGAACTATGGTAATACGCTCTTTTGAAGTTCATGCGCCTTGCCTTGTCTATCTATCTATCCACTCCCCCAAAAAGAATATAGAATATGAATACCGACTATTCTATAAAATTAAGCACTATTTATACTAAGTCGAACTCCCTATGATAGTCAAAAACTGAAAATATGGAGTTTGAGTCCCCTGAAATTCAAGTGCTTTTTGAATTTTGAAATCGGCTCGGCCTTCTTTAAACATTGTAGCTCAAAAGTTTTTCTCCCCTTTTTTTTTATGGCCTTTTTTTTTTGTTATGGCCTTTCATTTTCATTTTTTTTTTGTTTTTGTTTTTTTTTGTTTTTTTTTTGGCCTTTCATTTTTTTTATGGCCTTTTTTTTTTATATGTCCCCCTTTTTTTATGGCCTTTTTTCTTATAACGAAAAAAAAATAAAAATAAAAATAAAAAGAATGTCAAATCAAGAGCTTTGGAATAGTCTTGATTTGGTGTGTTTGCTCACGTCACATACCGATCACGTGTGTAGAGCAAACCGAATACCACACGTGTCGGGGTCTTGGGCGACTGCTCATCATTGCATACCGACCATACATGTGGAGCAATCGTCGTCTATTTACCATGTATGATCGGGGCCTGCAAAACAAATTATCGGGATTTTGGTACCCATTTTTGGACGGGTCCTCCCTGGTTAGCAGTGAAACAATTATGCATATAAGGTTCAAATTTGGAAGCAAAATTATCACATAAAGCAGTCATAGGAATCCACATTTGTCGAGGTTTACTTATTTCCATTTGTAGCTTAGGTTTCCAAATTTGTTGTACCTTTTTGAAATTTAACTTTTCAGCATCGGTGAATGTGTATCTTTTTGTAGAGGAGAAAATTTTATCTTTCGCCAGTCGTTTAAGATGCAATTCGGATTTGACTTTGACCGGGTACTTGAGAGAGGAATACGAGCTTATAGAATCAATAGCATTAAGTATAGAAGTGTCGTATTTCCTACCTTCTAGACTCACATCATTCACTTTGTAATGTGTACTAAATGAGCTACTTTTGTTTAGACAATTATTACTTTTGGACGTTTCAGTTTTAATAGAGAATGTGTAATTATTGTCTACTTTAGTTTTAGTAGCTTCTTTCTTTAATTTTGATTTTAGAATGACTTTGGGTATTTTTGGATTAGGAATAGAGGTAGAACCAAATTTAGTCGATGCAATAGAAGATAATTTGTCTTCCTCTATTCTTTCTTTCTTGATAGCTTTAGTCATTCTTGCGCCTTTTTGAGAGGAATTTTTGATAATTAAATTCTCCTTTAAAAGCTTATCTATTTGAGCTTGAAACCCGTCTGGAGTGTAGCAATCCTTAGGTTCGGGTTTTATTGATAGTATAGAATGTTCCTCGGTTGGCACTGACTCAGTTGTTTGAGTCGACCTATTTAGAGACAAATTTTGCTCAAGTTGATCCTTCTTTACCAGAAGAAGCTCTAGTTCTTTAATTTTAGAGTGTAATCTTGTGCATTCTTCAGAAAGATCTTTACTTTGAGCTCGATATTTTTTATTTTCTTCTTTGTAGGCAGGCAAACTTTTTGTAAGTTCATGTATTTTTGTTTCTTGTGAATCTGCCTTAGTTGTTAAACTAGCTATTTTTTCATTGGCTAATTTAAGTTGTATCCCAAGATTTGCTTCATCTAGTAAGTGTTTTCTTAGGACACGTTTATTATTTGCTAGTCTATCTTCTAGATCTTTTATAATCTTTTGTTCGTGAGAGGTGCTAGAATTTACAGTTTCAGATTGCATTCTCTCAATTTTTGAGCTTGAAGTATTTGAGCTTGTTGAGGAAGATGAGCTAGATAATGGCTTTTCCTTCTTTAATTGTTTATTAAGTTCACACATTTCTTGATCATATGTATAGTAATCCATTTTAATCTTTTCAGCTCAGATATGGAATTTGAAAATTAGGTTCAAATAATGTTGGATGTATATTGATCGTTGACGTGTTTTAGAATTGATTTAATTTGTGATCAATATTTTCGATTCTGTTAAAAAAAATTTAATTTTTGATATTAACCGCAAACTTTTAATTTCAGTTCAGTTCGTAAACTTTTCAGCACAACAAAGTTTAGATACAAAATATTAATTATCGGCTTGGATTGTATCTTAGACTTTGTATTTTATTAAAAGAATGTATGTTTTACGGTTCAGATTTGACACTGTATTAGTTTACGAATGAAAGAAAAGCTGTAAACAGTGGTTTTTAGTTTACGAGTAACGAATGTTTACGAATAAGAAGTATTCGTAAACTTTTTCTTACTGATGGACATAGATTCGTAAACCTCTTCCTTAATAAGTTTACGAATGAAGAATATTCGTAAACCTTTCTTATTGATAGTTTACGAATGGGATTTATTCATAAATAGTAGATATGTGTATGTTTATGATCGAAATAGAATCGTAAACAATAACAATCGTAAAGTAAAGCTTTGAAGTTTACGAATGAATGAGAGCAGTAAACAGTAAGTTTCGTAAAGTAAGTGTAAGTTTACGTTTGGCTTGAACGAAATGTTAAATGCGCGGAAGCTTAATTCAAACCTTAATCGTTTGAGAAACCGTTCGATCTGGGCAGAGTGGATCCGAAACCTACTTGATTATCGAGCAGCAAATCCAGATGATAATCAAGAGGTCTTCAATTCTTCGATCGAATTTTGTTTGTGTGTTTCAGATAGAGGGTTTACGGGTCTAAGTTTGTATGAAAAGAATTTCGTAATGATTTTTAATTTTTTTTTAAAATGACTTATACGAAAAAAAAAAAAAATTATACTGAGAAGCAAAAAATGACTTACCGAAAAAATGACTTACCGAATTTTTACCCAAAAATGACTTTGAAGTTTAAAATGACTTACCGAAAAAAATTTCTTTACCCAAAAATTTTTCTAAGCCTCGGTAAACCTTTGAAAAGTAGGTACAAAAAAAATCTCGTAGTAGCAAAAAAATTTTAGGATTTTTTTTTTGCTACTAAAAACCTTTTTAAATGTTTACGGGTCTTTAGGTTTACGAGCAGAATTTGTTCGTAAACCTTGTTCATAAACGAGTTTACGAATGAAAATGATCCGTAAACAGTGCCTTTATAGTTTACGAACGAAATGTATTCGTAAACAGTTCACTTAGATAGTTTACGAATGAGATATGTTCGTAAACAGTGCCTTGACCTGGTTTACGATTGAACAGCTTTCGTAAACAGTAACTTCCGCAAAGTAAAGTTTACGATTGAAAAGTGTTCGTAAACAGTGTCTTTCGTAAAGTAAAGTTTACGATCGAAAAGTGTTCGTAAACAGTGACTTTCGTAAAGTAAAGTTTACGATTGAAAAGTGTTCGTAAACAGTGACTTTCGTAAAGTAAAGTTTACGATTGAAAGTTGTTTGTAAACAGTACCTTCGTAAAGTAAAGTTTACGATTGAAAAGCTTTCGTAAACAGTTCCTTTCGTAAAGTAAAGTTTACGATTGAAAAGTAATCGTAAACCGTGCCTTGATATTTACGAGTGAAAAGTATTCGTAAACAGTTCCTTCGTAAAGTAAAGTTTACGAATGAAATAGATTCATAAACCTCTTCCTAAATGAATTTACGAATGAAGACTATTCGTAAACCTTGCTATGGATCGTAAACAGTAGACTTCAGAGGTTTACGATCGATAAGGATTCGTAAACAGTAAGTATTCGTTAACCGTTCCTTGGTATAGTTTACGATTGAAGTTTATTCGTAAACCTTTCCTTTACTAGTTTACGAGTGAAAATTATTCGTAAACAGTAACTTTACGAATGTAAGTTGAAAGGACCGTAAACTAAAGTTTCTACCCGTACAGTTTATGATCGCAAACTTAAGTTTGACCGTAAACTTTTACACACTGTAAAGGTTTCGTAAACAGGGAATTAACGTGCGTAAACACCAAAATTTACCCCGTAAACGATGTTCTAGGTTCGTAAACTATGTTCATCAATGGCAAACAGTGTTCATGTATCGTAAACACTTAAATTTCACAGAATTCGATCACACAGTTCAAATTACACTCAATTGACCTCAAATTATCGAAAGTTAGATATCAAAAATCAATGCCTAACACTCGATTAACAAGATCTAATCCAAACAAGGCAGCAATTGAGCAAATAGCAGTGCGCGGGAAAGAAGAAAAAAAAATTATTGCGAAGCTTAAAATCATTCAATTCAAGCTCGATCGAAAACAATTTCAGCAAGCAATTGATCAACTCAAACACTGTTGGAAATATTTTAGTGTTCAATAATGTTGTTATCTTTGTCTAGGGACTTAATTGTAATATATGTATAGTTAGGGACTAGAATGCAAATATACCTATATTGATTGGTATATATAGGGCAAGTATGTGTGATTAGCACACAACTTGAGTTTAGCTTTCTCTCACTAGAAAATCTCTCTCACCATTATCTTAATTAGGGTTGAATTGTAGAGAGAGAAAGAGGTAATTGGAGAGAAAGTTTGTGATTAATGAAGATTTGATTGATTTAATCCTAAAGCTTTCGCTCGCATTATCATCGAGGTAAATCTATCGAATCTATGCTCGAGTTCTTCGTTGGATGATAAAAACGGACCTAACAATTGGTATCAGAGACAAAATCGTGTGAATTGATAAAGTTTTGTTGCTGAATTATTTTTCGTATGATGTGTTCTTCGCGCAAATTGCTTTTTCGCATGATCAATTTGATTTCGCATGATGTTTTGATTGCTGTTTTCGTATGTTTCTGAACGAAAACTGTTTGCGAATCATTTGATATATGTTATTTGCGATTATCGTCGACTAATTGAGCATAATTTGGCCAGAGATTGAAATCTGCGATCGAAAATTGTTTTTATCTTCAAACTGTTCTTCACGCAAAATTGCTTAATTGGACTATATTTTGGTTTCGATCGTGTAAATCGAGTGTTTTCAGTGATTGCCCAACATATTTCGATCTATTAATTGTGCTTAAAGTGATAATTTGGGTGTTATTTGAGGATTTCGCAAGATTTTATGAGGTTTTCGCACCATTCATAAACGCTTTTTCGTATCAGTATTTTCGCATCAATCAAGTTTTCGTATCTGTTTTCACTGTGACTAAAGTTTTCGTATCACTCACATTTTAAAACTTTTCGCATTGACTTTAGTTTTCGAATACTGTAGCGTACGCAAATGTCTTAATTTTTCGAACGAAAAATTAGCGTACGATAAATTTCTAATTGTCAGTACGAAAAAGTTTGCGTACGAAAAATTTCTATCTGTGATACAAAAATTTAAAAATAATAATAATAATAATAATAATAATAAATATACGAAAAATATTTTCTCTGTGGTACGTAAAAGGTTTCAATACGAAAACCTTTCGGGTTCTACTTTCGTACGAACAAATTCTTTGATACGAAAAACATTTTTTTCGTACGAAAACATATACGAAAAACAATTTTTTTCCCCCGTACGAAAAAGGTCTGTACGAAATTTTTTTAAAATACGAAAATTAATTCTCTTCGTACGAAAAATACATTTGATACGAAAAATAAAAGTTTTTCGTACCAACTAATCACCCGAAAAAGTTTCTTCGCATACTCTTCATCCGAAAAAGTTTCTTGCATACTATTCATACGAAAAAAGTTTTTCGCACTTACTTTCCATACGAAAAACTATTATTCTTCTCGTACGAAAAATATTGCATACGAAAAAAAACTTCTAAGTTTTGACTTTCGTACGAAAAGATTCTATACGAAAAACATTTGTTAAAAGTTTTTGAATGCTACAGTGAACACGAAAAATTTTCTTACAATACGAAAAAGCTAGCATCCGAAAAAAAAGAAAAACTTTGGATACGACAAATAGAAGTTTTTCGCACCTACTCTTCATCCGAAAAAGTTTTTCGCACATACTATTCATTCGAAAAATCCTTTGGTACGAAAAACTTTTATATACGAAAATTAATCTTTTTCTCATACGAAAAAGTCTCCGTACGAAAAACAATTTTGGTTCCATACGAAAAACATTTGTCAAAGTTTTCGAACGCTACAGTGACTAAGAAAACATTTATCATACGAAAACCTATACGAAAACTTGCACAAATGAGTAAAAGATTTTCGGAACACAAAATTTTCGATAGTTTTAGGTAAGCAAAAAAAAAACGTTTTGGGTAACAAAAATTTTTTGGACTGGTAAAATTTTTCGGTACAAATATTATTCTCGGTATAAGTTTTTTTTCTTTTCTAAATCATTTCAAAATCTTTTTGATACCTAAACTTCTGAAAACTTAATCATTCAAAAATCTATTCGAACACGTTGATCAAAAAATCAATATCAATTCAAAAACACGATAACGATCAATAAGCATCCAACATAATTGTAATTAAAATCCAACATTCTATACACCACGACATTATTTACAAATTAAAATTTTCAAACTTAAATTGGTCTGAACTGAAACGTAAAAAATGGATTCTTATATAAACGCTCAAAGAAAAACTATTAAAGAGTTAGAAGATAGGTTAGCTAATAATGAGCGTGTTCTTAGACAATATCTTGATAAAGCATCTAGTCTTCAATATATTTTAGCTACTGCACAAGCCAAAATCACAGACCTTGAATTAAAATTAGGAAGTTCTGAAATAAAAGTCTGTGAACTTACAAAAGAACTGTCTGATTGTAAAAATGGCAATAAAACTTCTTTAGCTACATATAATTGTCTCTTTGAAGAACGCAAGTCACTATATTCAAAAATTAAAGAACTAGAAGATACTCTTGCGAAGAAAAGACAAGCTAAAAAGCCTATGTTTAGCAATATGTCAACTCAGACAGATGAGCAAGTGCCAAACACAACTGAAAAGGAACATTCTATACAATCAACAAAACCAAACTCTAAAGATTGTGATATTCTAGAAAATGAAAGCAAAATTGCTGAATCACATTCTCTTCTGGAATCAGAACGTAAAGAGTTTCGAGCAAAAATGGATAAGCTTTTAGAGGAGAATTCATTTCTCAAATATTCCTTAGAAAAGGGCACAACTACAACCATTCATCCTGTAAAACCTGAACCTTTAAACGATATATCTTCTAAACAGGATCAGAAAACACGAATGACTAAATCTATCAAGAAAGAAAGAATAGAGGAAGAGAAATCATTCTATATTCAGATGAACGAAAATGTCTCTAAGTCTATTCCTGAGAAGAAAAATTCTAAAGTCATTCCGAATTCAAAATTAAAGAAAGACATTACTAGAGCTAAAAAGGCTAAAATAGAAAATTCTTATAAACTCTCAAGTAAAGCTGAAACATCTAAATATAACAATTGTCTGAATAATAATAAACTTTCAAACAATCATTGTGCTGTGAATGATGTGATTCTTCAATATAGGAAATACGATTCTTTTATCCATGATTCTATTAATGCTATTAGCTCGTATTCTTACTTACAATACCCAGTCAAAGTCAAATCCGAAAAACATCTTATGAGACTGGCGCAAGAGAAAATATTCTCAAATAGACACACATTCACCGAATCAACTTTGTCTCAACCATATAGGGATAATCAAGTATGGACTCCAAAATTGCAAATGACAATAAGTAGTCCAAAACGGATTTGGGTTCCTAAGTTAAAGACTACTTTACATGCTGATTTCATACTTGATTCTATTATGCCTAAATGTTTATCTGCTAATAAGGGAGGACCCGTCCAAAAGTGGGTACCAAAGTCCCGATAATTTGTTTTGCAGGATCCCGATCATACATCGTAACTTGGCGATGACTGCTCCACATATATGGTCGGTATGCGACGATGAGCAGTCAAACACATCCCCGACACGTGTGGTATTCTGGTTGCTCCACACACGTGATTGGTATGTGACGTGAGCAAACAAACCAAATCAGGACTATTCCAACGTTCTTGATTTGACATTGTTTTTAGTTTTATTTTTCTGTTCATAAAAAAGGCCATAAATAAAAAAAAGAAGAGGCAATAAAAAAAAAAAGGGCCATAAAAAAAAGGAGGCCATAAAAAAAAAGGGGAGAAAAAGAAAAACAAGGCCATTAAAAAAAAAAAATAAGGACATAAAAAAAAGAAAAAAAAAATAAGGCCATAAAAAAAAAAAAAAAAAAAAAAAGAGGGGAGTGGATAGAAAAGGTGCAAGAGTTTCAAAATAGCGTATTACCATAGTTTATTGTAAAAAGCGCATATGTTTTAGGGGAAGTAATACTCATAAGCGCAATATCAAAAAGGCGCGCAATGTTCAAAAGGGGAGTGTGCTTCAATCACAAAAGGCGCATAACTTGAAGGAAAGTAATAGGCAAAAATCTACAAGAGCGCACAACTTTAGGGGGAGCAAGGGCATCATATTAGAAATAGCGCAACTATTTAGGGGGAGTGTTACAATGAAAAGGCGCTAGAGCTTAAGGGAAGAATGCCCTGAATACAAACTTCATGCTTTTAAGAGGGAGTGCTACCTTAATGTCAATAAAACGCATGGACACAAAAGAGTTGTTCACATACCTATTCCAAAGGATTAGTAGACCCAACTGATCCTAACCCAGGAACAAACCGCGAGTGTATGTGAGGGTATTGAGCGTATCACGATGACATCCTTACAACTCAACCACAAACTATCCGGACTACAACCAATATAGGTACATGACTGATTTATCAGATCCCGGGTAGAAGACGCCTCATCTGGTCCAAAGGCACATGCACAAACCTTCCTTTGCTACTCATTTATCTCCCAAAAGACATATGTTTCAATATCTCACGGGGAACCGCATATGCTATCACCGTTTCATTTGGAAACGGGAGATATTGAACTAAGTGGTCCACAGCCCCACACCACGACTTTCTTTAACACGTAAATGTCTAGTGTGTCCTCATAGCCTAAATATTTTTTAAAATTTTCTAGGACACATACATTCTTTTACACACATATTGCAGGTCTACGTGACCATGCCAGAACTTCTGTAGACGCATATGCTTCTATGATCAGAAGGAAGTCTTGCCGTTGCAACATAAAAACAACAACGGAAGCAGGTCATCTTCTGGAGCACGACTCTAGAATGATGTCAACGGGTTGCCTATGTGGCCCCGTAGTCCCTTCAAATGCAAGTCTGTGTGACTTTGCATCAACGACCAAGAGTGACATCTAGGAATGTTTCACGATGATCGGTCGTCGGTCCCGTTTTCAGGTACTTCATCCGGAATTCAACGCCGACGCGTTCCGCGTACACTCTGGTTCACCTTGATCACACATCATGGCGATACAAATGAATCGCCATGAGGGGGAGAAGTATATCAAGAAGGCCAAACACGTGAACTCATTAAAGAAGCCAAGCTGTCAAAGCACGTGCTGAACCACAACAAACAAGACCTCTCTCCATGATTCGAGCATACACGACAAGTCAATGCTGATGATCCGCACGACTCTGATATATGCAAGAAGGTGACGAATATTCAAGTTGCAAAGAAGAAAATGAGGGTGCATGTAGATAGGGGGAGACTGAAGATTCTCCAGACGCTCTCAGATATATCTTCAAACAGCAACAAAGACCGTGTCAAATTCAAAGTTGAGCACAAAGGGGGAGATTGTTGGAACTTATTCTGTTGTGTTCAACTGATGATGAAGACTGAAGATTCGAGAGACAAAGACAACCGGAGCTGCAATTATAATTGAACACTAAGGGGGAGATTGTTGGAAATATTTTATAGTGTTCAATAATGTTGTTATCTTTGTCTAGGGACTAAATTGTAATATATGTATAGTTAGGGACTAGAATGCAAATATACCAATATTGATTGGTATATATAGGGCAAGTATGTGTGATTAGCACATAACTTGAGTTTAGCTTTCTCTCACTAGAAAATCTCTCTCACCATTATCTTAATTAAGGTTGAATTGTAGAGAGAGAAAGAGGTAATTAGAGAGAAAGTTTGTGATTAATGAAGATTTGATTGATTTAATCCTAAAGCTTTTTATCATCCAACGAAGAACTCGATCATAGATTCGATAGATTTACCTCGATGATAATGCGAGCGGAAGCTTTAAGATTAAATCAATCAAATCTTCATTACTCACAAACTTTCTCTCCAATTACCTCTTTCTCTCTCTACAATTCAACCCTAATTAAGATGATGGTGAGAGAGATTTTCTAGTGAGAGAAAGCTAAACTCAAGTTATGTGGTAATCACACATACTTGCCCTATATATACCAATCAATATTGGTATATTTGCATTCTAGTCCCTAACTATACATATATTACAATTTAGTCTCTAGACAAAGATAACAACATTATTGAACACTATAAAATATTTCCAACAATCTCCCCCTTAGTGTTCAATTATAATTGCAGCTCCGGTTGTCTTTGTCTCTCGAATCTTCAGTCTTCATCATCAGTTGAACACAACAGAATAAGTTCCAACAATCTCCCCCTTTGTGCTCAACTTTGAATTTCACACGGTCTTTGTTGCTGTTTGAAGAAATATCTGAGAGCGTCTGGAGAATCTTCAGTCTCCCCCTATCGACATGCACCCTCATTTTCTTCTTTGCAACTTGAATATTCGTCACCTTCTTGCATATATCAGAGTCGCGCGGATCATCAGCATTGACTTGTCGTGTATGCTCGAATCATGGAGAGAGGTCTTGTTTGTTGTGGTTCAGCACGTGCGTTGAAAGCTTGGCTTCTTTAATGAGTTCACGTGTTTGGCCTTCTTGATATACTTCTCCCCCTCATGGCGATTCATTTGTATCGTCATGATGTGTGATCAAGGTGAACCAGAGTGTACGCGGAACGTGTCGGCGTTGAATTCCGGATGAAGTACCTGAAAACGGGACCAACGACCGATCATCGTGACCATGCTAGAACTTTCTTGAACACGTAAATGTCTAGTGTGTCCTTGTAAGTCACAGATTTCATCCAACATATGATTAAACTTGAGAATTAGGATCAATCGAGATTACCTTTTATGATTTGCGCGGAAGCTTATGGATTAAATCTTCAATCAATCTTCATTGCAATCCAAGTTTCTCTCTACAATATACCTCACTTTCTCTCTCTACAATTAAACCCTAATTATGCTAATGATGAGGGAGAAATCTAATCTAGTGAGAGAAACTAAAACTCAAGTTGTGTGTTAATCACACATACTTGCCCTATATATACCAAAGCATACTTTGGTATATTTACACTTTAGTCCCTATATTTTCATAAAATACAATTAAGTCCCTAGACAAAGATAACATGATTATTGAACACTAGAAAATATTCCTAACAATCTCCCCCTTAGTGTTCAATTGTCATTGAAGCGCCGGTTGTCTTTGTCTTTGATAATCTTCAGTCTTCATCATCATTTGAACACAGCAGGAAGATTCCTAACAATCTCCCCCTTTGATAATTTTTGCCTTTGTGTTCAACTATGAATTTGACACGGTCTTCTGTTGCTGTTTGAAGAAAATAGCTGAGAGCATCTGGAGAATCTTCAGTCTCCCCCTATTTACATGCACCCTTTTTTTCTTCTTTGCAACTTGAATGTTCGTCACCTTCTTGCATATATCAGAGTCGCGCGGATCGTCAGTATTGACTTGCCGTGTATGCTCGAACCATGGAGAGATGTCTTGTTTGTTGTGGTTCAGCACGTGCGTTGAAAGCTTGGCTTCTTTAATGAGTTCACGTGATATCATCCAACATATGATTAAACTTGAGAATTAAGATCAATCGAGATTACCTTTTATGATTTGCGCGGAAGCTTATGGATTAAATCTTCAATCAATCTTCATTGCAATCCAAGTTTCTCTCTACAATATACCTCACTTTCTCTCTCTACAATTAAACCCTAATTATGCTAATGATGAGGGAGAAATCTAATCTAGTGAGAGAAACTAAAACTCAAGTTGTGTGTTAATCACACATACTTGCCCTATATATACCAAAGCATACTTTGGTATATTTACACTTTAGTCCCTATATTTTCATAAAATACAATTAAGTCCCTAAACAAAGATAACATGATTATGGAACACTAGAAAATATTCCTAACAATCTCCCCCTTAGTGTTCAATTGTCATTGAAGCGCCGGTTGTCTTTGTCTTTGATAATCTTCAGTCTTCATCATCATTTGAACACAACAGAAAGATTCCTAACAATCTCCCCCTTTGATAATTTTTGCCTTTGTGTTCAACTATGAATTTGACACGGTCTTTTGTTGCTGTTTGAAGAAAATAGCTGAGAGCATCTGGAGAATCTTCAGTCTCCCCCTATTTACATGCACCCTTTTTTTCTTCTTTGCAACTTGAATGTTCGTCACCTTCTTGCATATATCAGAGTCGCGCGGATCGTCAGCATTGACTTGCCGTGTGTGCTCGAACCATGGAGAGAGGTCTTGTTTGTTGTGGTTCAGCACGTGCGTTGAAAGCTTGGCTTCTTTAATGAGTTCACGTGCTTCGCCTCCTTGATATACTTCTCCCCCTCATGGCGATTCATTCGTATCGTCATGCTTGTGATCAAGGTGAACCAGCTTGGGCTGATCGTGTTGTCGTTGAATCATGGATGAAGTACCTGAAAACGGGACAGACGACCGATCATCGTGAAACATCCCTTGATGTCACTCTTGGTCGTTGATGCAAAGTCACACAGACTTGCATTTGAAGGGACTACGGGGCCACATAGACATCCCGTTGACATCGTTCTAGAGTCGTGCTCCAGAAGATGGCCTGCTACCGTTGTTGTTTTTATGTTGCAACGGCAGGACTTCCTTCTGATCATAGAAGCACATCATTTAATGATGCGTCTACAGAAGTTCTGGCATGGTCACATAGACCTGCAATATCTGTGTAAAAGAATGTATGTGTCCTAGAAAAATTGAAAAAATATTTAGGCTATGAGGACACACTAGACATTTACGTGTTCAAGAAAAATCGTGGTGTGGGGCTGTGGACCACTTTGTTCAATATCTCCCGCTTCCAAATGAAACGGTTATAGCATATGCGGTTCCCCGTGAGATATTGAAACATCTGTCTTTAGGGAGACAAATGAGTAGCTAGGAAGGGTCGTGCATGCGCCTTTGGACCAGATGAAGCGTCTTCTACCCGGGATCTGATAAATCAGTCTTGTACCTATATGGTTATGGCCCGGATAGTTTGTGGTTGAGTTGTAAGGATGTCATCGTGATGCGCTCAATACCCTCACATACACTCGGGGTTTGTTCCTAGGTTAGGATCAGTTGGGTCTACTGAACCTTTGGAACAGGTATGTGAACAACTCTTTTGTGTCCATGCGCTTGTTGGCATTTAGGTAGCACTCCCTCTTCAAAGCATGAAGGTTGTCTTCAGGGCATTCCCTTTTAAGCTCTAACGCTGTTTTTAGGTAACACTCCCCCTAAATACTTGCGCTAATTCTAATGTGATGCCCGTGCTCCCCCTAAATAGATGCGTTTTTTGAGAAATTGCATATTACGAAGAAATCAAGCGCCTTTTGTATTTGAAGTGACACTCCCCAATAAATGTGCCTTTTGCACTTATAAGTCTCACTCCCCCTAAAACATATGCGCTTTTTACATTAGAACTATGGTAATACGCTCTTTTGAAGTTCATGCGCCTTGTCTATCTATCTATCCACTCCCCCAAAAAGAATATAGAATATGAAGACCGAATATTCTGTAAAGGTAAGCGCTCTTTATAAAGGTAACACTACCTTTTCTTTTTGTTTTTTTTTATTGCCTTTTCTTTTCGTGGCCTTTTCTTTTTTTTTTTTATTTATTGGCCTCTTTTTTCTATGGTTTTTTTTTTTTTTTATGTCCCGTTTTTTTTTTATGTCCCGTTTTTTTTTTTGACGAAAAGATAAAAATAAAAACAATGTCAAATCAAGAGCTTTGGAATAGTCTTGATTTGGTGTGTTTGCTCACGTCACATACCGATCACGTGTGTGGAGCAAACCGAATACCACACGTGTCAGGTTCTTGTGCGACTGCTCATCATTGCATACCGACCATACATATGGAGCAATCGTCGTCTATTTACCATGTATGATCGGGAACCTGCAAAACAAATTATCGGGAATTTTATACCCATTTTTGGACGGGTCCTCCCTGGTTAGCAGTGAAACAATTATGCATATAAGGTTCAAATTTGGAAGCAAAATTATCACATAAAGCAGTCATAGGAATCCACATTTGTCGAGGACTACTTATTTCCATTTGTAGCTTAGGTTTCCAAATTTGTTGTACCTTTTTGAAATTTAACTTTTCAGCATCGGTGAATGTGTGTCTTTTTGTAGAAGAGAAAATTTTCTCTTTCGCCAGTCGCTTAAGATGCGATTTGGATTTGACTTTGACAGGGTACTTGAGAGAGGCATACGAGCTTATAGAATCAATAGCATTAAGTATAGAAGTGTCGTATTTCCTATCTTCTAGACTCACATCATTCACTTTGTAATGTGTACTAAATGAGCTACTTTTGTTTAGACAATTATTACTTTTGGACGTTTCAGTTTTAATAGAGAATGTGTAATTATTGTCTACTTTAGTTTTAGTAGCTTCTTTCTTTAATTTTGATTTTAGAATGACTCTGGGTATTTTTGGATTAGGAATAGAGGTAACCAAATTTAGTCGAGGCAATAGAAGATAATTTGTCTTCCTCTATTCTTTCTTTCTTAATAGCTTTAGTCATTCTTGCGCCTTTTTGAGGGGAGTTTTTGAGAATTAAATTCTCCTTTAAAAGCTTATCTATTTGAGCTCGAAACCCGTATGGAGTGTAGCAATCCTTAGGTTCGGGTTTTATTGATAGTATAGAATGTTCCTTAGTTGGCACTGACTCAATTGTTTGAGTCGACTTATTTAGAGACAAGTTTTTCTCAAGTTGATCTTTCTTTACCAGAAGAAGCTCTAGTTCTTTAATTTTAGAGTGTAATCTTGTGCATTCTTCAGAAAGATCTTTATTTTGAGCTTGATAATCTTTATTTTCCTTTAGTTCTATTGTTTCAGAATTTGATTTAGCAAGATCATTGTTAAGTTTAGCTATTTTCTCATTAGCTAATTGAAGTTTTATTCCTAGATTGGCTTCTTCTAATAGATGTTTTCTTAGGACAACTTCATTATTGGCTAATCTTGCTTCTAATTTCTTGACCATTTCTTTTTCATTATTTGTGGATGATAATTTTTTCAACATTGACTTGTTTGCTTCATCACAGGCAGACAGACTTATTTTCAACTCACATATTTTTTATTCATGTTCTGTGGTCTTAGTCTTTGTAGAAGATACTTTAGTTGTGTTCTATTTGTAAGCTATCTTTAGTATTGGGCAAGTGTGTAATATTATTATAGTTTAGGGACCTATTTGTAAATATACCAAATATATGGTATATATAGCTAAGTAGCTCGTTTGGTCCATGTACATAATTTCAATTCCAAGCTTAATGATACACACTTGATTACTCTTAGCTTGAAGAACACTCCACACTTTATCTTTCTCAATTACCTTCAAACCCTAACTTCAAAATCCTCAAGGTAATTCAATATTATTGAGTGTTATCATCCTTATATTGTTAAGAACGGACCTAACAATTGGTATCAGAGCCAATTCTACTTGATTTGTGGATCGAAAATTGAAAAGTTTTCGCACCATTCGATTGGTTTTCGCATCGAGCAATCTTCTGTTTATGTGTTGAAATTCATGCTTGATGTTGATCTGAAAGGTGTACGAATATCATTTTCGCATGCTAATTGCTAGCTGTTTTCAATTAATTGATCAAAATCAAAGATTGTCAAAATTATGCTTCGAAAATATTTTTTCCAATCGTGAAAGTGTTCTTGCAAAATCTCGAAAATTGCTATATGATTTGCTCTTTGTTGTGTTAATTGAGTGTTTTTGCATGATTACCCAACGTATTTCGATCGAGTAACCGTGCTTAATGTGTTAAATTGGGTGTTATTTGAAAACTTCGCATATAAAATCACGTTTTTCGCACCAGTCATACTTTTTCGCACCAGTCATACTTTTTCGTATCAAGCTTTCTTTTCGCATGACACTGTTTTCATATCTGTTTTCGCACTGACCAAAATTCTCGTATCACTCACACAAAATATCTTTTCGCATTGACTTTCTGTTTCAATACGAAAAAGTTTTCCTTTCAGTTTTTACACAGGAGGCATTGTTTTCGTATGAATATTTTAATATTTTTCGCTAACACTGTAGCATACGAAAACTAAAAGAATACGAAAACATTCTGTTATATTCTTACGAGAAAAAAAAAAAAAAAAAAAGATACACGAAAGAGAAATTTTTATTTTTCGTACGGAAAGATTGCTTAAGGATTTTTTTTGTTAGATACGAAAAAGTTTTATTGTACGAAATTCTTTGATACGAAAATAACTACTTTGTCGTACGAAACTCTATTATAATAATAATAAGGAAAAATTTGCGTACGAAAACTTTTTTATGTGTGATACGAAAAAGCTTTAAAACGAAAAATATTTTTTGTCGTACGAAAACATATACAAAAGATTTGTGATACGAAAACACTATTCCATACAAAAACCTTTGCAAAACATTTTTCGTATAAATATATTTCGATACGAAAAACTTTTGAGTTTGACTTTCGTACGAAAAAGGGTCAATATGAAAACTTTGAGGTTTGATTTTTTTACGCAAAATACTTTGATACGAAAAACAATTTTTGTTTGTTTCTATACGCAAAACTTTACGCAAAAATAGTTATACGAAAAAAAAAAATTTCTTGACACAAAAATCTTTTTGATACAATTGCATTTTCATATACTGTAAGTATTTCTCATACGAAAATCAAAAATTATCAAAAAAAAAAATTTTCAGCGCAACTATTTCTCATAAACAGTCTCTATTGTGACACCTTTTCACATACAAAGACATTTACAAAAATTCTATACTTGTGTACTAACCCTTTGCGTGTGAAATCCTCAAGTTTTCAATCTTCAAAATCAAGTAGAAAGAATCCAACAAATCTAAGGAAGAATCATGGATGCTTACTCAATGGGTAACGATGTCCGACCGCCGATACTACGACGCGGAGAATACACGGCATGGAGGAGCAGATTCTTGACATTTTTAGAAACCAAAGAACAAGCAACATCAATACTTTCTTCTCTATTTGAAGGACCCGCTCAATTCTGGATTCACATTGAAGGATTTCCAGAAAATGATCCGCCCATTCCGGCATCCAAAAGGCTCAAAACTCCCGATGAATACTCTGATCTCGAGAAAATAAGAGCTAGAGCAGACTTAGTAGCCAAAACCTATCTTCTGCAAGCAATACCTAATGATATCTACATCCTGATAGACAGCATGACTACGGCTAAGGATATGTGGGACGAAATATACAAAATGATGCAACGAACAGAAGTCGGCATCAAGGCCAAGAAAGCTAACATACTAACGGCCTATGACTCATTCAAAGCCAAACAAGATGAAGATCTCCACAACACCTATCAAAGATTTCTAACCCTCATAAACGAGATGAGGAAGATAAACATATCAAAACAAATATGGAGATAAATATCCGATTTCTTTCATCTCTACTGCCAGAATGGAAAAGGGTGACAACTCAAATACGGCAGAATAAAGATCTAGACCGAAATGGACATCCACACAATCTTTGACAACCTAGCACAACACATTGACGACATCAATGAATTAGTCAAAGAAAATTCACAAAAAGTATCTGAAGAATCAGTAGCTCTAGTGACTGAACGAAAACAAAAAACGTCAAAGTCCAAAATAAGCAAAATCTCAAGCTCTTCTGAAGCCGAGAGTGACTCAAGTTCAGATTCGGATATGGAGATGAAAGATGTTAGGAAGCAATTGGCATTACTCACCAAGATGGTCAACAAGAAATATTTCAGAAAGAAGGGATCATCCTCATCCAATAAACAAAGGTTTACAAGCTCTCGAAATAAAGAAAAGCAGGGAGAAACATCTCAGCCAAAACCAATTGACAAACAATCAAAGTGTTTCAATTGTGGAAAGCCAGGACATTTTGCTAAGGACTGCATGCAACCTAAGACAAAAGACAGCAACTACTACGGTAAAAAGCTTCAACTTTCTAAACAAAAGGAAGCAGGCATTGCACTAATGGCAGAACAAGACTACTGGCTAGAGAACTCTTCTGACAGTGAACCAGAGAATTGTGCACTCATGGCAAAACTTGACGATGACTCCGATGCAGAAAATCCAAGCGCTTCCGACACTGCGTATGCATCATCGGACGAATCGCAGGTAAATTCTCACACACCTTATTTACTTGAACAGATAAAAGCATTAAAAGAACAAATCAAAATCGTCAAAACCAAAAGAAAATTAGACAAAGAAAAAAACCCTAAAGGTCAGCAAAATGACAACATACAAAAAATTCTTGAACAAAAAGCCATTATATCCAATAAATGGAAAATTGAACAAGAGAGAACAACAGCCTTAAACTCCAAAATAGAGCGACATGAACAAAAATTAAAAGAACTGACAAAAGAATTATCAACTTACCGAGATGAAAATATAAATGTTAAAGCTCAAAATAAAATTCTCCTCGAACAACGATGTGCCTTATACACAAAAATCAAAGTAATAGAGGATCAATTAATAAAACGCGAACAGTGTGAGTTACTTGTAAAATTTAATAAACCCAAAGATAAAAGATTCTATGATCCAAGAGCAGGATTAGGAAATCAACAGCATGAAAATCAAGATGAAAAAACAAGTGACTCCAAATCTATGAATACTGAACTACCAAAACCAATCTTATTCACTAGGAAAACTGAGACTGAAGAAAAAGGAGAAGACATGAAAAAGGCAGAAATCCATATAGACTATTCAGCATTAAATGAAAGTCAATTAAAAAATCATCAGTTAATAACCCCCAAGAAGGAAGTCGAAAGCCCTCAAAAGAAAGAGAATGAAGTCACAATAAAAAACATATATATACCATAAAAAGTCTTGGGAACTGATAATATACAACAAATTCTAAATACTGAAAGACTAAGGTTTAAAATAGAAAAAGAATTACTTCTTAAAGAAATATCCTCTCTTAAGAATAGTAATATGTCTTCTTCATCTAATACTCCTACTTTATCTACAGATCCTCATCTAAAGAATCAAAAGAAAAAACTTGAGGAAAAGACGTATCCAAAGATAGGAAAGAAAGAAATATCCTATTATGAGAATTCTTTTAAGAAAAATTCTAGCCGGTCTATAAAGCAGCATGCAACGAAATATTCCTTTCAATATAATACAAAGTTTCTCAAAAAGGAAGGAAAGCATACTAAGAAATTAAAAGATGAATCCAAAAGAACAAACTTATGTTGGAAACAAAATTTTGTATCTTCAAATTCCAAAGTAAACACTAGTAACATTTTGTAAGGCCTAGAATATCCAACTAAACAAAGATTAGAACGAGTTTACCACGATTTGGATGGGAAGAATCGAAGCTTGGTGTTAGGATCATTTATTGTGTTCTTTATATCTTAGATGCTTCCGTCTTTAGTGTATTTAGGTCTTTGGTTTAGATGTTATTTGGGTTTGTAATTTACTTTATTATAAGTATTAGTTGTTTGGGCTAAATGGGTTTTGGGCTTGATGGGCTTTAATATACCAACTAATGTGGTATATAAAGACCCACCAAGCCCTAGTTTCAAAATGTTCCTTTTTGCAAGTATTGTGCCTCCTTGAACAAGCTAACCTAAACACTCTCAAGCTAAAATCATTCTAGGTTGCTTTCTTTGTTGCTTGCATTATATTAGATGAAAAGGGATTTACAAGTGGTATCAGAGCCAGCGTGAGGGAACTTTGAAGCCATTTTTGGAGTTTTTGAGCTTTTTTCGTCACTTTTCTTGGGCTGTTTTTGAACTACTTTGGCTGTTTTTCTGCCTTTTCTGAGCTGGTTTTGGGGTTTCTCGGCCATTTTCTGGTATTGGGGAACTTATTCCAGCAAAAACAGCATTTCTGGGCAGATTTTGGGCATTTACAGCAAGATTTTCGGATTTTTCTGGGTTTCAGCTTGAAGATCTTCATCCTGTTCATCATTCGCGGAACAGACAAAGAATTCGCGAACCTCCCTGCTTTGCGAACCGCCACTCTCGCGAACTTCAATTCGCGAAGTGTTCCGCTACATCCGCGAACCTCAACACGCGAACAAGGATCACGAAGCTCAGGCCACTTCACGAACCCCGCTTCATCCGCGATCTTTCGATTCGCCAACCGTCAGTTCAGCTTCGCGAATCAATTTGCCAACCTGTGATCTCACTTCGCCAAAGTAGATCACGAACCGATCTTCAATTCGCGAACCAGCCATTTCGCGAACCCTTCGATTTCACGAATCCAGCTCAAGTTCGCGAACCCTTCGATTTCACGAATCCAGCTCCAGTTCGCGAACCTCACTAACTTCAAGTTTCAACACTTCAAAGTTCCACACACGTTTAAAGATCACCCACATCTAATATAGAATGGACACACTCGCCATGGGAAGCGACGTCAGACCACCAGTGCTGCGAAGAGGCGAGTTCTCTATCTGGAAGAACAGATTCCTTAACTTCCTGGAGATCAAAGAAAACGGAGAGGAAATGATCAGATCACTCCAAAGCGGCCCCGAAACATTTACGACCACACTCCCCGGGGACAACACCGTGACTCCTCCGTCCTTCCACAGATAGTACCCAAGTCTCCAGCCGACTACACTGATCTGGAAAGACGAAGCATTAGGGCAGACCTCATGGCCAAGACCTACCTCCTACAAGCCATGCCAAATGAAATCTACATTCAGGTAGATAGCTTCCAGACTGCCAAGGAAATGTTCGACGAGATCTCTAAGTTGATGCAGGGCACTGATATCGGCTTAAGAGCCAAGAAAGCCAACACATTGGCGGCTTACGACTCCTTCAAGGCTCGACAGGGCGAGCCAATTGGTGAAACCTATCGTAGGTTTATGATCCAAACCAATGAACTGCGGAAGATCAGCATCATGAAGTCCAACTTGGAGCTAAATGTAAGATTCCTTACATCATTACAGCCTGAGTGGAAGAAGATTGCCACAAATTTCAGGCAGAACAAGGACCTCGATGAAATTGACATCCACAGCATCTACGAGAGCCTCGAACAGCATTCAGATGACGTAAACGAGGGGGTGGAGGAGCAGAAGAATAAGGCTGTGGCCGACTCACTAGCCTTAGTGACGGATAAGAAGAGCGCAAAGCTGAGTAAAGGCAAAACCGTCAAGATCCCGAGCCCCTCCACCTCCGAAGATGACTCAGGCTCGGACTCCGATCCGGAGATGAAGGAGCTCCAGAAGCACTTGGCTCTGGTAACGAAGATGATGAACAAAAAGTTCTTCAAGAAATCATCATCCTCGTCCAACAGACAAAGGATCTCGTCAGGACCCAATCCTCAGACCCGACCATTTCAGCCAGCTGAAACCAAGGCCCCAGCCGAACCAAGAAAATGCTACAACTGTGGCAAACCAGGGCACTTTGCCAATGACTGTCCCCTTCCGAAGAAAAAGAAGGACGAAGAGTATTATCTCAGGAAGCTGCAGTTGATCAGGCAGAAGAATCAAGGCAAAGCACTAGTGGCCGAGCAGGACCACTGGCTCGAGGACTCCACGGAAAGTGAGCCCGAGAACCTTGCCCTGATGGCACGGCTGGATGGAGACGGATCAGACGAGGAGGAGCAGCCGGAAGCTAGCACCAGTACCAGCACGAATGAAGTAGATGAACCGTGCAACGGCGAGGAGGTATACTCTTTCAACGATAGTATGCTTTTAAAATTACAAAATAAAGTAGAGGTCCTAAGTAAAGAACGTAAAAATACTAGGTCTTTAGAAAAGAAATTAGTAAAAACTCAAGCTATCCTAACCATGACACTAGAAGAGGTAGAAAGGTTAGAAAATAGCTTAAGTATGACAGAACAAGACTTAGGAAAATCTAAGGATAAAGTTAGTGAACTGACAAATAGGATAGCGATCTTAGAATGCAATAAAAACGAAGCTTCTAGCAATAATTCTAGAATTACAGAACTAGAAGCCCAATTAGCTAACAACCGTGCATCCCTCATTAATCGACTAAGCGATATTGGTTCCCTGAATTGTCGATTAGAAGCTGCAAATCTTAGGGTAGCTAGTCGAGATGAGGAAATTATTAAACTAAATAAAAGACTTGAAAGTTACGGCGAATTATAGGAAGAGTGAGAATGAGCGAATAAATAAAACTAGCGAGTATAATCTGATGAATAGCGAACGCGCTGGGCTATATGCGAAGATAAAGAGCCTAGAAGACATTATCACGAAACGAGGGCTATCAGAACTGGTATTAGAACGAACCATGTTTCTCAGTCAGCCCAAAGATACTAGGTTCTACAATCCACGAGGGGGGTTAGGCTTCGTTAAGACCATCATACCTGAAGCCAAGAAAACTCCCATTCGCTACGATGATAGTTATCTGGATCTATCGCTCATACGCTTCTTTCAGTCGTCAAAAAGCGAACCAACGACAGGAGAAGGGAGCGATCGGGCCGAAAAACCGTTCGATTACCTTAGCCTGAACGAAAGTTACAAGACAAAGGAAAAACCCTCGATTGATAACTGTCTCCAGGCTAGTGCACCGCCCTCTCAAAAGGTCGTTGAAGAAGCACCGAAGAATTCGAAGCATATGGGAACGTTGCCTAGAGCTTACATCCCTTTTTCGCATAAAGAAAATTTCAAATTACGAGCATCGATGGAATCACTCGAGCAACTCTCTCAACTAGAGAAAGATATTTTACTCGCAGTAATTTCATCATTTAAGGATCAAATAAGCACTAGACCCCACACGATCCCTACACATACTCCTTTCATTTTGACAACGTCACACACAAAACTCTTCAAGAATAAAGAATTAAATAAGCCGGTTATAGGTCGCACAACGAAGATCACTAACAAGACCTCTTCTGCATCGACAGGAAAAGCATCTTGGGAAAAGAGCGTGAAGTGGAGGGCAAGACAAGACGAGACAAAAGGAGACGTTGCTGTTCACAAAAAGGAGCAAATGAAAACGAAAACTAAAATGTCTCCCTTTTTGTTTTGTAAGAATCGTCTTGAGTGTGTTAATGTGTTGAAAAATGCTGCTAGTTTTACTTCTAAGTCTAAAAGGATTTCTGACCCGAAACTTAGCAGGCAACTTATTTCGCAAACCCACACACACACACTAGACTCGCAAACTAAAAGGCACACATCAAAGTCGCGAACTCTGATTTCTATACCTAACTCGCGAACTAACCCTCTCTTTGCACACTTCCCCAAGTAAAAGCCAAGAAGGTCGCAAGCTCAAATCCCCAACCAAAGGCGAGACCACAAAATGCTTCAAGGCTCGAGAAAAAGCCAGATCAAGTATCTCGCAAAAACGAGAAGAAAACCAAGCCCAAGCATTACGTGCCCAAAATCAAAACGCAACCGCTCAAAACGAAACAAATTTGGGTCACAAAAAGGGAACTCGAATCCATCACGACCAAATCAGGCACACGCCAGATTTGGGTTCCCAAAACAAGTCCAAGCATAGTAGACTACTTAGCTGATTCTCTATTTCATCTATGCTTGCGTGTCGAAAATAACCAAGGGGAACCCGACCGTTATCGGGTTACTGACCTCTCTTGATTATTTTTGCAGATCTGTCATGTGTGGTATCTCGATTCAGGTTGCTCCACACACATGACAGGGAGAAAAGAGCTGCTGAGCAACTACAAAGCCCGCTTTGGCGGTAACGTGCGCTTCGGAAATAATCACGCGGCTCCGATCATAGGACACGGAGACCTCATCCATGACAACCTCACAATCAGGGATGTCTCGCTCGTCGAAGGACTTGGACACAACCTCTTCAGCATTGGCCAGTTCTGCGATAGAAGGCTGACGGTCACCTTCCAGTCTGACGACTGCACCATCAGCAACGAGCAGGGTAGGGAACTCCTCACAGGCACGAGGAAGACAAATCTCTACACAATCAATCTGAAGACCCTTCGACCTTCATCCGCCATCTGTCTGATGACAAAGGCATCACACCAGCAAAATGACCTTTGGCACAGACGGATGTCCCATATCAACTTCAAAACGCTGAATAAACTTACAAAGATAAGCTAGTCACAGGACTCCCAGCATTGAAGTACCACAAAGAGCATCTATGTTCGGCGTGCGAAATGGGAAAGATGAAGAAGGCATCTCATTCATCAAAACACGTGGCCTCGACCTCTCGCCCACTGGAGCTGCTACACATGGATTTATGCGGGCCAATGAGGATACA
Organism: Lindernia subracemosa; assembly: GCA_028392965.1. NCBI lineage: Eukaryota > Viridiplantae > Streptophyta > Magnoliopsida > Lamiales > Linderniaceae > Vandellia > Vandellia subracemosa. Next base: position 344,134 of record JAQPCC010000077.1, read on the forward strand.
AAGCATAAATGGAAGAAAATACGTATTAGTCATTGTAGATGACTACTCGAGGTACACATGGACGAGATATCTTAAAACGAAGGACGAGACCCCTGAAATCATCATCTCTTTTGTGAAGACGACTCAGAACCTGCTTGAGAGCAACATCCAAGTGGTCCGCACAGATAATGGCACTGAGTTCAAGAACAAGTCCTCAGTGACTTCTACACCTCGTTAGGAATCTCTCAGCAGTTCTCGGCCGCAAAAACCCCTCAACAAAATGGAGTAGTGGAAAGGAAGAACCGGACCCTTATCGAAGCAGCCCGGACAATGCTAATTCAATCAGGACTTCCACACTTTCTATGGGCCGAGGCAGTAAACACGGCGTGTTACACGCAAAACCGAACGAGCATTCACAAGAGATTTGGGAAGACTCCGTACGAGCTAATCAACCAAAGGGTCCCAAACATCAAATATCTACGGATTTTCGGCTGCAAGTGCTTTGTAGCTAATGACCGAGTTGATCGAGGGAAGCTCGACCCGAAGGCCATCGAAGGAGTGTTCATTGGATATTCGGCTACTTCGAAGGCCTATAGAGTCTATCTCAAAGATAGAAGGACTGTTATGGAAAGCATAAATGTTACTTTCGACGAAGCGCTTGTGGCTTCTGAATACATCAGTTCAGGACCCGTACTACAACAGAACGCTTCTGTCCAAATCAGGCCAGAACCGGGACTAATTAGAGTGCTGACAGACGATCAGCCCAGTCCTACATTCGAGGAGGTAGCATCGACATCCCACAAGAGCGACGACGCATGGGAGCTGCTTTTCGAAGATCTAGCCATCCACGATCGTCGATCAGCTCAACCTCCTCACCAACCCCAAAATAGTGACGCACCAGCCTCTCCCGTAGGCCAACACGAAGCTGATGCATCTCCCTCAACGTCACAATAGAAGTCACTATTTCCCCTGAAGCCTCAACTGAAGAAGACGATGAAGACATTTCCCCAGACATAGAGCCTCACTCCCCGATCGAAATTTCCAGCACTCCCGAGACAACAGGTGAAGAACCCGCACAGGACGAGCAAGAACAACCTCTCCCTCATCAAAGGAAGTGGACTCGAGCCCATCCGATGTCTCAAATTATTGGAAATCCAGACCAAGGAGTTAGTACAAGATCATCAACAATAAATGAAAATCTATATGCCTGCTTTCTCAGCCAGGCTGAGCCGAGCAAAGTTGGAGACGCGCTAAAAGACCCAGACTGGGTAAACGCAATGCAAGAGGAAATCCATCAGTTCGAAAGACTGAAAGTGTGGAAACTCGTACCGAGACCTCAAGGAAAGACGATTATCGGTACGAAGTGGGTATTCAAGAATAAGAAAGATGAAGACGGTGTCGTAATTCGCAACAAGGCAAGGCTAGTCGCGAAGGGCTACAACCAGCAAGAGGGAATCGACTACGACGAGACCTTCGCACCCGTAGCGCGAATCGAAGCAATTCGGATTTTCCTAGCCTTCGCAGCCCACAAAGACTTCACGGTGTATCAGATGGACGTCAAGACAGCCTTCCTCAACGGCGTCTTGAAAGAAGAAGTCTACGTGGCACAGCCTGAAGGATTCGTAAGCCAAGTCCACCCTGACTATGTGTACTTCCTCGAGAAGGCACTTTACGGACTTAAGCAAGCACCCCGAGCATGGTACGAGGTGCTATCTGACTTTCTGATCGAGTCAGGCTTCACTAAAGGGCAAATCGACACCACCCTCTTCATCAAGCGACGCAAGTCTGAAATTCTACTTATTCAGATTTACGTTGACGACATTATTTTTGGATCCACAAACCCCATGTTGTGCAAGGAGTTCGGGGAACTGATGAAGACAAAGTTCGAAATGAGCATGATGGGAGAGCTCAACTTCTTCCTTGGACTGCAAGTCAAGCAACTCCCAGAAGGAATCTTCATCAGTCAATCGAAGTATATTCAAGACGTACTTAAGAAGTACAACATGGAAAATTCCCCATCTAAAAGCACCCCGATGTCGACTTCATGCAAACTAGCCTCAGATCCATCGGGCAAATCAGTCAACCCGTCTACATACAGAGGAATGATAGGATCGCTTCTGTATCTGACAGCAAGTCGGCCTGATATAGTCTTCTCCACCTGCCTGTGTGCGCGCTTTCAAGCCGATCCGAAGGAGTCGCACATGCTTGCAGTGAAGAGGATCTTACGCTATCTCAAGGGAACACCGACACTCGGACTCTGGTATCCCAAGAACTCTAACTTTCAATTACTTGGCTTTACGGATGCCGATTTTGCAGGTTGTAGGATGGACAGGAAGAGCACCTCGGGTGGAATACTGTAACGACCCGTCCCATACCGGCTGTTACTTGGTAACATTCGTCCTACTGGGGACCAGTGGGGTTGGGCCCACCACACTCCTACTGATAGTCTGGCCCCACTGTACCACCATTTATACTTAACCTTCCAGCGTGCTTTGTCCTCACTCGCACGCACCCTGAGCTGCTTCCCAGGGGGTCACCCATCCTAAGATTGCTCCAAGTCAAGCACGCTTAACTTTGGAGTTCTTATAGATGGACTCCCGAAAAGGTAGGTCGACCTTGGTGATATGAGTAGTACTATCAATTCTCTTATACGATTCTTAGACCGACACGCCCATACATTGCCAGCCTCAGGATCCCCTCTCATTCGGGTGTGGGATCGGTTCATTCATGTACCCCTTCGCCTAGAAGCCTGCCAGGAGCCGCACCTTGTCCGTGCCCTCTCTGGCACCGGCGATCACTCCCCGCCCTCATTGACCCCGGGCGTCACATGCCCACCAGCTTCCGCCTGGTTCGTCCCCGAACCACACCGTACTGCGAGAGGTTGTGCTCTGATACCATCTGTAACGACCCGTCCCATACCGGCTGTTACTTGGTAACATTCGTCCTACTGGGGACCAGTGGGGTTGGGCCCACCACACTCCTACTGATAGTCTGGCCCCACTGTACCACCATTTATACTTAACCTTCCAGCGTGCTTTGTCCTCACTCGCACGCACCCTGAGCTGCTTCCCAGGGGGTCACCCATCCTAAGATTGCTCCAAGTCAAGCACGCTTAACTTTGGAGTTCTTATAGATGGACTCCCGAAAAGGTAGGTCGACCTTGGTGATATGAGTAGTACTATCAATTCTCTTATACGATTCTTAGACCGACACGCCCATACATTGCCAGCCTCAGGATCCCCTCTCATTCGGGTGTGGGATCGGTTCATTCATGTACCCCTTCGCCTAGAAGCCTGCCAGGAGCCGCACCTTGTCCGTGCCCTCTCTGGCACCGGCGATCACTCCCCGCCCTCATTGACCCCGGGCGTCACAAATACAGTTCCTAGGTGACAAACTAGTAAGTTGGTCGTCTAAGAAACAAAACTGTGTGTCCACGTCAACCGCCGAAGCAGAGTACGTTGCTGCGGCCAGTTGCTGCTCTCAAATCCTGTGGTTCCGAACGCAATTGCAGGATTACGGGTTTGTTTTCAATAACATTCCAATTTACAGCGACTCGAAGAGCGCTATTGCCATTACCTGTAATCCCGTCCATCATTCCCGCACTAAACATATAGACCTTCGATATCACTTTATAAAAGATCATGTCGAAAAAGGCACAATCACAATGTACTTCGTCAACTCCGAAGTTCAACTTGCCGATCTTTTCACAAAGGCTTTGGATGAAAAACGTTTCATGTTTCTCGTTTCAAAGTTAGGCATGTTGAATCGGGAAGCATAACGTGATTTTTGCCTATTTCAACCTTTTATAAAGTTTAAAAGATGATCACCATTCTAAAAAATTTAGGGGGAGTAATTTTTAGTCTTCTTGTTATATCTTAACTTGAAATGTATTTTCTAAGAGTGCATATTTTGAGGGGGAGTCTAAGTTAAAAATTGAGCCCACAATCACTAAAGCATTTGAGCCAATTCGCAAAATTCAAAAACCAGTATTGGGCGTTCTTTTCTCATTTTTCGGCCCAGTTTTTTCCACTTCATTTTGATTCGTGAATTTAGGGTGATTCGCGAATTATCAATGGTTCGCGTACTCAATGCTACTTCGCGAACTCACGCACGCTTCGCGAACCTCAAACGGGCCCATCTTTCTTACGAGGCCCAAACCTTTTTGAGCCCGCGAACTTCTTCCCTCTTAAAACCCTAAGTTTCACGAAGAAACAGTCGCCGCCAATTCAAAATTAGGGTTTACACTGTTCAAAATTCTCTCGATCTACTGTTCATCCGCAAGATAAAGCCACTCAAATCACGACGAAACCTGCTCATTTGCCTCCAAATCTTCTTCTCTCGTGCGTTGCTGAGGTAAGAATAACGTTGAATCTTCATTTTCAAGCAGTTCTATACCTATCTGATGATGATTTAGGCGGATCTGGAACTTTCTGCACTTCGCGGATGATGAACACGATGAATCTTCATGATTCACGAACTCAGCCCTTTTTGATCTTTAAAGCGCGACTTTCGAAGTCTCCAACCTGTTTTTCGCACATTTGTCTTAGCCCACGAAGTTCTCCATGATTCGCGAACTCTTCAAAGTTCGCGAACTTGTTCCGCATTCGCAAAACTCAAAATCGCGAACCTCTTTCAAATTCGCCAAACTCTCACGTTCGCGAACCACTCCCAATTCGTAATCATTTTTAAATCGCGAACTTTTTTCTCAATTCACAAACTTCCAGATCGCGAACCCCATGGTCTTTCGCGAATCCCTTCAGGTTTCGCGAACTCAATTTCACTTCAATTCGAGAACACAATCTCAATTCGCAAAGTATTTCAGTTCTCGAACCCTTTCTAACATTCGCGAAACTAGGATTCGTAAAGCTTTTAGCGAACTTACCAAACTCTCATATCGCGATCCACACTTAATTGTTTTTATCATCTGTTTCGCGAACCTTTACTTAGAATTTTCTTAACGCACTCTCACTTTTCACTTCGCGACATAAAGACTTAGAAAATTTTTAACTAATGCGCGAACTCTCCACTTAAGAAATTTTCTAAGTATCAAACTCATGATTTAAATGGGCTGAAACTGTTTTTGGGCCCAAAATCAAACATTGAATTTTTAAAGCCCAAAACACTTGAACAATTTTGAACTCTAACTTGTTTTCAGCTATTCAAATCATGTTACCTTCTGCTTCTTATTACTGTATAAACTAATGGTTACTCTATCATCGCAGGTTTAACGAATCCAGGTGTTCGGAACAACAAAAAAAAAGAGGGAAAACAAAAAAAAAAAAAAAAAAATATGAATACGACACCAACAGATCTGATTTACCCAACGTCCAAATGGGTCATTCCGAAGGACAATAACTTCCAATCGACTTGGAAGTCTTCAAAGGGAAGGAACCCATTATTCCTGCGATATTGAGACACCATCACCTCTGGTACGCCTTCTCGGCCGCTGTACCAGTCCCCTCCGTTTACCTTCAACAATTTTGGGGGACGCTGCAGACGAAGGTGGCACCAGACAATAGCTTTTACTACGAAGCAAAACTCGCGGGCCAGACGGTCGAGGTCACCCGCGAATTAATCCGCCATGTTCTCCGCCTGCCCAGCCGACCGGAGAATGAGTTGAGGCTTCTGAGGATGAGCTTCTCGAGGACATTCAAAGAATGGGTTACTTCACGCCCGTCAAAGTCCTCTCTCAGATCCAACAATCCATGATCCCGCATCCATGGCGGACACTTTTTGCGCTTGTCAATAAGTGCTTCTCACCAAAGCACTCAGGGCACGACAGGTGCAACATCACAATACTGCGGATCTTCCACGGCATTGCCTTCAACAAAAACGTAGATTATGCCAAGCTCATCATGATGGACCTCGACGACCAAATGATGCAGCGAACGAAGGGCAAGAAGACGCAGTACCTGCCATATTCCAGGTGGTTCGGGCTAATGATCCACCACTTTATGCAATCACTGCCTGGGATACCAACCCGGCCCGCCGACGAATATGTCACCCCGCCAAAGCTCAGGTACCTTCAGAAGGGGAAGGTCGATGAGAAATACGCACGGCGGCCGATGCCCATCCCTTCATCCCTCTTGTCACTGGCGGAGCAGCACATGATAGAAGACTACTGCCGCCAGTACAATGTATACGCCCCCATGGTTCGAGAAAACCCCCTCGAACCTAACCCCGGGGCCTCCCAAACTGCCGATGAAGGTCCTAGAACCGGGCCGGAGGCAGCTTCCTCATCCATTCCTCAGTCATACACTCACCAACCAACACTACCAACACCTGTCGAACAACAAATACCCGTTCGACAGCCCTCACCACCACTTATCACACCCATCCCACCACAATCTCCTGTCAGCCGCACATCGCCGATCCCGCCGACGTCGCGTGCTCTTCAACGACAAATGTTGAGCGACGTCTCCGACTCGGACGGCGAAGACGGGATGCCCATACTCCGCCCACCGTCCCCACCACCCTCCACGAGGCAGCCGTCGCCCGCTCCTCAACGCCAACAAATGAGCGACGACTCCTCTGACGACGATGATGACAGCACGCTTATCCATAGACGTCGTCGTATTCCTCCAATCCCCACTCCACTACAAGCCGGGTCACCCCTTAGGATAGAAGACGCCGACATCGACCCAACGGCGCACACCACGAGCCTTAGCCATTCGGCCGGTTCCCAACAACCGGTCGTCTCAAAAATCCCCGACCCTCAACCATCACGTCCTCCGCCTGTCACCGAACAGGCCACAACGTCCATAGATACGCACATGATTGAGGCGCTTCTAGGATTGGACGGAAGTCCCGATGACGACGACCCCACATCGTCCTCGTCAGAGGGCCACCGTCCGAACATCACGATCGGACGCGTGCCAACGGGACGCCTAAGTGGCCCCGGTGAGAGCTCCACCTTCGCCCGTCTGTGTGACGTGGCCCTAACGACCGGAGCGGTCCTTCTTCGTGAGGAACCGCAAGGACAGGTCGGAAGTCCAGTGCCGCTCGAAGTCCCATTGATTTCCCGCGAAACTGGCCACCCCACCACTTCGGGGGTGCAAACGGAAGGCCTTCGTGGCTCCGGCGGTGATTCCCCGTACGTGACGGCGACATACCTTGAACGGAGACTTGCCGAATTTCTCGAGCAAGTGGCTGTCCCGCGCATGCAGTCACTCATTACGACTGCTGCCCGGACAGAGGCAAAGCTCCAGTTGTCGATGAAACCCCGTCACGTTCCCCACTACCCCCACCTCCTCATCCGAACCCCCACACCATGCCACTGCTCGACCTATGGGACATCTTCACTGCCCGTCTCATAGGAGTGGACCCGAAGCACCCCGCGCTCGTGACGGTCCAAAAAATGCTGCTCGCGCAACAAAACATACCGTCGACAGATACGTGCCGAGACGACACCTCAACAATCCGAAGACGGCACGACGATCCTGACGACCAGGATCGCCGTGAGGGGGAGAAGCGTCAACGCCTATCCTCCTCCGGAGCATCTGTACGACGAAGCACACCATCACAGGGCAGAACAGCAGCAGGCCCTACAACACAAACCCAACAACCAACACGAAGAGGTTCTCGAGGAAGACAAGCGGCGCCAGGGCCGAACCAGACACTCTTCCTTGGCGAAGCAACGTCGACCTCGGAAATCCCTACACATACAGTCCAAAGAACCACCACCCCAAATCCTCCTTCCACCACCCACGAAGCCAGAAAAAGCCGAAGCCCACCTCTTTCGCCCTACATTGCTACACAACCGGACTTAGAGCCATTCAACCTCGAAGATTACCTCCAACCACACACTGAAGTGGAGGCGTACATTATGAACGAAGGATGGCTCAAAAGACCGGTTACAGAACAGTTCTCAAAGGCTATGTTTGATAACGCTCGACAGCTCCTAAGGAATGCAGAGGTTGAACTTGTCAGAATAGAAGACAAGGAGCTGGAAGAAGGGGAGGACTACGAAGCAGAAATCCCCGAACTTCCTGTTCTCTTGGAGCACGCCAACCGATGGTACGACATGTACAACCCTCCGCCAAGAGAAACCCCGAAGATTCCGGAGCTCCCGTGGGAAAATGCCAAAATCGTGGCACCTTACCAGGAAGAGTTTCGGAAACGAATATGGAGGAAACCCGAGCGTATCACCAAGCCTGATGAACTGGAGCTGAGTGGGATGACTCATCTGACGGGACGAAGGGCAAGATTCTATGTCCTAAGTCTGCGAATGATGATGAGTTTCAGAGGACGAGGCGACAATCTGGATCGCCTTCGAAAAGACGAATCAAGGAAGAAACTGATCAAAAGGGTGACGGGAGTCAGAGTCGAGTACTTCAACCAAATTCCCTATCCAGTTTACAAAGTTGAAAGGGAGGACGGGAAGGTTGAAGACATCAGCGAAGCGGACCTAATCTACATTAGACACCCTGATGTCGAGAGAATATTCTCGACGTACAGGTATCTAGGACAGCTGAAAAAGGACCCTGCTTTGAAGATAGGCCTTGCTACACTCAAAAGGTTCATGTTGCGCCAGATCAACTATAATGCTTCCCACGACCTTCAGATGGCACTGGAAAGCAATATGAAGAAAGTGAACCTCACAAAGCCTAACTTCGAAGTCCCGGATGACCCCAACATCTCTGAAGGAAACGTCTTTGAAGGTGAGGACCCCTCGATAGTCTACGTCAACTACAAAGGTGAGAAGAGATTGATGAAGACCTCGGAGATCCCAAAGTTCTCCGACGGGACTCTTCTAATTATTTCAAGAAAGTTGACAAGGATTATCCAGGAGATGGAAGAAGAAGACCTCGATAGCCAGATGAAGTTCAGATTACTTCGAGGGAAGATCGATGAAAGACTGGCTCTTCGAAGGTGGTTACGTAACTACGAAGTCAAGCTCGGACTTCGAAGCTCTACGTACAAGACGGTGGACCCCAAGGTCGGAGCATCCAAGCAGAAGACTTAAAAAGAACACAAAGGGGGAGATTGTTAGGATCATTTATTGTGTTCTTTATATCTTAGATGCTTCCGTCTTTAGTGTATTTAGGTCTTTGGTTTAGATATTATTTGGGTTTGTAATTTACTTTATTATAAGTATTAGTTGTTTGGGCTAAATGGGTTTTGGGCTTGATGGGCTTTAATATACCAACTAATGTGGTATATAAAGACCCACCAAGCCCTAGTTTCAAAATGTTCCTTTTTGCAAGTATTGTGCCTCCTTGAACAAGCTAACCTAAACACTCTCAAGCTAAAATCATTCTAGGTTGCTTTCTTTGTTGCTTGCATTATATTAGATGAAAAGGGATTTACACTTGGCGTGGGGTGTTGTGTTCTTGAGAGGTTGGGTGGCTCTCTCTCTCTCTAGATGGGTTTCACAGAATACACTCTTATTATGTGTTAGGGTTTTGGTATTTATACCACATTTTGATATATAATACTTGGGCCCCTAACAAAGCCCAATTACACTAAGCCTCTTATAAAGAGAATCTTTATAAATACACAACAAAGATAATTATAATTAATTGAACACAGTAAAATATTCCTAACAATCTCCCCCTTTGTGTTCAATCTTCAATTCGACATGGATTATCTTTGTGGGGCTTAGTGCATTTGCCTGAGTCCTAAACGAATTTCCTCCTTGTCTTGTCTTTTGACCTCTTCTTTTGGAGATCTTCAAGCTCACCGTGTCTTGTTCTTCGCTTCTCGGCACCAGATCTTCTTAATCTTCTTTTGAAGCTCGACTCGTAAATGCCGGAAGGTGTTTGAAGTTGCTTGCCAAATCTTGAAGAATTTTCTTCTTTTTGTGTTCGATCTCTCCTTCCGATAATGACGCAACTTCCCTACTTTTTGGTCAACCTTGTGTTGGGATTGGGAAGTTCTCTTTGAAGTTTGGAGAGACATACACGAGGCGGAAACTTCGGTTTTTGAAAGTCGGCGGTGTTTGCTTGATTTGACGACGCTTGATGATTTGGCATGTTGGTCACGTCGTCGGGACAAGGAGGATGGCGTTGGTAGGCACAGTAGGAGCTCGGGCTAAACTGTCGGTGACGGGGGCCTTGCCGGTGTCTCGAGATGAGCCTTCCATCGCTCGGTAGACTTTGGTTAGGATTTGGTCTTCTAACGTCTTGGCAAAGTCTTATAGTCGTGTCTCGAAGGCGATCGCCGTCACGAACAGGGAAAATGACGAGACGGAGCCACAAAGGCAATCCGTCGTATAAGAAATCGGGGTCACGAAGACTTCCCGTTAACATCTTGAGTCCTAGCAATCTCCCCCTACAAAGGCTATCTCCCCTTCTTGCAGAGGCTTTGAATGCTCTTCAGCTAGGACTCTCTTGACTTGACGCTATACTCTGTAGACCGGATGTAGATAGTGATCCACGCCTTGAAATTTGACTTTGATGATGTCGCGGATCTTGTACTTTGATCGCATCTTATCCTGGTCTTTCTCCGTCGTTTGAAGTCGTCAAGTCAAGTCTACTCCTCTTCTTCTCGGCGCCGGATTCGTCTTCTTCGAAGGAAGTTGTCTGGTTCGGCCTCGAGGAAGCTTGTCTGGCTCCGGAAGAAGGTACGCGTGGGGTGTTGTAAAATGTGTCGAGGCTCCTTTGGAATGTTCCATTCAAGTGTAGGGGAGCCCGGCTTCAGAGTGGTAAGCGCGGCGGAGATTGGTGGGTGGTCCGACCTATTTGTTTATGCGTTTCCCCTTCTCCCCCTCATGGCGATTCGTGTTAACGAGATCGGCATGCTTGTGTAGGAAGATTAGGAGGACACAAACGACAGGTCGGTGATGGTAATAACCAGACGGAGCCACTAAGGCAATCCGTCGACGCGACTTCAGAGACAAACTCCGAGACGTGGCCTGTGAGGACAGGGCTTGAAAAACCGGGGCCACATAGGCATCCCGTTTGCATCGTTCTAGAGCTCGAGACGATGGCCTGATTCCGTTGTTGTATTGATGTTGCAACGGCAGGACTTCCTTCCAATCGTGGAATCACATCTACAGGAGATGTGTCTATGGAAGTTCTGATCTGGTCACGAAGTCCAGCTAAGAAAATGTGTATGTGTCCTAGAAAATTATAAAATATTTAGATAGTGAGGACACCTAGACTCGATGTGTTCAAGAAAGTTTAGTGGTGTGGGGCTGACTACCACTTAGTTCAATATCTCCCGCTTCCAAGGGAAGCGGTGATAGCTTACATGGCTCCCCGTGATTTCTGAAACACCTGTCTTTTGTGAGACAGACGAGTGGGTAAGACTCGGTTGTGCACGCGCCGTTGGACCTATTGCGGCGACTTCTACCCGGGAGCTAATAAAATTAGCACCTGTACCTATGGGGGTTGGTCCGAATAATTTGTGAGGTAAGGGAATCATGTAGCGTCGGTCTTTTCAAAAGGTTTTAGTAGACGTGGCTGTTTCTTTGTGATTCGACAGACTCTCGGTGATGTCCCGGGGTTGGGTTTGACTGAATCGTATGAACGAAGTATCCATGCATCCGGTAGGAAGTAGTGAGTGCTGCTTTGTATGTCAGCAAGCCGGAGCAGGTCGGTTGAAGCGAGCACCGAGATTTGCATTTGTAGCCACCGTCGCCTTTTGAAAAGAGTTGACCGTTGTAGGCTCGAGATTCTTCTTTTGAGGTCCATCTTCGGAGGTCGGAGGTAATCTCCATGAAGCTTGATGAAGAGGAGAGAAGATATTTTTTTTTTTTTTTTTTTATGGCCTTTTTTTTTTATATAAATATTGATGGCCCTTTTATATATATATATATATATTAATCGTTATTAGTAAAACATATTTTATACTATATATTATGTAGATATATATAATATATATATTTATGGTATTAGTAATATATATTAGTATATATATAATATAGTATATGCATATTATATATATATATATATTATGTTATTCATCCCCTCAAAACATGCTTCCAAAAATAAAATTGCTCCCCCTCAAAAGATGCGTGGAAAGTTCGATGTGAATCTCTTTCCCTAAATTCACATATTTGAAGTTTGCTCCCCCTCAAAAATATAATTATAGCTCCCTTCTAAAGAAATAAGGGTCACTTCTCTTTTTAAAAAAAGGGTAGCTCCCCCTCAAATTAAGCTCATTTTACAAAGATGGTATTTTTCATTTCCGTGCGTAATATGCATTTAGAATTTGAATGTTTTGAAAATGCATATTTAAAATGTACCATTTTGAAAAATAGGTATTTTTGCGATTCAGCTTAAATGCATACTTGAAAATTTAAGCTCGAAAATCTTAAAATTGTATGCATAATGAAAATGTACCTATAAAATAGGGTATTTCGCGTTTCGGCTCATGTATGCATGCATGCAAGAATTTGAAAGTAAAAGCCCTTTTGAAGCATGCATAGCTATAATGTACCCTATTATTTGCAAAGTAGGTATATAATATTTTCAGCTCAATATGCATGCCAAAATTTACTATGGAATGCTTATATAGAATTTACCTACGGCGTAGTTGCTCACGCTGCATACCAGTCATGGTTGTGGAGCAACTTCTGGAATACCAACCATGCTGGGAGTTGTGGTTGCCCTCGTCTCGTACCGATCATGTGTATAGAGCAGCCATCTTCTAATTACTACTCATGATCGGGGTTTTGTGGTTGCTCTCGTCTCATACCAACCACGCGTGTGGAGTAACCATCGTCGAATTACCACACGTGATTGGGCTCCTGCAAAACATTATCGGGACTTTGGTACCCATTTTTGGATGGGTCCTCCCATATTAGCAGAAAACAATTTATGCACATTTGGTTCAGATATACATCCTAAATCATCCTTTAAAGTTCTATTTAATTTGATTTCTGATTTAGGAATCCAAGTTTGGTGAACCTTAGAGGGAAATGACAATTCAGCGCCGGTGAACGTGTGTCTAGGTTTAGAAGATCTGAAGATTTTCTCCCTAGCCAGTCGCAGAAGGTGTCTTTCAGACTTAATCTGGACCGGGTATTTCAAGTATGAATACGAACTTATCGCACTATATGCGTCATCAGATGATGAGTCGTATTGCCTACAAGAATTCACATCATTCACTCTATAATGATGATTTTTGATGGAATTTTGCTTACTAGAATCATAAGTATTTTTGTGTGTGTAAGCAATTCCATCTCTATCATTCTTTAAAGAATGATAGATTTTGGAAGTTTGAGAAGTTCGCCTGCTTGAGCTTGGGACTTCTTCTTTAGGAACTTCCTTTTTTATGTGAGCGGGAGAAGGAGAATCTTTAGCAATGTCGTCCATGATTTTTGAAAATAATGTCGATTTTCCTTTCTCCTTCCTAATTTTCTGTTCCTTGGAAGTATTAAGCTTAAGGCTTTTACCTATCTTTTCTGTGCCAGTCAAAGTTGACTTAGAATTACTAGCAAAAGTCTTTTTAATTTTAGGAACAAAGGCGTCCGTTTGCGTTCCCTTATCCTGTTTAATGGAAGATATTTCTTTAGAAGGATTATTTAAGACAGGTAAGGATGGGGAATTTTGAGATTTGAGATCTCCTCTAGAAGTTTTTGCTTTTCTGCTCCGAAACCTACTCTTTCCGATTCTAGAGTTGCGTTCAATTCTGTAATTTTACTAGCAACATCTGGAATTTCCCAACAAGAGATAGGTTTATTAGAATGTAAACTATTTTCCCCGTTGGACGCTAAGTCTTTAGAGGAACTTTGGTCTGTTTGACCCTTTTTCGCAAGGATGCCCTCTAAGTGATGAACTTTAGAGTGCAATTTACTGCGTTCCTCAAATAAAAGTTTAAAACTACTCCGCGAATTGCTCAAATCAGACAGATAATTATTGCGTTCGAGTTCGCAATTATTTAATTTATTTGTTAGTTCACTAATTTGAGCTTTTAATTTTACTTCCTGAGATTCAAGATTAGTGATTTTCTCACGCGTTATTTCTAAATGGCATGCAAGACTACCTCTTTCTTCCAAACTCCTGACTAAGCATTTGTAATTATTATCTAGTCTACTCTCTAACTCACTTATAGTTTTTTCGTGACTTATAAGCTAAGTTTGGCCTAGCTTAGAGGAATTTAGGTTCTTGGTTAGCTCACAAACGTTAGTTTCTGAGCTAGCTAATTTTGATTCAAGACTAGAAATAGTTTCTAGTGCACTAGCTAACTTAGTTTCTAACGCTTGGGTAGTCCTACGTTCGTGTTTATGTTCACGACGCATGGTTTTATAATCTTCCTTCAAAGAAAGAAAAGCTTTATATAAATCACTCTCGTCAAAGCTCATCTCAGAAGTTGCGGAAGTAGAATCCATAATTTTTAAAATTTTAAAATTTTAATTTAGTTGGATATGTGATCGTTAATGCGTTGTGTAGATTTGATAATTTTTGGCTTTTGAAAAATTCAGTTCCGAAAAGTTTTGGTGTGTCGATAAAAGTCGTGAAGTTTCGAAAATTTTAAGTGTCGAAAACTTTTTGGGGTGTACCGAAAAGTTTTGAAGAAATGTCGAAGAACTTAAAAAATGTTACCAAGAACTTTTTCTACAATATGCCAATAATATTTTGGAATAAAAAAAAAATTGGCTTTTAAAAATTTCTGCACCGAAAGTTTGATTTATCGAAAAATATTGTGAAGTATCGAAAATTTTGGGTACCGAAAAGATTTTTGGTGTATACCGAAAAACTTTTGAGGTGATTTCGAAAACTTCGGAATTTATCAAACTTATCTATAATTTGCCAATATTTTGGTACCGAGAAGTGGTGTTTTCGATATCAGTGCCGAGAAGTTTAACCAAATACCGAAAAGTTTCTATTACCGAAAAGTTTCAAATACCAAAAAGTTTCTAATACCGAAAAGTTTTCGTACCGAGAAGCTTCATACCGAGAAGTTCCCAAGAGCCGAAAACTTCAATTGCGAAAAGTACTCCTCTCTATCGAAAAGAAACTTCAGCAAAGATAAAATACAATAACAAATAATAATAATAATAATAATAATAATAATAATAATAATAATAAATCCTTGCAATTAGCGAAGTCTAGTTACGAAAACTTGTTTAGCGAAGTCTAGTTACGAAAACTTGTTGCGAAAAGTCAGCTTGCGAAAACTAACTCCTCTATCGAATAAGTTCTGGAAGCACGAAAGAAAGAAAAAAATACAAAAAAAAGGCACAATTCTTCAGAGAAAAAAATTCTTTCGTCAATTGCTTTCACCCAGCATTCCTTCACTCCTCTTCAATCGAGATGCAGGTCTTCTTCTCGTCAATTGAAAACACATATGCACAAATCAAAAACAAGAAAAAAAAATTCATCAATTTACCCAACACTCCTTCACTGAGATGCAGGTCTTCGTCTTCCTGGAGGTCGAAATCCGACACCTTCGACAACGCGAAAGCCAAGACCCAGGACACGGCTGAGGCGCTGGAGAAGGAAACGAGATCGAGGTTTGGTAGGTTTCAAGAAATATTAATTTGGGGGCACGCAGTGAAGATTGAAGGAGACGAGATGATTCGAAGGATGAAGGATGGAACGGGTTGAGCTATGAGCGTGGGTGATGAATTTAGACTAAGAAATTGAATAGATGTTGTCTTCGATTCAACTTGGAGCAATTACTGTTCTCTTTGCTTTGCAAAAATGGATGCGAGAGTTTTCGAAGTAGGAAGCAAAGCTTTTCGATATGGGCAGTCAAGAAGTTTTCGATGCCCAAACACAAAATTGTTCAAATTAGGCTTGGGTGATGATCGAAACACATATATTTTAATTCCTAAACACTCAATCAAGCATATAAACACTAAAACATGTCAAATTTTTCGAAACATTTCGAAGAACACGCGATGAACTTCGAAAAAATAAATCGAAAATTTTTGCTCAAATCAAACACGTATGGCTCTGATACCACTTGTAAGGCCTAGAATATCCAACTAAACAAAGATTAGAACGAGTTTACCACGATTTGGATGGGAAGAATCGAAGCTTGGCGTGGGGTGTTGTGTTCTTGAGAGGTTGGGTGGCTCTCTCTCTCTCTAGATGGGTTTCACACAATACACTCTTATTATGTGTTAGGGTTTTGGTATTTATACCACATTTTGGTATATAATACTTGGACCCCTAACAAAGCCCAATTACACTAAGCCACTTATAAAGAGAATCTTTATAAATACATAACAAAGATAATTATAATTAATTGAACACAATAAAATATTCCTAACACATTTGGATACCCAAAAAATCCCATAAGATTAATAAACAAAAACAAGAATGGCGACCTAAGAACTATTCCAAAAGGGAAAAT
The DNA here is from genome assembly GCA_028392965.1 of Lindernia subracemosa. Taxonomy (NCBI): domain Eukaryota; kingdom Viridiplantae; phylum Streptophyta; class Magnoliopsida; order Lamiales; family Linderniaceae; genus Vandellia; species Vandellia subracemosa. The sequence continues at coordinate 360,364 of JAQPCC010000077.1, forward strand.
CCAAACCTAAAACAAATCCCTAGGTCTAGGACGAATCAAAACATTTGGATACCTAAAAGCCTCCCAAAAATAACAAAAACAAAATGGGTACCAAAAATTCGTTCATCTAGCAAAAGCCAAGGTCATCAAAGCTTTACATTTCACAAAGAAGGACCCATTCAAATATGGGTACCTAAAAGAAATTAATCTTTTCTTCTTCATGCAGCTCCATCATGTGTGGTATTTGGACTCGGGTTGCTCCACACACATGACAGGAAAGAAAGAACTGTTGAGCAACTACATCGAACAGTACGGAGGTAAAGTACGATTCGACAACAATAATCTAGCATATATTCGAGGCTACGGCGACATCCATCACAAAAATCTCACGATAAAGGATGTCTGCTACGTTGAAGGATTAAGCCACAACCTATTTAGTATCGGAAAATTCTGCGACAAAGAACTCCAAGTGCTCTTCAGAGCTAACGTATGCAGCATTAGGAACCAAAAGGAGGAAGAGCTCTTAGTAGGATCAAGAAAATCGAATCTATATACGATCAACCTACGAACAACTAAACCATCCTCAGCAGTCTGCCTGTTTTCCGACAATGTCCAACATCAAAACCATGTGTGGCATCAACGGTTTTCTCATCTAAACTACAGAGATCTCCGAAAATTAGCATCCAAAAACTTGGTAAAAGGATTGCCAAAATTGAAATTTAAAAAGGAGCATCTGTGTACTGCGTGTGAGTTAGGCAAAATAAGAAAAGCACCCCACAAGAGCAAACCAGTTCCATCAACTACTCAACCACTAGAATTACTACATATCGATCTATGTGGGCCCATGAGAGTTGAAAGCATAAGCCGAAAGCGATATGTGCTCGTAATAGTAGATGACTATTCAAAATACACATGGACCAGGTTTCTAAAAACAAAAGATGAGACCGTTGAAATACTAATAAACTTTGTGAAAACAACACAGAATATGATGCAGAAGTCCATACAAATAATTCGCTCAGACAACGGCACTGAATTAAAAACAAAGCTCTAAAGGACTTCTATGACTTCTTAGGAATTTCACAACAATTTTCAGCAGCACGAACTCCTCAACAAAATGGCGTAGTGGAGAGAAGGAACAGAACACTTGTCGAAGCAGCACGAACAATGCTGATCAACTCAAACCTTCCCTATTTTCTTTGGGCTGAAGCTGTCAATACCGCATGTTTTATACAAATAGGACAAGCATCAACAAACGGTTTGACAAAACACCATACGAGCTGATCAACAAAAGAATACCAAACGTCAAATTTCTCCGAATTTTTGGATGCAAATGTTTCTTTATCGACGATAAGGTTAATCGCGGAAAATTTGCCCCAAAAGGAATTGAGGCTATTTTCATCGGATACTCCTCCGTCTCCAAGGCATATCGAGTATACATCAAAACAGACCGACGCGTACAAGAAAGTATAAATGTCACGTTCGATGAATCAACATTGGCTTTTGTACACAACAGTACAAGAACCGTGCTTACACCAGAAATGACTTCGGATCACAACAGATCAGGACTCGCACATCCACCAGAAAAGGCTTCTGAACACCCAACTTCAGAACCCGTACAAGAAAATGATTTCCAGATTTCTCCTACTTTAACAATGGATTGGGATTACTTATTTGAGGAACAATTTTTCCAGACAATAGAACCAATACTCAAAGATCCTCAAATAGTCCAAGAAAACACAGAAGATATCCCACAAATAACAGAAGAAACTCAAAATTCTGAGACTTCACCTGTGACCGACAATAATCTGACAGAAGACATACCACTAGGTGAACCTTCGTCATCTCAAATAAATAACTCTCCAAATGAAGGTGAAGAATCCCCCCAGAATACTGATGAACAACAAACAAATCAAATTGAAGAAGAACAACAACATCCATCTACATCAGAATCACCTGAAGCACCGGTATCCAATACAAGAAAATGGACCCGTGCTCATCCAACAGATCTCATCATAGGAGATATTTCCACCGGAGTACGCACTCGATCATCTACAGCGAATGAGTGTCTGTACTCATGCTTCATACGTCAGAGCGAACCAAGAAAAGTATCCGAAGCATTACAAGACCCTGATTGGATAAACGCGATGCAAGACGAACTCAACCAATTTGAAAGACTGCAAGTATGGCGTCTGGTGCCTCGACCCGATCACAAAACTATAATAGGCACCAAATGGATATTCAAAAATAAACGAGATGAAAATGGCGTTATAATCAGGAATAAGGCGCGACTAGTTGCAAAAGGTTACAATCAACAGGAAGGAATCGATTACGATGAAACATTCGCTCCTGTTGCACGCATAGAAGCCATTAGAATATTTCTAGCCTATGCAGCTCACCAAAACTTCTTAGTATACCAAATGGATGTCAAAACTGCCTTTCTCAACGGCGTTTTAAAAGAAGAAGTTTTTGTCGCTCAACCTGAAGGGTTTCAAAACAGTAAATTCCCTGATCACGTCTACCAACTCAAAAAGGCACTATACGGACTCAAACAAGCCCGACGAGCGTGGTACGACGTACTTACTGAATTTCTACTATATTCAGGATTTACCAAAGGAACCATCGATACAACTCTTTTCATAAAAAGACACAGACAAGAGATCTTAGTCGTCCAAATCTACGTCGACGATATAATTTTTGGTTCGACAGACGAACGACTATGCAAAAAGTTTGGCAAACTCATGACCACAAAATTTGAAATGAGCATGGTTGGCGAAATGTCATTCTTCTTAGGATTACAAGTCCGCCAAATGCAAGATGAGATATTCATCAGTCAATCGAAGTACATTCAAGACATCCTAAAACGATACGGAATGGACTCGAGCTCATCAATGCCAACTCCGATGTCTCCAAGTTGTAAACTCGATGCGGATATTACGGGAAAATCAGTAAACGAAACAGAATATAGAGGCATCATAGGGTCACTTTTGTATCTCACCTCAAGTCGACCAGACATAGTCTTCTCCACGTGTCTCTGTGCTCGTTTTCAAGCCAAACCAAAGGAGTCGCATTTGCTCGCAGTGAAGCGTATCCTTCGATATCTCAAAGGAACACAAAATTTAGGATTGTGGTATCCAAAAAATGCCAATTTTAACCTAATCGGATACACTGACTCTGACTATGCAGAATGCAAATTAGACAGAAAAAGCAGTTCAGGAAGCGCTCAATACTTAGGCGATAAGTTGGTCTGCTGGTCATCCAAAAAAAACAAAATTGCGTGTCCACATCTACAGCTGAAGCAGAATACGTTGCTGCTGCTAGCTGTTGCTCACAGATACTATGGATGCGGACTCAACTTCGCGACTATGGGTTTGATTTAAATAATATTCCCATTTATAGTGATTCTAAAAGTGCTATAGCCATTACATGCAATCCTGTGCACCACTCACGTACGAAACACATAGATATTCGCTATCATTTCACTAAAGATTGTGTTGAAAAAGGAATCATTGATATGCATTTTGTGAAAACTGAGCTACAGCTTGCCGATTTATTTACCAAGGCTTTGGATGAAAAACGCTTCCAATTCCTTGTCTCTAAAATCGGCATGCTAAACCTCAGTTAGATTACCTTCATGATTTTTTTCATAATCCTTTGTTTTTTTTCCTAAAAACTATGCTTTAATTGAGGGGGAGAATTTTTCGTAGTATCTTATATAAATAAGTGTAACGAATTAAGGGGGAGAATAGTTTTTTGAAAAACTTATAATGCTGAAATTGAGGGGGAGAAAGTTTAACAAAAATATGTGCATTTGTACCTATTTGCAGAATAAAAATATGATTTAAAGTCAAAACGAAAATATTTCTTTTTCGGTGCCTATTCTGCGATTTACCATAATTACTGTGCATACGAAAAAAAATATAAAGAGATCAGTTTTCGCATCAGTCGATACGAAAACCCAAATCTCTATCTTTCTATCTTCGCACAATAAACTTTTTCGCACAATTCATCGTCGATTTCTCGAACCCAAGCCTCAGAAAATCCGCAAATCGTCATCACTTGGTAAGAAGATTAAATGTTTTCTTCAAATTTTACTTGATTTGATACTCGGATTTTCGATTTCAAGATTAAAACCTAGATTTCGATTTCAAAATCGCGTTTTGATTTAGCTTTCAAATGATTTCAATATATGTTTTAATCAATGCGAATCTATTGAAAATGCTGTGATTCTATGCGAATCTCATCGTCTCTGAGTTTGAACTTTAATCGAAAGATCAATCGAAAATAAGTTTTCGCATCGCATGTTCTTCGTGAAATTGTTTTTCGTACGCAGTTTTCGTATCAACGCTTTAAGAAGTTTTCGTATCCGTCGACGTTTTACTCTGTTTACCCTGTTTTCACTCTGTTTTGCTGTTTTTTTCCGATCAAAATCACCGCTTTTAGTACGAAAATATCTTGCCTCAAAGATTTCGTATGCGAACTTTGAAGGAGCGATTTCGTACGCAAAGTCAAATACGACAAACGACTTTCGTACAAAAATGTTTAACACTTTTCGTATGAATATTTTAATATTTGTCGTATATTCTTTTCGAATGAAACGGTGGATACGACAAAATTTATGAATGTTTCCGAACGACAACGTTTTTATCGGACGCTACAGTCACTTTACATGAAAACTTCTGCATTTAAATTTTCGAATGCTACAGTTCTACACGAAAACATTTATAAACAGATTTTCGAACGATAACTATTTTTCGAATGCTACAGTTCTACACGAAAACATTTATAAAGTTTTTCGAAAATTTTTCGAATGCTAGTCCTACACGAAAAAGTTTGTGAAAAAATATTTTCGAACGCTATAGAATTTCCATACAAAAAAAAAAAAAAAAAAAAAAAATATTTCGAACGAAATTTTTTATCGAATGGTTGTGTTCGATACGAAAACACTTTTAAACCAATTTTCGAACGCTACAGAACATTAATACTTAGGAAATATTTTTTCGGACTTAACATTTTCTTAAATAAAAAAGGTGTACTAAAATTCTACTTTTGTTTGACAGATTCAAAATGGCTTCCATCGACGATACATATCCAACACACACATGGCTGGATATTCGGGACAACAATTTTCAATTAGATCCCGACACACTCAAATGTCCTGATCCCATCATCATATCAATTCTCCGAGGACATCATCATTTCAATTAGATCCCGACACACTCAAATGTCCTTATCCCGACATGTTGCTGATGGGTCATGCACCTCCACTAGCCAGCCTTTCAGCATTTCAATTGGGAAAAATCCCATATCCCTGGAAGACTCTTTTCGGGCTGGTCAACAAGTGCTTATCAGCAAAACACACCGGCTTCGACAATGGGAATCTCACGATACTGCGCATCTTCCACGGCCTGGTCTTCCACAAACGCTACAACTTCACGAATCTTCTATGGAGTGATCTAGACGACCAAGTCCACACGAGGGGGCAAGCCAAACGCACCAAATGCGTTCCATACCTCCGATGGTTTCCCCTCCTCATCAAGCACTTCATGGCACTCCATCCAGAGATCCCAACACGATCAAGCGAAGAAGAGTACAACTCGCCAAAGCTCAAATTTCTCCAGAAAGCAAAGGCGGAGCCAAAATGGATGAGTCGCCCAATGCCAATCCCCGAATCGCTTCTTCAACTGCCTCGAGGGACGCAATTTTGTTCTACTGCGCTGCAAATCAGCGCTCACTCCCTACGTTTCTGGACAACCCCCCAGAAACCATCCCCGGGACAAGCCTACGAGTGAGTGAGGGTCCTGAGAGAACATCTGACCCGACCCCACATCCTTCGACACCCTCTTCAGAACATACCCAATCTGAAGAGTTGGTGACTCAAACGGCCGTGGTCACCACTCCTTCCTCACAAAACATCCCGTCCCCTACCCCTATAGGAACAGAGGCTGATACGTTCAGCTTCCGGGTAGAAGTCGCCGCATCTGGGGCAACGGCGCAAGCACAACCGAACCTTGCCCATTCGATCGTCTCCCAACAGACGATCGTCTTAGAAACTCACGGGGACCCACGTACGCTATCTATGCTTCCTTCTGAAGCAGCAGATATTGAAGAAGGTGGAACGCAGCCCCCATCCACCACCATTCCTTCGCTCACATCGAGTCTAGTGTCCACCATCCAAACATTTTCAGATTTTTCTAGGACACCGACACTTTTGACCCCGTCCACACTTGGTCTTCGTGATCAAGTCAGAACTTCTGTAGCCACATTCACTGAGGATGTGCCGCGAGGATCGGAAGGAAGCTCCGACACGGTCAACATCGAAACAGCCGTGCCATCGGGCCATTTGCAAGAGATATTATCTCGGCGAATGTCAACGGGAAGCCTAGGTGGCCCCGTCTTCAAAAGTCCTCTTGTCACCTCGGTGACAACAGGCCACACATCAGACATCTTTTCTGATGTTGTGACGACAGAACGCCTTGGTGGCTCTGTCAGGTTACCTTTTGTAACACAGGACTATCTTCACCAGTGCCTGGAGTCCGCCTTTTCCAAATTTTCCGAAAAACTAGACGAAACCATTTCGAAAAAGGTCCAAAGCGCCGTTCTGGCTGCTACAAAGGACAAAGGGAAAGCCCTACTGGTCGATAGAACAACCTGCCGAAACACCTCCAAACCCATACACCATGCCCATAAGAGAGCTCTATGACCTGTTTCTGTCCCGACTTCTTTCCGGGACAGAAACCCTAGATGAAGAAATGCAAGAGCTACTCCACCTTCTGACCCACCGACCAACCGGTTGCCGTGAGGACCCCCCTGCTCGAAGACGAAGACATGACGATCCTGATGATCGCCCTGAGGGGGAGAGCAGCAAACGAGCCAGGGTCGCACCTCAACCTACCCCACCAACCACAAGGTCGAGACGAGGACGATCTTCAGCAACCACCTCGTCGTCTCGACCTTCCTCATCATCACAACCGCCACCATCTCAATCACTACCGCCATTTCCCTCGTCTCAACCTCCATCACCGCCTTCACTTCCATCACCACCCATCATTCCATCATCATCCACTCTACCACCTACATCGACAGAAAATCTACCACCACCGATTCCTTCAACAACCAATCCAAAGGAGTTTGTCGACGAATACATACTAAGAGATTGGATTGCGTTGACTGAAGATGAAGAAGCTGCCTTCCACCGAATCTACAATGCAAGAACCTTCCTACGGCAGTCTTCAGTACAGATGTTCAGGATCTCGAATGACGAATTGAATAATAGCGAAGTCTACAACTGGAACTCAGCCGAACTTACACAGGCAATGAATATGCTTCACAAAGAAAGGACACCAGAGCATAGGAAGAAGACAGTCCCGTGGGAGAACAAGAAAGTTATGGCTCCGTTCCAGGAAGAGATACGCAAGAGGATATGGCGTCACGAGAAGAACATCAAGAAGCTTGACGAGCTGGACTTAAGAGGCTTAAGTCATCTCAAAGGGACCGAAGCAATAGGACATATCTACATGCTCACCAAAACCAAGGTCGGCGCGCCGAGAGACAAGAGCAACCGGATAATAATGAGGTCAAAATCCAGAATCGAAGACATTGTGGAAGTCGAGCACCACAATGTTGGAAAGACGAATTATCCGGTATACAACGTTGTTCGTCAAGACAACACCCAGGAAAGGATCTCCGAAGCTGATCTAGCAGACATCGAACCAAACGACATTCTCCAGATGTTTGGAGTTTATCGGAAATTCACTCTGAAGGAATTCAGATATCGTTTGGGATTCGACACGATCAAGAGATACATGCTGCGCCAGATCAAGTTCTTCATCGCTCAAGACCTTCAGATTGCTCTTGAGAGCAACATGAAGAAGGTAAATCTCGTCAAACCACGCATCCTAGGCTCAGATCAGGATCTAGAAAGTTATCCAGACTACCACATCTTTGAAGAACCTGAGCTCAGCCTAGTGTATAAAAGTCTCGATGGTTCAAAGAGGTTGATGTTTCTTTCAGAAGTTGATAAATTTTCTGATGGAACGCTGAAGATCATCCTCAAGAACCTGAGAAAGATCATTGACGAGATTACAGAGACCGGAGAAATTTCCATGCCAGAGGTAGCTGAACATGTTAGAACGATTAAGACTCTGACCGAGACGGTGATATCCAAGATTGTCGAAAGGCTCGACCTTCGAAACACGCTGAGAGGATATGAAGTTGCCCTCGGATTCAGAAAGTCGTTCTATTCCCGACAAAGATAGCGAAGCTCATCTGAGAAGAACACAAAGGGGGAGATTGTAGAAGATACTTTAGTTGTGTTCTATTTGTAAGCTATCTTTAGTATTGGGCAAGTGTGTAATATTATTATAGTTTAGGGACCTATTTGTAAATATACCAAATATATGGTATATATAGCTAAGTAGCTCGTTTGGTCCATGTACATAATTTCAATTCCAAGCTTAATGATACACACTTGATTACTCTTAGCTTGAAGAACACTCCACACTTTATCTTTCTCAATTACCTTCAAACCCTAACTTCAAAATCCTCAAGGTAATTCAATATTATTGAGTGTTATCATCCTTAGATTGTTAAGAACGGACCTAACAGTCTTCAACCTTATAATCTCATCCTTTGCATTGGTCAATTGACATTCAAGACTAGCTTCAATTTCTAAATGTTTTCTTAAGACACGCTCGTTATTAGCTAGCCTCGCTTCTAGTGTCTTGATCATTTGTTCGTGAAATAAATCCATTTTAATCTTTTCAGTTCAAATATAGAATTTTGAAAATTTAAGTTCAAATAATGTTGGTAATTAATTTCTATATAGAATGTTGGATTTTAATTTTGATCAAATAAAATTGTTGGATGTATATTGATCGTTGACGTGTTTTAGAATTGATTTAATTTGTGATCAATATTTCGATTCTGTTTAAAAATTTTAATTTTTGATATTAACCGCAAACTTTTGATTTCAGTTCAGTTCATAAACTTTTCAGCACAACAAAGTTTAGATACAAATATTAATTATCGACTTAGATTGTATCTTAGACTTTGTATATTATTAAAAGAATGTAAGGTTTTTTTGCGGTTCAGATTTGACACTGTATTAGTTTACGAATGAAAGAGAAGCTGTAAACAGTGCTTTTTGGTTTACGAGTAAAGAATGTTTACGAATGAGAATCGTTCGTAAACCTTAAAGAACTGTAAACAGTAACTTTCGTGAAGTAAAGGTTAATCGTAAACTAATAGTGCTTGTTTACGAATGAAGAATATTCGTAAACCTTACTTAAAGATAGTTTACGAATGAAATATATTCGTAAACAGTAGATATGTGAAGGTTTACGATCGAGATTGATTCGTAAACAGGAACATTTGTAAAGTAAAGCTTTGAAGTTTACGTTTGGCTTGAACGAAATGTTAAATGCGCGGAAGCTTAATTCAAACCTTAATCGTTTGAGAAACCGTTCGATCTGGGCAGAGTGGATCCGAAACCTACTTGATTATCGAGCAGCAAATCCAGATGATAATCAAGAGGTCTTCAATTAATTTTCGATCGAATTTTGTTTGTGTGTTTCAGATAGAAGGTTTACGGGTCTAAGTTTGTATGAAAAGGTTTTCGCAAATGAATTTAAAATGATTTATATGAAAAAAAAATAAAAATTATACCGGGAATAATTTTTGTACTGAAAAAAATTTCACCGGACAAAAAAAAATAAATTTCTTTACCCAAAAATTTTTCTAAGCCTCAGAAAACATTGAAAAGTAGGTACAAAAAAAATCTCGTAGCAAATAATGTTTTTTTTTTTTGCTACTGAAAACCTTTTAAAATGTTTACGGGTCTTTTAGGTTTACAAGCAGAATTTGTTCGTAAAACTTGTTCGTAAATGAGTTTACGAATGAAAATGATCCGTAAACAGTGCCTTTATAGTTTACGAATGAGATATGTTCGTAAACAGTGCCTTGACTGGTTTACGAATGAAAAGTATTCGTAAACAGTGACCTGTAAAGTAAAGTTTACGATTGAAAAGTATTCGTAAACAGTGACTTTCGTAAAGTAAAGTTTACGATTGAAAGTTATTCGTAAACAGTACCTTCGTAAAGTAAAGTTTACGATTGAAAAGCTTTCGTAAACAGTTCCTTCGTAAAGTAAAGTTTACGATTGAAAAGTATTCGTAAACCTTTACACACTGTTGAGATCGTAAACAAGGTTTACGATTGAAAATCTTTCGTAAACCTCTGGTTGACCGTAAACTTGAATGTTTTGACCGTAAACTATAAAGTTTCGATCGTAAAGTTTTCTGTTCGTAAAGCTTAAATAACAGACTATTACAAAGTTAATATTCGTAAACCTAAGCGTTTACGAATGAAAAGTGTTAGGAATCCATTTCTAGTGCTCAAATGTCATGTTATCTTTGTCTAGGGACCAAATTATAGTTTATGATAATATAGGGACTGATGTGTAATATACCAAAGTATGCTTTGGTATATATAGGGTAAGTGTGTGTATTTTACACATAACTTGAGATACCAAGCGAGACTTTCTCTCATCTAGAAACTCTCTCTCACCATTATAGTAGTCTAGGGTTCATTGTAGAGAGGGAGTTGGATTGCTTGTAGAGAAAGTCAAGTGATTAAATGAAGATTGATTGATTATCTCCTTCATGTCTTCCGCGCGTATCTAACAAGGTGAGTCAATCGATTTAATTCTCAAGTTCATCTTCGTTGGGTGTTTAATCTGGAGCCTACATTTGGTATCAGGGCAAACTTGTTTGTTGATTCTGTGTTAAATCTGCTTTGATTGAGCTTAATTGCTGATTTTCGATTGATCTTTGATTCGACACTGTTCTATCTGATTTTCGCCTGATTTCTGTGTTAATCCAGTGTTAATTGTGTTAATCGAGTGATAGGTAAGCTGCGTCGATGCCTGTTGTTCGATAATTGTGTTCTGATTAAGCAGAAATTAGGATTTGAGTGAAAAATATGACAGTTTGCTGGTTTTCGCCAGATGAATGGCAGTTTTCGCCAGTTGAACAGCGGTTTTCGCTACTAGAACAGCGGTTTTCGCTATATAAACAGCGGTTTTCGCTGATAAACTAGAGTTTTTTTAGTTAAATCGGTGTTTACTTGTTTAATTACGTGTTTTTTAGCTGATTTGACTTATTAGCGAAAACCAAACCTTTTCAGCGAAAACCAGTTTTCGCTAGATTATTGGCGAAAACCTCAAAGCTTTTCGCCATATACTGTTTCAGCGAAAACCTAAACTTTTCGCTACATTTCTTAGCGAAAAGTTCATTCCTAGGGAAACCAGTGGCCAGCGAAAACTTAAAACTTTTCGCCAAACACTGTTCACACGAGAAGTTTTAGAGTTCACAACTTAGCGAAAACCTAATCTTTTCGCCACTTAGCGAAAACCTCAAAGCTTTTCGCTACATACTGTTTCAGCGAAAACCTAAGCTTTTCGCCAGAATTAATAGCGAAAACCTAAAGCTTCTTGCTAATACTGTTCACGCGAGAAGTTTAACTTTTCATCAATTAGCGAAAATCTAAGCTTTTCGCCAGAATTAATAGCGAAAACCTAAACCTTCTCGCTAATACTGTTCACACGAGAAGTTTAACAGGTCATTTCTTAGCGAAAACCAGAGCTTTTCGCCAGCTACTGACATAGCGAAAACCAGAGCTTTTCGCTAGTTACTGTTTGATCGAAGACCTGAAGCTTTTCGCCACTTATATTTAGAGCGAAAAACTAGAACATAGCATAAGTTGACTAAAAGTCAAAATAAATTGAAAATCAAAATAAATCAGCTAAGACTTTAAGTCAATATTTTTCTTTAATCAACAAAACAAGACGATCAATATAACATCCAACATATTTTGAGTCAAAATTAAAATTTCCAACATTCTATACCAATTATAATTTTCGAACTTTAAATTGGTTTGAACTGAAAAGAAAAAAAATGGAAACATATATGAGCTCTCATGAACTAACAATTAAAAGACTCGAAGATAGACTAGTTAACAACGAACGTGTTCTTAGAAAACATTTACTTAACGAGTCTAGTCTTCAATGTCTTTTAACAAATGCACAAGATAAAATCACAGACATTGAACTAAAATTAGGACGTTATGAAATAAAAGTCTGTGAACTTAAAAATAGCCTTAATACATATGAGGAAGAAAAGCAAACAGTTCAACAAAAATTCTCATCCACAAATAACGAAATGGTCAGAAAATTAGAAGCTAGGCTAGCTAATAACGAGCGTGAGTTAAGAAAACATTTAGAAATCGAAGCTAGTCTTGAATGTCAATTGACCAATGCTAAAGATGAGATTACTAGTTTGCTATCTAAGGCAGAAAATTATGGACCGAATATTTCTGAATTAAGAACAAACATAGCTGCCTATAAAGAAGAAATTAAAAATCATCAAGCTCAGAATAAATGTCTTTCAGAAGAATGCAATAAATTACCCATTAAAAATAAAGAACTCGAAATACTTATTGCCAAGAAAGAAACTGAGCTAAAATTGTCTCAAAATAAATCTACTCAAACAAATGAGACAATGCCTATCAAAAAGGAACATTCTATACAAACTATAAAACCCGAATTTAATTGTGAAAATCCAGAAACCAAACGCAAAATTGCCGAGTTAAATTCTCTTCTGGAATCGCAGCAAAAAGGGTTTCAAGCTAAAATTGATGAACTTCAAAAGGAGAATACATTTCTCAAAAATTCCTATAAAATAGGCGCAACCTCAACTTCTTACTCTGTTAAAAGCGAACCATTAAAAAACATATCTCCAAAACAGAATAAAAAAACACCACGAATGACTAAAGCTATCAAGAAAGAAAGAATAGAGGAAGAAAAATCATTATATATTAAAATGAACGAAAATGGTTCTACCTCTGTTCCTACTACAAACATCTCTAAGGTCATTCCAAAGGTCAAGAAAGCTACTAAAGCTTTGAAAGGCAATTATTATACATTCTCTCCTAAAACTGAAATGTCTAAAAATAATAATTGTTTGAAAAATAAAAGTAGTTCATTTTATGAAAACACCTATGTGTGGCGACCCCACTTTTTAAATATAGATAGTTGGCGGGTTTTCGCAACGAAAGCCGCGGAAAGCCCATTTTACAAAAAAAAACAACATAGTATATTATACAATATATAAAAAAAGTTGTTTTACAAAAACCGTGCTAGTCTTTACAACGGGCCGAAGCCCCAAAATATCAAAACAATCCTACGCCTCCACAGGTCACGTCCCATGTACTGCATCCGCCCCCAAAAGCCCGTGGAGTCACCGCCACCAACCGCTACTCACCCGTACCTATAAAACGTGTAACCCTGAGCAAAATTGCCCAGTAGGTGAACATCAAAGTAATGCGATGTATGCGTGCACATGTCCCCAAATCCCAATATCTCACATGACAAATGCACGCTCATTTTTTTTCTCATATCTCAATACTCAAGGCCTAGGTTAGACTCGGCACCTCGCGCGCAACATCACATCAATCATCCGGTCATACAGACTCGGAAATCACATTTCATGGCGGTGGGCACCCCGAGTCGCGTTTTCACACTGTACCCGGGTAGATAGATCGATCACGTCTATCTCCCGCCTAATCTCATCTCATGACGGTAGGCACCCCGAGTCGCGCTCCCACGCTGTACCCGGGTAGATAGAACGATCACGTCTATCTCCCGTCAAGTCGAGCAATCCTACGACGGTGGGCACCTCAGGTTGCTCAAGCCTGAGTAGACAGAGCGATCACGTCTGTCTCCCGTCAGGTGCGCCTATGAGTCTTAACCTCACAAATCTCTGCCAAAGAAAGGCATACACTCTCCCATCGCATAAATGCGATCAATACTCTCGTCATGACATGCCGTGGATGCATGAACAACAGCCATATTTATTAAATCATACATTTAAATCATATCCCCAAAATCTCAAAAATACTTTATATTAAAAGATTTGGGTTAAAATTTGGACTAAGACTCAAAGTATTCCCACCAGACCCGTGAAAAGCCCACTAAAAGTTGACCTGGCGAAAACCTTTTGACCTGGCGAAAACTTTTCTATGTTGCGAGAAGTTTTGGCATTGCGAAAAGCTGGCGAAAACTTTAACTGGCGAAAGCCTTAAATGGGCGAAAACTTTGGAAGTGGCAAAAAGTTTTAACCTCATGAAAAGTGGCGAAAAGCTTTGGTTCGCGAAAAACTCTTTTCATTTTAAACAGTGATTAGCGAAAAGCTCAATTTGCAAACAATAAGTGGCGAAAAGCTTTGGTTCGCGAAACCTAATAAAAGTTGGCGAAAAGCTTGATTCGCGAAACTTAATGAAAAGTGGCGAAAAGCTTTGATTCGCGAAAACCTTTTTATTGGCCCGCGAAAACTTTTTCCTCTCAAATACTGAAAACCTTAGGCCCGCGAAAACTGATTTTCGGCCCGCGAAAACTTTTTCTTCCTCACAGTTCGCAAAGTAACTGGCCCGCGAAAACTTAAAATGGCCCGCGAAAATGGTTTTCGGCCCGAAAACAAGAATCATTCGAAAATAAAGAACAGTATACGAAAAACACTGTGTTCTTCAAATCTTCATATCTTCAACAAATTCCAGAAACTCATAACATAATTAAAACCCATATTTTGGGTTGTTAAACATCAAACATCACACATAGCATTTAATCACACCAAAAACGAAGGTGATCCTTTCACCATAAATATAACAGCTTAAAATATCAGTTTTGGGTTTGTAAATTTCACCTACCTCACTTCCTAAGCAGTGTTTAAGCAGATTTTTGTTGATGAATATTGGAAGGAGCCTGTTGCCAAATTTCCTTTGTCTCTTTCTTCTTTTTCTCTCGCCTCCTTCTCCTCTCTCTCTTCCTCCTTTTATTTATCTCAAATGATGGTTTTTACTGCTTTTGTTCAGCAGGTGATGAAGCATGGACGTGTTTTTCCTCTTAAGCTAAGAAAGGGTCTTTTTTTTGTAATTTTCCTCCTTTTGAAGAAACCTTATAGGTGTTAGCAACGTATCTTCCTTCTTTATTGGGCTTGGGCCCAATTATTATTTGGGCTCAATTTCAAGCCTGTCCAAACTTATCTTTACCAATTTCGAAGTTTTGCGAAATCCCCGTATTAAATTTTTACGGGTATTACATCCTTCCCCCCTTCAAGAAATTTCGTCCCCGAAATTTAGGCAGTCGGAAATAATTCGGGGTACTTCTGCCGCATTTCGTCTTCTCGTTCCCACGTTGCTTCCTCAATTGCCTGATTACGCCACAAAACTTTGACCAACGGAATATTTTTATTCCGAAGTTGCTTTACTTCATACATCAAGATTTCTATCGGCTTCTCCTCGTAACTTAAGTCCGGTTTCAACCGTTGATGAAGGGTTTCATTTTGTAGCACATGGCTTGGGTCGGCGACGTATTTTCGCAAGGTTGACACGTGAAAAACGTCGTGAACCTGATCTAAAGACGCCGGTAATTCAAGTTGATAGGCGACCTCGCCGATTCGTTTCAGGATTCTGAAAGGGCCTATATACCTCGGACTCAACTTCCCTTTGCGTCCGAACTGCTTCACGCTCTTCATTGGGGATATCTTCAAGAATACCCAATCGTCCTCCGCAAATTCTAACGGCCTTCGTCGTTTATCAGCGTAGCTTTTCTGACGACTTTGGGCTGTTTGCATTTTCTCTCGAATCTTTGCAACAGCTTTCGTCATTTCTCGAACTATTTCGGGACCTAGTAGCGCTCGTTCACCGATCTCGTCCCAATGAACTAGGGATCGACATTTACGCCCGTACAAAGCTTCATACGGCGCCATTCCGATCGTAGCCTGAAAGCTGTTGTTGTACGAGAATTCGATCAGTGGAAGGTATTTGCTCCAATTTCCTTTAAAATCTAGCACGCATGCTCGTAACATATCTTCCAGTGTTTGGATCGTCCGTTCAGATTGTCCGTCGGTCTGGGGATGATAAGCTGAACTGAAAGACAACTTGGTCCCCATAGCCTTTTGTAAACTTCCCCAGAAGTTAGACAGAAACCTCGAGTCCCGATCTGAAATGATCGAAATTGGGATTCCATGGAGTCGAACAATCTCTTGAATATATAATTCCGCATACTTCTCCATGGAATATGTTTTATTGATTGGCAAGAAATGGGCAGATTTCGTCAATCTATCGACAATTACCCAAATTGCGTCGTGGCCTTTCACAGTCTTTGGCACTCCAACGACGAAATCCATTGTTATATGGTCCCACTTTCATTCAGGAATTGTTAACGGTTGTAACATTCCTGCCGGCCTTTGGTGTTCCGCCTTAATCTGTTGGCAAGTCAGGCATTGATTTACATAGGCGGCAACATCTTTCTTTATCCCCGGCCACCAATAGTTAACTCGTAAATCCTGATACATTTTCGTCGTACCAGGATGTATAGAGTATGGTGTAGTATGTGCCTCCGTCAATATTTTAAATCGGAGTTCTTCCTTATTTGGTACATACAGACTGCCGTTGTATCGTAGACTCCCGTCTCCACGGATTTCAAAATCCGCCGTAGTGCTTTTGTTTAGTTCCCCTTTAATCTTCACATAGAGGTTGTCTTCTTTTTGGGCCTCAGTGATTTGTTCCAACAATGTTGGTTTGAGCGTTAGTGCTTCCATTCTCGCTTCGATTTCACCGAAGTTGATCACCTCTACTCCAATCTGGCACAGCTCCGCACTCACGGCCTTACGGCTCAAAGCATCTGCGACTACGTTGGCTTTACCCGGATGATAATTGATTACGCATTCGTAATCGTTCACCAACTCAAGTCATCGTCGTTGCCTCATATTTAACTCCTTTTGGGTGAAGAAGTACTTCAAGCTCTTGTGATCCGTAAAAATCTCGCATCTTTCTCCGTAGAGGTAATGTCGCCAGATCTTCAGGGCGAATACCACGGCTGCGAGTTCCAGATCGTGCGTGGGGTAGTTTTTCTCGTACTCCTTTAGTTGTCGGGAGGCATAGGCAATTACCTTCCCATTCTGTATTAGCACGCATCCCAAACCACTCTTCGAGGCATCCGTATACACCGAAAATCCTTCAGTTCCTGACGGTATTGCTAAAACCGGAGCGGTCGTTAGTCTCTTTTTCAGTTCTTGGAAGCTTTGTTCACACGATTCCGTCCATTTAAACGGAACATTCTTCTTCGTCAAATTGGTGAGTGTTGAGGCAATGCTGGAAAAATCTTTGATGAACTTCCGATAATATCCAGCAAGCCCGAGAAAACTTCTAATTTCCGTGGGAGTGGTTGGTCGTGGCCAATTCTTAATTGCTTCAATCTTACTAGGATCCATCGAAATCCCGTCTCCAGAAATAATGTGTCCCAGAAAGGCCACTTCCGTCAACCAAAATTCGCATTTCTTGAATTTTGCGAATAACTGCTTCTCTCGTAAAATTCCTAGAATTGTTTTTAGGTGTTCTTCATGTTCATCTTTCGTCTTTGAATAAATAAGGATATCATCTATAAAAACGATCACGAAGCAGTCTAGGAAATTCTTGAATACTCGATTCATCAGGTCCATGAAAGCAGCTGGTGCATTTGTTAACCCGAAAGGCATAACCAGAAACTCGTAATGGCCGTACCTTGTACTGAATGCGGTTTTAGGAACGTCTGCCTCACGGATCTTTAATTGATGATACCCAGAGCGCATGTCGATCTTAGAGAATACCGTTGCTCCTTGCAACTGGTCAAACAAGTCATCAATCCTTGGCAACGGATACTTATTCTTTATCGTGATCTTATTTAGCTCACGATAATCGATGCACAATCTCATCGACCCGTCTTTCTTTCGAACGAAAAGAACCGGTGCTCCCCATGGAGAGAAGCTCGGTTGGATGAATCCCTTCTGCAACAACTCTTCCAACTGTTCTTTCAGTTCCCGTAGCTCGTTCGACGCTAATCGATATGGAGCTTTTGATATCGGGGCAGCCCCAGGTACAAGATCGATTTTAAATTCGATCTCTCTATCAGGAGGTAAACCTGGAAGGTCGTCGGGAAACACGTCGGTGTATTCATTTGCAATTGGAACCTCCTCGAGTCTCAAAAGAGGAGATTCCTCGGCCTTCATGGCAGAACAAAGATAGAATTCGCAACCCGAGTTAACAAGTCGTCGGGCCTTCAGGGCAGATATTTGAGGAATTCTATCCTTGCTTGCCTTTCCCCAAAAGACGAACTCTCCTCCCTCTGGTGATTGGAACCTCACGATTTTCTTAGAACAGTCAATCATGGCTCCGTATTTCAAAAGCCAATCCATCCCGAATATGATGTCGTAATCATTCATCGGGATTACAATTAGATCGACTAACAATTCCATACCCTCCATATTTACTGGGTACTTTTCTATCACTAAATTGGTTCGGGTCGGGTTCCCATGTGGCAAACTAACTAAATAATCCTTCTTAGAATGGGTAGGATATATTCCGACCCTTGTCACAAAATCAGCCGACACAAACGAATGTGTGGCTCCCGAGTCAATTAAAATAGAAGTCGGGACATGGTAAATATTCAACGTACACGTCACCACATCGGGGTTTGTCTCCGCCTCCTCTTTTGTTAATGTAAAGACCCGTGCTGGTACAGGTGGAGGTCGGATCAACGGTTGGGGCTGATTCTGCACCAGGGGTTGTCTCTCCGCGCATGCCCTGGCATAATGCCCCACCTTCCCACACTGGTAACACTGCAGAGGTTGTCTTACTCCATAACAGACCCCAAAGTGATAGCGCCCACATTGCTGGCATTGGGGCGTAACATTCTGAGGTCGATTAGAGATATTTGTCGGCCCTTGATTCGGCCTTGGGCGCCAGTTTTGTTGGCTTGGTCGGTTTCCTTGGCTAGACTGCCCTTTGCCAAAGAATTGGCGCTTCTTGTTTCCCACTCCGCCTTGTTGATTCTCTCTCCTTTTCCTCGCTTCCTGGGCTTCCACAACTACCCGCTCTGCTTGCTCGGCAATTAAGGCGCGTTTGGTAACTTGCATGAACTCCAACTGTCGCGCGCCGGCTATACTCAAATCCCGATAGATTTCGGGCTTGAGTCCCTGAATGAATCGAGTCACCTTCAGGGTGTTGGTTGCCACAAGAAACGGGGCAAAACGGGACAATTCTTCAAAACGACGGATGTATTCTGCTACCGGCATGCTTCCTTGTCGTAAATTCATGAATTGGAGCATACGCTGCTCCTGTTCATGAGCGGTGAAATATTTGGTGAAGAACAGCTCCTTGAACCTGTCCCACGTCATGGTGATTGGGTCTTCCAACACCTTTACAGTGTTCCACCAGTAGCGCGCATTCTCCCGTAGGAGGGAAACGGCGCAAAGTACCTTCTCATTATCAGGCACTTTGCTATAGATGAACATGTCCTCTATAGTGCCTATCCAGTCCTCAGCCACCGCAGGGTTGACGGCCTCGGTAAAGATGGGAGGATTCAATTTTCGGAAGCGCTCCCCGATTATTTGTACATGATCGGGCTGTGGGGAAGGACGATGCTCCGACGAGCTCCGATGGTGTATAAGGTCACTAATTTGCTCCGACTGATGCTGAATTAGTTCGGTCAGTCTATCGATGGTATTATGTTCATGCGTTGGAGATTCGGGCTCGCCTCTTCGGCTCGACTCCCCAACGTGTTTACGCACCCCTCTCGGTATTTTGTAACTATTCTTCATTCACAGACACATACAAGCACATAGTCATGAACCACATACGATCGTTAAAATTAAAACTTACAGGCGCGGCTGGTTCTCCCGGCTTTTGGGCAGCAGTACATGGACAGTCTTCAGAATCTAAAGCCTGGTTCTGATACCACCTTGTGGCGACCCCACTTTTTAAATATAGATAGTTGGCGGGTTTTCGCAACGAAAGCCGCGGAAAGCCCATTTTACAAAAAAAAATAACATTGTATATTATACAATATATAAAAAAA
Source organism: Lindernia subracemosa (assembly GCA_028392965.1). NCBI lineage: Eukaryota > Viridiplantae > Streptophyta > Magnoliopsida > Lamiales > Linderniaceae > Vandellia > Vandellia subracemosa. Next base: position 380,288 of record JAQPCC010000077.1, read on the forward strand.
GTTGTTTTACAAAAACCGTGCTAGTCTTTACAACGGGCCGAAGCCCCAAAATATCAAAACAATCCTACGCCTCCACAGGTCGCGTCCCATGTACTGCATCCGCCCCCAAAAGCCCGTGGAGTCACCGCCACCAACCGCTACTCACCCGTACCTATAAAACGTGTAACCCTAAGCAAAATTGCCCAGTAGGTGAACATCAAAGTAATGCGATGTATGCGTGCACATGTCCCCAAATCCCAATATCTCACATGACAAATGCACGCTCATTTTTTTTCTCATATCTCAATACTCAGGGCCCTAGGTTAGACTCGGCACCTCGCGCGCAACATCACATCAATCATCCGGTCATACAGACTCGGAAATCACATTTCATGGCGGTGGGCACCCCGAGTCGCGTTTTCACGCTGTACCCGGGTAGATAGATCGATCATGTCTATCTCCCGCCTAATCTCATCTCATGACGGTAGGCACCCCGAGTCGCGCTCCCACGCTGTACCCGGGTAGATAGAACGATCACGTCTATCTCCCGTCAAGTCGAGCAATCCTACGACGGTGGGCACCTCAGGTTGATCAAGCCTGAGTAGACAGAGCGATCACGTCTGTCTCCCGTCAGGTGCGCCTATGAGTCTTAACCTCACAAATCTCTGCCAAAGAAAGGCATACACTCTCCCATCGCATAAATGCGATCAATACTCTCGTCATGACATGCCGTGGATGCATGAACAACAGCCATAATTATTAAATCATACATTTAAATCATATCCCCAAAATCTCAAAAATACTTTATATTAAAAGATTTGGGTTAAAATTTGGACTAAGACTCAAAGTATTCCCACCAGACCCGTGAAAAGCCCACTAAAAGTTGACCTGGCGAAAACCTTTTGACCTGGCGAAAACTTTTCTATGTTGCGAGAAGTTTTGGCATTGCGAAAAGCTGGCGAAAACTTTAACTGGCGAAAGCCTTAAATGGGCGAAAACTTTGGAAGTGGCGAAAAGTTTTAACCTCATGAAAAGTGGCGAAAAGCTTTGGTTCGCGAAAAAACTCTTTTCATTTTAAACAGTGATTAGCGAAAAGCTCAATTTGCAAACAATAAGTGGCGAAAAGCTTTGGTTCGCGAAACCTAATAAAAGTTGGCGAAAAGCTTGATTCGCGAAACTTAATGAAAAGTGGCGAAAAGCTTTGATTCGCGAAAACCTTTTTATTGGCCCGCGAAAACTTTTTCCTCTCAAATACTGAAAACCTTAGGCCCGCGAAAACTGATTTTCGGCCCGCGAAAACTTTTTCTTCCTCACAGTTCGCAAAGTAACTGGCCCGCGAAAACTTAAAATGGCCCGCGAAAATGGTTTTCGGCCCGAAAACAAGAATCATTCGAAAATAAAGAACAGTATACGAAAAACACTGTGTTCTTCAAATCTTCATATCTTCAACAAATTCCAGAAACTCATAACATAATTAAAACCCATATTTTGGGTTGTTAAACATCAAACATCACACATAGCATTTAATCACACCAAAAACGAAGGTGATCCTTTCACCATAAATATAACAGTCTAAAATATCAGTTTTGGGTTTGTAAATTTCACCTACCTCACTTCCTAAGCAGTGTTTAAGCAGATTTTTGTTGATGAATATTGGAAGGAGCCTGTTGCCAAATTTCCTTTGTCTCTTTCTTCTTTTTCTCTCGCCTCCTTCTCCTTTCTCTCTTCCTCCTTTTATTTATCTCAAATGATGGTTTTTACTGCTTTTGTTCAGCAGGTGATGAAGCATGGACGTGTTTTTCCTCTTAAGCTAAGAAAGGGTCTTTTTTTTGTAATTTTCCTCCTTTTGAAGAAACCTTATAGGTGTTAGCAACGTATCTTCCTTCTTTATTGGGCTTGGGCCCAATTATTATTTGGGCTCAATTTCAAGCCTGTTCAAACTTATCTTTACCAATTTCGAAGTTTTGCGAAATCCCCGTATTAAATTTTTACGGGTATTACATCCTTCCCCCCTTCAAGAAATTTCGTCCCCGAAATTTAGGCAGTCGGAAATAATTCGGGGTACTTCTGCCGCATTTCGTCTTCTCGTTCCCACGTTGCTTCCTCAATTGCCTGATTACGCCACAAAACTTTGACCAACGGAATATTTTTATTTCGAAGTTGCTTTACTTCATACATCAAGATTTCTATCGGCTTCTCCTCGTAACTTAAGTCCGGTTTCAACCGTTGATGAAGGGTTTCATTTTGTAGCACATGGCTTGGGTCGGCGACGTATTTTCGCAAGGTTGACACGTGAAAAACGTCGTGAACCTGATCAAAAGACGCCGGTAATTCAAGTTGATAGGCGACCTCGCCGATTCGTTTCAGGATTCTGAAAGGGCCTATATACCTCGGACTCAACTTCCCTTTGCGTCCGAACCGCTTCACGCTCTTCATTGGGGATATCTTCAAGAATACCCAATCGTCCTCCGCAAATTCTAACGGCCTTCGTCGTTTATCAGCGTAGCTTTTCTGACGACTTTGGGCTGTTTGCATTTTCTCTCGAATCTTTGCAACAGCTTCCGTCATTTCTCGAACTATTTCGGGACCTAGTAGCGCTCGTTCACCGATCTCGTCCCAATGAACTGGGGATCGACATTTACGCCCGTACAAAGCTTCATACGGCGCCATTCCGATCGTAGCCTGAAAGCTGTTGTTGTACGAGAATTCGATCAGTGGAAGGTATTTGCTCCAATTTCCTTTAAAATCTAGCACGCATGCTCGTAACATATCTTCCAGTGTTTGGATCGTCCGTTCAGATTGTCCGTCGGTCTGGGGATGATAAGCTGAATTGAAAGACAACTTGGTCCCCATAGCCTTTTGTAAACTTCCCCAGAAGTTAGACAGAAACCTCGAGTTCCGATCTGAAATGATCGAAATTGGGATTCCATGGAGTCGAACAATCTCTTGAATATATAATTCCGCATACTTCTCCATGGAATATGTTTTATTGATTGGCAGGAAATGGGCAGATTTCGTCAATCTATCGACAATTACCCAAATTGCGTCGTGGCCTTTCACAGTCTTTGGCACTCCAACGACGAAATCCATTGTTATATGGTCCCACTTTCATTCAGGAATTGTTAACGGTTGTAACATTCCTGCCGGCCTTTGGTGTTCCGCCTTAATCTGTTGGCAAGTCAGGCATTGATTTACATAGGCGGCAACATCTTTCTTTATCCCCGGCCACCAATAGTTAACTCGTAAATCCTGATACATTTTCGTCGTACCAGGATGTATAGAGTATGGTGTAGTATGTGCCTCCGTCAATATTTTAAATCGGAGTTCTTCCTTATTTGGCACATACAGACTGCCGTTGTATCGTAGACTCCCGTCTCCTCGGATTTAAAAATCCGCCGTAGTGCTTTTGTTTAGTTCCCCTTTAATCTTCACATAGAGGTCGTCTTCTTTTTGGGCCTCAGTGATTTGTTCCAACAATGTTGGTTTGAGCGTTAGTGCTTCCATTCTCGCTTCGATTTCACCGAAGTTGATCACCTCTACTCCAATCTGGCACAGCTCCGCACTCACGGCCTTACGGCTCAAAGCATCTGCGACTACGTTGGCTTTACCCGGATGATAATTGATTACGCATTCGTAATCGTTCACCAACTCAAGTCATCGTCGTTGCCTCATATTTAACTCCTTTTGGGTGAAGAAGTACTTCAAGCTCTTGTGATCCGTAAAAATCTCGCATCTTTCTCCGTAGAGGTAATGTCGCCAGATCTTCAGGGCGAATACCACGGCTGCGAGTTCCAGATCGTGCGTGGGGTAGTTTTTCTCGTACTCCTTTAGTTGTCGGGAGGCATAGGCAATTACCTTCCCATTCTGCATTAGCACGCATCCCAAACCACTCTTTGAGGCATCCGTATACACCGAAAATCCTTCAGTTCCTGACGTTATTGCTAAAACCGGAGCGGTCGTTAGTCTCTTTTTCAGTTCTTGGAAGCTTTGTTCACACGATTCCGTCCATTTAAACGGAACATTCTTCTTCGTCAAATTGGTGAGTGTTGAGGCAATGCTGGAAAAATCTTTGATGAACTTCCGATAATATCCAGCAAGCCCGAGAAAACTTCTAATTTCCGTGGGAGTGGTTGGTCGTGGCCAATTCTTAATTGCTTCAATCTTACAAGGATCCATCGAAATCCCGTCTCCAGAAATAATGTGTCCCAGAAAGGCCACTTCCGTCAACCAAAATTCGCATTTCTTGAATTTTGCGAATAACTACTTCTCTCGTAAAATTCCTAGAATTGTTTTTAGGTGTTCTTCATGTTCATCTTTCGTCTTTGAATAAATAAGGATATCATCTATAAAAACAATCACGAAGCAGTCTAGGAAATTCTTGAATACCCGATTCATCAGGTCCATGAAAGCAGCTGGTGCATTTGTTAACCCGAAAGGCATAACCAGAAACTCGTAATGACCGTACCTTGTACTGAATGCGGTTTTAGGAACGTCTGCCTCACGGATCTTTAATTGATGATACCCAGAGCGCAGGTCGATCTTAGAGAATACCGTTGCTCCTTGCAACTGGTCAAACAAGTCATCAATCCTTGGCAACGGATACTTATTCTTTATCGTGATCTTATTTAGCTCACGATAATCGATGCACAATCTCATCGACCCGTCTTTCTTTCGAACGAAAAGAACCGGTGCTCCCCATGGAGAGAAGCTCGGTTGGATGAATCCCTTCTGCAACAACTCTTCCAACTGTTCTTTCAGTTCCCGTAGCTCGTTCGGCGCTAATCGATATGGAGCTTTCGATATCGGGGCAGCCCCAGGTACAAGATCGATTTTAGATTCGATCTCTCTATCAGGAGGTAAACCTTTTCACCAGCGAATTTTTTTAGCGAGAACCTTTTCATTTCGCTAATTGTTTTCGCCAAATTATAAGTTTTTTTTTAGTTTTCGCCAATTCCTTTAAAAAGAAAATATATACATATAAAATATATATATAAATATATATAGGCCTGAAAAAGAGATAAAAAAAAAAAAAAAAAAAGAAGGCCATCAAAAAAAAAAAAAAAAAAAAAAAAAAAAAAAGGCCAAAAAAAAAAAAAAAAAAAAAAAAAAACTCTGAGCTTCATTGCTAAAAGAAGATGACTTTAATTTCATTGTCACAATAGGTACATTACTGTCCTAGATATTAGACTTCATCTTTAGTATTGAGTTTCAAAGGAAGTCTAATGTATCATTCTTAGTACCTAAAAATTTGTCTATGTCGTATTTACATTCTTTATATATTTAGATGGGGAGTGGATAGACAGATAGACAAGGCGAATGAACTTCAAAAGAGCACATTACTATAGTTCTCATATAACAAGCGTATATGGTTTAGGGGGAGTGATACTTATGAGTGCAGAAGGCACATTTAAGGGGGAGTGTTACTCCATGTATAAAGGGCGCTTGATCTTTGTAATATGCAATCCTCAAAAAGCGCATCTATTTAGGGGGAGCAGGGGCATCATATTGTTACAAGCGCACCATTTTAGGGGGAGAGTTACCTAAAACGGCGCAAGAGCTTAAAAAAAAAAGGGGGATGCCCTGAGACAACTTTCGTACTTTGACGGGGAGTGCTACCTCAACCCAAAAAGCGCAAAGACACAAAAAGAGGTGTTCACATACCTGTTCCCATGGTTCAGTTAATCCCAAACTGTACCTATCCCAGGAACAACCCCGAGTGTATGTGAGGGTTTTGAGCGAATCACGATATAATCATTACACCTCAACCACAAACTATCCGGGCCATAACCATTATAGGTACAGGATTGATTTTTCAGATCCCGGGTAGAAGACGCCTCATCGGGTCCAAAGGCGCATGCACAACCCTTTCTAGCTACTCATTTGTCTCCCTAAAGACAAGTGTTTCAATATCTCACGGGGAACCGCATATGCTATCACCGTTTCACTTTGAAGCGGGAGATATTGAATCTAGTGGTCCACAGCCCCACACCACGACTTTATTCTATGCACTTAAACGTCTAGTGTGTCCCATAGCCTAAAAAGTTTTCTATTTTTTTAGGACACATACATTATTTTTACACATACTATGCAGGTCTATGTGACCTAGCCCGAACTTCTGTAGACACATTTCTGACAAATGTGCTTCTATGATCAGAAGGAAGTCCTGCCGTTGCAACATCAAAACAACAACGGTAGCAGGCCATCTTCTGGAGTACGACTCTAGAACGATGTCAACGGGTTGCCTATGTGGCCCCGTAGTCCCTTCAAATGCAAGTCTTTGTGACTTTGCATCAACGACCAAGAGTGACATCTAGGGATGTCTCACGATGATTGGTCGTCGGTCCCGTTTTCAGGTTACTTCATCCGGACTTCAACATCAACACGCTCCGCGCTTACACTAGGAATCACCTTGATCCGAAGACATGACGATACTATTGAATCGCCATGAGGGGGAGAAGTATCTCAAGGAGGCAAAGCACGTGACATCATTAAAGAAGCCAAGCTTACAACGCACGTGCTAAACCACAACAAACACGACCTCTCTCCATGGCACGAGAATAAACGAAGAGTCAATGTCCTTAGATCTACACAACTCTGATCTATGCAAGAAGGTGATAAAAAAATTCAAGGTTGCAAAGAAGAAAAAGGGGGAGCATGTACATAGGGGGAGAAAGAAGATTCTCCAGAAGCCCTCAACCTTTTCTTCAAGCAGCAACGAAGAACGTGTCTAATCCACAATTGAACACAAAGGGGGAGATTGTTAGGAATCCATTCTTGTGTTCAATCGATGATGAAGACTGAAGATCATTAGAGACAAAGACTATTGGCGCTCCAATGACATTTGAACACTAAGGGGGAGATTGTTAGGAATCCATTTCTAGTGCTCAAATGTCATGTTATCTTTGTCTAGGGACCAAATTGTAGTTTATGATAATATAGGGACTGATGTGTAATATACCAAAGTATGCTTTGGTATATATAGGGCACGTGTGTGTATTTTACACATAACTTGAGATACCAAGCGAGACTTTCTCTCATCTAGAAAATCTCTCTCACCATTATAGTAGTCTAGGGTTCATTGTAGAGAGGGAGTTGGATTGCTTGTAGAGAATGTCAACTGATTAAATGAAGATTGATTGATTATCTCCTTCATGTCTTCCGCGCGTATCTAACAAGGTGAGTCAATCGATTTAATTCTCAAGTTCATCTTCGTTGGGTGTTTAATCTGGAACCTACAAAAAGTATTCGTAAACCTTTCTTAAAGATAGTTTACGAATGAAATATATTCGTAAACAGTAGAAATGTGAAGGTTTACGATGAATGTGGATTCGTAAACAGATAATCAAGAGGTTTACGATCGATATCCGATTCGTAAACTTTGCAATTCGATTAAATTCGATCAAAAACACTTAAGTTCTCGAATTAAGTTCAGATAATCGATTGAAAACAGCAATTAAACATGTAAAAACACTCGATTAAACCAGATCAAAAGCAAAACATTAACAATTTTCGAGTTTTCACATGAACACTTTGAAGATCATAAGAACAATTCGATCGAAAATCAATAATTTGGTCCAAATTCAGCAATAATCAGCTCAATTAATCAACTATTAATCATCACAAACAGTATCAAACACAACATCGCAAACATCTAAGCAAGCAGCACACTCAAAAATGCAATGAACAGTGATGATCGCGATGAACAGTAGCTATCGTAAACAAGTTTGCGATGAACAGTAAAACGATCGTAAACTATATTTCAACAAAATAAAGCATCGTAAACATCAAATTCAGCTCGAAATCTATCAATTCTTAACACGCATGCTCTGATACCAATTGTAATTCCCAGATTTCATCCACTATATGATTAAACTTGAGAATTAAGATCAATCGAGATTACCTTTTATGATTTGCGCGGAAGCTTATGGATTAAATCTTCAATCAATCTTCATTGCAATCCAAGTTTCTCTCTACAATATACCTCACTTTCTCTCTCTACAATTAAATCCTAATTATGCTAATGATGAGGGAGAAATCTAATCTAGTGAGAGAAACTAAAACTCAAGTTGTGTGTTAATATGACGCACCACCTTCTACTACCCATTTACGATACTAGCTTACGTGACTATAGAATGTAAAGCATGCACAAATGCGTATAAATTTTTATTTTTATTTATATACATATGAAAACCATTCCATACAAACCAAAATCATAGTTGGGATCCTAATTACATACGAGTTGTAAAACAACGCAGCCAGGTAAACTTTAGTACCCGCCCCACAGGTCGCATCCATGTGCACACCACCCTCAAAAGTCGCTGGAAGCTTTCAAAAGACCAGCCTTGCCAACAAGGCGATCACGTACCGTGGTCGTTCGCACCTACAACACATAATATAAGGGGTGAGCTATGAAGCTCAGTAAGTAGGAATATGCAATGTCGTGTACGTGTGAAACCCCGCAAAGGCATCCGCGCCAATGCCTCTCTACTCTTGTAGAGTCAGACTCAATCTCACATCTCACATCTCTCAGGGCCCTCGGCTGATCTTACTATGCACCATACAGAGCTCATATCCCATATGGATAAATATGACAGCGACCCACGCTGGGTAGCCTACGCCAGGTTTCCCTGGGTCGCTCCTTCCCAGGTCGTCCCCTCTGCCATGCGGTAGCCTACGCTGGTAGCCCACGCTGGTTAGCCTACGCTAGGATTTCTTCCTAGGTCGCTCCTTCCCAGGTCGCCCCTTCCAGGTCGCTCCTCACCGCCAACAGGGCAGTTGCCTACTCCAGTTAGCCTACGCTAGTCATAACTAGGTCGCTCCTTCCTGGGTCGCTCCTCCTGCCTCAATATATAAAATATCCGACGACGCACCACGCCGTCATGGTGCCATAGAAGTAGCCCTGACTCAACTGCGAGTCGACATCAAATGCCTATATCGGCAAATATCATTCGCCTTCAGGAGATATGTTCAGTGCATACTCATCTCACGTAAACCCTCACAAATATTTCGTGCATGCGCATGATTATGCCATGTGAGTAATACTGAAAATACATACCATTCAGGTGTGTCACATAGTTCACGTAACAGCATAAACCCAAAGCACATAGTCACGTAAGTCAATTATTTATGTGTTGTAGTTGAAATTCCCACTTACCTGGTGTCCTTGATTAATTATCCTAACAGTCCTGTGCTCCTAATATTTCGTCCCTTAAACATGAAAATATTATTATGACAATGCATTAGTTAAGTTAAATAGTTATAAAAGTTTTCGAATTACTTAAATGTTAAAAATGCATTTATATTGAAAATATGCAAGTTTCGAAATTTTATTCGAAAATCAATTAGTTTTCTATCTGCGAAAATCCTCAAACCCGCGAAAACCCTTTTTTTTTTTTTTTTGAACAGTGACTAGCGAAAAACTCAATTTGCGAACAATAAGTGGCGAAAAGCTTTGGTTCGCGAAACCAAATAAAGATTGGCGAAAAGCTCAGTTCGCGAACCCCAAGTGGCGAAAAGCTTTGGTTCGCGAAACCAAATAAAGATTGGCGAAAAGCTCAGTTCGCGAACCCTAAGTGGCGAAAAGCTTTGGTTCGCGAAACCAAATAAAGATTGGCGAAAAGCTCAGTTCGCGAACCCTAAGTGGCGAAAAGCTTTGGTTCGAAAACCTTATTATTGGCCCGCGAAAAACTTTTTCCTCTCACATACCGAAAACCTTAGGCCCGCGAAAAACTGATTTTCGGCCCGCGAAAACTTTTTCCTCTCACATACCGAAAACCTTAGGCCTGCGAAAAGCTAATTTTCGGCCCGCGAAAACTTTTTCTTCACAGTTTGCAAAGTAACTGGCCCGCGAAAACTTAAAATGGCCCGCGAAAATGATTTTCGGCCCGAAAACAAGAAATCATACGAAAACACAGAACAATATACGAAACACATAGTGTTCTTCAAATCTTCATATCTTCAACAATTTCCAGAAACTCATAACATAATTAAAACCCATATTTTGGGTTGTTAAACATCAATCAAAACATCATTTCTTCAGAACATGATAAGCATCATATGAACTTTAAAACATGCCCAAATCTTTTGAAAATCAAAACCTATATATAAAACATGAACACATGAAATATTCATGCTTGTTAATACTTATAACATGCTAAATTATAGCTAAAAACATAAAACTCATATTAAGAATTTATACCTTTCCCAAGCTTAAAGATGATCCCGTTTTCTCCTTATCCTTTGTTTCGAAAGTTTTGCCCAAATGAATGAGTCTCTTTCTTCTTAATTCTTATCTTATGTTTTGCGTGTGATGGTAAACAAATGACAAGGATATAGCTAATACTTATCTCAACCTTTGTAATATATTATTTTATTCACTTTCCTCTCATGCTAAGTTTTAAATCTATATTTTGAAACTATGTTTTCGAAAACTATATATTTTCGAAACTATGTTTCGAAAATCCTAAGTTCGAAAATCTCCTTTCGAAAATTTTAAGTTTTCGCAAACTATATTCTTTCGAAAATCCTATACTTCAAAATCTTAATTTTCGAAATCTCCCATCTTTCGAAAATCACATATACATATATAAGCACATATTATGCATGCAAATTTATTGGCCAACTTACGCGCGGAACTCGGGTATTACATTCTCTCCCCCTTAAAAGAATTTCGCCCCCGAAATTATGCCGGTTGAAATAATTCGGGGTAGCGACTTCTCATATCATCTTCTCGTTCCCAAGTAGCTTCTTCTGTCGATTGGTTCTGCCACAGCACTTTAACTAAGGGAATATCCTTATTTCGAAGTCGTTTCACTTCGTGCATCAAGATCTCCACTGGTCTTTCGTCGTAGCTTAAATCTGGCTTGAGTTGTTGGTGAAGAAATTCGTTTCTTAATATATGATTTGAGTCTGCGACATACTTTCGTAGCGTTGATATGTGGAAGACATCATGAACTTGTGATAGTGAGGCTGGTAATTCTAACTGATATGCTACTTCGCCGACTCTTTTAAGTATTCTGAACGGACCAATGTATCTCGGACTTAACTTTCCTTTCCGCCCGAATCGTTTTACGCCTTTCATCGGGGATATCTTTAAGAATACCCAATCGTCCACTTTGAATTCTAACGGTCTCCGTCGTTGATCCGCATAGCTCTTCTGTCTATTCTGCGCCGTTCGCATTCTTTCTCGAACTTTTGTTATGGCTTCGGTCATTTCTCGGACCATATCGGGACCCAATATTGCTCGTTCGCCAACCTCATCCCAATGTATTGGAGACCTGCATTTGCGTCCGTACAAAGCTTCATACGGGGCCATTTCAATCGTTGCGTGATAACTATTGTTGTAGGAGAACTCGATCAATGGAAGGTATTTGCTCCAGTTCCCTTTGAAATCAAGAACACATGCTCGCAACATATCTTCCAAGGTTTGGATGGTTCGTTCTGACTGTCCATCCGTTTGAGGATGATAAGCCGTACTAAATGAAAGTTTAGTCCCCATAGCCTTCTGTAGGCTCATCCAAAACTTGGACAGGAACCTTGAGTCTCGATCTGAAATGATTGAAGATGGAATCCCGTGGAGTCGAACTATTTCTTGTATGTATAATTCAGCGTATCGGTCCAAGGGAAAAGTCGAGCTGATGGGTAGAAAATGGGCAGACTTTGTCAATCGATCGACGATTACCCAAATGGCGTCGTGGCCTTTCACAGTCTTCGGCAAGCCGACGACGAAGTCCATCGTAATGTGGTCCCATTTCCATTCAGGTATTGGTAGAGGTTGCAACATTCCCGCCGGTCGTTGGTGCTCCGCTTTGATTTGTTGGCAGGTCAGGCATCGATTCACAAACATCGCAATGTCTTTCTTCATTCCTGGCCACCAATAGTTCGTTCGTAGATCTCGGTACATTTTTGTAGTTCCTGGGTGCACTGAATATGTAGTAGCGTGCGCCTCCGTCATTACCGTTCTTCGCACTTCTTCGTCGTTAGGCACATATATACGGTTCTTGTAGTACAAACTTCCACCTTCGCGTATAGAAAGGTCAACTGATGTTTGTTCCGTCTGTGCGCCTTTGATTTTCAGGTAAAATTCATCTTTTTCTTGCGCCTTTTTGATTTGCTCCAATAAAGTGGGTTGAAGGGTCAGTGCTGCCAATTTTGTTTCGACTTCGCCCAAATATACTATCTCCACCTCAAGTCGTTGTAACTCAATAGTCACAGCTTTTCGGCTTAGCGCATCAGCAACTACATTCGCTTTGCCTGGGTGGTAATTGATTACGCAGTCGTAATCCTTAACAAGTTCCAGCCAACGTCGCTGCCTCATATTCAGTTCTTTCTGGGTGAAGAAATATTTCAGGCTCTTGTGGTCTGTGTAAATTTCGCATCTTTCCCCGTATAGATAATGCCGCCAAATCTTTAGAGCGAAAACCACTGCGGCAAGTTCCAAGTCATGTGTCGGATAGTTCTTTTCGTATTCCTTCAATTGGCGGGAAGCATATGCTATCACCTTCCCGTTTTGCATTAGCACACATCCTAGGCCATTCTTCGAAGCATCGCTGTAAACTGAAAATCCTCCTGTCCCTGATGGTATTGTAAGGACTGGGGCCGAGGTGAGTCGTCTTTTCAATTCTTGGAAATTTTGCTCACACGATTCGTTCCAATGAAAAGGAGTGTTCTTCTTTGTTAGCTTTGTTAATGTCGAGGCAATCTTCGAGAAGTCTTTGATGAATTTTCTGTAATACCCTGCCAGGCCAAGAAAGTACGTACTTCCGTTACGTTGGTTGGTTGAGGCCAATTATTAATAGCCTCAATCTTGCTTGGATCTACTGAGATCCCAGCTCCCGAGATGACATGCCCAAGAAATGCAACTTGTTTCAACCAAAACTCACATTCTTGAACTTAGCGTATAACTGCTTTTCTCGTAATATATCAAGGACGACTTTCAAATGTTGTTCATGCTCCTCCTTTGTCTTAGAATAGATTAGAATGTCATCGATAAATATGATGACGTACTTGTCCAAAAATGACTTGAACACTCGATTCATCATGTCCATAAATGCTGCTGGCGCATTAGTTAGCCCGAAAGGCATAACTAAGAATTCATAGTGTCCATACCTCGTACTAAAGGCGGTCTTTGGAATGTCTTCTTCTCGAATCTTCAACTGGTGATATCCTGATCGCAGATCTATCTTCGAAAACACCGTCGATCCTTGCAATTGGTCAAATAGGTCGTCAATCCTCGGCAGAGGATACTTGTTCTTTATGGTGATCTTGTTTAGCTCTCTATAATCAATACACAATCGCATCGATCCGTCTTTCTTTCGCACAAACAGAACTGGCGCTCCCCATGGAGAAAAGCTTGGCTGAATGAATCCCTTCTGTAATAATTCGTCCAGTTGTTCCTTTAGTTCTTTCAACTCCGTTGGAGCTAATCGATAAGGAGCCTTTGAAATTGGTGCCGCTCCGGGTATCAGGTCAATGGTGAATTGAATTTCACGATCCGGAGGAAGTCCTGGTAAGTCTTCAGGAAAGACATCAGGAAATTTTCGCACTACTGGAACCTCTTCCAGCTTTGGGGACGAGCGTTCCGCCGATGTTGTAGCGGAAACAAGGTAGGCTTCACATCCTGCCTTGATCAAGCGTTGCGCCTTCAACGCTGATATCATGAAAATATTTCTGCCTTTGTTCATTCCCGTGAAAGAAAAGGGTTCGACTTCTTCTATATTAAACGTGACTTCCTTTCGATTGCAATCGATGACCGCTCTGTACTTCGATAACCAGTCCATTCCAAGAATCACTTCGTAGTCGTTCATTGGAATGACTATCAAATCTACGGGCAGTTCTCTATCGTGGATTAATACCGGGCAGTTCCGCAAAACTAAATTGGTTCGAGTTGCAGCTCCATGCGGAATGATTACGTTATATTCATATTCGGATTGTTGAGGTGTAACCCCGAGTCTCACCACGTAATTAGATGATGCAAATGAATGCGTGGCTCCTGAGTCTACTAAAATGCATGTCGGGGTTTGATGAATAAGTAGGATACCTGCCACCACTGATGGGTTGTTCTCCGCCTCCTCTGAAGTTAGGGTATAAACTCGTGCTGCCATGATTGGTGGTCTGGTTTGTCCTGCAGCTCGGCTCCCAAATGTGTTTTCCGGGCATTGTCTTGCAAAGTGTCCGGGCGTCCCACATTTGAAGCAGTTATTAGTCTGTAGAAAGCAGTTGCCGAAATGTCGTTTCCCACACCTCGGGCAGTTTGGAATTGGTGCGGGAAACCTTGCCTGCGTCGGGTTTGGTGGAGGTTGTCCAGGCCTGTTCTGAAAGTTTGGCCTCACACCTTTCGAGACAAATTGTCGCTTTTGATTCCCTCCGCTCCACTTCGTTCCTTGCTCAAACTTCCGTTTTGCCTCTTGCGCCCGGATGATTCTAGTTTCAGCCTGTTCGGCCAACAATACTCGCTCTGCAACTTGTGCATATGTAGCTCCTTGAAGTCCAGCCATGTTTACATCACGATATAACTCTGGCTTCAGGCCCTCAAGGAATCGTTCAATTTTCAGCGCGTCCGTACTCACCATGTGAGTCGCAAACCTCGATAATTGCTCAAATTTTCTGATATACTCAGCCACCGTTATCGTCCCCTGTCTTAGACTGATGAATTCGTTCATGCGCTGGGCTCGCACCGGGGCAGTGAAATATTTGTTTCTGAATAGCTCCTTGAAGCGTTCCCAAGGCATCGTAATAGGGTTCTCGATCGCTAAAATAGTATCCCACCAATGTCCTGCACCTCCTCTCAACAGAAAGGCGGCACAAAGCACTTTCTCTTCCTCGGGAATTCGGCTATACTGAAACATGCTTTCAAGAGTCCTTAGCCAATCTTCGGCAAACGTTGGGTCGTTTGCGTCTTCGAAAGTTGGGGGATTAAGTTTGCGAAACCTCTCTCCCACTATTTCAATTCGTTCTGCCTGAGAAGTTCTGCTACTTTGTTGTCCCTCAATATTTCGTTGCTGAATTAATTCTTGAATCTGGGCGGATTGCTGACGGACTAACTCTGTGAGTTGAAGGATAGCCGTGTCGCGATTATCGATAGGTGTTGCGGGTTCCTTGCCTCTATCAGCATTCCCACTGCTTTCACCTCGCGTTCTTACCATTTTCTCTCTTACCCTAATAGTTCCGAAGGCCAATAAATTCGTTCAACACAAGAAATTCACAAGAATATAAAACTTACTAGCAAGGCCGCTTCCACGCTTTTGAGTGTGTGTACATGAACAGTCTACAGAACCTGCAACCGAAGCTCTGATACCACCCTATGACGCACCACCTTCTACTACCCATTTACGATACTAGCTTACGTGACTATAGAATGTAAAGCATGCACAAATGCGTATAAATTTTTATTTTTATTTATATACATATGAAAACCATTCCATACAAACCAAAATCATAGTTGGGATCCTAATTACACACGAGTTGTAAAACAACGCAGCCAGGTAAACTTTAGTACCCGCCCCACAGGTCGCATCCATGTACACACCACCCTCAAAAGTCGCTGGAAGCTTTCAAAAGACCAGCCTTGCCAACAAGGCGATCACGTACCGTGGTCGTTCGCACCTACAACACATAATATAAGGGGTGAGCTATGAAACTCAGTAAGTAGGAATATGCAATGTCGTGTACGTGTGAAACCCCGCAAAGGCATCCGCGCCAATGCCTCTCTACTCTTGTAGAGTCAGACTCAATCTCACATCTCACATCTCTCAGGGCCCTCGGCTGATCTTACTATGCACCATACAGAGCTCATATCCCATATGGATAAATATGACAGCGACCCACGCTGGGTAGCCTACGCCAGGTTTCCCTGGGTCGCTCCTTCCCAGGTCGTCCCCTCTGCCATGCGGTAGCCTACGCTGGTAGCCCACGCTGGTTAGCCTACGCTAGGATTTCTTCCTAGGTCGCTCCTTCCCAGGTCGCCCCTTCCAGGTCGCTCCTCACCGCCAACAGGGCAGTTGCCTACTCCAGTTAGCCTACGCTAGTCATAACTAGGTCGCTCCTTCCTGGGTCGCTCCTCCTGCCTCAATATATAAAATATCCGACGACGCACCACGCCGTCATGGTGCCATAGAAGTAGCCCTGACTCAACTGCGAGTCGACATCAAATGCCTATATCGGCAAATATCATTCGCCTTCAGGCGATATGTTCAGTGCATACTCATCTCACGTAAACCCTCACAAATATTTCGTGCATGCGCATGATTATGCCATGTGAGTAATACTGAAAATACATACCATTCAGGTGTGTCACATAGTTCACGTAACAGCATAAACCCAAAGCACATAGTCACGTAAGTCAATTATTTATGTGTTGTAGTTGAAATTCCCACTTACCTGGTGTCCTTGATTAATTATCCTAACAGTCCTGTGCTCCTAATTTTCGTCCCTTAAACATGAAAATATTATTATGACAATGCATTAGTTAAGTTAAATAGTTATAAAAGTTTTCGAATTACTTAAATGTTAAAAATGCATTTATATTGAAAATATGCAAGTTTCGAAATTTTATTCGAAAATCAATTAGTTTTCTATCTGCGAAAATCCTCAAACCCGCGAAAACCCTTTTTTTTTTTTTTTGAACAGTGACTAGCGAAAAACTCAATTTGCGAACAATAAGTGGCGAAAAGCTTTGGTTCGCGAAACCAAATAAAGATTGGCGAAAAGCTCAGTTCGCGAACCCCAAGTGGCGAAAAGCTTTGGTTCGAAAACCTTATTATTGGCCCGCGAAAAACTTTTTCCTCTCACATACCGAAAACCTTAGGCCCGCGAAAAACTGATTTTCGGCCCGCGAAAACTTTTTCCTCTCACATACCGAAAACCTTAGGCCCGCGAAAAGCTGATTTTCGGCCCGCGAAAACTTTTTCTTCACAGTTTGCAAAGTAACTGGCCCGCGAAAATGATTTTCGGCCCGAAAACAAGAAATCATACGAAAACACAGAACAGTATACGCAAAACATAGTGTTCTTCAAATCTTCATATCTTCAACAATTTCCAGAAACTCATAACATAATTAAAACCCATATTTTGGGTTGTTAAACATCAATCAAAACATCATTTCTTCAGAACATGATAAGCATCATATGAACTTTAAAACATGCCCAAATCTTTTGAAAATCAAAACCTATATATAAAACATGAACACATGAAATATTCATGCTTGTTAATACTTATAACATGCTAAATTATAGCTAAAAACATAAAACTCATATTAAGAATTTATACCTTTCCCAAGCTTAAAGATGATCCCGTTTTCTCCTTATCCTTTGTTTCGAAAGTTTTGCCCAAATGAATGAGTCTCTTTCTTCTTAATTCTTATCTTATGTTTTGCGTTTGATGGTAAACAAATGACAAGGATATAGCTAATACTTATCTCAACCTTTGTAATATATTATTTTATTCACTTTCCTCTCATGCTAAGTTTTAAATCTATATTTTGAAACTATGTTTTCGAAAACTATATATTTTCGAAACTATGTTTCGAAAATCCTAAGTTCGAAAATCTCCTTTCGAAAATTTTAAGTTTTCGCAAACTATATTCTTTCGAAAATCCTATACTTCAAAATCTTAATTTTCGAAATCTCCCATCTTTCGAAAATCACATATACATATATAAGCACATATTATGCATGCAAATTTATTGGCCAACTTACGCGCGGAACTCGGGTATTACAGTTAATCACACATACTTGCCCTGTATATACCAAAGCATACTTTGGTATATTTACACTTTAGTCCCTATATTTTCATAAAATACAATTAAGTCCCTAGACAAAGATAATATGATTATTAAACACTAGAAAATACTCCTAACAGTCCTCATAGCCTAAATGTTTTTTAAAATTTTCTAGGACACATACATTCTTTTACACACATATTGCAGGTCTACGTGACCATGCCAGAACTTCTGTAGACGCATCATTCAATGATGTGCTTCTATGATCAGAAGGAAGTCCTGCCGTTGCAACATAAAAACAACAACGGTAGCAGGCCATCTTCTGGAGCACGACTCTAAAATGATGTCAACGGGTTGCCTATGTGGCCCCGTAGTACCTTCAAATGCAAGTCTGTGTGACTTTGCATCAACGACCAAGAGTGACATCTAGGGATGTTTCACGATGATCGGTCGTCGGTCCCGTTTTTAGGTACTTCATCCGGAACAAAACGCAACACGTTCCGCGTACACTCTGGTTCACCTTGATCACACATCATGACGATACAAATGAATCGCCATGAGGGGGAGAAGTATATCAAGAAGGCCAAACACGTGAACTCATTAAAGAAGCCAAGCTTTCAACGCACGTGCTGAACCACAACAAACAAGACCTCTCTCCATGATTCGAGCATACACGACAAGTCAATGCTGATGATCCGCGCGACTCTGATGTATGCAAGAAGGTGACGAATATTCAAGTTGCAAAGAAGAAAATGAGGGTGCATGTAGATAGGGGGAGACTGAAGATTCTCCAGACGCTCTCAGATATTTCTTCAAACAGCAACAAAGACCGTGTCAAATTCAAAGTTGAGCACAAAGGGGGAGATTGTTGGAACTTATTCTGTTGTGTTCAACTGATGATGAAGACTGAAGATTCGAGGGACAAAGACAACCGGAGCTGCAATTATAATTGAACACTAAGGGGGAGATTGTTGGAAATATTTTATAGTGTTCAATCATGTTGTTTTCTTTGTCTAGGGACTTAATTGTAATATATGTATAGTTAGGGACTAGAATGCAAATATACCAATATTGATTGGTATATATAGGGCAAGTATGTGTGATTAGCACACAACTTGAGTTTAGCTTTCTCTCACTAGAAAATCTCTCTCACCATTATCTTAATTATGGTTGAATTGTAGAGAGAGAAAGAGGTAATTGGAGAGAAAGTTTGTGATTAATGAAGATTTGATTGATTTAATCCTAAAGCTTCCGCTCGCATTATCATCGAGGTAAATCTATGGAATTTGTGCTCGAGTTCTTCGTTGGATGATAAAAACGGACCTAACAAACACGCATGCTCTGATACCAATTGTAGGTCATAGATTTAACACATCCAACATATAATTCGAGATTGATTCATCACATATTATTGAACTCAAGCATAGATTTGATCTAATTACCTTAATTGATATGCGCGCGAAAGCTCGGGGTTAAATCATAATCAAATCTTCATTGAATCACAAATCCTCTCATACATTGATCCTCAAGCTCTCTCTTCACATAAACCCTAATCTAGAATTATGAGAGAGTTATTTTGCTAATGAGAGAATTCCTACCTTGAGTTATGTGTATTCTACACACACTCAACCTATATATACCAAAGCATATTTTGATATATTTTCAATCTAGTCCCTATATTTACATAAAATACAATTAGTCCCTAGACAAAGATAACATGATTATTGAACACTAGAAAATATTCCTAACATTCTAGTTCTTTAATTTTTGAATATAGTGACTTGCGTTCTTCAAAGAGACAATTATATGTAGCTAAAGAAGTTTTATTGTCATTTTTACAATCAGACATTTCTTTTGTAAGTTCACAGACTTTTATTTCAGAACTTCCTAATTTTAATTCAAGGTCTGTGATTTTGGCTTGTGCAGTAGCTAAAATATATTGAAGACTAGATGCTTTATCAAGATATTGTCTCAGAACACGCTCATTATCAGCTAACCTATCTTCTAACTCTTTAATAGTTTTTCTTTGAACGTTTATATAAGAATCCATTTTTGACGTTTCAGTTCAGACCAATTTAAGTTTGAAAATTTTAATTTGTAAATAATGTCGTGGTGTATAAAATGTTGGATTTTAATTTCAATTATGTTGGATGCTTATTGATCGTTATCGTGTGTTTGAATTGATATTAAATTTTGGATCAATGTGTTCGAATAGATTTTAGTTTTAAGTTGAAAAAAAAAAATCAGTTAGAGAATTTTAATAAAAGGTTTTCGCAATGTATAAGTTTTCGCAGTGAAAGTTTTGGCAAAACGTTTTTCGTATGAATAGTAATCGAAAAGTGTTTTTTTTAATGAACAATAGCTGTGAACATCTTAATTTTTCAGATGCTACTGTAGCTTCCGAAAAAAATTAATTTTTCGGATGGTAGCTTGCGAAAAACGTTTTCAAATGAATAGTATGTGCGAAAACCTTTTTTTTTTTAATGAATAGTATGCGAAAAATTTTCCGGATGAATTGTTTTTTTCGGATCAGAAAATTTGTTTTTCGGATGAAAAATGTTTTTTTTTTCGAATGATCAGTATTTTTTCGGATGAACAGTACCGTGCGAAAAAAAATTATTTTTCGGATGAACAGTACCGTGCGAAAAAAAGTTTATTTTTCGGATGAACAGTGATTTTTTTGTATGAACAGTACCGTGCGAAAAAAATTTATTTTTCAGATGAACAGTAGCGTGCAAAAAAAAGTTTATTTTTCGGATGAACAGTACCGTGCGAAAAAAAGTTTATTTTTCGGATGAACTGTAATTTTTTTTTGTATGAACAGTACCGTGCGAAAAAAAGTTTATTTTTCGGATGAACAGTAGCGTGTGAAAAAAAAGTTTATTTTTCGGATGAAAAGTTATTTTTTTCGTACGAACAGTATTTTTGGGATGAACAGCATTTTCGTATGAATAGTAACTTTTCTGGATGAACAGTGTTTTCGTATGAACAGTGCGTGCAAAAAAAATTTTATTTTTCGGATACACAAACCTTTTCGTATGGAAATCAAAAGTTGTCGAGAATAAAATTTTCGTACGGACACCTTTTTCGTACGAGAATAAAATAAAGTCAACACGAAAAAATTTGAGACTGTGAGAGACACGAAAACTTTGGTCAATGCAAAAATAAGTTGATACGAAAACTATCTTATGAATGGTGCGAAAACATTTTGGTGCGAAAACTTTTATTTAGTGCGAAAACGCGATTTTATGTGCGAAATCTTCAAATAACACTCAAATTAACACATTAAGCACAGTTAATCGATCGAAATTGAATGGGTAATCATCTAAAACACTTGATTAACACAATAGAAACCAAAATATAGTCCAATTTTGCATTTTCAGCGATGAACAGTTTGAAGATAAAATAATATTTCGATCGCAAATTCAATCTCAGACCAAATTAAGCTCAATTAATCGAAGATAATCGCGATTAACATATATCAATTCGTTCGCAAACAGATTTCGCTCAGTATCATACGAAAATCAGAGATCAAACAGCATACGAACATGCGAAAAATAATTTTGGCGCGAAGAACACATCATACGACAAAAAAATTTCAGCAACAAAATTCATCAATTCAATCAACGATTCGGCTCTGATACCAATTGTTAGGTCCGTTTTTATCATCCAACATATAAACTCGAGCATAGATCAATCGAAATTACCTTGAATCTAAATGCGCGTGGAAGCTTTTGGTATAATCTCGATCAACCTTCATTAATCACAAACTTTCTCTCCAATTAACCTCTTTCTCTCTCTACAATTCAACCCTAACTAAGATAATGGTGAGAGAGATTTTCTAGTGAGAGAAAGTTCCTACTCAAGTTATGTGTATTTTACACACACTTACCCTATATATACCAAAGCAAACTTTGGTATATTTATACTTTAGTCCCTATATTTACATAAAATACAATTAAGTCCCTAGACAAAGAAAACATGATTATTGAACACTATAAAATATTTCCAACAGAAAACCACATGGAAAAAACCTCAGTGAAGGGAAAAAGAGTGCAACGCGTATTTACTCCCCCTGATGATGACATCATTTAAGATCTGATGGGTCTCGGTCACCGTAGACATTACGTAATCTGGATCCCATACTCGAGTTACTACCGTAACCGTTAGATCCCTAAGCACGGCGTCGTTATGTAATCTCGTTTTCGTAAGCGAGATTACAGCCGTGTGTGCGGAAGCGTACGATGACCGTAACGTGTTGGAAGTATTTTATAGTGTTCAATAATCAAGTTATCTTTGTCTAGGGACTTAATTGTAATATATGTATAGTTAGGGACTAGAATGCAAATATACCAATATTGATTGGTATATATAGGGCAAGTGTGTGTAAAATACACACAACTTGAGTTTAGCTTTCTCTCACTAGAAAATCTCTCTCTAATCACTATCTAAGCTAGGGTTAATTGTAGAGAGAGAAAGAGGATAATTAGAGAGAAAGTTTGTGATAAAAGAAGATTTGATTGATTTAATCCTAAAGCTTCCGCTCGCATTATCATCGAGGTAAATCTATCGAATCTATGCTCGAGTTCTTCGTTGGATGAAAAAAACGGACCTAACAATTGGTATCAGAGCCAAAATCGTGTTGAATTGATCGATTTGTGTTGCTGAAATTTTTTTTCTCGCATGAGTGTTCTTCGCGCCAAATCTTTTTCGCATGATCGATGTGATTTTCGTATGCTGTTTTGATGGTTGTTTTCGCATGATATTGAACGAAATCTATTTGCGCATTGATTGTTATATGTTAATTGTGATTATCTTCGATTAATTGAGCTCAATTTGGACTGAGATTGAAATTTGCGATCGAATTTTTTTTCTTCATCTTCAAACTGTTCTTCGCTGAAATTACTAAATTGGACTATATTTTGGATTCGATTGTGTTAATCGAGTGTTTTCTATACTTACCCAATCAATTTCGATCGATTAACTGTGCTTAATGTGTTAATTTGAGTGTTATCTGAAGATTTCGCATATAAAATCACGTTTTCGCACGATATAAGTTTTTTTTCGCACCAATATTTTCGCACCATTCATAAGATCATTTTCGTTTCAAAGTTATTTTTCGCATTGACCAAAGTTTTCGTATCTCTCACATTATCAAATTTTTCGTGTTGACCCTACATTTTCGTATACTGTAGCAAACGAAAAAATTTCATTTTTTTCGTATGAATTATTTTTCGTACCAGTTTGTGCTTTGACTAAAAATTTCGTATCACTCTCATTTTAAAACTTTTTCGCATTGACTTTAGTTTTTGAATACTGTAGCGTACGCAAAAGTCTTAATTTTTCGAACGAAAAATAATTAGCGTAAGATAATTTTTTTTAATTGTCAATACGAAAAACTTTGCGTACGAAATATTTCTGTCTGTGATACGAAAAAAAAGTTTTTCTTTAGATACGAAAATTAATTCTCTTCGTACGAAAAATACATTTGATACGAAAAATAATTTTTTATCTTTCGTACGAAAAAGATTTCAATACGAAAACACTGTTCAAAATGAAAGTTTAAGTTTTTACTTTCGTACGAAAACATCCGATACGAAAAACATTTGTCAAAGTTTTCGAACGCTACAGTGAATACGAAAACTTTTATCGTCCGAAATTCTATACGAAAAATTTGTGGTACGAAAACCAATTTTATTTTCAATACGAAAAAGAGTGCGTACGAAAAAAAAAAGTTTCCCATACGAAAAAAAAGTTTCCCATACGAAAAAAAAGTTTTCGTACGAAGAAGGGTCCAATACGAAAAACATTTTGCTTTGACTTTCGTACGTAAAACTCTTTGATACGAAAAAACAATTTTATTCTCGTACGAAAAAGGAGTAAGTACGAAAAAATTTACATACATTAATTTTATTCTCGACAACTTTTGATTTCCATACGAAAACCTTTGCAAAAATTTTTCGTATAAATATTCTATTACTTCTTTAAAGATTTCGCATCCTATCTCATATGAAAACTTTTCTCATACGACAGACATTTCTATACACATACGAAAATTTATGATGGGAAAAAGATTTTCGATACCGCAAAGCTTTCGATAGTTTTAGGTAGCAAAAAATTATCTAAGAGATAGCTTTCGATACCGCAAATTTTAAATTTTTAGCTACGAGATTTTTTGCGTACCTGCTTCAAAAAGGTTCCCGGTTCATATGGAAAAAAAAATTTTTGGGTAACAAAATTTTGTTGGACTGGTAAAATTTTTCGGTACAAAAATTATTGTCGGTATAAGTTTTTTTTTCTTTTCTAATCATTTCAAATTTTTTTTGATACCTAAACTTCTGAAAACTTAATCCTTCGAAAATCTATTCGAACACATTGATCCAAAGTTTAATATCAATTCAAAAACACGATAACGATAAAAAACATCCAACCCAGAAAGTAAATATGGAAGCCAACTACTTGATAAAAATCAAAGAATTAGAAGCTAAGCTAGAAAATAATTACAACTGCTTAGTTAAGAGTCTAGAAGAAAAATCTTTTCTTAAAAATAAACTAACAATAGAACAAGAAAGGCTGACGAGCTTAAAGACAAGGGTCGCACAACAAGAATCAACTATAAGCGAACTTACAAAAGAATTATCTACATGTAGAGACGAAAAAACAAATAGTGCAGCCCAAAATAAAAGTCTCATTGAACAAAGAAATCAACTATATTCAAAAATTAAAGAATTAGAAGATGTTCTAGCTAAACGAAGACAAACTGAGCAACGCCAAACAAAAGAAACTATATTGTCTCTAAATAAGTCGACTCAAACAATTGAGTCCGTGCCAAACGAGAAACATTCTATACAATCTATAAAACCCGAATCTAAGAATTGCTCTATTCCAGAAAATACTTGCAAAATTGCTGAATTAAATTCTCTTCTGGAATCAGAACGTAAAGAGTTTCGAGCAAAAATGGATAAGCTTTTAAAGGAGAATTCATTTCTCAAATATTCCTTAGAAAAGGGCACAACTACAACCATTCATCCTGTAAAACCTGAACCTTTAAACGATATATCTTCTAAACAGGATCAGAAAACTCAAATGACTAAACCTATAAAGCAGGAAAGAATAGAGCAAGACAATTCACTTTCTATTACAATAAACAAAATTGTTCCTAACTCTATTCTTCCTCCGAAAATTCCTAAAGTCATTCCAAAGATAAAGCAAGAAGCTACTAAAGCTAAAACAGACAATAAGTATACATTCTCTATACACACTGAACCTTCTAAAAATAACAATTGTCCAAATCTTTCTTATGCAAATGCTCCTAATTGTGTTGTGAATGATGTGATTCTTCAATATAGGAAATACGATTCTTTTATCCATGATTCTATTAATGCTATTAGCTCGTATTCTTACTTACAATACCGAGTCAAAGTCAAATCCGAAAAACATCTTATGCGACTGGCGCAAGAGAAAATATTCTCAAATAGACACACATTCACCGAATCAACTTTGTCTCAACCATATAGGAATAATCAAGTATGGACTCCAAAATTGCAAATGACAATAAGTAGTCCAAAACGGATTTGAATTCCTAAGTTAAAGACTACTTTACATGCTGATTTCATAGTTGATTCTATTATGCCTAAATGTTTATCTGCTAATAAGGGAGGACCCGTCCAAAAATGGGTACCAAAGTCCCGATAATTTGTTTTGCAGGATCCCGATCGTACATGGTAAATAGACGACGATTGCTCCACATGTATGGTCGGTATGCGATGATGAGCAGTCGCACGAGACTCCGACTCGTGTGGTATTCGGTTTGCTCCACACGCGTGATCGGTATGTGACGTGAGAAAACACACTAAATTAAGACAATTCCAAAGCTCTTGATTTGACATTGTTTCTATTTTTATTTTTAAAAAAAAAAAAAATAAGGCCATTAAAAAAAAAAAAAAAAAAGCAAAAAAAAAAAAAAGGAGAAAAAGAAAAAATAAGGCCAATAAAAAAAAAAAGAAAAGAAAAATAAGGCCATAAAAAAAAAAGAAAAAAATTAAAAATAAGGCCATAAAAAAAAAAATATAATAAAAATAAAGAACAATAAGGCCATTAAAAAAAAAATAGAAAAATAAGGCCATAAAAAAAAATATATAAAAAATAAATAAGGCCATAAAAAAAAAGGAGAGGGGAGTGGATGAAAAATGTGCAAGAGTTTCAAAAGAGCGTATTACCATAGTTTATTGTAAAAAGCGCATATGTTTTAGGGGAAGTAATACTCATAAGCGCAATATCAAAAAGGCGCAAAATGTTCAAAAGGGGAGTGTGCTTCAATCACAAAAGGCGCATAACTTGAAGGAAAGTAATAGGCAAAAATCTACAAGAGCGCACAACTTTAGGGGGAGTAAGGGCATCATATTAGAAATAGCGCAACTATTTAGGGGGAGTGTTACAATGAAAAGGCGCTAGAGCTTAAGGGAAGAATGCCCAGAATACAAACTTCATGCTTTTAAGAGGGAGTGCTACCTAAATGTCAATAAAACGCATGGACACAAAAGAGTTGTTCACATTCCTGTTCCAAAGGTTCAGTCGACCCAACTGATCCTAACCCAGGAACAAACCCCGAGTGTATGTGAGGGTATTGAACGTATCACGATGACATCCTTACAACTCAACCACAAACTATCCGGACTACAACCAATATAGGTACAGGACAGATTTATCAGATCCCGGGTAGAAGACGCCTCATCTGGTCCAAAGGCGCATGCACAACCTTCCTCCGCTACTCATTTGTCTCCCAAAAGACATATGTTTCAATATATCATGGGGAACCGCATATGCTATCACCGTTTCATTTGGAAACGGGAGATATTGAACTAAGTGGTCCACAGCCCCATACCACGACTTTCTTGAACACGTAAATGTCTAGTGTGTCCTCATCGCCTAAATGTTTTCCACTTTTCTAGGACACATATATTCTTTTACCCACATATTGCTGGTCTACGTGACCTTGCCAGAACTTCTGTAGACGCATCATTAAACGATGTGCTTCTATGATCAGAAGGAAGTCCTGCCGTTGCAACATCAAAACAACAACGGTAGCAGGCCATCTTCTGGAGCACGACTCTAGAATGATGTCAACGGGCTGCCTATGTGGCCCCGTAGTCCCTTCAAATGCAAGTCTGTGTGACTTTGCATCAACGACCAAGAGTGACTTCTAGGGATATTTCACGATGATCGGTCGTCTGTCCCGTTTTTCAGGTACTTCATCCGGAATTCAACGCCAACACGTTCAGCGTACACAGGATCACCTTGATCACACAGCATGACGATACAAATGAATCGCCATGAGGGGGAGTAGTATATCAAGGAGGCCGAGCATGTGAACTCATTAAAGAACTTTCAATGCACGTGCTGAACCACAACAAACAAGACCTCTCTCCATGGTTCGAGCATACACGACAAGTCAATGCTGATGATCCGCGCGACTCTGATATATGCAAGAAGGTGACGAATATTCAAGTTGCAAAGAAGAAAATGAGGGTGCATGTAAATAGGGGGAGACTGAAGATTCTCCAGACGCTCTCAGATATTTCTTCAAACAGCAACAAAGACCGTGTCAAATTCGAAGTTGAGCACAAAGGGGGAGATTGTTGGAAATTATTCTGTTGTGTTCAACTGATGATGAAGACTGAAGATTCGAGAGACAAAGACAACCGAAGCTTCAATTATAATTGAACACTAAGGGGGAGATTGTTGGAAGTATTTTATAGTGTTCAATAATCAAGTTATCTTTGTCTAGGGACTTAATTGTAATATATGTATAGTTAGGGACTAGAATGCAAATATATCAATATTGATTGGTATATATAGGGCAAGTGTGTGTAAAATACACACAACTTGAGTTTAGCTTTCTCTCACTAGAAAATCTCTCTCTAATCACTATCTAAGCTAGGGTTAATTGTAGAGAGAGAAAGAGGATAATTAGAGAGAAAGTTTGTGATAAAAGAAGATTTGATTGATTTAATCCTAAAGCTTCCGCTCGCATTATCATCGAGGTAAATCTATCGAATCTATGCTCGAGTTCTTCGTTGGATGATAAAAACGGACCTAACATAACGTGATCTCGATGTTGTAAAGCCTAGATTATCCAACTAAACATATATTTAAACGATCTTACCACGATTTGAAGATCGGAAGAGGTTAGCTCATCGTGGGGTGTTGTGTGTTCTTGAGAGGTTGGGTGGCTCTCTCTCTCTAGGGATGAATTTCACACAATACATATTTTATTATGTGTTAGGGTTCAAGTATTTATACCACATTTTGGTATATAATACTTGGGCCCCTAACAAAGCCCAATTACACTAAGCCTCTTTTTAAATAAAATCTATTTAAATAAACTACAAAGATAATTCTAATTAATTGAACACAATAAAATAATCCTAACAATCTCCCCCTTTGTGTTCAATCTTCAATTTGGCATGTATTATCTTTGTGAGGCTTAGTGCATTTTCCTGAGTCCTAAAAGGATTTCCTCCTTTGTCTTGTCATTTCATCTCTTCTTTTGGAGATCTTCAAGCTCATTGTGTCTCGATCTTCTCTTCTCAGCAACAGATCTTCCTAAAAGTCTTTTCTTGAATCTTATCTCGTGAATGCCGGAAGATGTTTGAAGTTGCTTGCCGGATCTTGAAGAATTTTCTCCTTTTGTGTGTTCCATTTCTCCCTCTGATAGCGCGAAACTCCCCCTACTTTTGTTCAACCTTGAGTTGGGATTGGGAAATTTTCTCTTTGGAAATCGGAGAGGTGCACACGAGGCGGTTGCCAGATTTTTTCTTTTTGTGTTCGAGCTCTCCTCTCGATAGTAACGCAACTTCCCCTACTTTTGGTCAACCTTATGTTGGAATTGGGAAGTTCTCTTTGAACTTTGGAGAGACGTACACGAGGCGGTAACTTCGATCTTTAAGTCCGTGGTGTTCGCTTGATTCTTTGACGACGCTTGAGGATTTAGCATTTCTGATCTATCTTGCACTTTCGTCGTGGTATTGCTCCCATTTTGCTTTAGTATTACTCCCCCTCATGAAGATCGAGTTGGGAAGATCGTCATGCGATGGGTCAAAATGAAGCATCGTCTTTGGCAAGAAGATCACGTCGTCGGGACAAGGAAATAGAGTTGATGGGAACTCAGGTTGGGTAATAACCTGACGGAGTCACTAAGGCAGTCGTCAAGTCTCCTCCAATCTTCTTCTTCTCGGCGCCAGATTCGTCTTCTTCGAAGGAAGTTGTCTGGTTCGGCCTCGAGGAAGCTTGTCTGGCTCCGGAAGAAGGTGCGCGTGGGGTGTTGTAAGATGTGCCGAGCTCCTTTGGAATGTTCCATTCAAGTGCAGGAGAGCCCGGCTTCAGAGTGGTAGGCTCGGCGGAAATTGGTGGGTGGTCCGACCTGTTTGTTTATGCGTGTCCCCTTCTCCCCCTCATGGCGATTCGTGTTAACGAGATCGGCATGCTTGTATAGGAAGATTAGAAAGACACAAACGACAGGTCGGTGATGGTAATAACCAGACAGAGCCACAAAGCCAATCCGTCGTGTAAGAAACCGGGGTCACGAAGACTTCCCGTTAACATCGATCTAGGAGCTATGCTCGTAGACGATGGCCTGAAACCGTTGTTGCTTTGATGTTGCAACGGCAGGAGTTCCTTCCGATCCTCGAAGCATGTCTAAGCAAGACATGTCTACGAAAGTTCTAGCTTGATCACAAAGATCAGGTGTTAGAAAAGTGTATGTGTCCTAGAAAATATAAAACTATATGGGAAGTGAGGACACACTAGACTCGAGTGCGCAAGGAAGTGTGTTGGTGGGGCTGAGTACCACATAATTCAATATCTCCCGCTTCCGAGTAAAGCGGTGATAGTAGACGTGGTTCCCCGTAATTTCTGAAACACATGTCTTTTGTGAGACAGACGAGTGGGTAAGGCTCGGTTGTGGATGCGCCGTTGGACCTATTGTGGCGACTTCTACCCGGGAGCTAATAAAATTAGCACCTGTACCTATGGGGGTTGGTCCGAATAATTTGTGAGTTGAGGGAATTATGTAGCGTCGGTCTTTTCAAAAGGTTCCAGTAGATGTGGCTATTTCTTCATAATTTGACTGTCTCTCGGTGATGTTCCGGGGTTAGATTCAGTTGGATTTGACTGAATCATGGGAATGAAGTCCTTGCATCCGGTAGGAAGTAGTGAGTGCTGCTTTGTATGTCAGCAATCCGGAGTAGGTGATGTTCCCGTTAAATAGGTCTTTTTCAATTCAGCTCGTATGCATATGCAAATTAAAAATTTAAAAATTTGGTTAACATACGCCTAATTTGTTAGGTCCGTTTTTATCATCCAACGAAGAACTCGAGCATAGATTTAATCGAAATTACCTTGAACAAGATTGAGCGGAAGCATTTGGGTAATATTCAATCAAATCTTCATTAATCACACACTTTCTCTCCAATTAACATCTTTCTCTCTCTACAATTAACCCTAGCTTAGATAGTGATTAGAGAGAGTGTTTCTAGTGAGAGAAAGCTAAACTCAAGTTGTGTGTATTTTACACACACTTGCCCTATATATACCAATCAATATTGGTATATTTGCATTCTAGTCCCTAACTATACATATATTACAATTAAGTCCCTAGACAAAGATAACTTGATTATTGAACACTATAAAATACTTCCAACAATCTCCCCCTTAGTGTTCAATTATAATTAAAGCTTCGATTGTCTTTGTCTCTCGAATCTTCAGTCTTCATCATCAGTTGAACACAACAGAATAATTTCCAACAATTTCCCCGTTTGTGCTCAACTGTTGATTTGACACGGTCTTTGTTGATGTTTGAAGAAATATCTGAGAGCGTCTGGAGAATCTCCAGTCTCCCCCTATCTACATGCACCCTCATTTTCTTCTTTGCAACTTGAATATTCGTCACCTTCTTGCATATATCAGAGTCGCGCGGATCATCAGCATTAACTTGTCGTGTATGCTCAAAACATGGAGAGAGGTCTTGTTTGTTGTGGTTCAGCACGTGCGTTGAAAGCTTGGCTTCTTTAATGAGTTCACGTGCTTGGCCTTCTTGATATACTTCTCCCCCTCATGGCGATTCATTTGTATCGTCATGCTGTGTGATCAAGGTGATCCTGTGTACGCTGAACGCGTTGGCGTTGAATTCCGGATGAAGTACCTGAAAACGGGACAGACGACCGATTATCGTGAAACATCCCTAGATGTCACTCTTGGTTGTTGATGCAAAGTCACACAGACTTGCATTTGAAGGGACTACGGGGCCACATAGGCAGCCCGTTGACATCATTCTAGAGTCGTGCTCCAGAAGATGGCCTGCTACCGTTGTTGTTTTGATGTTGCAACGGCAGGACTTCCTTCTGATCATAGAAGCACATCATTTAATGATGCGTCTACAGAAGTTCTGGCAAGGTCACGTAGACCAGCAATATGTGTGTAAAAGAATGTATGTGTCCTAGAAAAATGGAAAACATTTAGGCGATGAGGACACACTAGACATTTACGTGTTCAAGAAAGTCGTGGTATGGGGCTGTGGACCACTTAGTTCAATATCTCCCGTTTCCAAATGAAACGGTGATAGCAGATGCGGTTCCCCGTGAGATATTGAAACATATGTCTTTTGGGAGACAAATGAGTAGCGGAGGAAGGTTGTGCATGCGCCTTTGGACCAGATGAGGCGTCTTCTACCCGGGATCTGATAAATCAGTCATGTACCTATATTGGTTGTAGTCCGGATAGTTTGTAGTTGAGTTGTAAGGATGTCATCGTGATACGTTCAATACCCTCACATACACTCGGGGTTTGTTCCTGGGTTAGGATCAGTTGGGTCGACTGAACCTTTGGAACAGGTATGTGAACAACTCTTTTGTGTCCATGCGTTTTATTGACATTTAGGTAGCACTCCCTCTTAAAAGCATGAAGTTTGTATTCTGGGCATTCTTCCCTTAAGCTCTAGCGCCTTTTCATTGTAACACTCCCCCTAAATAGTTGCGCTATTTCTAATATGATGCCCTTGCTCCCCCTAAAGTTGTGCGCTCTTGTAGATTTTTGCCTATTACTTTCTTTCAAGTTATGCGCCTTTTGTGATTGAAGCACACTCCCCTTTTGAACATTTCGCGCCTTTTTGATATTGCGCTTATGAGTATTACTTCCCCTAAAACATAAGCGCTTTTTACAATAAACTATGGTAATACGCACTTTTGAAATTCTTGCACCTTTTCTATCCACTCCCCTTTTATTTTATTTTTTTTATGGCCTTATTTTTATTTAATTAATTAATTTTTTTTTATGGCCTTATTTTTATTTATTTATTTATTTATTTATTATTATTTTTTTTTTATGGCCTTATTTTTCTTTTTTTTTTTTAATGGCCTTATTTTTCTTTTTCTCCCCCTTTTTTTTTATGGCCTCTTTTTTTTTTATGGCCCCTTTTTTTTATTGAACAGAAAAATAAAACTAAAAACAATGTCAAATCAAGAGCTTTCGAATAGTCTTGATTTGGTGTGTTTGCTCACGTCACAAACCGATCACGTGTGTGGAGCAAACCGAATACCACACGTGTCGGGGTCTTGTGCGACTGCTCATCATCGCATACCGACCATACATGTGGAGCAATCGTCGCCTATTTACCATGTATGATCGGGATCCTGCAAAACAAATTATCGGGACTTTGGTACCCATTTTTGGACGGGTCCTCCCTTATTAGCAGTGAAACAATTATTCATATAAGGTTCAAATTTGAAAGCAAAATTATCACATAAAGCAGTCATAGGAATCCACATTTGTCGAGGACTACTTATTTCCATTTGTAGCTTAGGTTTCCAAATTTGTTGTACCTTTTTCAAATTTAACTTTTCAGCATCGGTGAATGTGTGTCTTTTTGTAGAAGAGAAAATTTTCTCTTTCGCCAGTCGCCTAAGATGCAATTCGGATTTGACTTTGACCGGGTACTTGAGAGAGGAATACGAGCTTATAGAATCAATAGCATTAAGTATAGAAGTGTCGTATTTCCTACCTTCTAGACTCACATCATTCACTTTGTAATGTGTAATAAATGAGCTACTTTTGTTAAGACAATTATTACTTTTGGACGTTTCAGTTTTAATAGAGAATGTGTATTTATTGTCTGTTTTAGCTTTAGTAGCTTCTTGCTTTATCTTTGGAATGACTTTAGGAATTTTTGGAGGAAGAATAGAGTTAGGAACAATTTTGTTTATTGTAATAGAAAATGAATTGTCTTGCTCTATTCTTTCCTGCTTTATAGGTTTAGTCATTTGAGTTTTCTGATCCTGTTTAGAAGATATATCGTTTAAAGGTTCAGGTTTTACAGGATGAATGGTTGTAGTTGTGCCATTTTCTAAGGAATATTTGAGAAATGAATTCTCCTTTAAAAGCTTATCAATTTTTGCTCGAAACTCTTTACGTTCTGATTCCAGAAGAAAATGTAATTCAGCAATTTTGCGTTCATTTTCTAGAATATCACAATCTTTAGAGTTTGGTTTTGTTGATTGTATAGAATGTTCCTGGTTTGACACGGACTCAATTGTTTGAGTCGACTTATTTAGAGACAATATAGTTTCTTTTATTTGGCGTTGCTCAGTTTGTCCTCGTTTAGCTAAAACATCTTCTAATTCTTTAATTTTTGAATATAATTGATTTCTTTGTTCAAGAAGACTTTTATTTTGGGCTGCACTATTTATTTTTTCGTCTCTACATGTAGATAATTCTTTTGTAAGTTCGCTTATAGTTGATTCTTGTTGTGCGACCCTTGTCTTTAAGCTCGTCAGCCTTTCTTGTTCTATTGTTAGTTTATTTTTAAGAATAGATTTTTCTTCTAGACTCTTAACTAAGCAGTTGTGATTATTTTCTAGCCTAGCTTCTAATTCTTTGATTTTTATCAAGTAGTTGGCTTCCATATTTACTTTCTGGGTTGGATGTTTTTTATCGTTATCGTGTTTTTGAATTGATATTAAATTTTGGATTAAAACTTTTCGAATTCGACAAGATTTATTTCAAGAAATTTCAGTTCGGAAAAATATTTTCGTTAAAAATGTCGAGAAATTTTGAGTTCGAGAAAAGTTTTCATGTTGAATTAGAGAATTTTTATATTCGAAAAGAATTTCAGTTTGAGAAATTTTCGTTCGAGAAAAATTTGTGTTCGAAAAATTTTAGTTTAAGTTGAAAAAAAAAACTCAGTTAGAGAATTTTAATAAAAGGTTTTCGCAATGTATAAGTTTTCGCAGTGAAAGTTTTGGCAAAACGTTTTTTTGTATAAATGGAATTCGAAAAATGTTTTTTTTTTTTTTTATTATTATTATTATTATTATTATTTTCGGTTCGACAAACTCTTTGGGTACGAGAAAGTTTGAACAGTGACTTACGCGAACTTTTTGGGGTCGAGAAAGTCTTTGAGAAATTTTTTTTATTTAAGTTCGGCAAACTTCAGTTTTAATTTTTCTTTCTTTCCCTTTGTTTTAATACAGTTCGATAAACTCCACTCTTTTTTTTTATTGGACAGAGTTAGCAAACCTTAATATTTAATTATTATTATTTTTAGTGTTCGGCAAACTCCTCTCTCTCTATTGCGACAAACAATTCTATCTCACTGTTGCGACAAACTTCAAATTTATTATTATTATTATTATTATTATAATAGAGTTTCGTACGACAAAGTAGTTATTTTCGTATCAAAGAATTTCGTACAATAAAACTTTTTCGTATCTAAGAAAAAAATCCTTAAGCAAACTTTTCGTACGAAAAATAAAAATTTCTTTTTCGTGTATCTTTTTTTTTTCGTACGAATATAACAGAATGTTTTCGTATTCTTTTAGTTTTCGTATGCTACAGTGTTAGCGAAAAATATTAAAATATTCATACGAAAACAATGCCTCCTGTGTAAAAACTCAAAGGGAAACTTTTTCGTATTGAAACAGAAAGTCAATGCGAAAAGATATTTTGTGTGAGTGATACGAGAATTTTGGTCAATGCGAAAACAGATACGAAAACAGTGTCATGCGAAAAGAAAGCTTGATACGAAAAACCTGTAAATGGTGTGAAAACGCGATTTTATATGCGAAATCTTCAAATAACACTCTAATTTTCACTTTAAGCACAAACGAGTATTGTCTCTATGTTTGTCCTCACTTTTCGCTACATGAACAGCGGTTTTCGCTACATAAACTAGTATTTTATAAGCTAAATCGGTGTTTACTTGTTTAATTACGTGTTTTTTAGCTGATTTGACTTATTAGCGAAAACCAAACCTTTTCAGCGAAAATCAGTTTTCGCTAGATTTATTGGCGAAAACCTTAAAGCTTTTCGCCATATACTGTTTTCAGCGAAAACCTCAAAAGTTTTCGCCAGACACTCAGCGAAAACCTAAACTTTTCGCTACATTTCTTAGCGAAAAGTTCATTCCTAGGGAAACCAGTGGCCAGCGAAAACTTAAAACGTTTCGCCAAACACTGTTCACACGAGAAGTTTTAGAGTTCACAACTTAGCGAAAACCTAATCTTTTCGCCACTTAGCGAAAACCTCAAAGCTTTTCGCT
This sequence comes from Lindernia subracemosa, assembly GCA_028392965.1. Taxonomy (NCBI): domain Eukaryota; kingdom Viridiplantae; phylum Streptophyta; class Magnoliopsida; order Lamiales; family Linderniaceae; genus Vandellia; species Vandellia subracemosa. The sequence continues at coordinate 415,573 of JAQPCC010000077.1, forward strand.
ACATACTGTTTCAGCGAAAACTTAGGACTTTTCGCTAATCTTTCCAGCGAAAACTTCATTTTAGCGAAAACCTAAACTTTTCGCTACATTTCTTAGCGAAAAGTTCATACCTAGCGAAAATTTAAATCTTTTCACTATACTGTTTCAGCGAAAACCTCGAAAGTTTTCGGCACATACTGTTCACAAAGCTTTCGACGGTTTTAGGTAGCAAAAAAAAAAAAAAAAAATCAAAATAACGAAAGTCCTAAAATTTTTATTTTTCACTTTGAGATTTTTTTTGTACGTACTTTATATAGGTTCCTGGTTCATACGAAAAAGTTTCGTGTAACGAAATTTTTTTTGGACTGGTAAAATTTTTCGGTACAAAAAAATTATTCTCAGTACAAGTTTTTTTTTAAATCATTTTAAAAAAAAAATAATAATTTATACCTAAAACTCCCGAAAATTATTTCAATACGAAAACATAGCATAAGTTGACTAAAAGTCAAAATAAATTCAAAATCAAAATAAATCAGCTAAGAATTTAAGTCAATATTTTTTTTAATCAACAAAACAAGACGATCAATATAACATCCAACATATTTTGAGTCAAAATTAAAATATCCAACATTCTATAAAACCAATACTAAAGATGAGATTACTAGTTTGCTATCTAAGGCAGAAAATTATGGACCGAATATTTCTGAATTAAGAAGAAACATGGCTGCCTATAAAGAAGAAATTAAAAATCATCAAGCTCAGAATAAATGTCTTTCAGAAGAATGCAATAAATTACGCATTAAAAATAAAGAACTCGAAATACTTATTGCAAAGAAAGAAACTGAGCTAAAATTGTCTCAAAATAAATCCACTCAAACAAATGAGACAATGCCTATCAAAAAGGAACATTCTATACAAACTACAATACCCGAATTTAATTGTGATAATCCAGAAACCGAACGCAAAATTTCCGAGTTAAATTCTCTTCTGGAATCGCAGCGAAAAGGATTTCAAGCTAAAATTGATGAACTTCAAAAGGAGAATACATTTCTCAAAAATTCATACAAAATAGGCGCAACCTCAACTTCTTACTCTGTTAAAAGCGAACCATTAAAAGACATTTCTCTAAAACAGAATAAGAAAACACCACGAATGACTAAAGCTATCAAGAAAGAAAGAATTGACGAAGATAAATCATTTTTTATCAAAACAAGCGAAAATGTTTCCTCCTCTATTTCTAAAAAGGTAATTTCTAAAGTCATTCAAAAGATAAAGAAAGAAAGAATAAAGAAAGAAGCTACAAATATTAAAACAGACAATTCTACATTTTTACTAAAACTGAAATATCCAAAAATAATAATTGTCTGACAACTAAAAGTAACTCATTTTATGAAAACACCTATGTGAATGATGTGATTCTTCCTAATAGGAAATACGACAATTCTATATTGAATGCTATTGATTCTATTAGTTCGTATTCCTATCTCAAGTACCCAGTCAAAGTCAAATCTGAAAAACATCTTCAACGACTGGCGAAAGAGAAAATTTTCTCAACTAACAATAGACACACATCCACCCGTGCTAAAAATGATAATTTCAGAACGGTACAAATTTGGAAACCTAAGCTAGAAATGGAAATAAGTAGTCCTAAACAAACGTGGCTTCCTATGACTACTTTATCTGCTAATTTTAATTCCAAATTTGAACCTTATGAGCTTTATAAGATTACTGCTAATCAGGGAGGACCCGTCCAAAAATGGGTACCAAAGTCCCGCTAATTTGTTTTGCAGGATCCCGATTATGCGTAGGTCCTTGGGTTGCTTCACACGCATAATCGATATGAGCTGCAGGCAACCACCAATTCCCGACACATGTGGTATTCGAGATTGCTCCACACCCGTGATCGGTATGAAATGTGAGCAATCATACTATATAAATAAATATTTTTTTAGATTTTACATTAAAAAAAAAAAAAAAAACTTTTCGCTAACTTTTCGCTCACTATTTCAGCGAAAGCCTTCTCTTTTCGCTAACTGTTTTCGCCATTTTTTTTATATATAAATATATATATATATATAGGTATAATAAAAAATAATAATAAATAATAAAAAATAAAAAAAAAACTTTTCGCTGAAAAGTCTAGCGAAAACCTCAAACTTTTCGCTAACTATTTCAGCGAAAACATTTTTAGCGAAAACTTTTACTTTTCGCCAACACTCAGCGAATTTTTTTTTAGCGAGAACCTTTTCTTTTCGCTAATTGTTTTCGCCACATTATAAGTTTTTTTTAGTTTTCGCCAATTCCTTTAAAAAGAAAATATATACATATATAAATATATATAGGCCTGAAAAAGAGATTAAAAAAAAAAAAAAAAAAAAAAAAAAAAAAAAGAAGGAAGGCCATCAAAATAAAAAAAAGAAAAAGAAAAAGAAGGCCAAAAAAAAAAAAAAAACTCTGAGCTTCATTGCTAAAAGAAGATGACTTGAATTTCATTGTCAAAATAGGTACATTACTGTCCTAGATATTAGACTTCATCTTTAGTATTGAGTTTCAAAGGAAGTCTAATGTATCATTCTTAGTACCTAAAAATTTGTCTATGTCGTCTTTACATTCTTTATATATTTAGATGGGGAGTGGATAGACAGATAGACAAGGCGCATGAACTTCAAAAGAGCACATTACTATAGTTCTCATATAACAAGCGTATATGGTTTAGGGGGAGTGATACTTATGAGTGCAGAAGGCACATTTAAGGGGGAGTGTTACTCCATGTATAAAGGGCGCTTGATCTTTGTAATATGCAATCCTCAAAAAGCGCATCTATTTAGGGGGAGCAGGGGCATCATATTGTTACAAGCGCACCATTTTAGGGGGAGAGTTACCTAAAACGACGCAAGAGCTTAAAAAAAAAAAAAAAAGGGGGGGATGCCCTGAAGACAACTTTCGTACTTTGACGGGGAGTGCTACCTCAACCCAAAAAGCGCAAAGACACAAAAAGAGGTGTTCACATACCTGTTCCCATGGTTCAGTTAATCCCACACTGTACCTATCCCAGGAACAACCCCGAGTGTATGTGAGGGTTTTTGAGCGAATAACGATATAATCTTTACACCTCAACCACAAACTATCCGGGCCATAACCATTATAGGTACAGGACTGATTTTTCAGCTCCGGGGTAGAAGACGCCTCATCGGGTCCAAAGGCGCATGCACAACCCTTCCTAGCTACTCATTTGTCTCCCTAAAGACAAGTGTTTCAATATCTCACGGGGAACCGCATATGCTATCACCGTTTCACTTTGAAGCGGGAGATATTGAATCTAGTGGTCCACAGCCCCACACCACGACTTTATTCTATGCACTTAAACGTCTAGTGTGTCCCATAGCCTAAAAAGTTTTCTATTTTTTTTTAGGACACATACATTATTTTTACACATACTATGCAGGTCTATGTGACCTAGCCCGAACTTCTGTAGACACATTTCTGACAAATGTGCTTCTATGATCAGAAGGAAGTCCTGCCGTTGCAACATCAAAACAACAACGGTAGCAGGCCATCTTCCGGAGCACGACTCTAGAACGATGTCAACGGGTTGCCTATGTGGCCCCATAGTCCCTTCAAATGCAAGTCTTTGTGACTTTGCATCAACGACCAAGAGTGACATATAGGGATGTCTCACGATGATTGGTCGTCGGTCCCGTTTTCAGGTCACTTCATCCGGACTTCAACATCAACACGCTCCGCGCTTACACGAGGAATCACCTTGATCCGTAGGCATGACGATACAATTGAATCGCCGTGAGTGGGAGAAGTATATCAAGGAGGCAAAGCACGTGATATCATTAAAGAAGCCGAGCTTACACCGCACGTGCTGAACCACAACAAACGCGACCTCTCTCCATGGCATAAGCATAAACGAAGAGTCAATGTCCTTAGATCTACACAACTCTGATCTATGCAGGAAGGTGATAAAAAAATTCAAGGTTGCAAAGAAGAAAAATGGGGAGCATGTACATAGGGGGAGAAAGAAGATTCTCCAGAAGCCCTCAACCTTTTCTTCAAGCAGCAACGAAGAACGTGTCTAATCCACAATTGAACACAAAGGGGGAGATTGTAGGAATCCATTCTTGTGTTCAATCGATGATGAAGACTGAAGATCGTTAGAGACAAAAACTATTGGCGCTCCAATGACATTTGAACACTAAGGGGGAGATTGTTAGGAATCCATTTCTAGTGCTCATATGTCATGTTATCTTTGTCTAGGGACCAAATTGTAGTTTATGATAAATAGGGACTGATGTGATATATACCAAAGTATGCTTTGGTATATATAGGGCAAGTGTGTGTATTTTACACACAACTTGAGATACCAAGCTAGACTTTCTCTCATCTAGAAAATCTCTCTCACCATTATAGTAGTCTAGGGTTCATTGTAGAGAGGGAGTTGGATTGCTTGTAGAGAAAGTCAAGTGATTAAATGAAGATTGATTGATTATCTCCTTCATGTCTTCCGCGCGTATCTAACAAGGTGAGTCAATCGATTTAATACTCAAGTTCATCTTCGTTGGGTGTTTAATCTGGAACCTACACATATTCAGCTTAATATCATGCGAAAACAGCAGGCAATCATCATACGAAATCTAAATCAAAGCAAATGACCTTTTTCGCGCGAAGAACATGCCATACGAAAAAAACAAATTCAGCAACAAAAGGTCGATCAATTCACACGATTTTGGCTCTGATACCAATTGTTAGGTCCGATTTTAACATCCAACATAGAACTCGAGCATAGATTTAATCGAAATTACCTTGAACAAGATTGAGCGGAAGCATTTGGGTAATATTCAATCAAATCTTCATTAATCACACACTTTCTCTCCAATTAACCTCTTTCTCTCTCTACAATTAACCCTAGCTTAGATAGTGATTAGAGAGAGTGTTTCTAGTGAGAGAAAGCTAAACTCAAGTTGTGTGTATTTTACACACACTTGCCCTATATATACCAATCAATATTGGTATATTTGCATTCTAGTCCCTAACTATACATATATTACAATTAAGTCCCTAGACAAAGATAACTTGATTATTGAACACTATAAAATACTTCCAACATAATTAGAATGTACCTATAAAACAGGGTATTTCGCATTTCGGCTCATGTATGCATGCATGCAAAAATTTGAAAGTAAAAGTCCTTTTGAAGCATGCATAGCTATATTGTACCCTATTATTTTCAAAGTAGGAATATTGGCTTTTCAGCTCGATATGCATGCCAAAATTTACTATGGAATGCATATATAGAATTTACCTACAGTGTAGTTGCTCACAGTGCTTCCCTTTATAACGTATGTGGAGCAACTTCAAAGTACCATACGTGAGGGATGCGGTTGCTCGCGTCTCTTACCAGTCATGTATGTGGAGCAACCCGAGTACCGTGCATGCTGGAATGTGGTGGTTGCCCTCGTCTGGTACCGATCATGAGTATGGAGTAACCATCTTCTAATTACTACTCATGCCCGGGGTTTTGTGGTTGCTCTCGTCTTATACCAATCACGCGTGTGGAGCAACCATCATCGAATTACCACACGTGATTAGGCTTCTGCAAAACTTTATCGGGACTTTGGTACCCATTGTTGTATGGGTCCTCCCTTATTAGTAGAAAATAAGTTATGCACATTTGGTTCAGATATACATCCTAAATAATCCTTTAAAGTCCTATTTAATTTGATTTCTGATTTAGGAACCCAAGTTTGGTGAACCTTAGAGGGAAATGACAATTCAGCGCCGGTGAATGTGTGTCTAGGTTTAGAAGATCTGAAGATTTTCTCCCTAGCCAGTCGCAGAAGGTGTCTTTCAGACTTAATCTGGACCGGGTATTTCAAGTACGAATACAAACTTATCGCACTATATGCGTCATCAGATGATGGGTCGTATTGCCTACAAGAATTCACATCATTCACTCTATAATGATGATTTTTTATGGAATTTTGCTTACTAGAATAATAAGTATTTTTGTGCGTGTAAGCGATTCCATCTCTATCATTCTTTAAAGAATGAGAGATTTTGGAAGTTTGAGAAGTTCACCTGCTTGAGCTTGGGACTTCTTCTTTAGGAACTTCCTTTTTGATAGGAGCGGGAGAAGGAGAATCTTTAGCAATGTCGTCCTTCATTTTGAAAAATAATGTCGATTTTCCTTTTTCCTTCCTAATATTCTTTTGTTCCTTAGCATTTTTATGCGTATTGGTTTTACTTTTCGTTTCTGCGCCAGTCAAAGGTGATTTAGAATGCGTATTTGCTTCCGTCACCCTTGACTTAGAATTATTAGCAAAAGTCTTTTTAATTTTGGGAACAAAGGCGTCTGTTTGCGTTCCCTTATCCTGTTTAATGGAAGATATTGCTTTAGAAGGATTATTTAAGACAGGTAGGGACGGGGAATTTTTGAGATTTGAGATCTCCTCTAGAAGTTTTTGGTTTTCTGCTCGGAAACCTGCTCTTTCCGATTCCAGAGTTGCGTTCAATTCTGTAATTTTACTAGCAACTTCTGGAATTTCCCAACAAGAGATATGTTTATTATAATGTAAACTCTTTTCCCCGTTGGACGCAAAGTTAATTGAGGAACTTTGGTCAATTTGACCTTTTTTCGCAAGGATGCCCTCTAAGTAATGAACTTTAGGGTACAATTTACTGCGTTCCTCAAATATACTATTAAATTTGCCCAGATGTAAATTTCGCTCAAGTTTACAAGCTTTCAAGCTAGTTGTGAGTTCGTGAACTTGGGCCTTGAATTTTTCGATCTGAGCATCACGACTTTCAACTCTCAATTGTGCAGCTTCCAACTGACAATTGAGACTACCCCTCTCTCTTAAGCTTCCAAGTAAGCATTGATGGTTATTTTCTAACATAGCTTCTAGTTCCTTAATAGTCTTTTCATGATCCACATAGGAACTTAGTTTTTGTCCAGAGGCAGAAGTCGTTGCACTGAAATCCATAATAAAATATTAATTATATTATTTTTTTTAAAAAATATTTGTTGGATACGCGATCGTTAATGCGTTGTGTAGATTTGATAATATTTGGCTTTTGAAAAATTCAGTTCCGAAAAGTTTTGGTGTGTCGATAAAAGTCGTGAAGTTTCGAAAATTTTGGGTGTCGAAAACGTTTTGGTGTGTACCGAAAAGTTTTGAAGTGATGTCGAAAAACTTCGAAAACGTTACCAAAAGCTTTTTCTATAATGTGCCAAAGATGTTTTGGATGTGTTATGATATGCAAAAATTTATTTTCAATAAGTGATATGCGAAAATTTGATTTTCGGCATCTGTGTGTTATGAAAATCAAGTTTTCGAAGTGATAAGATGCGAAAATAAGTTTTCGGAGTGCTTGAGTGCAAAAATTTAAATTTTCGATATGAGTGCAAAAACTATTTTCGAAATGTAGTGCGAAAACTGATTTTCAAAGTGTTGTTTCGAAAATCTGAAGTTTTCGAAGTGAGCTGTCGCGAAAATAGATTTCGGGTCAGGAGTGCGAAAATTGATTTTCGAAGTGGATACGAAAACTTTGGGTTCGAAAATTGGAAAATTACGAAAATCCCCTCAAAAGTTTTCGAAGTGGAATTTTCGAAGTGCGAAAGGATGGATGAGAAAACCTTATTGCGAAACGTTGGATGCAAAAACCCTCAAAAGTTGGGTGCGAAAATCTGACTAGTGCGAAAACCTTGTTTTAATTTATTATTATTATTTTGTTTTTTTTTTTAAACTTGGATGCGAAAACCTGAGATGAAGGATGCGAAAACTTTTTTTTTTTTTTGTTTTGGCCCGAAAACGTTTTTTTTTTTTATTTGGTGTGAGGTCCCGTGTATATATATAACGAAAGGTAATGTACAAAAAGTGGGAGATGTACTCCGCACAACCAACCAGTAACAGACTACTGGGCACAAGTCAGCTACCGACCATCAATAAAAACTACCATGCCACACGCCACAATCTACGAATAGCAGCACGATGAAGCTCGTACTTAGTGGGCGTACCACTTATCCTCATACTCACCAACGCAAGGACGCACCCAAAAATTCTATCAGGAGGTGTGACGAGCCCCTCCCTCCATCGTCTGTTCCGTGCCTGCCAGATATGGTAAACAAGCGAGGCCAACACATGATGTGAGGCTGCATGAATAAGGTGCTGCCCACGCCAACGAGCGGACGCCCACCTAATACCCGCGCGCCAGTCCCGAAATGGCCAGGGCCATCGTATATGCCTCCTCAGCAGTTGAAGACACTGTCGTGAGAAAGCACAGTCAAAAAAGAGATGCTGGGCCGTCTCAAAATGCAGCTCGTCACAGAGAACACAAGCCGGCGTGCCCGCCCTCTGAGCCACCCAATGCTTGTCCCTAGTCGCCAATCGATCCTGCACCCCAAGCCAGAGTATAAACTCATGCCGTGGAACCCTCAAAGGCCCGCCCAAAAGGACAGCCCAATGCATAGGTGGACGTCTATAGCGAATCGCCTCTCTAGCCAAATATGCCGTCATGTTCCCATCCACCGCCCCGGTCCAAAGAATAGCATCTCGGCCACCCATTTCCACCGGCAGTAGGAGTCGACTAAGCTCGAGGTACTCCACCGACCCTTGCCCTGGCCAGTTCCATCCCTGAGCATCGATAACTACACTCAATCGCGAGTCAGAAGGCAGCCCCATCGCAACAGGGCCCCGTGGAAATCTCTCCAGCAATGGTATAGTCAAAAGCCAAGGATCCTTCCACAACCATAGCGTGGACCCATCCCCAACCCTAAAAGTGATTAAGGAACGGATCAATGGCCGCAACTGCATCAACTTCCGCCAGCTCCAAGCGTCGTTCGCTGAAATGGGGAGGTCCCAAATCGAACGAGAGTGGAGCCGCGTCCCATATAGCCATGCCACCCAAATCGAATCAGGCGCCCTGCGGAGCACACTCCATAACTGCTTCAGCAGGAGCGCCTTGTTGTCGGCCGCGATAGATCTGAGGCCCATTCCACCTTCAGACACAGGCAAACACAGAACATCCCATGCAACCTTCGCAGACGAACCCCCCCAGAGGGATGTTCGACAGCGAGTCTCCAAAGCCCTGACAACACCCTTGGGAAGCAGAAAGACCCCCGACCAATACGCATGGAGGGCCTGAAGAACCGACTTAACCAGCTGAAGCCGTCCTGCATACGACAACGACCGGTTAAGCCATGACCCGAGGCGCTGATCCACCCGTTGCAATAACGGAGCACAGTCTCCAATAGGCGAGAAGCAATAAGAGGTACTCCCAAGTAGCGCACGGGCAGGTGTCCCACTCGATAGCCCATGAGTGACTGAAGCTGTGACGTCAAGCCTTCAGCACGGCGTGACAGGTACATCTCACTCTTGTCAGGATTAGGGTGTAACCCTGACAAAGTCGCAAACCACCCCAGAGCGTCTTTCAGCACCCCAATCGACACGACATCAGCATGGTTGAAGAGCAGCAAATCTGTAGGTTCCAGATTTAACATCCAACGAATTAAGATGAACTTGAACTTGAGAATTAAGATCGATTAACTCACCTTTGTAATTAGCGCGCGGAAGCAATAGATAATCATCAATCAATCTTCATTTAATCCAATAGCTTTCTCTACAAGCAATCCATATACCTCTCCACAATTAAGCCTAATCTACTGTGATGAAGAGAGAGATATTAAAATGAGAGAAAGCCTCGCTCAAGGTATCTCAAGTTATGTGTAAAATACACACACTTGCCCTATATAGACCAAAGCATACTTTGGAATATTACACAACAGTCCCTATATTATCATAAACTACAATTTGGTCCCTAGACAAAGATAACATGACATTTGAGCACTAGAAATGGATTCCTATCAATCTCCCCCTTAGTGTTCAAATGTCATTGAAGCGCCAATAGTCTTTGTCTCTAATGATCTTCAGTCTTCATCATCGATTGAACACAAGAATGGATTCCTAACAATCTCCCCCTTTGTGTTCAATTGTGGATTAGACACGTTCTTCGTTGCTGCTTGAAGAAAAGGTTGAGGGCTTCTGGAGAATCTTCTTTCTCCCCCTATGTACATGCTCCCCCTTTTTCTTCTCTGCAACCTTGAATTTTTTTATCACCTTCTTGCATAGATCAGAGTTGTGTAGATCTAAGGACATTGACTCTTCGTTTATTCTCGTGCCATGGAGAGAGGTCGTGTTTGTTGTGGTTCAGCACGTGCGTTGTAAGCTTGGCTTCTTTAATGATGTCACGTGCTTTGCCTCCTTGAGATACTTCTCCCCCTCATGGCGATTCAATTGTATCGTCATGTCTTCGGATCAAGGTGATTCCTAGTGTAAGCGCGGAGCGTGTTGACGTTGAAGTGCGGATGAAGTAACCTGAAAACGGGACCGACGACCAATCATCGTGAGACATCCCTAGATGTCACTCTTGGTCGTTGATGCAAAGTCACAAAGACTTGCATTTGAAGGGACTACGGGGCCACATAGGCAACCCGTTGACATTGTTCTAGAGTCGTGCTCCAGAAGATGGCCTGCTACCGTTGTTGTTTTGATGTTGCAACGGCAGGACTTCCTTCTGATCATAGAAGCACATTTGTCAGAAATGTGTCTACAGAAGTTCGGGCTAGGTCACATAGACCTGCATAGTATGTGTAAAAATAATGTATGTGTCCTAAAAAAAATAGAAAACTTTTTAGGCTATGGGACACACTAGACGTTAAGTGCATAGAATGAAGTCAGTGGTGTGGGGCTGTGGACCACTTAGTTCAATATCTCCCGCTTCCAAGTGAAACGGTGATAGCATATGCGGTTCCCCGTGAGATATTGAAACACTTGTCTTTAGGGAGACAAATGAGTAGCTAGGAAGGGTTGTGCATGCGCCTTTGGACCCGATGAGGCGTCTTCTACCCGGGAGCTGAAAAATCAGTCCTGTACCTATAATGGTTATGGCCCGGATAGTTTGTAGTTGAGGTGTAAAGATTATATCGTTATTCGCTCAAAAACCCTCACATACACTCGGGGTTGTTCCTGGGATAGGTACAGTGTGGGATTAACTGAACCATGGGAACAGGTATGTGAACACCTCTTTTTGTGTCTTTGCGCTTTTTGGGTTGAGGTAGCACTCCCCGTCAAAGTACGAAAGTTGTCTTCAGGGCATCCCTCCTTTTTTTTTTTTTTTTTAAGCTCTTGCGCCGTTTTAGGTAACTCTCCCCCTAAAATGGTGCGCTTGTAACAATATGATGCCCCTGCTCTCCCTAAATAGATGCGCTTTTTGAGGATTGCATATTACAAAGATCAAGCGCCCTTTATACATGGAGTAACACTCCCCCTTAAATGTGCCTTCTGCACTCATAAGTATCACTCCCCCTAAACCATATACGCTTGTTATATGAGAACTATAGTAATGTGCTCTTTTGAAGTTCATGCGCCTTGTCTATCTGTCTATCCACTCCCCATCTAAATATATAAAGAATGTAAAGACGACATAGACAAATTTTTAGGTATTAAGAATGATACATTAGACTTCCTTTGAAACTCAATACTAAAGATGAAGTCTAATATCTAGGACAGTAATGTACCTATTTTGACAATGAAATTCAAGTCATCTTCTTTTAGCAATGAAGCTCAGAGTTTTTTTTTTTTTTTTTTTTTTTTTTTTTTTTTTTTTTTTGCCTTCTTTTTCTTTTTCTTTTTTTTTATTTTGATGGCCTTCCTCTTTTTTTATTTTTTTATTTTTTTTTTATTTTTATTTAATTTTTTTTTTTTAGGCCTCTATATATTTATATATATATATTTATATATGTATATATTTTCTTTTTAAAGGAATTGGCGAAAACAAAAAAAACTTATAATGTGGCGAAACAATTAGCGAAAAGAAAAGGTTCTCGCTAAAAAAAATTCGCTGAGTGTTGGCGAAAAGTAAAAGTTTTCGCTAAAAATGTTTTCGCTGAAATAGGTAGCGAAAAGTTTGAGGTTTTCGCTAGACTTTTCAGCGAAAAGTTTTTTTTATTATTTTTTATTATAAATGTTAGGTCCGTTTTTAACATCCAACGATATGAACTCGAGCATAGATTCGATAGATTTACCTCGATGATAATGCGAGCGGAAGCTTAAGGATTAAATCAATCAAATCTTCATTAATCACAAACTTTCTCTCCAATTAACCTCTTTCTCTCTCTACAATTAACCCTAGCTTAGATAGTGATTAGAGAGAGTGTTTCTAGTGAGAGAAAGCTAAACTCAAGTTGTGTGTATTTTACACACACTTGCCCTATATATACCAATCAATATTGGTATGTTTGCATTCTAGTCCCTAACTATACATATATTACAATTAAGTCCCTAGACAAAGATAACTTGATTATTGAACACTATAAAATACTTCCAACAATCTCCCCCTTAGTGTTCAATTATAATTGAAGCTTCGGTTGTCTTTGTCTCTCGAATCTTCAGTCTTCATCATCAGTTGAACACAACAGAATAAGTTCCAACAATCTCCCCATTTGTGCTCAACTTTGAATGTGACACGGTCTTCTATTGCTGTTTGAAGAAAATAGCTGAGAGCATCTGGAGAATCTTCAGTCTCCCCCTATTTACATGCACTCTCTTTTTCTTCTTTGCAACTTGAATATTCGTCACCTTCTTGCATATATCAGAGTCGCGCGGATCATCAGCATTGACTTGTCGTGTACGCTCGAACCATGGAGAGAGGTCTTGTTTGTTGTGGTTCAGCACGTGCGTTGAAAGCTTGGCTTCTTTAATGAGTTCACGTGCTTGGCCTCCCTTATATGCTTCTCCCCCTCATGGCGATTCATTTGTATCGTCATGCTGTGTGATCAAGGTGAACCAGAGTGTTCGCTGAACGTGTTGGCGTTGAATTCCGGATGAAGTACCTGAAAAACGGGACAGACGACCGATAATCGTGAAAAATCCCTAGATGTCACTCTTGGTCGTTGATGTAAAGTCACACAGACTTGCATTTGAAGGGACTACGGGGCCACATAGGCAATCCGTTGACATCATTCTAGAGTCGTGCTCCAGAAGATGGCCTGCTACCGTTGTTGTTTTGATGTTGCAACGGCAGGACTTCCTTCTGATCATAGAAGCACATCATTGATGATGCGTCTACAGAAGTTCTGGCATGGTCATGTAGACCTGCAATATGTGTGTAAAAGAATGTATGTGTCCTAGAAAATGTAAAAAAAATTTAGGTTATGAGGACACACTAGACATTAAAGTATTCAAGAAAGTCATGGTGTGGGGCTGTGGACCACTTTGTTCATTATCTCCCGCTTCCAAATGAAACGGTGATAGCATGTGCGGTTCCCCGTGAGATATTGAAACATATGTCTTTTGGGAGACAAATGAGTAGCGGAGGAAGGTTGTGCATGCGCCTTTGGACCAGATGAGGCGTCTTCTACCCGGGATCTGATAAATCAGTCATGTACCTATATTGGTTGTAGTCCGGATAGTTTGTGGTTGAGTTGTAAGGATGTCATCGTGATACGCTCAATACCCTCACATACACTCGAGGTTTGTTCCTGGGTTAGGATCAGTTGGGTCTACTAATCCTTTGGAACAGGTATGTGAACAACTCTTCTGTGTCCATACGTTTTATTGACATTTAGGTAGCACTCCCTTTTAAAAGCATGAAGTTTGTATTCAGGGCATTCTTCCCTTAAGCTCTAGCGCCTTTTCATTGTAACACTCCCCCTAAATAGTTGCGCTATTTCTAATATGATGCCCTTGCTCCCCCTAAATAGATGTGCTATTTCAAATATGATGCTCTTGCTCCCCCTAAACATGTGCTTTCTTGTAGAAATTTGCATATTACTTTCTTTCAGGTCAAGCGCCTTTAGTAAATGAAGTATCACTCCCCCTTTAAAATGTGCGCCTTTTAAGTATGCGCTTATGAGTATCACTCCCCCTTAAACGTATGCGCTTTTTACAATAAACTATGGTAATACGCTCTTTTGAAATTCTTGCACCTTTTCTATTCACTCCCCTCTTTTTTTTTTTTTTTTTTTTTTTTTTTTTTTTTTTTTTTTTTATGGCCTTAGTTTTCTTTGGTTTTTTTTATGGCCTTATTTTTCTTTTTCTCCCCCTCTTTTTTTTTTTTTTAATGGCCCTTTTTTTTTTTATTGCCTCTTATCTTTTTTTTTTTTTTTTTTATGGACAGAAAAATAAAACTAAAAACAATGTCAAATCAAGAATGTTGGAATAGTCTTGATTTGGTTTGTTTGCTCACGTCACATACCGATCACGTGTGTGGAGCAACCAGAATACCACACGTGTCGGGGTCTTGTGCGACTGCTCATCATTGCATACCGACCATACATGTGGAGCAATCGTCGTCTATTTACCATGTACGATCGGGATCCTACAAAACAAATTATCGGGACTTTGGTACCCACTTTTGGACGGCTCCTCCCTGGTTAGCAGTTAAATATTTAAGCACAAATGGTTCAAGTATGGAATTTGTATGTAAAGTAGTCTTGAACTGAGGAACCCAATGTTGTTTTGGACTACTTATTTCTATTTCTAGCTTAGGTTTCCAAACTTGTTGAACCTTATGAAAATTAAACATTTCAGCATCGGTGAATGTGTGTCTTGCGTTAAATGAGAAAATTTTCTCTTTCGCCAGTCGTTGGAGATGCTTTTCGGATTTGACTTTGACCGGGTACTTGAGAGAGGAATACGAGCTTATAGAATCAATAGCATTAAGTATAGAAGTGTCGTATTTCCTACTTTCTAAACTCACATCATTCACTTTGTAATGTGTACTAAATGAACTACTTTTGTTTAGACAATTATTACTTGTGGACGTTTCAGTTTTAATAGAGAATGTGTATTTATTGTCTGTTTTAGCTTTAGTAGCTTCTTGCTTTATCTTTGGAATGACTTTAGGAATTTTTGGAGGAAGAATAGAGTTAGGGACAATTTTGTTTATTGTAATAGAAAATGAATTGTCTTGCTCTATTCTTTCCTGCTTTATAGGTTTAATCATTTGAGTTTTCTGATCCTGTTTAGAAGATATATCGTTTAAAGATTTAGGTTTTACAGGATGAATGGTTGTAGTTGTTCCATTTTCTAAGGAATATTTGAGAAATGAATTCTCCTTTAAAAGCTTATCCATTTTTGCTCGAAACTCTTTACGTTCTGATTCCAGAAGAGAATGTAATTCAGCAATTTTGTGTTCATTTTCTAGAATATCACGATCTTTAGAGTTTGGTTTTGTTGATTGTATAGAATGTTCCTCTTCAGTTGTGTTTGGCACTTGCTCGTCTGTCTGAGTTGACATATTGCTAAACATAGGCTTTTTAGCTTGTCTTTTCTTCGTAAGAGTATCTTCTAGTTCTTTAATTTTTGAATATAATTGATTTCTTTGTTCAAGAAGACTTTTATTTTGGGCTGCACTATTTATTTTTTCGTCTCTACATGTAGATAATTCTTTTGTAAGTTCGCTTATAGTTGATTCTTGTTGTGCGACCCTTGTTTTTAAGCTCGTCAGCCTTTCTTGTTCTATTGTTAGTTTATTTTTAAGAATAGATTTTTCTTCTAAACTCTTAACTAAGCAGTTGTAATTATTTTCTAGCCTAGCTTCTAATTCTTTGATTTTTATCAAGTAGTTGGCTTCCATATTTACTTTTTGGGTTGGATGTTTTTGATCGTTATCGTGTTTTTGAATTGATATTAAATTTTGGATCAATGTGTTCGAATAGATTTTCGAAGGATTAAGTTTTCAGAAGTTTAGGTATCAAAAAAATTTGAAATGATTAGAAAAAAAACTTATACCGAGAATAATTTTTGTACCGAAAAATTTTACCAGTCCAAAAAAAAATTTTGTTACCCAAAACTTTTTCGAATGAACCAGGAATCTTTTTAAAGCAGGTACGCAAAAAATCTCGTAGCTAAAACTATCGAGAGCTTTGCGGTATCGAAAATCTTTTTCCCATCATAAGTTTTCGCATGTGTAGATAATATTTTTTCGTATTATAAGTTTTTTTTTTTTTTCGTATGAGAGGGGATACGAAAACTTTAAAGAAATAATAAAATATTCATACGAAAATTTTTAGTAAAGGTTTTCGTATCACAAATATTTTTCGTATAGATTTTCGGACGATAAAAGTTTTCGTATCCACTGTAGCGTTCGAAAACTTTGAAAAATATTTTTTTTCGTACGACAAAGAAAATGTTTTTCGTATTGGAAGAATTTTTCGTATGAGAGGGGTTGCGAAATCTTTAAAGAAATAATAAAGTATTCATACAACTTTTTCTTTCGAGTATTACAGTAGGTGCGAAAACCTTTAAAGAATATTAAAATATTCGTTCGAAAACTTTTTGCTAAGGTTTTCGTATGGAACACTTTTTCGTATGCAAAGTAGGATTTCGTATGTGACTTTTTCGTTCTGTAGGTTTTCGTACGATAAAAATCTTTTTCGTATGAGACTTTTTCGTATGACTTTGAAAAGTTTTCGGACAGACTTTTTCGTATGAGAAATAATTTTCGTATCCAAAGTTTTTCGTATGGAAAATCTTTTTCGTACGAGAAATAGAAATAATTTTCGTATGAATTACTGTAGCGTTCGAAAATGTTCGTACGATGAAAATTTTCGTATGGATTTTCGTATCTAAAAAACTTTTTCGTATCAGACAGAAATATTTCGTACGCAAACTATTTTTCGTACGCTAATTATTTTTCGTTCGAAAAAATTAAGACTTTTGCGTACGCTACAGTTCAAAAACTAAAGTCAATGCGAAAAAGTTTTAAAATGTGAGTGATACGAAATTTTTAGTCAAAGCACAAACTGGTACGAAAAATAATTCATACGAAAAAAATGAAAATTTTTCGTTTGCTACAGTATACGAAAATGTATGGTCAACACGAAAAATTTGATAATGTGAGAGATACGAAAACTTTGGTCAATGCGAAATATAACTTGGTACGAAAACTATCTAGTGAATAGTGCGAAAATGTTTGGTGCGAAAAACTTTATTTTGGTACGAAAACGCGATTTTATATGCGAAATCTTCAAATAACACTCAAATTGTCACTTTAAGCACAGTTAATCAATCGAAATTGACTGGGTAATCATATAAAACACTCGATTAACACAATAGAAACCAAAATATAGTCCAATTAAGCATTTCAGCGAAGAACAGTTTGAAGATGAAGAAACAAAATTCGATCGTAGATTTCAATCTCAGTCCAAATTGAGCTCAATTAATCGAAGATAATCGCAGCTAGAATATATCAATGGATTCGCAAATAGATTTCGTTCAGAATCATTCGAAAACAGCAAGCAAAATATAATATCAGCTCAAATCACTGTAGCATGCGAAAATTTTTTTTTTCGTGAAGAACATCATACGAAAACCAAATTTCTGCAACCAAAAATTGATCAATTCACACGATTTTGGCTCTGATACCAATTGTTAGGTCCGTTTTTAACATCCAACGATATGAACTCGAGCATAGATTCGATAGATTTACCTCGATGATAATGCGAGCGGAAGCTTAAGGATTAATCAATCAAATCTTCATTAATCACAAACTTTCTCTCCAATTAACCTCTTTCTCTCTCTACAATTAACCCTAGCTTAGATAGTGATTAGAGAGAGTGTTTCTAGTGAGAGAAAGCTAAACTCAAGTTGTGTGTATTTTACACACACTTGCCCTATATATACCAATCAATATTGGTATGTTTGCATTCTAGTCCCTAACTATACATATATTACAATTAAGTCCCTAGACAAAGAGAACTTGATTATTGAACACTATAAAATACTTCCAACAATCTCCCCCTTAGTGTTCAATTATAATTGAAGCTTCGGTTGTCTTTGTCTCTCGAATCTTCAGTCTTCATCATCAGTTGAACACAACAGAATAAGTTCCAACAATACCTATATATATATATATATATATTTATATATAAAAAAAATGGCGAAAACAGTTAGCGAAAAGAGAAGGTTTTCGCTGAAAACTGTTTTCGCTGAAATAGTGAGCGAAAAGTTAGCGAAACGTTTTTTTTTTTTTTTTTTATGTAAAATCTAAAAAAAGATTTATTTATATAGTATGATTGCTCACATTTCATACCGATCACGGGTGTGGAGCAATCTCGGATACCACACGTGTCGGGAATTGGTGGTTGCCTGCAGCTCATATCGATTATGCGTGTGAAGCAACCCGAGGACCTACGCATAATCGGGATCCTGCAAAACAAATTAGCGGGGCTTTGGTACCCATTTTTGGACGGGTCCTCACTGATTAGCAGTAATCTTATAAAGCTCATAAGGTTCAAATTTGGAATTAAAATTAGCAGATAAAGTAGTCATAGGAAGCCACGTTTGTTTAGGACTACTTATTTCCATTTCTAGCGTAGGTTTCCAAATTTGTACCGTTCTGAAATTATCATTTTTAGCACGGGTGAATGTGTGTCTATTGTTAGTTGAGAAAATTTTCACTTTCGCCAGTCGTTGAAGATGTTTTTCAGATTTGACTTTGACTGGGTACTTGAGATAGGAATACGAACTAATAGAATCAATAGCATTCAATATAGAATTGTCGTATTTCCTATTAGGAAGAATCACATCATTCACATAGGTGTTTTCATAAAATGAGTTACTTTTATTTCTCAGACAATTATTATTTTTGGATATTTCAGTTTTAGTAAAAAATGTAGAATTGTCTGTTTTAATATTTGTAGCTTCTTTCTTTATTCTTTCTTTCTTTATCTTTTGAATGACTTTAGAAATTACCTTTTTAGAAATAGAGGAGGAAGCATTTTCGCTTGTTTTGATAAAAAATGATTTATCTTCCTCAATTCTTTCTTTCTTGATAGCTTTAGTCATTCGTGGTGTTTTCTTATTCTGTTTTGGAGATATGTTTTTTAATGGTTCGCTTTTAACAGAGTAAAAAGCTGAGGTTGCACCTATTTTGTAGGAATTTTTGAGAAATGTATTCTCCTTTTGAAGTTCATCAATTTTAGCTTGAAACCCTTTTTGCTGCGATTCCAGAAGAGATTTTAACTCGGAAATTTTGAGTTCGGTTTCTGGATTATCACAATTAAATTCGGGTATTATAGTTTGTATAGAATGTTCCTTTTTGATAGGCATTGTCTCATTTGTTTGAGTGGATTTATTTTGAGACAATTTTAGCTCAGTTTCTTTCTTTGCAATAAGTATTTCGAGTTTGTAGGATCGTGTACCGGGACCTGTGGGATTGGTCCCACCGCATACAGACTGATAGTCTATCCTCACTGTACCACCACTAGCCTTCCCAGTGTGCTTTGTCCTCACTCGCACACACCTGAGCAAACTTCCCAGGGGGTCACCCATCCCAGTGCTACTTCAAGTCAAGCACGCTTAACTTTGAAGTTCTTATGGATGGGCTCCCGAAAAGGAAGGTGCACCTTGGTGGTATGAGTAGCACTTATCAAGTCTCTTATACCATTCCTTTAACCACACTCTCATTCGGGTATGGAACCGATTCATTCATGTACCCCTCCACCTAGAAGCCTGCCAGGAGCCGCTCATTGTCCGTGCACCTTTGCACCGGCGATCACTCCCCGCCCTCATCGGTCCCGGGTGTCACGTGCCCACCAGCTTCCGCCTGGTTCGTCCTCGGACAACACCGTACTGTGAGTGGATTCAGGAATGGCTTTTCATGCCTCACCGGTGTGGGATTCCTCAGCATTGCTACTGAAGAGGTGGGTTTAAGAGTCGCGGATTTGACCGGCTCGAGGGAACATTAGTGCCATACCTAACATTCCCCCCCCCCCCCCCCCCCCACACCGGTGCGGTCCTCTAGCTCTGATACCAATTGTAGGATCGTGTACCGGGACCTGTGGGATTGGTCCCACCGCATACAGACTGATAGTCTATCCTCACTGTACCACCACTAGCCTTCCCAGTGTGCTTTGTCCTCACTCGCACACACCTGAGCAAACTTCCCAGGGGGTCACCCATCCCAGTGCCACTTCAAGTCAAGCACGCTTAACTTTGAAGTTCTTATGGATGGGCTCCCGAAAAGGAAGGTGCACCTTGGTGGTATGAGTAGCACTTATCAAGTCTCTTATACCATTCCTTTAACCACTCTCATTCGGGTATGGAACCGATTCATTCATGTACCCCTCCACCTAGAAGCCTGCCAGGAGCCGCTCATTGTCCGTGCACCTTGGCACCGGCGATCACTCCCCGCCCTCATCGGCCCCGACCTAGAAGCCTGTCAGGAGCCGCTCATTGTCCGTGCACCTTTGCACCGGCGATCACTCCCCGCCCTCATCGGTCCCGGGTGTCACGTGCCCACCAGCTTCCGCCTGGTTCGTCCTCGGACAACACCGTACTGTGAGTGGATTCAGGAATGGTTTTTCATGCCTCACCGGTGTAGGATTCCTCAGCATTGCTACTGAAGAGGTGGGTTTAAGAGTCGCGGATTTGACCGGCTCGAGGGAACATTAGTCCCATACCTAACAGAGTTCTTTATTTTTAATGCGTAATTTATTGCATTCTTCTGAAAGACATTTATTCTGAGCTTGATGATTTTTAATTTCTTCTTTATAGGCAGCTATGTTTGTTATTAATTCAGATATGTTCGGTTCATTATTTTCTGCCTTAAATTTTAATTTCACAAGCTCATCTTTAGCATTGGTCAATTGACATTCAAGACTAGCCTCAACTTCTAAATGTTTTCTTAGAACACGCTCGTTATTAGCTAGCCTTGCTTCTAATTTATTGACCATTTCCTTTTCATTGTTTGTGGATGAGAATTTTTGTAAAAGTCCTTGTTTTTCTTCCTCGCACGCAGACAAAGTAGTTTTTAATTCACATATTTTTGTTTCTTGTGAGTCTGCCTTAGTTGTTAAACTTATTATTTTTTCATTTGCACTATCTAAGCATCTCCTAAGATTATCTTCTTCTAATAAATGATTTCTTAGGATACGCTCATTATTTGCGAGTTTATCTTCTAGCTCTTTTATAATCTTTTGTTCATGAGAATTGTTAGGTTCTATAATTTCAGATTGTATTCTCTTATGTTTTGAGCTTGAAGTTTTTGAGCTTGTTGAGGAAGATGAAGAAGATAAAGACTTTTTCTTATGATGTTTTTTATTTAATAATTTTTCAATTAGATCTAGGTTGTGTTTGATTTCTTTAAGTTCTAGATCATTTTTGCTTAAGTAATTATCCATTTTATCTTTTCAGTTCAGACCAATTAATTTTGCAAATTATAATTGGTATAGAATGTTGGAAATTTTAATTTTGACTAATTTCGAATAGTTCTCCAATATTAGCGTTTCAGCTCAAAAACCAATATTAAGTTCCCAGATATTGTATTGGTTTTATAGAATGTTGGAAATTTTAATTTTGATTCAAAATATGTTGGATGCTATATTGATCGTCTTGTTTCGTTGATTTAAAAAGATATTGAGTCAACTTATTTTGTTTTATTTTGACTTTAGTATTAGGTTTTCGCTAGGTGTCTGGCGAAAAATATTAAGTTTTCGCTGAACACAGTGGCGAAAAGTATTAGGTTTTCGCAATGTGGCGAAAAAGTTTTGAGGTTTTCGCTAAAGGAAGTGGCGAAAAGTTTCAGGTTTTCGCTCAAACAGTAAATTGCGAAAAGATTTAAGTTTTCGCTAGGTATGAACTTTTCGCTAAGAAATGTAGCGAAAAGTTTTAGGTTTTCGCTAAAATGAAGTTTTCGCTGGAAAGATTAGCGAAAAGTCCTAAGTTTTCGCTGAAACAGTATGTAGCGAAAAGCTTTGAGGTTTTCGCTAAGTGGCGAAAAGATTAGGTTTCGCTAAGTTGTGAACTCTAAAACTTCTCGTGTGAACAGTGTTTGGCGAAAAGTTTTAAGTTTTCGCTGGCCACTGGTTTCCCTAGGAATGAACTTTT
Organism: Lindernia subracemosa; assembly: GCA_028392965.1. Taxonomy (NCBI): domain Eukaryota; kingdom Viridiplantae; phylum Streptophyta; class Magnoliopsida; order Lamiales; family Linderniaceae; genus Vandellia; species Vandellia subracemosa. The sequence goes on from JAQPCC010000077.1 coordinate 437,448, forward strand.
CGCTAAGAAATGTAGCGAAAATTTTAGGTTTTCGCTGAAACAGTATATGGCGAAAAGCTTTGAGGTTTTCGCCAATAAATCTAGCGAAAACTGGTTTTCGCTGAAAAGGTTTGGTTTTCGCTAATAAGTCAAATCAGCTAAAAAACACGTAATTAAACAAGTAAACACCGATTTAACTAAAAAAAACTAGTCTATGTAGCGAAAACCGCTGTTCATATAGCGAAAACCGCTGTTCTAGTAGCGAAAACAGCTGTTCTAGTAGCGAAAACCGCTGTTCAACTGGCGAAAACCACTGTTCTTGTGGCGAAAACCACTGAACTGTTCTGATTTTTCACTCAAATCCTAATTTCTGCTTAATCAGAACATAATTATCGAACAATAGGCATCGACGCAGCTTACCTATCACTCGATTAACACAATTAACACTGGATTAACACAGAAATCAGGCGAAAATCAGAATGCATCAGTGACAAACCCAAAGTCATTCAAAATCAGCAATTCAACCCAAATCAGCAAATTAAGCTCAATCAAAGCAGATTTAACACAGAATCAACAAACAAGTTCGCTCTGATACCAATTGTAGGTTCCAGATTTAACATCCAACGAATTAAGATGAACTTGAACTTGAGAATTAAGATCGATTGACTCACCTTTGTAATTAGCGCGCGGAAGCAATAGATAATCATTAGGGGTGTTCATTGGACGGTTCGGTCCGGTTTTTTCAAATTTCGGTTCGGTTTTTCGGTTTTCGGTTTTACAGATGCCTAATCCGATATCCGAACCATTTTAATTTGGTTCGGTTCGGTTTTTTACACTTCGGTTCGGTTTTTTTCGGTTCGGTTTTTCGGTTAACCGTTAAAGGTTTTAATTCATATGTGTGTATATATTATATATACATATATATAGAAATTAACTCTTATAACATATATATATATATATATTATAATTGCATTACATATATATATATATATATGAATTAAATAATATTGATATGATAATTGCATTAGTTATATGTGCGTAATTCGTGTATACCTTTTATAACATCTATATATATATATATGAATTAAATGTTATAACATAGTGCGTTATTAAATAAACATTGTACTTTTAATTATTTTTTATGAAAAATATAATTATTTTGTTGGACTTTATTATCACTATAACTATTAATCACTTTCATAAACTACAATATTTTAAACTTGTCTAATATAAATTATATATAATTAAATATATTTCGGTTTTTCGGTTATTTCGGTTATTTTTTCTGAAATCCGAAAATCGAACCGAAAAACCGAAATTTTCTAAATACAAAACCAAAACCGGCCGAAAAACCGAACCGAAAAAATCGAAAATTTCGGTTCGGCCGGTTTTTTCGGTTTTATCCGAAATTTGAACACCCCTAATAATCATCAATCAATCTTCATTTAATCCAATAGCTTTCTCTACAAGCAATCCATATACCTCTCCACAATTAAGCCTAATCTACTGTGATGAAGAGAGAGATATTAAAATGAGAGAAAGCCTCGCTTGGTATCTCAAGTTATGTGTAAAATACACACACTTGCCCTATATATACCAAAGCATACTTTGGTATATTACACATCAGTCCCTATATTATCATAAACTACAATTTGGTCCCTAGACAAAGATAACATGACATTTGAGCACTAGAAATGGATTCCTAACAATCTCCCCCTTAGTGTTCAAATGTCATTGGAGCGCCAATAGTCTTTGTCTCTAATGATCTTCAGTCTTCATCATCGATTGAACACAAGAATGGATTCCTAACAAAATCATCAGCGAATGCTAACGAAGCCAATCCCATCGACTCGCACCTCCAGTGATATCTAAAGCGTGGCTCCTCAGATGTGCATAAGGAAATCAGCCCATGAAGAACCTCCATAACCATCGTAAAGAGATACGGCGAAATGGGATCTCCCTGTCGAATTCCCCTCCTCCCCGCAAAGAACCCCACCCCCTGTCCGTTCAGGTTCAGCGAAAAAGCCGTCGTCGTCAAACACGAGCGAATCCATCCATTGTATGTGGGATGAAAACCCATGGCCTCTAAGACAGCAAGCAAGAAACTCCACTCCACTTTGTCGTAAGCCTTGGCCAGGTCCACCTTAAACATCGCCCGCGGTGGCCTCCCCTTAGACTTATATCCAAGACAAAGCTCCTACGCCAATAGGACATTGTCGCTGATACGCCTTCTAGGGATAAACGCCGTCTGTGTGCCATGCACTAAGCCTGGAAGATAAGACTTTAGCCGATTCGCCAAAATCTTAGAGATCACCTTGTACAACACATTGCAGCACGATATGGGCCGAAAATCCGTCACATGCCGCGGTGAATCTCTCTTAGGAATCAACGTGATGATAGTACTGTTGAGTCCCTTCAGTAATTTTCCAGTCACAAAGAAGTCCTGGACGGCCCTAACGACATCAGATCCCACAATCCCCTACGCCGCCTTGAAGAAGGCGACCGTATACCCATCAGGCCCAGGCACTTTCTCATCCCCCATAGAGAAAAGCGCCTCATGTACCTCCTTAGCATCCACTGGACAGATCATAGAAAGCGCATCCGATGGGGAAAGCGTGCGCGTAATAGCCCTCTGTACATCTGCAGCTGTGATCGGCGACGAGTGGGCTGACTGACCCAATAGACCCTGATAAAATCCAATGAGCTCGCCCTCCACCTGTCTGGATCTTCCAGAAGATCACCATCAACATTTTCAAGAGAGAAAATGCGATTAGAAGCCCGACGCATGGCCACCCTGCGAAAGAAATAGGATGAACACTGGTCCCCATCCTTCAGCCACGCCAGCTTGGCCCGTTGCGACAGTGTCGTATGCTCCACCGCCACCGCCTTAGCATATAGCAAACGCCACAGCCTCTCAAAATCATAAAAAAGGCCCTCCTGTGGATAGCGTGAAGAGAAGTCCTGGGCGATGTCAAGGAACCGTCGCGCCTCAGAGACGTTCGCCGCTAAATTACCTTTGGGCCTCCTCAGCTGTTGAAAAATCGGTTTCAACAGCTTCAAACGCTGTATGACAACGAACATAGGAAATCCACGGAGAGGGATACTCCATATGCGCTGAACCTGCTCCAGAAATGCATCGTCCTTCGTCAAAAAATTTTCAAAACGAAATGTCACCTTACGATGTCGCGGCGTAACAGCGCCCAAAAGAATGGGCGAGTGATCTGACGATGCAGGTAGAGCACATCGACAGAACAAGTCAGGGTACCGGGCAAACCAGTGGGGGTTTCCCAACATACGATCGAGCCTCCGCCAAACCCCCGCGGCATCCCGTTGCTGGTTGTACCACGTGAAAATTTGACCCGTCGTAGGTAGCGTCGTAAGATCCGCGCCCACCAGGCAAGCATGAAACTCCTCCATATCTTGCCTAGGTGGTGCTCCCCCTCTTCCCTCAGCCGTGTGCAATATCGCATTGAAGTCCCCCAGGACCATCCATGCATCCGCCACACGGTCTTGGGACGGGGTAATCAATTCTTCCCACAAAGGAAGCCTCTCATCCCTCCTGGACTTCCCATACACAAAGGAGACAAATAGCGTCTCCCTCGTCTCTGCCGACTTCACGCGACAGTGGACTGCCTGAGGCGAGAACTCAAGAACATCCACCGTCAACACTGCAGGATCCCATCCAACCCATATTCGCATAGCCGGGGCCTCATCATAGTCGAAGAACCAACTCCATCGTGCTCTAATGCCACTCGAAACCACCTCCGCATTAGAGACAGCAACCCGAGTCTCCAGAAGGCCAATCATACTCAATCTCTCATGCGCTATCAACTCCCCCACCGCCCTCCTGTGGTCTTGTTTATTAAGACCACGTACGTTCCACGCTCCCACCGCTATCATAAATGCACCCCATCGTGGGCTGCATTTTCAGGGCCCAAGTGAGATAGGAAAGTGTCAAATCGATTACGCCCCTCCACGGAGGACGATCGAACGGCCTCATGACCCGCCGGCCGCGATACCCCTGGTCTACGCCTCAATGAACTCGCCTCCCCAGGGTAGTGGTCCCCTCTAGGGACCTCAGTATGAGTAGCCGGCCCAGTCACCATGATGGCCTTCTCCTTCGCCCCCACCTGTCGCCACTCCTCATGAGGTCGCCCACTCATATTCGTGAGGCCATGCAACGTGCCATTCCTTCGTTTCACATGGTAGTCTCCAAGCTGATGACCCCTTCACGCCGGCCGGGTTCGCCGCCTATTCGGCCGAGATCGATCCTCCACCGATCGATGTTCCACACCCGTCCTCTGTCGATCTTGGCTCTGTGGTGCAATAGGTCCATCCTCCCTCCCCAATCGCTTCGGGGGTGCGAAAACTTGAACAGCAACAATAATTAAATATTAATTTTGTTAGGAATCTTTCTGTTGTGTTCAAATGATGATGAAGACTGAAGATTATTAAAGACAAAGACAACCGGCGCTTCAATGACAATTGAACACTAAGAGGGAGATTGTTAGGAATATTTTCTAGTGTTCAATTATCATGTTATCTTTGTCTCGGAACTTAATTGTATTTTATGTAAATATTGGGACTAGATTGAAAATATATCAAAGTATGCTTTGGTATATATAGGGCAAGTGTGTGTAAAATACAAAAAACTTGAGTTTTAGCTTTCTCTCACTAGAAACACTCTCTCATCATTATCATAATTAGGGCTTAATTGTAGAGAGAGAAAGGAGATTATTGTAGAGAGAAGCTTGGTGATTAATGAAGATTGATTGATATTTACCAAAGAGCTTCCGCGCGTTAATTACAAGGTATGTCTCAATCGATCTAATTCTCAAGTTCATATTCGTTGGATGTGTTAAATCTAGGAATTACAATTGGTGTCAGAGTAAACGTGTTAGAATTGAATCGATTTGAGTTGAAATTGAGGTTTACGATAGATTTTGAGCTGAATTTAAGGTTTACGATAGTCACTGTTCATCGCGATTTGAATCTCATCGTAAACTGTTGATTGATCTTTTGAGCTGCTTGCTTAGGTGTTTACGATGAATTCACTGTTTACGATGATTAATTGTTGATTAATTTGACTGATCGAAGCTGAAATTGGACTAATTGTGTTGAATTTGATCGAACTGTTCATCATGACCTTCAAACTTTTCATGTGAAAATCTCGAAAATTGTTTATGTTTTGCTTTTGATCTGGATTAATCGAGTGTTTTTTACATGTTTACTTACTGTTTTCGATCGATTATCTGAGCTTAATTTTAGAATTTAAGTGTTTTTGATCTAGTTTTACTTTCATTGCAAAGTTTACGAATGGAAGTTTACGAATGGAAGATTTACGAATAACTTTGCAAAACTCTGTTGATTAGCTTTGCGAACGAAAACTTTACGATCAAAGCTTTATAGTTTACGGTCAAAGCATTTAAGTTTACGGTCAACGAAAGGTTTACGAAAGCTTTTCAATCGTAAACCTCGTTTACGATCCCAACAGTGGGTGAAGTCAAAGTCTACTTTTCGGTCAAAGGCTAAAGTCAAAGTTAATTTTAACTTTTACAGTGTGTAAAGGTTTACGAATACTTTTCATTCGTAAACTTTACTTTACGAAGGAACTGTTTACGAAAGCTTTTCAATCGTAAACTTTACTTTACGAAGTTACTGTTTACGAGTCATTGTTTACTTGTTTTACGAATACATTTCGTTAGTAAACTATAAAGGCACTGTTTACGGATCATTTTCATTCGTAAACTCGTTTACGAACAAGGTTTACGAACAAATTCTGCTCGTAAACCTAAAGACCCGTAAACATTTGAAAAGGTTTTCAGTAGCAAAAAAAAAGTCCTAAATTTTTTTTTGCTACTACGAGATTTTTTTTACCTACTTTTCAAAGGTTTACCGAGGCTTAGAAAATTTTTTGGGTAAAGAAATTTTTTTTCGGTAAAATTTTTCAGTACAAAAATTATTCTCAGTATAATTTTTTTTTTCGTATAAGTCATTTTAAAAAATTTAAAACTCATTACGAAAACCTTTTCATACAAACTTAGACCCGTAAACCTTCTATCTGAAACACACAAACAAAATTCGATCGAAGATTAATTGAAGACCTCTTAATTGTCATCTGGATTTGCTGCTCGATAATCAAGTAGGTTTTGGATCCACTCTGCTCAGATCGATCGATTTCTCGGTATATTTTTGTACCTACGTTACAAAGGTTTTCCAAGGCTTAGAAAAAAAAAAAATTTGAAACAAAATTTTTTTTTATACCGGTAAAATTTTTCAGTACAAAAATTATTCTCGGTATAATTTTTTTTATGTAAATCATTTTAAAAATATTTACGAAAACCTTTTCATACAAACTTAGACCCGTAAACTGATACTTTCCAAAAGTTACTGTTCATAGCTTTAGATCATTCGTAAACTAATCCTTTGTCGAATCTACTGTTTACGGCTCTCACTCATTCGTAAACTTTAAAGCCTTACTTTACGATTGTTCCTGTTTACGAATCAATCTCAATCGTAAACCTTCACATATCTACTGTTTACGAATATATTTCATTCGTAAACATTATTTACTCGTAAACCAAAAAGCACTGTTTACAGCTTCTCTTTCATTCGTAAACTAATATTGTGTCAAATCAGAACCGTAAAGCTTACATTCTCTTAATAATATACAAAGTCTAAGATACAATCTAAGCTGATAATTAATATTTTGTATCTAAACTTTGCTGTGCTGAAGAGTTTATGAACTGAACTGAAATCAAAAGTTTGCGGTTAATATCAAAAATTAAAATATTTAAACAGAATCGAAAATATTGATCACAAATTAAATCAATTCTAAAACACGTCAACGATCAATATACATCCAACAATTTTATTTGATCAAAATTAAGATCCAACATTCTATATAGAATTTAATTACCAACATTATTTGAACTTAAATTTTCAAAATTCTATATTTGAACTGAAAAGATTAAAATGGATTTATTTCACGAACAAATGACCAAGACACTAGAAGCGAGGCTAGCTAATAACGAGCGTGTCTTAAGAAAACATCTAGAAATTGAAGCTAGTCTTGAATGTCAATTGACTAATGCAAATGATGAGATTATAAGGTTGAAGACTAAGACCACAGAACATGAATAAAAAATATGTGAGTTGAAAACAAGTCTGTCTGCATGTGATGAAGCAAACAAGTCAATGTTGCAAAAATTCTCATCCACAAATAATGAAAAAGAAATGGTCAAGAAATTAGAAGCAAGATTAGCCAATAATGAAGTTGTCCTAAGAAAACATCTATTAGAAGAAGCCAATCTAGGAATAAAGCTTCAATTAGCTAATGAGAAAATAGCTAAACTTAACAATGATCTTGCTAAATCAAATTCTGAAACAACAGAACTAAAGGAAAATAAAGATTATCAAGCTCAAAATAAATGTCTTTCTGAAGAACTCACTAGATTACACTGTAAAATTAAAGAACTAGAGGTTCTTCTTGCAAAGAAAGAACAAATTGAGCAAAAATTGTCTCGAAACAAGTCGACTCAAACAATTGAGTCAATGTCAACCGAGGAACATTCTATACTATCGATAAAACCCGAACCTAAGGATTGCTACACTCCAGACGGGTTTCGAGCTCAAATGGATAAGCTTTTAAAGGAGAATTTAATTCTCAAAAATTCCTCTCAAAAAGGCACAAGAATGACTAAAGCTATCAAGAAAGAAAGAATAGAGGAAGACAAATTATCTTCTATTGCCACGACCAAATTTGGTTCTACCTCTATTCCTAATCCAAAAATACCCAAAGTCATTCTAAAATCAAAATTAAAGAAAGAAGCTACTAAAACGAAAGTAGACAATCATTACACATTCTCTATTAAAACTAAAACGTCCAAAAGTAATAATTGTCTAAACAAAAGTAGCTCATTTAGTACACATTACAAAGTGAATGATGTGAGTCTAGAAGGTAGGAAATACGACACTTCTATACTTAATGCTATTGATTCTATAAGCTCGTATTCCTCTCTCAAGTACCCGGTCAAAGTCAAATCCGAAAAGCATCTCAAACGACTGGCGAAAGAGAAAATTTTCTCATTTAACGCAAGACACACATTCACCGATGCTGAAATTTTTAATTTTCATAAGGTTCAACAAGTTTGGAAACCTAATCTAGAAATAGAAATAAGTAGTCCAAAACAACATTGGGTTCCTCAATTCAAGACTACTTTACATGCAAATTCCAAACTTGAACCATTTGTGCTTAAATATATATCTGCTAATCAGGGAGGACCCGTCCAAAAATGGGTACCAAAGTTCCGATAATTTGTTTTGCAGGTCCCGATCATACATGGTAAATAGACGACGATTGCTCCACATGTGTGGTCGGTATGCAATGATGAGCAGTCGCACAAGTCCCCGACACGTGTGGAATTTGGTTTGCTCCAAACTCGTGATCGGTATGTGACGTGAGCAAACACACCAAATCAAGACTATTCCAAAGCTCTTGATTTGACATTTTTTTCCTTTTTATTTTTCTGTTAAAAAAAAAAAAAGCAAGCCATAAAAAAAAAGAGGCCAATAAATAAAAAAAAAAGAAAAGAAAAGGCCACAAAAAAAAAGAAAGAAAAGGCCATAAAAAATAATAAAATAAAAAAAAATAAAAAAATTTTGAGCTACAATGTTCAAAGAAGGCCGTGCCGATTTCAAAATTCAAAGTGCGCTTGAATTTCAGGGGAGTCAAACTCTATATCTTAAGTTCTTGATTTTCATAGGGAGTTCGACTTATTATAAAGAGCGCTTACCTTTACAGAATATTCGGTCTTCATATTCTATATTCTTTTTGGGGGAGTGGATAGATAGATAGATTAGGCGCGTGAATTTCAAAAGAGCATATTACCATAGTTCTAATATAAAAAGCGTATTTGTTCGAGGGGGAGTGATACTTATAAGTGCAAAAGGGCACATTTATTAGGGAGTGTCACTTCAAATACAAAATGCGCTTGATTTCTTCGTAATATGCAATTTCTCAAAAAGCGCATCTATTTAGGGGGAGCACGGGCATCACATTAGAATTAGCGCAAGTATTTAGGGGGAGTGTTACTGTTGGAAATTATTCTGTTGTGTTCAACTGATGATGAAGACTGAAGATTCGAGAGACAAAGACAACCGAAGCTTCAATTATAATTGAACACTAAGGGGGAGATTGTTGGAAGTAATTTATAGTGTTCAATAATCAAGTTATCTTTGTCTAGGGACTTAATTGTAATATATGTATAGTTAGGGACTAGAATGCAAATATACCAATTAAGTCCCTAGACAAATCAAGACTATTCCAACGTTCTTGATTTGACATTGTTTTTAGTTTTATTTTTCTGTTCATAAAAAAAAAAGGGCCAAAAAAAAAAAGAGGAGGCCATAAAAAAAAAAAAGGGGAGAAAAAGAAAAATAAGGCCATTTAAAAAAAAAAAAAAGAAGAAAAATAAGGCCATAAAAAAAAAGAAAAAAAAAAAAAAAAAAAAAAAAACTTTTGAGCTTCAATCTTTAAAGAAGGCCGAGCCAATTTCAAATTGCAAAAGGCACTTGAGTTTTATTTTGGGGGAGTCAAACTCTATATTTACAGAATATTCGGTCTTCATATTCTATATTGTTTTTATTTAGGGGGAGTGGATCGATAGAAAAGGTGCAAGAGCTTCAAAAGAGCGTATTACCGTAGTTTTATTATCAAATGCGCATATGTTTTAGGGGGAGTGATACTCATAAGCGCATACTTAAAAGGCACACATCTTAAAGGGGGAGTGATAAAGGGGGAGTGATACTTCATTTACTAAGGGCGCTTGACCTGAAAGAAAGTAATATGCAAATTTCTACAAGAACGCACATATTGAGGGGGAGCAAGAGCATCATATTTGAAATAGCACATCTATTTAGGTGGAGCAATGGCATCACATTAGGAATAGCGCAACAATTTAGGGGGAGCGTTACCTAAAAAGACGCAAGAGATAAAAGAGAATGCCGGAAGACAAACTTCAAGCTTTTAGGGAGTGTCAACATCAACTAGCGCATGGACAATACGAGGTGTTCACATACCTGTTCCCATGGTTCAGTTCATCCCAACTGCACCTATACCAGGAATAAACCCCGAGTGTATGTGAGGGTATTCGAGCGAATAACTATAAAATCATTACACCTCAACCACAAACTATCGGTTCACCTGCTTCAAAAAGGTCCCAATAGCTACGAGATTTTTTGCGTACCTGCTTCAAAAAGGTTCCCGGCTCATACGAAAAAAAATTTTTGGGTAACAAAATTTTGTTAGACTGGTAAAATTTTTCGGTACAAAAATTATTCTCGGTACAAGTTTTTTTTCTTTTCTAATCATTTCAAATTTTTTTTGATACCTAAACTTCTGAAAACTTAATCATTCGAAAATCTATTCGAACACATTGATCCAAAATTTAATATCAATTCAAAAACATGATAACGATAAAAAACATCCAACCCAGAAAGTAAATATGGAAGCCAACTACTTGATAAAAATCAAAGAATTAGAAGCTAAGCTAGAAAATAATTACAACTGCTTAGTTAAGAGTCTAGAAGAAAAATATATTCTTAAAAATAAACTAACAATAGAACAAGAAAGGCTGACGAGCTTAAAGACAAGGGTCGCACAACAAGAATCAACTATAAGCGAACTTACAAAAGAATTATCTACATGTAGAGACGAAAAAATAAATAGTGCAGCCCAAAATAAAAGTCTTCTTGAACAAAGAAATCAATTATATTCAAAAATTAAAGAATTAGAAGATGTTCTAGCTAAACGAGGACAAACTGAGCAACGCCAAATAAAAGAAACTATATTGTCTCGAAATAAGTCGACTCAAACAAGTGAGTCCGTGCCAAACGCGGAACATTCTATACAATCAACAAAACCAAACTCTAAAGATTGTGATATTCCAGAATATACTTGCAAAATTGCTGAATTACATTCTCTTCTGGAATCAGAACGTAAAGAGTTTCGAGCAAAAATGGATAAGCTTTTAAAGGAGAATTCATTTCTCAAATATTCCTTAGAAAATGGCACAACTACAACCATTCATCCTGTAAAACCTGAACCTTTAAACGATATATCTTCTAAACAGGATCAGAAAACTCAAATGACTAAACCTATAAAGCAGGAAAGAATAGAGCAAGACAATTCATTTTCTATTACAATAAACAAAATTGTTCCTAACTCTATTCTTCCTCCAAAAATTCCTAAAGTCATTCCAAAGACAAAGCAAGAAGCTACTAAAGCTAAAACAGACAATAAATACACATTCTCCATTAAAACTGAAACGTCCAAAAGTAATAATTACCTAAACAAAAGTAGCTCATTTAGTACACATTACAAAGTGAATGATGTGAGTCTAGAAGGTAGGATGCTATTGATTCTATAAGCTCGTATTCCTCTCTCAAGTACCCGATCAAAGTCAAATCCGAAAAGCATCTCCAACGACTGGCGAAAGAGAAAATTTTCTCATTTAATGCAAGACACACATTCACCGATGCTGAAATTTTTAATTTTCATAAGGTTCAACAAGTTTGGAAACCTAAGCTAGAAATAGAAATAAGTAGTCCAAAACAACATTGGGTTCCTCAGTTCAAGACTACTTTACATACAAATTCCATACTTGAACCATTTGTGCTTAAATATTTATCTGCTAATCAGGGAGGACCCGTCCAAAAATGGGTACCAAAGTCCCGATAATTTGTTTTGCAGGTTCCCGATCATACATGGTAAATAGACGACGATTGCTCCACATGTATGGTCGGCATGCAATGATGAGCAGTCGCACAAGACCCCGACACGTGTGGTATTCGGATTGCTCCACACATGTGATCGGTATGTGACGTGAGGAAACACACCAAATCAAGACTATTCCAAAGCTCTTGATTTGACATTGTTTTTAGTTTTATTTTTCTGTTCAAAAAAAAAAAAAAAAAAAAAAAGTACATAACAAAAAAAAAAAAAAAAAAGGCCATAAAAAAAAAGGGGCAGAAAAAGAAAAAATAAGGCCATTAAAAAAAAAAAAAAAAAGAGAAGAAAAATAAGGCCATAAAAAAAAACAATCTATAAAAATAAGGCCATAAAAAAAAATTAAATAAATAAAAATAAGGCCATAAAAAAAAAAACAAAAAAAAGGGGAGTGGATAGAAAAGGTGCAAGAATTTCAAAAGAGCGTATTACCATAGTTTATTGTAAAAAGCGCATACGTTTTAGGGGGAGTGATACTCATAAGCGCATACTTAAATGGCACACATTTTAAAGGGGGAGTGATACTTCATTTACTAAAGGCGCTTGACCTGAAAGAAAGTAATATGCAAATTTCTACAAGAAAGCACATGTTTAGGGGGAGCAAGAGCATCATATTTGAAATAGCACATCTATTTAGGGGGAGCAAGGGCATCATATTAGAAATAGCGCAACTATTTAGGGGGAGTGTTACAATGAAAAGGCGCTAGAGCTTAAGGGAAGAATGCCCTGAATACAAACTTCATGCTTTTAAGAGGGAGTGCTACCTAAATATCAATAAAACGCATGGACACAAAAGAGTTGTTCACATACCTCTTCCAAAGGTTCAGTCGACCCAACTGATCCTAACCCAGGAACAAACCCCGAGTGTATGTGAGGGTATTGAGCGTATCACGATGACATCCTTACAACTCAACCACAAACTATCCGGGCTATAACCATATAGGTACAGGACTGATTTATCAGATCCCGGGTAGAAGACGCTTCATCTGGTCCAAAGGCGCATGCACGACCCTTCCTTGCTACTCATTTGTCTCCCTAAAGACAGATGTTTCAATATCTCACGGGGAACCGCATATGCTATCACCGTTTCATTTGGAAGCGGGAGATATTGAACAAAGTGGTCCACAGCCCCACACCACGATCTTTCTTGAACACGTAAATGTCTAGTGTGTCCTCATAGCCTAAATATTTTTTCAATTTTTCTAGGACACATACATTCTTTTACACACATATTGCAGGTCTACGTGACCATGCCAGAACTTCTGTAGACGCATCATTCAATGATGTGCTTCTATGATCAGAAGGAAGTCCTGCCCTTGCAACATCAAAACACAACGGTAGCAGGCCATCTTCTGGAGCACGACTCTAGAACGATGTCAACGGGATGCCTATGTGGCCCCGTAGTCCCTTCAAATGCAAGTCTGTGTGACTTTGCATCAACGACCAAGAGTGACATCGAGGGATGTTTCACGATGATTGGTTGTCTGTCCCGTTTTCAGGTACTTCATCCGGAATTCAACGCCAACACGTTCCGTGTACACCCTGGTTCACCTTGATCACACAGCATGACGATACAAATGAATCGCCATGAGGGGGAGAAGTATATCAAAGAGGTCGAGCATGTGAACACATTAAAGAAGCCAAGCTTTCAATGCACGTGCTGAAACCAAAACAAACAAGACCTCTCTCCATGGTTCGAGCATACACGACAAGTCAATACTGATGATCCGCGCGACTCTGATATATGCAAGAAGGTGACGAATATTCAAGTTGCAGAGAAGAAAATGAGGGTGCATGTAAATAGGGGGAGACTGAAGATTCTCCAGACGCTCTCAGATATTTCTTCAAACTGCAACAAAGACAGTGTCAAATTCAAAGTTGAGCACAAAGGGGGAGATTGTTGGAAATTATTCTGTTGTGTTCAACTGATGATGAAGACTGAAGATTCGAGAGACAAAGACAACCGAAGCTTCAATTATAATTGAACACTAAGGGGGAGATTGTTGGAAGTATTTTATAGTGTTCAATAATCAAGTTATCTTTGTCTAGGGACTTAATTGTAATATATGTATAGTTAGGGACTAGAATGCAAATATACCAATATTGATTGGTATATATAGGGCAAGTGTGTGTAAAATACACAAGAACTTGAGTTTAGCTTTCTCTCACTAGAAACACTCTCTCTAATCACTATCTAAGCTAGGGTTAATTGTAGAGAGAGAAAGAGGTTAATTGGAGAGAAAGTTTGTGATTAATGAAGATTTGATTGATTTAATCCTTAAGCTTCCGCTCGCATTATCATCGAGGTAAATCTATCGAATCTATGCTCGAGTTATATGTTGGATGTTAAAAACGGACCTAACAACCTAAACTTCTGAAAACTTAATCCTTCGAAAATCTATTCGAACACATTGATCCAAAATTTAATATCAATTCAAAAACACGATAACGATCAAAAACATCCAACCCAGAAAGTAAATATGGAAGCCAACTACTTGATAAAAATCAAAGAATTAGAAGCTAAGCTAGAAAATAATTACAACTGCTTAGTTAAGAGTCTAGAAGAAAAATCTATTCTTAAAAATAAACTAACAATAGAACAAGAAAGGCTGACGAGTTTAAAGACAAGGGTCGCACAACAAGAATCAACTATAAGCGAACTTACAAAAGAATTATCTACATGTAGAGACGAAAAAACAAATAGTGAAGCCCAAAATAAAAGTCTCATTGAACAAAGAAATCAACTATATTCAAAAATTAAAGAATTAGAAGATGTTCTAGCTAAACGAGGACAAACTGAGCAACGCCAAACAAAAGAAACTATATTGTCTCTAAATAAGTCGACTCAAACAAATGAGTCCGTGCCAAACGAGGAACATTCTATACAATCTATAAAACCCGAATCTAAGAATTGCTCTATTCCAGAAAATACTTGCAAAATTGCTGAATTAAATTCTCTTCTGGAATCAGAACGTAAAGAGTTTCGAGCAAAAATGGATAAGCTTTTAAAGGAGAATTCATTTCTCAAATGTTCCTTAGAAAAGGGCACAACTACAACCATTCATCCTGTAAAACCTGAACCTTTAAACGATATATCTTCTAAACAGGATCAGAAAACTCAAATGACTAAACCTATAAAGCAGGAAAGAATAGAGCAAGACAATTCACTTTCTATTACAATAAACAAAATTGTTCCTAACTCTATTCTTCTATCGATAAAACCCGAACCTAAGGATTGCTACACTCCAGAAAGTGCTCGCAAAATTGATGAATTACACTCTCTTCTGGAATTCGAACGAAACGGGTTTCGAGCTCAAGTGGATAAGCTTTTAAAGGAGAATTTAATTCTCAAAAATTCTTCTCAAAAAGGCGCAAGAATGACTAAAGCTATCAAGAAAGAAAGAATAGAGGAAGACAAATTATCTTCTATTGCCACGACCAAATTTGGTTCTACCTCTATTCCTAATCTAAAAATGCCCAAAGTCATTCTAAAATCAAAATTAAAGAAAGAAGCTACTAAAACTAAAGGAGACAATAATTACACATTCTCTATTAAAACTGAAACGTCCAAAAGTAATAATTGTCTAAACAAAAGTACCTCATTTAGTACACATTACAGAGTGAATGATGTGAGTCTAGAAGGTAGGAAATACGACACTTCTATACTTAATGCTATTGATTCTATAAGCTCGTATTCCTCTCTCAAGTACCCGGTCAAAGTCAAATCCGAATTACATCTTAAGCGACTGGCGAAAGAGAAAATTTTCTCTTCTACAAAAAGACAAACATTCACCGATGCTGTTAGGATCATTTTCTAGTGTTCATCATATAACTTGTATTGATGTATTTCTTATTGGGTTAGTTTATTAATGAGTTTGCTAGTTGGGGGCACTCTTGTATTTATACCAAAGTATGTTTGGTATAAATAGTGGGCTAGGGCTTATTTTAATGTAACACTTCCCATTTGAATAAAGAATCCATATTGAGCTAAACCTAGAAAAGTGTGAACTCTCTCTCTACCCTTAACAGCCGCCACCTTCACATAAAACATGCACAAACACACACTCGAAGGTGTGCACTATTCCATTGAGTTTGAGAGCTCTTGCTTGGTTAAGGGACCGACAAGTGGTATCAGAGCCACCGTGAGGTTTGGGTGGAAGTGTTCTAATGTCATTGGATCGATTTTTACATGTTTTTGTTGTTGAAGATTCAAAAACCCATTTTTAAGCTTTTCGCAACATGAACTTCGCGTTTTTGCTTCGTTTTGGGTTTTAACTGCTGTTTTTGTTGTTGTTCTGTGTCGATTCTATCATTCCAGCTCATCGCCCAGTAGTTTCCAGCACTTTTCTGCATTCTCTAAGCTTTTCGACTCTTAAAATCTACGTTTTCGGTATCAGAACTGTGCTTTTCGGTACAAGAACACGCTTAATTCTACAGGAAAAGTTTTCGGCACTGAGGTTTTCGCAGCTACAGTGCCTCCAGAAGTTTTCGCAATCCAAAAGTTTTCGGCACTGAAGTCTTCGCCGCTACAGTGCTCTCCAAAGTTTTCGCAATCCAAAAGTTTTCGGCACTGAAGTCTTCGCCGCTACAGTGCTCTCCAAAGTTTTCGCAATCTTAAAAGTTTTCGGCACTGAAGTCTTCGCCGCTACAGTGTCTCAAAAAGTTTTCGCAATCAACCAAAGTTTTCGACACTGAGGTTTTGTCGCTACAGTGTCTTCAAAAACTTTTCGGTATCTCAAAGTTTTCGGTGCCACAAAGTTTTCGGTATCTTAAAGTTTTCGGCATGTTAGGACCGTTTTTACATCCAACACATGAACTTGAGTTTAGCTTTCTCTCACTAGAAACACTCTCTCTAATCACTATCTAAGCTAGGGTAAAATTTTTCGGTAGAAAAATTATTCTCGGTATAAATTTTTTTCTTTTCTAATCATTTCAAATTTTTTTTGATACCTAAACTTCTGAAAACTTAATCATTCGAAAATCTATTTGAACACATTGATCCAAAATTTAATATCAATTCAAAAACACGATAACGATCAAAAACCATCCAACCCAAAAAAAAAAAAAGTAAATATGGAAGCCAACTACTTGATAAAAATCAAAGAATTAGAAGCTAGGCTAGAAAATAATCACAACTGCTTAGTTAAGAGTCTAGAAGAAAAATATATTCTTAAAAATAAACTAACAATAGAACAAGAAAGGCTGACGAGCTTAAAAACAAGGGTCGCACAACAAGAATCAACTATAAGCGAACTTACAAAAGAATTATCTACATGTAGAGACGAAAAAATAAATAGTGCAGCCCAAAATAAAAGTCTTCTTGAACAAAGAAATCAATTATATTCAAAAATTAAAGAACTAGAAGATACTCTTACGAAGAAAAGACAAGCTAAAAAGCCTATGTTTAGCAATATGTCAACTCAGACAGATGAGCAAGTGCCAAACACAACTGAAGAGGAACATTCTATACAATCAACAAAACCAAACTCTAAAGATTGTGATATTCTAGAAAATGAACGCAAAATTGCTGAATTACATTCTCTTCTGGAATCAGAACGTAAAGAGTTTCGAGCAAAAATGGATAAGCTTTTAAAGGAGAATTCATTTCTCAAATATTCCTTAGAAAATGGCACAACTACAACCATTCATCCTGTAAAAGCTGAACCTTTAAACGATATATCTTCTAAACAGGATCAGAAAACTCAAATGACTAAACCTATAAAGCAGGAAAGAATAGAGCAAGACAATTCATTTTCTATTACAATAAACAAAATTGTTCCTAACTCTATTCTTCCTCCAAAAATTTCTAAAGTCATTCCAAAGATAAAGCGAGAAGCATATCAGGGAGGCCAAGCACGTGAACTCATTAAAGAAGCCAAGCTTTCAACGCACGTACTGAACCACAACAAACAAGACCTCTCTCCATGGTTCGAGCGTACACGACAAGTCAATGCTGATGATCCGCGCGACTCTGATATATGCAAGAAGGTGACGAATATTCAAGTTGCAAAGAAGAAAATGAGGGTGCATGTAAATAGGGGGAGACTGAAGATTCTCCAGATGCTCTCAGCTATTTTCTTCAAACAGCAATAGAAGACCGTGTCACATTCAAAGTTGAGCACAAAGGGGGAGATTGTTGGAACTTATTCTGTTGTGTTCAACTGATGATGAAGACTGAAGATTCGAGAGACAAAGACAACCGAAGCTTCAATTATAATTGAACACTAAGGGGGAGATTGTTGGAAGTATTTTATAGTGTTCAATAATCAAGTTATCTTTGTCTAGGGACTTAATTGTAATATATGTATAGTTAGGGACTAGAATGCAAATATACCAATATTGATTGGTATATATAGGGCAAGTGTGTGTAAAATACACACAACTTGAGTTTAGATTTCTCTCACTAGAAACACTCTCTCTAATCACTATCTAAGCTAGGGTTAATTGTAGAGAGAGAGAGGATATTTGTAGAGAAAGTTTGTGTTTAATGAAGATTTGATTGAATATTACCCAAATGCTTCCGCTCAATCTTGTTCAAGGTAATTTCGATTAAATCTATGCTCAAGTTCATGTGTTGGATGTAAAAACGGTCCTAACACGGCATCCAAAAGTTTTCGGCATTTCTAACTTCTCGGACCAGCAAACTTTTTGGTACTCTGTCTTTTCCCGAAAACTCATTTTAAAACGAAAACTCCCTTACGAAAACATAAAACTTTTCGGACTGAGAAACTTTTCGGCAACAATCTTCAACTTTATTCTTCAATTCAAGCACTCTCGATCCAAAGACAATTTAAAAAAAAAAAAAAAAACCCCCACCCAATACATCACGCGTTCCACTTCAAGCAAATCTCACTCACACCTTATTACAACAGAAAATGGACGCATATAGCATGGGAAGCGACATGAGGCCACCTGTTCTTAGACAGGGCGAATACTCTATATGGAGAGACAGATTCATCACGTTCATAGAGACGAAAGACCAAGCTGAGAATCTGCGCGAATCCATCAATCAAGGTCCAGCCCAATTCTGGTTAATTGTCCCAGCTGCCCCAAACAACAATCCACCGATAGAAGAGTTGCGTACTCTTAAGACATCGGATCAGCTCACGGAAGAGGAGAGAATCCGCCAAAAGGCCGATCAACTTGCCAAGTCTTACCTTATGCAGGCCATCCCAAATGAAATCTACATTCAAATTAACAGTGCCAAAACGGCAAAGGAAATGTGGGATGCTCTTGACGTACTCATGCAAGGAACTGATGTTAGTGTGATGACCAGAATCACAAACACCTACACTGCTTATGATCTATTCAAAGCAAGAAAAGGAGAGTCCCTGCTGGAGACTTATCAAAGATTTGTCATCATACTCAACGAGCTGAAGATTGCTAGGGTTACCAAGGGACAATTGGAAATAAATGTCAAGTTCCTGAACTCACTTCTCCCAGGATGGGACCAAACTGCCATACTTATGAGGCAGATGAAGGACTTGACCCAGATCAACATCCACACACTCTTTGACAACCTCAACCAGTACGCAAGATGCATTCCAGGGGAACGAGAGGTGACTAGAGATATGGGGATGGAGTCTGCAGCATTTATTTCCGATGGGCCATCCAAGAAAATGTCGAAAGACAAGGTAGTTGTGCAACCGACCGCTGAGAAGGAAGGAGAGTCGGAATCTGACTCTGACGAGGATAGACAGGAATTTATGAAGCACATGACATTGATCACTAGCTTGATGGCCAAGAGGTTCTTCAAGAAGGGAGGGTCCTCATCAAACCACCAAAGGACCACTTCAGGCTCTAAGCTAAGAGACCAAACCATGGACACCTCTGAGCAGAAAAATGCACAAACGGCTCCTAAATGCTACAACTGCGGCAAGCCCGGTCACTATGCCAGAGAATGTCGAGCCCCAAAGAAGAAGGATGCCAACTATTACCTGATAAAAGCTAAGTTGGCAGAACAAAAGGAAGCTGGGGTGGTGCTGATGGCTGAGCAAGATCGCTGGCTCGAAAATACTTCGGACAGTGAGGAGGAAAACGTAGCACTGATGGCACGCATTGAAGAAAGCTCGGGAGCAGAGGCCTCAGGAAAAGATTCAAACACAGAATGCCTAACCGCAACGGAGACCGTTGAGGTAACCAAAGAAGAACTTGAATCTCTTATAAAATTGCAAAATGAGTTAACTTCCTTAAATTCGTCTAGAAAAGTAGACAAAAGAATGATTAAAGATCTAGAGGACAGGCTAGCTAATAATCAACGAGTCCTAGAACAAACCTTAATAGAAAAAGGAAATGAGATGACTCGTGTAGTAATCGCGAATGAGAAGATCACTGGTCTGGAAAAACAAATTGTACAATTTGAATCCAAGATCAGCACTCTGATTCATGAGATAAAGTCCTCGGAAAACAATGTCAAGGATAGCATAGGGAGATATGAAATGATACATAAGGAAAGGTTACGATTATACTCCAAAATTAAGAAATTAGAGGATAT
Source organism: Lindernia subracemosa (assembly GCA_028392965.1). Classification (NCBI taxonomy): domain Eukaryota; kingdom Viridiplantae; phylum Streptophyta; class Magnoliopsida; order Lamiales; family Linderniaceae; genus Vandellia; species Vandellia subracemosa. The sequence goes on from JAQPCC010000077.1 coordinate 457,709, forward strand.
TATAACCAAGAGGGGACATACGGATCAAACTATCTTCTTAAATCAACCCGACGATACTGAATTCTACCATCCTCTTTCTGGCATCGGGTTCAACAATCCCCAAAACCTAAAGGAATGTAATGTGCTACAATTTTATGACATTAGGTATATGGAATTAAGCATAACTCATCTAATGCCCTTCATTAATCACTCTGAAATCTTAAGATTAGAAGAGGAAAAACGAAAAAATGAACGTGCTGAAATCGAGTATGACTATACGGACTTGAACAACAGTTATAAAACTAGGTTTTGTTCAGCAATAACTGAGTTCGAGTTCGACATCCCTCGACCCCCCGAAGGTGAAACGTTACGGCAATCTTCGAGTGAATCTACTACATCAGAGCAACCAGACTCATCCTGGTACATGCCCGAATGTATAAAGAAAATAACAGAACTTCACTCTGCTTTAGATAGCGAAAAAAAAACTTTTGAGAGTGAAAAACAAACGCTCTTGAAAGAAATCGCTCATTTAAAGAACACTCCTGCCTCTATTGAAAGCAAAGCACCTAAATTTCCTAAGCTTCCTCCTAAATCTTCCCTTACTAACCCAATGCCTTTCAATTCCACAGGCTCTCTAAAGAAAACGTGGATTAAGAAAGGAGACAAAAAGAAGGAAAAATAAGATTTCAATGATGTTTTGTATTTAAAAGCTTTTCCTTCTTGAAACAAGTCGTTTTATTTTGATCAGTCTGTACTTAACTCTCTAGACTATGTTCATCTTTGCAATTCCAAACTTGATCGTCCTTTACAATATTCCTCTAAAATGTTTTCTAAGTCTACTCTATCTAAGAAAAGGAAACGATCAACCATTAAAAATAACAACAAACCTGAAAAAACTAAGACAACCCAACATTGGATGCCCAAGGTAGAACCTAAGGGAACCATGAGCCAAAACACGACAAGAAAATGGGTACCCAAGCCTAAACAAAATCCTTCCGCTGTAGCTCAAATGAAAACTAGGCTAGGAAAAGCGTCTTTTAAAACTAACAATGATAGAGGAGGCGGACCCATTTTCAAATGGGTACCTAAAACCCTCTAGTTTCTGTTTTGCAGGTCTCTCATGTGTGGTATTTAGACTCCGGTTGCTCCACACACATGATGGGAAACAAAGAGCTGCTGAGCAACTACACCGAAAAATACGGAGGAATAGTCCGTTTCGGGAGCAGTGATGGTGCCACGATCCGAGGTTATGGAGATCTAATTTGCAACCGGCTAACCATCAAAGGAGTCTCCCACGTTGAAGGATTAACGCACAACCTCTTTTCGATCGGGCAATTCTGCGATCGAGGTCTACAAGTACTGTTTCGTCAAAAGAGGTGCTCAATCGTGAATGAGATGGGTGAAGAACTCCTGGTGGGCACTCGAAGGACAAATCTCTATACAATTGATGTGCGATCAATCAAGCCGTCTACAACGATATGCCTCATTAGCAAAGCGTCATCCTCACAAAATGAGCTCTGGCATCATCGACTGTCTCATCTAAACTTCAAAACCATCAACAAGCTGGCAACCAACAAGCTGGTTCTCGGACTTCCAGCACTAAAATATCAAAAAGAACATTTATGCTCAGCCTGTGAAAGAGGAAAAATGAAGAAAGCGTCTCACTCCACCAAACCAATACCTTCGTCATCACGACCACTGGAGCTGCTCCACATTGACTTATGCGGCCCCATGAGGACAGAAAGCCTAAGCGGACGGAAGTACATGATGGTCATCGTAGACGACTTTTCAAGATTCACATGGGTCCACTTCCTAAAATCAAAGGATGAGACGTCAATTCAAATTCCGATCTTTGTAAAAGCAACGCAGAACCTACTCGAATGCACAGTCCAAGTGATCCGATCATATAATGGCACTGAGTTCAAGAATCAGACTCTCAGTAAATTCTATGAGACTCTTGGCATCACTCAACAATTTGCTGCTGTCCGAACCCCTCAACAAAATGGAGTGGTCGAACGACGAAACCGAACCCTAGTTGAAGCTGCAAGAACCATGCTGCTGCAGTCATCGTTACCCCACTTCCTTTGGGCAGAAGCAATGAACACTGCTTGCTACACTCAGAACCGAACAACCATTCATCAAAGATTCGGAAAAACACCATATGACCTTCTCTACAAAAGAACACCAAGCATCGCCCACTTCAAGATATTTGGTTGCAAATGCTTCATAGCCAATGACCGCGAAGAAAGATCAAAACTGGACCCCAAGGCTATTGAAGGAATATTTGTGGGATACTCCACCCAATCAAAGGCGTACCGAGTCTAAATGTCTCTAATTGTACTGACTCTTGTGGGACTAGAATGCAAATATACCAATATTGATTGGTATATATAGGGCAAGTGTGTGTAAAATATACAAGAACTTGAGTTTAGCTTTCTCTCACTACAATTAACCCTAATTAAGATAGTGATTAGAGAGAGTGTTTCTAGTGAGAGAAAGCTAAACTCTAGTTGTTGTGTATTTTACACACACTTGCCCTATATATACCAATCAATATTGGTATATTTGCATTCTAGTCCCTAACTATACATTTATTACAATTAAGTCCCTAGAGAAAGATAACTTGATTATTGAACACTATAGGATACTTCCAACATGGACGTCAAGACAGCCTTCTTAAATGGTATTCTCAAGGAGGAGGTCTACGTCTCTCAGCCAGATGGATTCACCAGTGAAGAACACCCAGACTTTGTGTACCGACTAGACAAAGCTCTGTATGGACTCAAACAAGCCCCGAGAGCATGGTACGAAGCTTGTTCGATTTTCTCACGAATGCTGGCTTCACAAAGGGAAAGATCGATACCACACTGTTCATCAAACACCATGGTTCTGATATAATGCTCGTACAAATATACGTGGACGACATCATCTTCGGATCATCTAACTCAGATCTTTGCATGGAGTTTAGTAAACTCATGAAGAACAAATTCGAAATGAGTATGATGGGAGAGATGTCCTTCTTCCTAGGACTGCAAATCAGACAACTCCAAGATGGAATATTCATAAATCAGTCCAAATACATCCACGACATTCTCAAGAAATACGGCATGGAGTCGAGCACACCGATAAGTACTCCGATGTCAACCACATGCAAGTTGGACTCTGATCCGTCTGGCAAACCAATTGACGTCACCTACTATCGTGGAATAATCGGGTCTCTTCTCTACCTTACTGCTAGTCGCCCGGATATTGTCTTCTCAACATTTCTCTGCGCAAGGTTCCAAGCAAATCCAAAGGAGTCGCATCTACATGCAGTAAAACGTATCCTTAAATATTTAAAAGGAACTCCAAATCTCGGCCTCTAGTATCCGAAGGGCTCAGGTATGAAATTAATAGGGTACTCTGACGCTGACTTCGCTGGCTGTAGAATGGACAGAAAAAGCACTTCGGGAAGCGCTCAGTTCTTGGGAGATAAGCTCGTGTGCTGGTCTTCCAAGAAGCAGAACTGCGTGTCAACATCGACGGCAGAGGCAGAATATGTCACTGCTGCCAGTTGTTGTTCGCAAATTCTGTGGATGCGGACTCAACTAAGGGACTATGGATTCGATCTAAATCGAATACCTATTTATAGTGACTCCAAAAGTGTCATTGCAATTACATGCAACCCTGTTCGTCACTCGTGCACAAAACACATAGATTTAAGATATCACTTCATAAAAGATCACGTGGAAAAAGGTACAATTGAACTATACTTCATTAGCACAGAGCTACAACTTGCTGATTTATTTACAAAAGCTTTGGATGAAAAACGATTTCAATTCTTAGTCTCTAAATTGGGCATGTTGAATCTCAATTATTAAGTCAATTTGCCCTTACAAAAGTAATTCTTATCTATGTGGCATACCTATTTCCTATATGTGCATTTTTTTTCTTTTATTTTGTTACTTTAGTTACATCTCTACTTCATGAATAAAAGCTCAAAAATAATAAAGTTCGAAAATGGGTATGATTATTTTAACAAGATATCCTCAAATTTAGGGGGACAAACCTTGATCATGCTTCGCAACATTTCAAAAGAAGGGGGGAGGAAAAGTACTAATTCTCTAAAAATTGCGAACGCATCGGTCAAGGGGGAGTATTTCAGATTGTCTATGAATATTAAATGTACATCATTGAGGGGGAGTAAGAATTTGATGAATTCTATGCTATGGTGTTAAGGGGGAGAATCAGCATTGTTGAAATTTATTAAGTCAGAAAAGGTTTTAAGGTTTTAAGATTACTCTCGCAAATTTCAAAAAGTTTTCGCAAGTCATCTACTATTGGGCCCTTTCGCTAACCTTTCTCAAAATATTTCCGGCCCAAGCCCAAAGTTTACCGGAAACTTTTTCAGCTTCCACGAAAAGTTTTCGCACCGTCAAAACCTTTTCGCTCCCTATCAAAGTTTTCGCAACCTGTTTCTTTACTCTCCAACTCGAATCTCTATTTTTTTTCATTTTGCGCTCACTTCGTGTTCTTCTGCCTTCTTCGAACTCTCTTAAAACATCACAAACTGGTAAGGAACCTCATGAACTAACAATTTTCTCCCAGTTTTTGATCTAATCGCAGGTTTTCGGTAGAAGAACTGAGGATTCGATGTGCTTAACGACACGATTGATGTCGTTTAGGGATGGGTTTATCGAGTTTAAACCCAAAAATCTCGATCACATGTAAATGAATCGAGATTTAGGGTTGAAATCGACATAATCGCAGCTCATAGAAAGTTTTCGGGGCTAGAACCTTAGTTAAAACCCCAAAAGAAAGTTTTCGGACTGAAAACTTTTCGGGGATCACTGTTTTCGGCTTTCAAAAGTTTTCGGCACATATCGAAAACTATACTTAAGAAAATTTTTGACAAAAATTAGCTTTTCGCAAAAGAAAGTTTTCGGACTGATAACTTTTCGGGGATCACTGTTTTCGGCTTTCAAAAGTTTTCGGCACATATCGAAAACTATACTTAAGAAATTTTTTGACAAAAATTAGCTTTTCGCAAAAGAAAGTTTTCGGACTGAAAACGTTTTGGGGATCACTGTTTTCGGCTTTCAAAAGTTTTCGGCACATATCGAAAACTATAGTTAAGAAAATTTTTGACAAAAATTAGCTTTTCGCAAAAGAAAGTTATCGGACTGATAACTTTTCGGGGATCACTGTTTTCGGCTTTCAAAAGTTTTCGGCACATATCGAAAACTATACTTAAGAAAATTTTTGACAAAAATTAGCTTTTCGCAAAAGAAAGTTTTCGGACTGAAAACATTTCGGGGATCACTGTTTTCGGCTTTCAAAAGTTTTCGGCACATATCGAAAACTATACTTAAAAAAAATTTTGACAAAAATTAGCTTTTCGTAAAAGAAAGTTTTCGGACTGAAAAGTTTTCGGGGATCACTGTTTTCGGCTTTCAAAACGTTTCGACACATATCGAAAACTATACTTAAAATTTTTTGACAAAAATTAGCTTTTCGTAAAAGAAAGTTTACGGACTGAAAAGTTTTCGGGGATCACTGTTCAACATACCGAAAACTATTCTTAAGAAATTTTTGACATAAATTAGGTTTTTGCAGGAGAAAGTTTTCGCGAAAATACACTGTTTTCGGCTCTCAAAACTTCTTAACATTATACCGAAAACTATACTTAAGCAATTCTTTGAAAGCATTTGATATGCCTCTACTTTTCGCAAGAAACTTAGAACCTTTTCCTAATACAAAACAGTAGCTTCATATCTTGTCTCTGAGTTTATTTTAAAATATAATCTATTATCTGTTCGGTCATTCTAACGAACAATTTTTTCAGATCATTAAAGAATGGCGAACTTGACCATTGACGAGGTGTATCCCACAACCAAATGGATCGGGACGACAGAAAATAACTTCCAACTTGATCCCGACAAATTCAAATGTCCCGACCCAATCATAGTGGCTGTGCTTCAAACACATCCTTTATGGAACGCCATCACAGCCACTACCAAAGTGCCCGAAGTCTACCTTCAACAACTCTGGGGCACGATGACGAGGAAGATAGCCGATGATCCGTCTTCTATGAAGCTCAAGTCCAAAACACAACAATAACAATAACAAAGGAGCTTCTACAACAAGTGCTACATCTTCCCATCCTTCCAGTCTACGAGGATCTTGCCGACGACGACGAAATTAAGAAAGGACTTCTGAAGCTGGGATACCGTCCACCACTGAACCTTCTATCTGGATTCGTTCAAGGGATGCTGCCCTATCCATGGAGAATAATGTTCAGCATCATCAACAAGTGTCTCTCCCCAAAGCATGCAGGATTTGACAGAGGAAACATCAACATCCTCCGCTTGCAACACAGCATCATCTACAACAAACCCTACGACTACGCAGCTATAATCATGGCGGACCTGGATGACCAACTACGTCACCGGGACAGCCGCACCATCAAGAATCGAGTCGTTCCCTACTTACGGTGGTTCTCTCCCATTATTCAAAGATCAATGACAACTAATCCAGAGATCCCACCTCGAGACAAAGTCGAGAACTTTACGCCGCCAAAATTAAAGTATCTCGTGAAAAAGAAGACGGAGCCAAAATGGGGGAAACGCCCTATGATGATCCCACTCCATCTTCTACAAAACGCCGATCCCGATGCTGTTCAAGAATACTGCGACCAGTATCGCCACACCAACCCCATGGTTCGGGAAGACCCCCCCGAACCTAGCCAAGGGACTCAGCCGAGTGGAAGTGAGGGTCCTGAGATTGAGCCGGCCGCACCACCACCGTCTCCGCCCCCATCAACTCACCACAAGACAGTGATGACGGGGACTCGGACGACGAAACTGCCACACTGGACAGATTTGGGCACCGCCGAGAAATACGCGCAAAAAGCCAACAAGATTCTCAAGTCTCGGCTCCCACATCTGCAGCAGCCGTCTCCCAACAACCAGAACAAGACCGGACCATCGCCACTATAGGAACAGGGACTGATACGCTCAGTCCCCGAGTAGAAACCGCCGCATCAGGTCCAACGGCGTATGCACCTACCCCACCCTGCCACTCATCTGTCTCTCAACAGACAGATGTTTCACACACTCACGGGGATCCTCGTCCACCATCCCCCCCTCGCTCGGAGGCTGGGGATGTTGAAATTAGTGGTCCACCGCCCCAGACCACGACCTTCATTCATAGCACATCGAGTCTAGGTCCTCGAATGCCTATATTTTTTCCACCTTTTACTAGGACACATACACATCTTTCTGCCAGCTCTCTAAAGCTGTCCACAACGGCTGTCGATGCCTCAATTTCTGAGGTTCTTCGAACACTGGCCGGAAGACCCGATGAAGGAATCTCTTCCCCTCCTTCCTCGTCGGGCCATCAGGACATTTCCACCTCAGGCCTGATGACAACAGGAAGCCTCAGTGGCCCTGGTCCTTCGGTACGTCTAAGTGATGTACCCTTAACGACCGCAACTTCATCGTTTCTCGACGAGTTGCTTGCAACGGTCGGAAGTCCCAAAAGCGTCGAAGTACCCCCTACTTCGGCAAGTGCAGGCCACAATGACTCAGTCATTGTGTCAACGGAGCGCCTTAGTGGCCCCGGTGGTGATTTTCCCTTCGTAACCAAGGCCAAGCTGAACTCACTCCTAGAGTCGTTCGCCAAAGCACTCAAAGAAGACATCTTGGCGACCGTTCGTGACACCTACGGGCTCAACGAACGTGACAAAGGGAAGGCCCCCCGCCACAGCTGGCCCGTCCTCATCTCAACCCACACCTCCACCATTCTCACCACCCCCACAAGGCCCCTCCTACAACATCCCTCTCCCCTCTCCCAAAACTCTAGCTTGTATGATCGACCCCGACACCATACCCATTGACGAGCTACAAACCCACTACCTCAAGCGGCTCATGACGGCAGATCACCTCACGCCCGATCAACAGTCTATTCTAGACTTTCTCTACCGTCTGTCTGCTCCACAAGGACCCCACCGACCGAAACATGCCGAGACGCTGAACCCTCTTCAAAGAGGCGTCATGACGATCCTGACGGAGATCGTCATGAAGGGGAGAAATGACAGCGAACCTCAACAACAACAACAAGGGGAAGAGGTAGAGGAAGCCAAGCCCACACAACCCGAGCCCCAACCAGCAAACAATACCAATCCAAAACCCAAAAGAAAAAACAAGCCTCAGACGACAAAATTCCCAGCTTCGAAGATGCGCACAAGGATGATCCAACGATAGATCCCCATCAAGTGCTCGACGAATACGTCATGACAGAACCGTGGTCAAAGAAGGATGAATTTGAAGCAGAAGCCGTGGCAAGAATTACAAAATACAGAGAAGTGTTTAAGAGAGCCATGGCCAACATCTACTCCTTCGACCCGATCGAGCTTGAAGAGGGCGAACATCTCGAGAAGCTGTTAGACAACAACATGGACTACGGGATCTACAGAGCACCCGAAGTCCAAGTCCCAAGAAGCATATCAAGAATGGAGACTGAATGGGACAATGTGAGACTAACAGCACCATTTCCCGAAGAATCATCCAAGCGCATCTGGAGGACATCAGACAAAATCAAGAAGCTGGATGAACTCAACCTGAGGGGGCTATCATATCTCAAAGGCAGGGACGCTACGGGCTATCTATGGATCCTCGGTGATCGAGGAAGCATGCCGACAAGGACGGCCAAAGAACAGCGTGCCCACTTCCAGTCAAGGTCGCCTTTGATCAACATCATACAGATGAACGACAAGAACGTGGGAAGAACGCACTACCCAGAGTTCAAGGTGATGTGGAATGATGGCTCTATCTCAACCATCACCGAGGCCGATCTACAATTCCTGAAAAGATCCGACGTCAACCAAATGTACTACCTCTGCCGGAATTTTGGAGCTACAAAGCACGAATATAGGCAAGGGTACTACGCGATCAAAGGGTCATGCTCAGAGATGTCAAATTCCATGTTGCCCAAGATCTCCAGATGGCGTTGGAAAACGGAATGAAGAAGGTCAACCTCACACGACCAACGAGCGGTGACTACAATCTGGATAAATGCATTGAAGCTGAAGTATTTCAGAATCCAGAATTAGCCATCGTCTATCTAAACCCCAAGGAAAAAAAAAAGGTCCTGTTGGTGTCAGAAATTCCAACGTTCAGTGATGGTACGTTGAAGCTGATCAGAGAAAGAGTAGATTTCTGGATCAACGAATACCACAAACCAAGATCACCAACAGAGAAGGAGATAGAGTATAGGAACCTCCTAGACAACATCAGAGAAGCAATTGATGAGAGGATCCAGCTCAGTAACGATCTCAGACACTTTGAAGTCAACTTGGGGTTGAGGAAGTCCTTCTTCAGACGAAAAAGATGATCGTGCCGTGTCGAAGACGATGAACACTAAGGGGGAGAATGTTAGGATCATTTTCTAGTGTTCATCATATAACTTGTATTGATGTATTTCTTATTGGGTTAGTTTATTAATGAGTTTGCTAGTTGGGGGCACTCTTGTATTTATACCAAAGTATGTTTGGTATAAATAGTGGGCTAGGGCTTATTTTAATGTAACACTTCCCATTTGAATGAACAATCTATATTGAGCTAAACCTAGAAAAGTGTGAACTCTCTCACTACTCTTAACAGCCGCCACCTTCACATAAAACACGCACAAACACACACTCGAAGGTGTGCACTATTCCATTGAGTTTGAGAGCTCTTGCTTGGTTAAGGGACCGACAGATGCTGAAAAGTTAAAATTCAAAAAGGTATAACAAATTTGGAAACCTAAGCTACAAATGAAAATAAGTAGTCCTCGACAAATGTAGATTCCTATGACTGCTTTATGTGATAGTTTTGCTTTCAAATTTGAACCTTATATGCATAATTGTTTCACTGCTAATAAGGGAGGACCCGTCCAAAAATGGGTACCAAAGTCTCGATAATTTGTTTTTGCAGGATCCCGATCGTACATGGTAAATAGACGACAATTGCTCCACATGTATGGTCGGTATGCGATGATGAACAGTCGCACAAGACCCCGACACGTGTGGTATTCGGTTTGCTCCACACATGTGATCGGTATGTGACGTGAGCAAACACACCAAATCAAGACTATTCCAAAGCTCTTGATTTGATATTGTTTCTATTTTTATTTAAAAAAAAAAAAAGGGGCCATAAAAAAAAAAGGACATAAAAAAAAAAAGAAAAAGAAGGCCATTAAAAAAAAAAAATATAAGGCCATAAAAAAAAAAAGGAAGAGGCAATAAAAAAAATAAGGGCAAAGGCCAAAAAAAAATAAAATAAAAATAAAAATTTTGAGCTTCAATCTTTAAAGAAGGCCGAGCCAATTTCAAATTGCAAAAGGCACTTGAGTTTTATTTTGGGGGAGTCAAACTCTATATTTACAGAATATTCGCTCTTCATATTCTATATTGTTTTTATTTAGGGGGAGTGGATCGATAGAAAAGGTGCAAGAGCTTCAAAAGAGCGTATTACCGTAGTTTTATTGTAAAAAGCGCATATGTTTTAGGGGAAGTAATACTCATAAGCGCAATATCAAAAAGGCGCAAAATGTTCAAAATGGGAGTGTGCTTCAAACACAAAAGGCCCATAACTTGAAGGAAAGTAATAGGCAAAAATCTACAAGAGCGCACAACTTTAGAGGGAGTAAGGGCATCATATTAGAAATAGCGCAACTATTTAGGGGGAGTGTTACAATGAAAAGGCGCTAGAGCTTAAGGGAAGAATGCCCAGAATACAAACTTCATGCTTTTAAGAGGGAGTGCTACCTAAATGTCAATAAAACGCATGGACACAAAAGAGTTGTTCACATACCTGTTCCAAAGGTTCAGTCGACCCAACTGATCCTAACCCAGGAACAAACCCCGAGTGTATGTGAGGGTATTGAACGTATCACGATGACATCCTTACAACTCAACCACAAACTATCCGGACTACAACCAATATAGGTACAGGACAGATTTATCAGATCCCGGGTAGAAGACGCCTCATCTGGTCCAAAGGCGCATGCACAACCTTCCTCCGCTACTCATTTGTCTCCCAAAAGACATATGTTTCAATATATCAAGGGGAACCGCATATGCTATCACCGTTTCATTTGGAAACGGGAGATACTGAACTAAGTGGTCCACAGCCCCATACCACGACTTTCTTGAACACGTAAATGTCTAGTGTGTCCTCATCGCCTAAATGTTTTCCACTTTTCTAGGACACATACATTCTTTTACACACATATTGCAGGTCTACGTGACCTTGCCAGAACATCTGTAGACGCATCATTAAATGATGTGCTTCTATGATCAGAAGGAAGTCCTGCCGTTGCAACATCAAAACAACAACGGTAGCAGGCTATCTTCTGGAGCACGACTCTAGAATGATGTCAACGGGCTGCCTATGTGGCCCCGTAGCCCCTTCAAATGCAAGTCTGTGTGACTTTGCATCAACGACCAAGAGTGACATCTAGGGATGTTTCACGATGATCGGTCGTCTGTCCCGTTTTTCAGGTACTTCATCCGGAATTCAACGCCAACACGTTCAGCGTACACAGGATCACCTTGATCACACAGCATGACGATACAAATGAATCGCCATGAGGGGGAGTAGTATATCAAGGAGGCCGAGCATGTGAACTCATTAAAGAACTTTCAATGCACGTGCTGAACCACAACAAACAAGACCTCTCTCCATGGTTCGAGCATACACGACAAGTCAATGCTGATGATCCGCGCGACTCTGATATATGCAAGAAGGTGACGAATATTCAAGTTGCAAAGAAGAAAATGAGGGTGCATGTAAATAGGGGGAGACTGAAGATTCTCCAGACGCTCTCAGATATTTCTTCAAACAGCAGCAAAGACCGTGTCAAATTCGAAGTTGAGCACAAAGGGGGAGATTGTTGGAAATTATTCTGTTGTGTTCAACTGATGATGAAGACTGAAGATTCGAGACACAAAGACAACCGAAGCTTCAATTATAATTGAACACTAAGGAGGAGATTGTTGGAAGTATTTTACAGTGTTCAATAATCAAGTTATCTTTGTCTAGGGACTTAATTGTAATATATGTATAGTTAGGGACTAAAATGCAAATATACCAATATTGATTGGTATATATAGGGCAAGTGTGTGTAAAATACACACAACTTGAGTTTAGCTTTCTCTCACTAGAAAATCTCTCTCTAATCACTATCTAAGCTAGGGTTAATTGTAGAGAGAGAAAGAGGATAATTAGAGAGACAGTTTGTGATAAAAGAAGATTTGATTGATTTAATCCTAAAGCTTCCGCTCGCATTATCATCGAGGTAAATCTATCGAATCTAAGCTCGAGTTCTTCGTTGGATGATAAAAATGGACCTAACAGTTACCTAAAAACAGCGCTAGAGCTTAAAAGGGAATGCCCTGAAGATAACCTTCATGCTTTGAAGAGGGAGAGCTACCTAAATGCCAACAAGCGCATGGACACAAAAGAGTTGTTCACATACCTGTTCCAAAGGTTCAGTAGACCCAACCGATCCTAACCCAGGAACAAATCCCGAGTGTATGTGAGGGTATTGAGCGTATCACGATGACATGCTTACAACTCAACCACAAACTATTCGGGCCATAACTGATGGTCCCTTTAATCAAGCAAGAGCTCTCAAACTCAATGGAATAGTGCACACCTTCGAGTGTGTGTTTGTGCGTGTTTTATGTGAAGGTGGCGGCTGTTAAGAGTAGTGAGAGAGTTCACACTTTTCTAGGTTTAGCTCAATATAGATTGTTCATTCAAATGGGAAGTGTTACATTAAAATAAGCCCTAGCCCACTATTTATACCAAACATACTTTGGTATAAATACAAGAGTGCCCCCAACTAGCAAACTCATTAATAAACTAACCCAATAAGAAATACATCAATACAAGTTATATGATGAACACTAGAAAATGATCCTAACATTCTCCCCCTTAGTGTTCATCGTCTTCGACACGGCACGATCATCTTTTTCGTCTGAAGAAGGACTTCCTCAACCCCAAGTTGACTTCAAAGTGTCTGAGATCGTTACGGAGCTGGATCCTCTCATCAATTGCTTCTCTGATGTTGTCTAGGAGGTTCCTATACTCTATCTCCTTCTCTGTTGGTGATCTTGGTTTGTGGTATTCGTTGATCCAGAAATCTACTCTTTCTCTGATCAGCTTCAACGTACCATCACTGAACTTTGGAATTTCTGACATCAACAGGACCCTGTTTTCTTCCTTGGGGTTTAGATAGACGATGGCTAATTCTGGATTCTGAAATCCTTCAGCTTCAATGCATTTATCCAGATTGTAGTCACCGCTCGTTGGTCGTGTGAGGTTGACCTTCTTCATTCCGTTTTCCAACGCCATTTGGAGATCTTGGGCAACATGGAATTTGACATCTCTGAGCATGAACCCTTTGATCGCGTAGTACCCTTGCCTATATTCGTGCTTTGTAGCTCCAAAATTCCGGCAGAGGTAGTACATTTGGTTGACGTCGGATCTTTTCAGGAATTGTAGATCGGCCTCGGTGATGGTTGAGATAGAGCCATCATTCCACATCACCTTGAACTCTGGGTAGTGCGTTCTTCCCACGTTCTTGTCGTTCATCTGTATGATGTTGATCAAAGGCGACTTTGACTGGAAGTGGGTACGCTGTTCTTTGGCCGTCCTTGTCGGCATGCTTCCTCGGTCACCGAGGATCCATAGATAGCCCGTAGCATCCCTGCCTTTGAGATATGATAGCCCCCTCAGGTTGAGTTCATCCAGTTTCTTGATTTTGTCTGATGTCCTCCAGATGCGCTTGGATGATTCTTCGAGAAATGGTGCTGTTAGTCTCACATTGTCCCATTCAGTCTCCATTCTTGACATGCTTCTTGGGACTTGGACTTCGGGTGCTCTGTAGATCCCGTAGTCCATGTTGTTGTCTAACAGCTTCTCGAGATGTTCGCCCTCTTCAAGCTCGATCGGGTCGAAGGAGTAGATGTTGGCCATGGCTCTCTTAAACACTTCTCTGTATTTTGTAATTCTTGCCACGACTTCTGCTTCAAATTCGTCCTTCTTTGACCACGGTTCTGTCATGACGTATTCGTCGAGCACTTGATGGGGATCTGTCGTTGGATCATCCTTGTACGCATCTTCGAAGCTGGGGATTTTGTCGTCTGAGGCTTGTTTTTTATTTTGGGTTTTGGATTGGTATTATTTGCTGGTTGGGGCTCGGGTTGCGTGGGCTTGGCTTCCTCTACCGCTTCCCCTAGTTGTTGTTGTTGAGGTTCGCTGTCGTTTCTCCCCCTCATGACGATCTCCGTCAGGATCGTCATGACGCCTCTTTGAAGAGGGTTCAGCGTCTCGGCATGTTTCGGTCGGTGGGGGTCCTTGTGGAGCAGACAGACGGTAGAGAAAGTCTAGGATAGACTGTTGATCGGGCGTGAGGTTGTAGCGCCCCCCCACCTTCTACTACCCTTTTACGATACTAGCTTACGTGACTATAGAATATCAAGCATGCACAAATGCGTATAAATTTTTTTTATTTTTATACATATGCATATGAAAACCATTCCATACAAGCCAAAATCATAGTTGGGATCCTAATTACCTACGGGTTGTAAAATAACGCAGCCAGGTAACTTTAGCACCCACCCCACAGGTCGCATCCATGTACACACCACCCTCAAAAGTCGCTGGAAGCTTTCAAAAGACTAGCCTTGCCAACAAGGCGATCACGTACCGTGGTCGCTAGTACCTACAACACATAATATAAGGGGTGAGCTATGAAGCTCAGTAAGTAGGAATATACAATGTCGTGTACGTGTAAAACCCTGCAAAGGCATCCGCGCCAATGCCTCTCTACTCTTGTAGAGTCAGACTCAATCTCACATCTCACATCTCACATCTCACATCTCTCAGGGCCCTCGGCTAATCTTACTATGCACCATACAGAGCTCATATCCCATATGGATAAATATGACAGCGACCCACGCTGGGTAGCCCACGCCAGGTTTCCCTGGGTTGCTCCTTCCCAGGTCGTCCCCTCTGCCATGCGGTAGCCTACGCTGGTAGCCCACGCCGGTTAGCCTACGCTAGGATTTCTTCCTAGGTCGCTCCTTCCCAGGTCGCCCCTTCCAGGTCGCTCCTCACCGCCAACAGGGCAGTTGCCTACGCCAGTTAGCCTACGCTAGTCATATCTAGGTCGCTCCTTCCTGGGTCGCTCCTCCTGCCTCAATATATAAAATATCCGACGACGCACCACGCCGTCATGGTGCCATAGAAGTAGCCCTGACTCAACTGCGAGTCGACATCAAATGCCCATATCGGCAAATATTATTCGCCTTCAGGCGATAAGTTCAGTGCATACTCATCTCACGTAAACCCTCATAAATGTTTCGTGCATGCGCATGATTATGCCATGTGAGTAATACGGAAAATACATACCATTCAGGTGTGTCACATAGTTCACGTAACAGCATAAATCCAAAGCACATAGTCACAAGTCACGTAAGTCAATTATTTATGTGTTGTAGTTGAAATTCCCACTTACCTGGAGTCCTTGATTATTTATCTTAGCAGTCCTGTGAATTTCCTAACCTTTTGATCCTTAATCATGAAAATATTATTATGTCAGTGTATTAGCTAAGTTAAATAACTATAAAAGTTCTCGAAATTTCATGCGACAATCAATTAGTTTCAAAAAAAGAAAATCCTTCCAGGCCTGCGAAAACTTAAAAATCGAACCGCGATGTCTCATGGTTCGCGAAAGACTTCAGCCTGCGAAAACTGGCTTTCGGCCCGCGAAAACTGGTTTTCGGCCCGAAGTTCTCTCATTCGCAATACTTTACTGGCCCGCGAAAACTAAATTTCGGTCCGCGAAAATAGATTTTCGGCCCGAGGTTGTCATACGAAAACTTGATTTGCGAAAACCTTTTTGAACCTGGCGAAAACTTTTCTAAGTGGCGAAAAGCTTTGGTTCGCGAAACCAAATAAAGAGTGGCGAAAAGTTTTTAAACCTTTTTGGTGAAAACCTTAGCGAAAAGTAAAGTTAGCGAAAATCTCGCTAAGTATCGAAAAGTTTACCTTGTACTGTAGCTAGCGAACACAGTAACTAGCGAAAACTTTTACTTTGAAAACATTATTTTTCGCCACTTAAGCTGGCGAAAACCTACCTTGCGAAAATCATTAAACCGTGCGAAAAACACACTATTCATACGAAAACCTCTAAACTTTCGATCCAAACCTATTATTTTCTAGAACATGATGAGTATCATCAGAACTTTAAAACATGCTCAAATCTTTTGAAAATCAAAACTTAGATATATAAAACCTGAACACAGGAAATATTCATGCTTGTTAATATTTAGAACACGCTAAATCATAATTAACAACATAAATATCATGGTAAGAATTTATACCTTTTCTAAGGTTGAAGATGATCTCCTTTTCTCTCTGTTCTTTGTTTCGAACGTTTGCAAATGAATGACTTTCTTTCTTCTTAATTCTTATCTTATGTTTGCGTGAGATAGTGAACAAATTACAAGGACTTAACTAATACTTATCTTAACCTATAAAATATATTATTTTATTGTTTTATTCTCTTTCCATGCTAAGTTTTCGATCAATATATATTTTTAAAACTGTTTTCGAAAATCTTCTTTCGAAAACTTTAAGTTTTCACAATCTATGTTCTTTCGAAAATTCTAAAATCTCAATACTCGCATTCTCATCTCTCAAAATTTTCTATTTTCAACCCTGTTCAGTCTTTTGAAAATCCCTTCTTTAATTTCGAAATTCTTCTAAGTCCCAAGTCTAATTTTCTAATAAGTTAGTTATCACATAAACATCAACATATACATATAAACACATAATATGTAGTCGTATAAACACATATTATGCATGCAAATTTATTGGCCAACTTACGTGCGGAACTCGGGTATTACATTCTCTCCCCCTTAAAAGAATTTCGCCCCCGAAATTATGCCGGTTGAAATAATTCGGGGTAGCAACTTCTCATATCATCTTCTCATTCCCAAGTAGCTTCTTCTGTCGATTGGTTCTGCCACAGCACTTTAACTAAGGGAATATTCTTATTTCGAAGTTGTTTCACTTCGTGCATCAAAATCTCCACTGGTCTTTCGTCGTAGCTTAAATCTGGCTTGAGTTGTTGGTGAAGAAATTCGTTTCTTAATATATGATTGGAGTCTGCGACATACTTTCGTAGCGTTGATATGTGGAAGACATCATGAACTTGTGATAGTGAGGCTGGTAATTCTAACTGATATGCTACTTCGCCGACTCTTTTAAGTATTCGGAACGGACCAATGTATCTCGGACTTAACTTTCCTTTCCGCCCGAATCGTTTTACGCCTTTTATCGGGGATATCTTTAAGAATACCCAATCGTCCACTTGGAATTCTAACGGTCTCCGTCGTTGATCCGCATAGCTCTTCTGTCTATTTTGTGCCGTTCACATTCTTTCTCGAATTTTTGTTATGGCTTTGGTCATTTCTCGGACCATATCAGGACCCAATATTGCTCGTTCGCCAACTTCATCCCAATGTATTGGAGATCTGCATTTGCGTCCGTACAAAGCTTCATACGGGGCCATTTTAATCGTTGCGTGATAACTATTGTTGTAGGAGAACTCGATTAATGGAAGGTATTTGCTCCAGTTCCCCTTGAAATCAAGAACACATGCCCGCAACATATCTTCCAGGGTTTGTATGGTTCGTTCTGACTGCCCATCCGTTTGAGGATGATAAGCCGTACTAAATGAAAGTTTAGTTCCCATAGCCTTCTGCAGGCTCATCCAAAACTTGGACAGGAACCTCGAGTCTCGATCTGAAACAATTGAAGACGGAATCCCGTGGAGTCGAACTATTTCTTGTATGTACACTTCAGCATATCGGTCCAAGGGAAAAGTCGAGCTGATGGGTAGAAAATGGGCAGACTTTGTCAATCGATCGACGATTACCCAAATGGCGTCGTGGCCTTTCACAGTTTTCGGCAAGCCGACGACGAAGTCCATCGTAATGTGGTCCCACTTCCATTCAGATATTGGTAGAGGTTGCAACATTCCCGCCGGTCGTTGCTGCTCCGCTTTGATTTGTTGGCAGGTCAGGCATCGATTCACAAATATCGCAATGTCTTTCTTCATTCCTGGCCACCAATAGTTCGTTCGTAGATCTCGGTACATTTTTGTAGTTCCTGGGTGCACTGAATATGTAGTAGCGTGTGCCTCCGTCATTACCGTTCTTCGCACCTCTTCGTCGTTAGGCACATATATACGGTTCTTGTAGTACAAACTTCCATCTTCGCGTATAGACAGGTCAACTGATGTTTGCTCCGTCTGTGCGCCTTTGATTTTCAGGTAGAATTCATCTTTTTCTTGCGTCTTTCTAATTTGCTCCAATAAGATGGGTTGAAGGGTCAGTGCTGCCAATTTTGTTTCGACTTCGCCCAAACATACTATCTCCACCTCAAGTCGTTGTAATTCAGTAGTCACAGCTTTTCGGCTTAGCGCATCAGCAACTACATTTGCTTTGCCTGGGTGGTAATTGATTCCGCAGTCGTAATCCTTAACAAGTTCCAGCCAACGTCGCTGCCTCATATTTAGTTCTTTCTGGGTGAAGAAATATTTCAGGCTCTTGTGGTCTGTATAAATTTCGCATCTTTCTCCGTATAGATAATGCCGCCAAATCTTTAGAGCGAAAACCACTGCGGCAAGTTCCAAGTCGTGTGTCGGGTAGTTCTTTTCGTATTCCTTCAATTGTCGAGAGGCATATGCTATCACCTTCCCGTTTTGCATTAGCACATATCCTAGGCCATTCTTCGAGGCATCGCTGTAAACTGAGAATCCTCATGTCCCTGATGGTATTGTAAGAATTGGGCCCGAGGTGAGTCGTCTTTTCAATTCTTGGAAATTTTGCTCGCACGATCCGTTCCAATGAAAAGGAGTATTCTTCTTCGTTAACTTCGTCAATGTTGAGGCGATCTTCGAGAAGTCTTTGATGAATTTTCTGTAATACCCTGCCAGGCCAAGAAAGCTACGTACTTCCGTTACGTTGGTTGGTTGAGGCCAATTATTAATAGCCTTGATCTTGCTTGGATCTACTGAGATCCCAGCTCCCGAGATGACATGCCCAAGAAATGCGATTTGTTTCATCCAAAACTCGCATTTCTTGAATTTAGCATGCAACTGTTCCTCTCGTAATATCTCAAGGATGACTTCCAAATGTTGTTCATGCTCCTCCTTTGTCTTAGAATAGATTAGAATGTAATCGATAAATATGATGATGTACTTGTCCAAAAATGACTTGAACACTCGATTCATCATATCCATAAATGCTGCTGGCGCATTAGTTAGCCCGAAAGGCATAACTAAGAATTCATAGTGTCCATACCTCGTACTAAAGGCGGTCTTTGGAATGTCTTCTTCTCGAATCTTCAACTGGTGATATCCTGATCGCAGATCTATCTTCGAAAACACCGTCGAGCCTTGCAATTGGTCAAATAGGTCGTCAATCCTCGGCAGATGATACTTGTTCTTTATGGTGATCTTGTTTAGCTCTCTATAATCAATACACAATCGCATTGATCCGTCTTTCTTTCGCACAAACAGAACTGGCGCTCCCCATGGAGAAAAGCTTGGCTGAATGAATCCCTTTTGTAATAATTCGTCCAGTTGTTCCTTTAGTTCTTTCAATTCCGTTGGAGCTAATCGATAAGGAGCCTTTGAAATTGGTGCCGCTCCGGGTATCAGGTCAATGGTGAATTGAATTTCACGATCCGGAGGAAGTCCTGGTAAGTCTTCAGGAAAGACATCAGGAAATTTTCGCACTACTGGAACCTCTTCCAGTTTTGGGGACGAGCGTTCCGCCGATGTTATAGCGGAAACAAGGTAGGCTTCACATCCTACCTTGATCAAGCGTTGCGCCTTCAATGCTGATATCATGAAAATATTTCTGCCTTTGTTCATTCCCGTGAAAGAAAAGGGTTCGACTTCTTCTATATTGAACGTGACTTCTTTTCGGTTGCAATCGATGACCGCTCCGTACTTCGATAACCAATCCATTCCAAGAATCACTTCGTAGTCGTTCATTGGAATAACTATCAAATCTACGGGCAGTTCTCTATCGTGGATTAATACCGGGCAGTTCCGCAAAACTAAATTGGTTCGAGTTGCAACTCCATGCGGAATGGTTACGTTATAATCACATTCGGATTGTTGAGGTATAACCCCGAGTCTCATCACGTAATTAGATGATGCAAATGAATGCGTGGCTCCTGAGTCTACTAAAATGTATGTCGGGGTTTGATGAATAAGTAGGATACCTGCCACCACTGATGGGTTGTTCTCCGCCTCCTCTGAAGTTAGGGTATAAACTTGTGCTGCCATGATGGGTGGTTTGGGTTGTCTTGCAGCTCGGCTCCCAAATGTGTTTTCCGGGCATTGTCTTGCAAAGTGTCCGGGCTTCCCACATTTGAAGCAGTTATTAGTCTGTAGAAAGCAGTTGCCGAAATGTCGTTTCCCACACCTCGGGCAGTTTGGAATTGGTGCGGGAAACCTTGCCTGCATCGGGTTTGGTGGAGGTTGTCCAGGCCTGTTCTGAAAGTTTGGCCTCACACCTTTTGAGACAAATTGTCGCTTTTGATTCCCTCCACTCCACTTCGTTCCTTGCTCAAACTTCCGTTTTGCCTCTTGCGCCCGGGTGATTCTAGTTTCGGCCTGTTCGGCCACTAATGCTCGCTCTGCAACTTGTGCATATGTAGCTCCTTGAAGTCCAGCCATGTTTACATCACGATATAATTCTGGCTTCAGGCCCTCAAGGAATCGTTCAATTTTCAGTGCGTCCGTACTCACCATGTGAGTCGCAAACCTCGATAATTGCTCAAATTTTCTGATATACTCAGCCACCGTTATCGTCCCCTGTTGGAGATTGATGAATTCGTTCATGCGCTGGGTTCGTACCGGGGCAGTGAAATATTTGCTTCTGAACAGCTCCTTGAAGCGTTCCCAAGGCATCGTAATAGGGTCCTCGATTGCTAAAATAGCATCCCACCAATGTCCCGCACCTCCTCGCAACAGAAAGGCGGCACAAAGCACTTTCTCTTCCTCGGGAATTCGGCTATACTGAAACATGCTTTCAAGGGTCCTTAGCCAATCTTCGGCAAATGTTGGATCGTTTGCGTCTTCAAAAGTTGGAGGATTGAGTTTGCGAAACCTCTCCCCCATTATTTCAATTCGTTCTGCCTGAGAAGTTCTGCTGCTTTGTTGTCCCTCAATATTTCGTTGCTGAATTAATTCTCGAATCTGGGCGGATTGCTGACGGACTAACTCTGTGAGTTGAAGGATAGCCGTGTTACGATTATCGATAGGTGTTGCGGGTTCCTTGCCTCTATCAGCATTCCCACTGCTTTCACCTCGCGTTCTTACCATTTTCTCTTTTATCCTAATAGTTCCGAAGGCCAATAAATTTATTCAACACAAGAATTCACAAGAATATAAAACTTACTAGCAATGCTGCTTCCACGCTTTTGAGTGTGTGTACATGAACAGTCTACAGAACCTGCAACCGAAGCTCTGATACCACCCTGTAGCGCCCCCCCACCTTCTACTACCCTTTTACGATACTAGCTTACGTGACTATAGAATATCAAGCATGCACAAATGCGTATAAATTTTTTTTATTTTTATACATATGCATATGAAAACCATTCCATACAAGCCAAAATCATAGTTAGGATCCTAATTACCTACGGGTTGTAAAATAACGCAGCCAGGTAACTTTAGCACCCACCCCACAGGTCGCATCCATGTACACACCACCCTCAAAAGTCGCTGGAAGCTTTCAAAAGACTAGCCTTGCCAACAAGGCGATCACGTACCGTGGTCGCTAGTACCTACAACACATAATATAAGGGGTGAGCTATGAAGCTCAGTAAGTAGGAATATACAATGTCGTGTACGTGTAAAACCCCGCAAAGGCATCCGCGCCAATGCCTCTCTACTCTTGTAGAGTCAGACTCAATCTCACATCTCACATCTCTCAGGGCCCTCGGCTAATCTTACTATGCACCATACAGAGCTCATATCCCATATGGATAAATATGACAGCGACCCACGCTGGGTAGCCCACGCCAGGTTTCCCTGGGTCGCTCCTTCCCAGGTCGTCCCCTCTGCCATGCGGTAGCCTACGCTGGTAGCCCACGCCGGTTAGCCTACGCTAGGATTTCTTCCTAGGTCGCTCCTTCCCAGGTCGCCCCTTCCAGGTCGCTCCTCACCGCCAACAGGGCAGTTGCCTACGCCAGTTAGCCTACGCTAGTCATAACTAGGTCGCTCCTTCCTGGGTCGCTCCTCCTGCCTCAATATATAAAATATCCGACGACGCACCACGCCGTCATGGTGCCATAGAAGTAGCCCTGACTCAACTGCGAGTCGACATCAAATGCCCATATCGGTAAATATTATTCGCCTTCAGGCGATAAGTTCAGTGCATACTCATCTCACGTAAACCCTCATAAATGTTTCGTGCATGCGCATGATTATGCCATGTGAGTAATACGGAAAATACATACCATTCAGGTGTGTCACATAGTTCACGTAACAGCATAAATCCAAAGCACATAGTCACAAGTCACGTAAGTCAATTATTTATGTGTTGTAGTTGAAATTCCCACTTACCTGGAGTCCTTGATTATTTATCTTAGCAGTCCTGTGAATT
Organism: Lindernia subracemosa; assembly: GCA_028392965.1. Classification (NCBI taxonomy): domain Eukaryota; kingdom Viridiplantae; phylum Streptophyta; class Magnoliopsida; order Lamiales; family Linderniaceae; genus Vandellia; species Vandellia subracemosa. The sequence goes on from JAQPCC010000077.1 coordinate 480,411, forward strand.
TCCTAACCTTTTGATCCTTAATCATGAAAATATTATTATGTCAGTGTATTAGCTAAGTTAAATAACTATAAAAGTTCTCGAAATTTCATGCGACAATCAATTAGTTTCAAAAAAAGAAAATCCTTCCAGGCCTGCGAAAACTTAAAAATCGAACCGCGATGTCTCATGGTTCGCGAAAGACTTCAGCCTGCGAAAACTGGCTTTCGGCCCGCGAAAACTGGTTTTCGGCCCGAAGTTCTCTCATTCGCAATACTTTACTGGCCCGCGAAAACTAAATTTCGGTCCGCGAAAATAGATTTTCGGCCCGAGGTTGTCATACGAAAACTTGATTTGCGAAAACCTTTTTGAACCTGGCGAAAACTTTTCTAAGTGGCGAAAAGCTTTGGTTCGCGAAACCAAATAAAGAGTGGCGAAAAGTTTTTAAACCTTTTTGGTGAAAACCTTAGCGAAAAGTAAAGTTAGCGAAAATCTCGCTAAGTATCGAAAAGTTTACCTTGTACTGTAGCTAGCGAACACAGTAACTAGCGAAAACTTTTACTTTGAAAACATTATTTTTCGCCACTTAAGCTGGCGAAAACCTACCTTGCGAAAATCATTAAACCGTGCGAAAAACACACTATTCATACGAAAACCTCTAAACTTTCGATCCAAACCTATTATTTTCTAGAACATGATGAGTATCATCAGAACTTTAAAACATGCTCAAATCTTTTGAAAATCAAAACTTAGATATATAAAACCTGAACACAGGAAATATTCATGCTTGTTAATATTTAGAACACGCTAAATCATAATTAACAACATAAATATCATGGTAAGAATTTATACCTTTTCTAAGGTTGAAGATGATCTCCTTTTCTCTCTGTTCTTTGTTTCGAACGTTTGCAAATGAATGACTTTCTTTCTTCTTAATTCTTATCTTATGTTTGCGTGAGATAGTGAACAAATTACAAGGACTTAACTAATACTTATCTTAACCTATAAAATATATTATTTTATTGTTTTATTCTCTTTCCATGCTAAGTTTTCGATCAATATATATTTTTAAAACTGTTTTCGAAAATCTTCTTTCGAAAACTTTAAGTTTTCACAATCTATGTTCTTTCGAAAATTCTAAAATCTCAATACTCGCATTCTCATCTCTCAAAATTTTCTATTTTCAACCCTGTTCAGTCTTTTGAAAATCCCTTCTTTAATTTCGAAATTCTTCTAAGTCCCAAGTCTAATTTTCTAATAAGTTAGTTATCACATAAACATCAACATATACATATAAACACATAATATGTAGTCGTATAAACACATATTATGCATGCAAATTTATTGGCCAACTTACGTGCGGAACTCGGGTATTACAGAGGTGATCTGCCGTCATGAGCCGCTTGAGGTAGTGGGTTTGTAGCTCGTCAATGGATATGGTGTCGGGGTCGATCATTCGAGCTAGAGTTTTGGGAGAGGGGAGAGGGATGTTATAGGAGGGGCCTTGTGGGGGTGATGAGAGTGGTGGAGGTGTCGGTTGAGATGAGGACGGGCCAGCTGTGGCGGGGGCCTTCCCTTTGTCACGTTCGTTGAGCCCGTAGGTGTCACGAACGGTCGCCAAGATGTCTTCTTTGAGTGTTTTGGCGAACGACTCTAGGAGTGAGTTCAGCTTGGCCTTGGTTACGAAGGGGAAATCACCACCGGGGCCACTAAGGCGCTCCGTTGACACAATGACTGAGTCACTGTGGCACGCACTTGCCGAAGTAGAGGGTACTTCGACGCGTTTGGGACTTCCGACCGTTGCAAGTTACTCGTCGAGAAACGATGCAGTTGCGGTCGTTACGGGTACATCACTTAGACGTACCGAAGAACCAGGGCCACTGAGGCTTCCTGTTGTCATCAAGCCTGAGGTGGAACTGGCCTGATGGCCCGACGAGGAAGGAGGGGAAGAGGTTCCTTCAGCGGGTCTTCCGACCAGTGTTCGAAGAACCTCAGTAATTGAGGTATCGACAGCCGTTGTGGACAGCTTCAGAGAGCTGGCAGAAAGATGTGTATGTGTCCTAGTAAAAGGTGGAAAAAATATAGGCATTCGAGGACCTAGACTCGATGTGCTTTGAATGAAGGTCGTGGTCTGGGGTGGTGGACCACTAATTTCAACATCCCCAGCCTCCGAGCGAGGGGGGGATGGTGGACAAGGATCCCCGAAAGTGTGTGAAACATCTGTCTGTTGAGAGACAGATGAGTGGCTGGGTGGGGTAGGTGCATGCGCCGTTGGACCTGATGCGGCGGCTTCTACTCGGGGACTGAGTGTATCAGTCCCTGTTCCTATAGTGGCGATGGTCCGGTCTTGTTCTGGTTGTTGGGAGACGGCTGCTGCAGACGTGGGAGCCGAGACTTGAGAATCTTGTTGGCTTTTTGCGCGTATTTCTCGGCGGTGCCCAAATCTGTCCAGTGTGGCAGTGTCGTCGTCCGAGTCCCCATCATCACTGTCTTGTGGGTGAGTTGACGGGGGCGGAGACGGTGGTGGTGCGGCCGGCTCACTCTCAGGACCCTCACTTCCACTCGGCTGAGCCCCTTGGCTAGGTTCGGAGGGGTCTTCCCGAACCATGGGGTTGGTGTGGCGATACTGGTCGCAGTATTCTTGAACATCATCGGGATCGGCATTTTGTAGAAGATGGAGTGGGATCATCATAGGGCGTTTCTCCCACTTTGGCTCCGTCTTCTTTTTCACGAGATACTTTAATTTTGGCGGCGTAAAGTTCTCGACTTCGTCTCGAGGTGGGATCTCTGGATTAGTTGTCATTGATCTTTGAATAATGAGAGAGAACCACCGTAGGTAGGGAACGACTCGATTTTTTATGGTGCGGCTGTCCCGGTGACGTAGTTGGTCATCCAGGTCCGCCATGATTATAGCTGCGTAGTCGTAGGGTTTGTTGTAAATGATGCTGTGTTGCAAGCGGAGGATGTTGATGTTTCCTTTGTCAAATCCTGCATGCTTTGGAGAGAGACACTTGTTGATGATTCTGAACATTGTTCTCCATGGGTAGGGCAGCATCCCTTGAACGAATCCAGATAGAAGGTTCAGTGGTGGACGGTATCCCAGCTTCAGAAGTCCTTTCTTAATTTCGTCGTCGTCGGCGAGATCCTCGTAGACTGGAAGGATGGGAAGATGTAGCACTTGTTGTAGAAGCTCCTTTGTTATTGTTATTGTTGTGTTTTGGACTTCAGCTTCATAGAAGACGGATTCATCATCGGCTATCTTCCTCGTCATCGTACCCCAGAGTTGTTGAAGGTAGACTTCGGGCACTTTGGTAGTGGCTGTGATGGCGTTCCACAAAGGATGTGTCTGTAGCACAGCCACTATGATTGGGTCGGGACATTTGAATTTGTCGGGATCAAGTTGGAAGTTATTTTCTATCGTCCCGATCCATTTTATTGTGGGATACACCTCGTCAATGGTCAAGTTCGCCATTCTTTAATGATCTGAAACAAAATTGTTCGTTAGAATGACCGAACGGATAAAAGATTGTATTTTAAAAGAAACTTAGAGACAAGATATGAAGCTACTGTTTTGTCTTAGGAAAAGGTTCTAAGTTTCTTGCGAAAAGTAGAGGCATATCAAATGCTTTCAAAGAATTGTTTAAGTATAGTTTTCGGTATAATGTAAAGAAGTTTTGAGAGCCGAAAACAGTGTATTTTCGCGAAAACTTTCTCCTGCGAAAACCTAATTTATGTCAAAAATTTCTTAAGTGTAGTTTTCGGTATGTGTCGAAAAGTTTTGAAAGCCGAAAACAGTGATCTCCGAAAACTTTTCAGTTCGAAAACTTTCTTTTACGAAAAGCTAATTTTTGTCAAAAATTTTCTTAAGTATAGTTTTCGATATGTGCCGAAAACTTTTGAAAGCCGAAAACTTTTGAAAGCCGAAAACAATAATCCCCAAAAAGTTTTCAGTCCGAAAACTTTCTTTTGGGGTTTTAACTTAGGTTCTAGCCCCGAAAACTTTCTATGAGCTGCGATTATGTCGATTTCAACCCTAAATCTCGATTCATTTACATGTGATCGAGATTTTTGGGTTTAAACTCGATAAACCCATCCTAAAATGACATCAATCGTGTCGTTAAGCACATCGAATCCTCAGTCCTTCTACCGAAAACCTGCGATTAGATCAAAAACTGGGAGAAAATTGTTAGTTCATGAGGTTCCTTACCAGTTTGTGATGTTTTAAGAGAGTTCGAAGAAGGCAGAAGAACACGAAGTGAGCGCAAAATGAAAAAAATAGAGATTCGAGTTGGAGAGTAAAGAAACAGGTTGCGAAAACTTTGAGAGGTTGCGAAAACTTTGAGGGAAGCGAAAAGGTTTTGACGGTGCGAAAACTTTTCGTGGAAGCTGAAAAAGTTTTCGGTAAACTTTGGGCTTGGGCCGGAAATATTTTGAGAAAGGTTAGCGAAAGGGCCCAATAGTAGATGACTTGCGAAAACTTTTTGAAATTTGCGAGAGTAAGCTTAAAACCTTAAAACCTTTTCTGACTTAAAAAAATTTCAACAATGCCGATTCTCCCCCTTAACACCATATCATAGAATTCATCAAATTCTTACTCCCCCTCAAGGATGTACATGAATAAATTCTTACTCCCCCTCAAGGATGTACATTTAAAATTCATAGACAATCTGAAATACTCCCCCTTGACCGATGCGTTCGCAATTTTTAAAGAATTAGTACTTTTCCTCCCCCCTTCTTTTGAAATGTTGCGAAGCATAATCAATGTTTCTTCCCCTAAATTTGAGCATAACTTGTTAAAATAATCATACCCATTTTCGAACTTTATTATTTTTGAGCTTTTATTCATGAAGTAGAGGTGTAACTAAAGTAACAAAATAAAAGAAAAAAATGCACATATAGGAAGTAGTTGTGCCACATAGATAAGAATTAATTTTGTGAGGGTAAATTGACTTAATAATTGAGATTCAACATGCCCAATTTAGAGACTAAGAATTGAAATCGTTTTTCATCCAAGGCTTTTGTAAATAAATCAGCAAGTTGTAGCTCTGTGCTAATGAAGTATAGTTCAATTGTACTTTTTTCCACGTGATCTTTTATGAAGTGATATCTTAAATCTATGTGTTTTGTGCGCGAGTGATGAACAAGGTTGCATGTAATTGCAATGGCACTTTTGGAGTAACTATAAATAGGTATTCGATTTAGATCGAATCCATAGTCCCTTAGTTGAGTTCGCATCCACAGAATTTGCGAACAACAACTGGCAGCATCGACATATTCTGCCTCTGCCGTCGATGTTGACACGCAGTTCTGCTTCTTGGAAGACCAGCACACGAGCTTATCTCCCAAGAACTGAGCGCTTCCCGAAGTGCTTTTTCTGTCCATTCGACAGCCAGCGAAGTCAGCGTCAGAGTACCCTATTAATTTCATACATGAGCCCTTCGGATACCAGAGGCCGAGATTTGGAGTTCCTTTTAAATATTTAAGGATACGTTTTACTGCATGTAGATGCGACTCCTTTGGATTTGCTTGGAACCTTGCGCAGAGACATGTTGAGAAGACAATATCCGGGCGACTAGCAGTAAGGTAGAGAAGAGACCCGATTATTCCACGATAGTAGGTGACGTCAATTGGTTTGCCAGACGGATCAGAGTCCAACTTGCATGTGGTTGACATCGGAGTACTTATCGGTGTGCTCGATGCCGTATTTCTTGAGAATGTCGTGGATGTATTTGGACTGATTTATGAATATTCCATCTTGGAGTTGTCTGATTTGCAGTCCAAGGAAGAAGGACATCTCTCCCATCATACTCATTTCGAATTTGGTCTTCATGAGTTTACTAAACTCCATGCAAAGATCTGAGTTAGATGATCCGAAGATGATGTCGTCCACGTATATTTGTACGAGCATTATATCAGAACCATGGTGTTTGATGAACAGTGTGGTATCGATCTTTCCCTTTGTGAAGCCAGCATTCGTGAGAAAATCCGACAAGACTTCGTACCACGCTCTAGGGGCTTGTTTGAGTCCATACAGTGCTTTGTCTAGTCGGTACACAAAGTCTGGGTGTTCTTCACTGGTGAATCCATCTGGCTGAGAGACGTAGACCTCCTCCTTGAGAATACCATTTAAGAAGACTGTCTTTACGTCCATTTGATAGACGATGAAGTCTTTGTGTGCTACATAAGCCAGGAATAGGCGAATTGCCTCGATCCTTGCTACAGGGGCAAATGTCTCGTCATAATCAATCCCTTCTTGTTGGTTATACCCCTTAGCTACGAGCCTTGCCTTATTTCGTATTACGATACCATCCTCATCCTTTTTGTTCTTAAATATCCACTTGGTTCCAATGACAGTCTTTCCCAGTGGTCGAGGAACTAGATTCCAAACTTTGAGACGCTCGAACTGATTGATCTCTTCTTGCATGGCAATTATCCAGTCCGGGTCGTTAAGTGCCTCTGAGATCTTTGTGGGTTCGGTTTGACTTAAGAAACATGCATACTGACACTCATTTGATGTAGAGCCCCTGGTTCGAACACCTGCTGAGGGATCACCAATTATTTGCGATGATGGGTGACTTCGAGTCCACTTTCTTTCGTGAGGGAGAATTGAATCATCTGCATCGGATGGCTCGACGAATTCTTGTGGAATGGGCTCAGACTCAGTGGGTTGATTACTCGGACCAAGGTCAGTTGTTTCGATGTCTGGTTCCAAGTCAGTTGCTGGTTCTGTATTGTTTGGGATTGGGTCGTATGGTTGTTGGGTTGGAGGAGGATGAAAGTACAGATTTTCGAACAACATGTCCAGTTCCAGCTCCTCTTGAGTTTCTTGATTTGTTCTAGGTGTATGATCAGTATGAGTAGCTGCTTCTGGCTGGTTGTAAGCCAATACTCCAACTACCATTTCGGGTTCTGAACTGTTGTGCTCAGACGCTACTGTGGTTGACTGTTCGGGTCCTCCACTGTGATGTGGGGAAGCTGTTTCGACTCTTTCATCGAAAGTAATATTGATGCTTTCTATGACCGTTCTCCTTTCCTTCAGGTAGACTCGGTATGCCTTTGATTGGGTGGAGTATCCCACAAATATTCCTTCAATAGCCTTGGGGTCCAGTTTTGATCTTTCTTCGCGGTCATTGGCTATGAAGCATTTGCAACCAAAAATCTTGAAGTGGGCGATGCTTGGTGTTCTTTTGTAGAGAAGGTCATATGGTGTTTTTCCGAATCTTTGATGAATGGTTGTCCGGTTCTGAGTGTAGCAAGCAGTGTTCATTGCTTCTGCCCAAAGGAAGTGGGGTAACGATGACTGCAGCAGCATGGTTCTTGCAGCTTCAACTAGGGTTCGGTTTCGTCGTTCGACCACTCCATTTTGTTGAGGGGTTCGGACAGCAGCAAATTGTTGAGTGATGCCAAGAGTCTCATAGAATTTACTGAGTGTCTGATTCTTGAACTCAGTGCCATTATCTGATCGGATCACTTGGACTGTGCATTCGAGTAGGTTCTGCGTTGCTTTTACAAAGATCGGAATTTGAATTGACGTCTCATCCTTTGATTTTAGGAAGTGGACCCATGTGAATCTTGAAAAGTCGTCTACGATGACCATCATGTACTTCCGTCCGCTTAGGCTTTCTGTCCTCATGGGGCCGCATAAGTCAATGTGGAGCAGCTCCAGTGGTCGTGATGACGAAGGTATTGGTTTGGTGGAGTGAGACGCTTTCTTCATTTTTCCTCTTTCACAGGCTGAGCATAAATGTTCTTTTTGATATTTTAGTGCTGGAAGTCCGAGAACCAGCTTGTTGGTTGCCAGCTTGTTGATGGTTTTGAAGTTTAGATGAGACAGTCGATGATGCCAGAGCTCATTTTGAGAGGATGACGCTTTGCTAATGAGGCATATCGTTGTAGACGGCTTGATTGATCGCACATCAATTGTATAGAGATTTGTCCTTCGAGTGCCCCAGGAGTTCTTCACCCATCTCATTCACGATTGTGCACCTCTTTTGACGAAACAGTACTTGTAGACCTCGATCGCAGAATTGCCCGATCGAAAAGAGGTTGTGCGTTAATCCTTCTACGTGGGAGACTCCTTTGATGGTTACCGGTTGCAAATTAGATCTCCATAACCTCGGATCGTGGCACCATCACTGTTCCCAAACGGACTATTCCTCCGTATTTTTCGGTGTAGTTGCTCAGCAGCTCTTTGTTTCCCGTCATGTGTGTGGAGCAACCGGAATCTAAATACCACACATGAGAGACCTGCAAAACAGGAACTAGAGGGTTTTAGGTACCCATTTGAAAATGGGTCCGCCTCCTCTATCATTGTTAGTTTTAAAAGACGCTTTTCTAGCCTAGTTTTCATTTGAGCCACAGCGGAAGGATTTTGTTTAGGCTTGGGTACCCATTTTCTTGTCGTGTTTTGGCTCATGGTTCCCTTAGGTTCTACCTTGGGCATCCAATGTTGGGTTGTCTTAGTTTTTGCAGGTTTGTTGTTATTTTTAATGGTTGATCGTATCCTTTTCTTAGATAGAGTAGACTTAGAAAACATTTTAGAGGAATATTGTAAAGGACGATCGAGTTTGGAATTGCAAAGATGAACATAGTCTAGAGAGTTAAGTACAGACTGATCAAAATAAAACGACTTGTTTCTAGAAGGAAAAGCTTTTAAATACAAAACATCATTGAAATCTTGTTTTTCCTTCTTTTTGTCTCCTTTCTTAATCCACGTTTTCTTTAGAGAGCCTGTGGAATTGAAAGGCATTGGGTTAGTAAGGGAAGATTTAGGAGGAAGCTTAGGAAATTTAGGTGCTTTGTTTTCAATAGAGGCAGAGTGTTCTTTAAATGAGCGATTTCTTTCAAGAGCGTTTGTTTTTCGCTCTCAAAAGTTTTCTTTTCGCTATCTAAAGCAGAGTGAAGTTCTGCTATTTTCTTTATACATTCGGGCATGTACCAGGATGAGTCTGGTTGCTCTGATGTAGTAGATTCACTCGAAGATTGCCGTAAGGTTTCACCTTCGGGGGGTCGAGGGATGTCGAACTCGAACTCAGTTATTGCTGACAAAACCTAGTTTTATAACTGTTGTTCAAGTCCGTATAGTCATACTCGATTTCAGCACGTGCATTTTTCCGTTTTTCCTCTTCTAATCTTAAGATTTCAGAGTGATTTATGAAGGGCATTAGATGAGTTATGCTTAATTCCATATACCTAATGTCATAAAATTGTAACACATTACATTTCTTTAGGTTTTGGGGATTGTTGAACCCGATGCCAGAAAGAGGATGGTAGAATTCAGTATCGTCGGGTTGATTTAAGAAGATAGTTTGATCCGTATGTCCCCTCTTGGTTATAATATCCTCTAACTTTTTAATTTTGGAGTATAATCGTAACCTTTCCTTATGTATCATCTCATATCTCCCTATGCTATCGTTGACATTATTTTCCGACGACTTGATCTCATGAGTCAGAGTGCTGATCTTGGATTCAAATTGTACAATTTGTTTTTCCAGACCAGTGATCTTCTCATTCGCGATTACTACACGAGTCATCTCATTTCCTTTTTCTATTAAGGTTTGTTCTAGGACTCGTTGATTATTAGCTAGCATGTCCTCTAGATCTTTAATCATTCTTTTGTCTACTTTTCTAGACGAATTTAAGGAAGTTAACTCATTTTGCAATTTTATAAGAGATTCAAGTTCATCTTTGGTTACCTCAACGGTCTCCGTTGCGGTTAGGCATTCTGTGTTTGAATCTCTTCATGAGGCCTATGCTCCCGAGCTTTCTTCAATGCGTGCCATCAGTGCTACGTTCTCCTCCTCACTGTCCGAAGTATTTTCGAGCCAGTGATCTTGCTCAGCCATCAGCACCACCCCAGCTTCCTTTTGTTCTGCCAACTTAGCTTTTCTCAGGTAATAGTTGGCATCCTTCTTCTTTGGGGCTCGGCATTCTCTGGCATAGTGACCGGGCTTGCCGCAGTTGTAGCACTTAGGAGCCGTTTGTGCATTTTTCTGCTCAGAGGTGTCCATGGTTTGGTCTCTTAGCTTAGAGCCTGAAGTGGTCCTTTGGCGGTTTGATGAGGACCCTCCCTTTTTGAAGAACCTCTTAGCCATCGAGCTAGTGATCAATGCCATGTGCTTCATAAATTCCTATCTATCCTCGTCAGAGTCAGATTCCGACTCTCCTTCCTTCTCAGCGGTCGGTTGCACAACTACCTTGTCTTTCGACATTTTCTTGGATGGCCCATCGGAAATAAATGCTGCAGACTCCATTCCCATATCTCTAGTCACCTCTCTTTCCCCTGGAATGCATCTTGCATACTGGTTGAGGTTGTCAAAGAGTGTGTGGATGTTGATCTGGGACAAGTCCTTCATCTGCCTCATAAGTATGGCAGTTTGGTCCCATCCTGGGAGAAGTGAGTTCAGGAACTTGACATTTATTTCCAATTGTCCCTTGGTAACCCCAGCAATCTTCAGCTCGTTGAGTATGATGACAAATCTTTGATAAGTCTCCAGCAGGGACTCTCCTTTTCTTGCTTTGAATAGATCATAAGCAGTGTAGGTGTTTGTGATTCTGGTCATCACACTGACATCAGTTCCTTGCATGAGTACGTCAAGAGCATCCCACATTTCCTTTGCCGTTTTGGCACTGTTAATTTGAATGTAGATTTCATTTGGGATGGCCTGCATAAGGTAAGACTTGGCAAGTTGATCGGCCTTTTGGCGGATTCTCTCCTCTTCCGTGAGCTGATCCGATGTCTTAAGAGTACGCAACTCTTCTATCGGTGGATTGTTGTTTGGGGCAGCTGGGACAATTAACCAGAATTGGGCTGGACCTTGATTGATGGATTCGAGCAGATTCTCAGCTTGGTCTTTCGTCTCTATGAACGTGATGAATCTGTCTCTCCATATAGAGTATTCGCCCTGTCTAAGAACAGGTGGCCTCATGTCGCTTCCCATGCTATATGCGTCCATTTTCTGTTGTAATAAGGTGTGAGTGAGATTTGCTTGAAGTGGAACGCGTGATGTATTGGGTGGGGTTTTTTTTTTTTTTTTTTTTTTTTTTTAAATTGTCTTTGGATCGAGAGTGCTTGAATTTAAGAATAAAGTTGAAGATTGTTGCGGAAAAGTTTCTGAGTCCGAAACGTTTTATGTTTTCGTAAGGGAGTTTTCGTTTTAAAATGAGTTTTCGGGAAAAGACAGAGTACCAAAAAGTTTGCTGGTCCGAGAAGTTAGAAATGCCGAAAACTTTTGGATGCCGAAAACTTTGAGATACCGAAAAGTTTTTGAAGACACTGTAGCGGCGAACACTTCAGTGCCGAAAACTTTTGGATTGCGAAAACTTTGGAGAGCACTGTAGCGGCGAAGACTTCAGTGCCGAAAACTTTTGGATTGCGAAAACTTTGGAGAGCACTGTAGCGGCGAAGACTTCAGTGCCGAAAACTTTTGGATTGCGAAAACTTCTGGAGGCACTGTAGCAGCGAAAACCTCAGTGCCGAAAACTTTTGGATTGCGAAAACCTCAGTGCCGAAAACTTTTCCTGCAGAATTAAGCGTGTTCTTGTACCGAAAAGCACAGTTCTGGTACCGAAAACGTAGATTTTAAGAGTCGAAAAGCTTAGAGAATGCAGAAAAGTGCTGGAAACTATTGGGCGATGAGCTGGAATGATAGAATCGACACAGAACAACAACAAAACAGCAGTCAAAACCCAAAACGAAGCAAAAACGCGAAGTTCATGTTGCGAAAAGCTTAAAAATGGGTTTTTGAATCTTCAACACCAAAAACATGTAAAAATCGATCCAATGACGTTAGAACACTTCCACCCAAACCTCACGGAGGCTCTGATACCACTTGATGGTCCCTTTAATCAAGCAAGAGCTCTCAAACTCAATGGAATAGTGCACACCTTCGAGTGTGTGTTTGTGCGTGTTTTATGTGAATGTGGCGGCTGTTAAGAGTAGTGAAAGAGTTCACACTTTTCTAGGTTTAGCTCAATATAGATTGTTCATTCAAATGGGAAGTGTTACATTAAAATAAGCCCTAGCTCACTATTTATACCAAACATACTTTGGTATAATTACAAGAGTGCCCCCAACTAGCAAACTCATTGATATACTAACCCAATAAGAAATACATCAATACAAGTTATATGATGAACACTAGAAAATGATCCTAACAATAACCATATAGGTACATGACTGATTTATCAGACCCTGGGTTAAAGACGCTTCATCTGGTCCAAAGGAGCATGCACGACCCTTCCTAGCTACTCATTTGTCTCCCTAAAGACAGATGTTTCAATATCTCACGGGGAACCGCATATGCTATCACCGTTTCATTTGGAAGCGGGAGATATTGAACAAAGTGGTCCAGAGCCCCACACCACGACTTTCTTGAACACGTAAATGTCTAGTGTGTCCTCATAGCCTAAATGTTTTTTAAAATTTTCTAGGACACATACATTCTTTTACACACATATTGCTGGTCTACGTGACCATGCCAGAACTTCTGTAGACGCATCATTAAATGATGTGCTTCTATGATCAGAAGGAAGTCCTGCCGTTGCAACATCAAAACAACAACGGTAGCAGGCCATCGTCTGGAGCACGACTCTAGAACGTCAACGGGATGCCTATGTGGCCCCGTAGTCCCTTCAAATGCAAGTCTGTGTGACTTCGCATCAACGGCCAAGAGTGAGATCAAGGGATGTCTCACGATGATCGGTCGTCTGTCCCGTTTTCAGGTACTTTATCCGGAATTCAACGCCAACACGTTCCGCGTACACTCAGGTTCACCTTGATCACACAGCATGACGATACAAATGAATCGCCATGCGGGGGAGAAGTATATCAAGGAGGCCAAGCACGTGAACTCATTAAAGAAGCCAAGTTTTCAACGCACGTGCTGAACCGCAACAAACAAGACCTCTCTCCATGGTTCGAGCATACACGACAAGTCAATGCTGATGATCCGCGCGACTCTGATATATGCAAGAAGGTGACGAATATTCAAGTTGCAAAGAATAAAAAGAGGGGTGCATGTAAATAGGGGGAGACTGAAGATTCTCCAGATGCTCTCAGCTATTTCTTCAAACAGCAACAAAGACCATGTCAAAATTCAAAGTTGAACACAAAGGGGGAGATTGTTAAGAATCTTTCTGTTGTCTTCAAATGATGATGAAGACTGAAGATTATCAAAGACAAAGACAACCGGCGCTTCAATGACAATTGAACACTAAGAGGGAGATTGTTAGAAATATTTTCTAGTGTTCAATTATCATGTTATCTTTGTCTCGGAACTTAATTGTATTTTATGTAAATATAGGGACTAGATTGAAAATATACCAAAGTATGCTTTGGTATATATAGGGCAAGTGTGTGTAAAATACAAAAAACTTGAGTTTTAGCTTTCTCTCACTAGAAACACTCTCTCATCATTATCATAATTAGGGCTTAATTGTAGAGAGAGAAAGGAGATTATTGTAGAGAGAAGCTTGGTGATTAATGAAGATTGATTGATATTTACCAAAGAGCTTCCGCGTGTTAATTACAAAGTATGTCTCAATCGATCTAATTCTCAAGTTCATATTCGTTGGATGTGTTAAATCTGGGAATTACAAATTTTTTATTTTTTTATTAGAATAGGATGCGAAAAGTTGGGTTTGCGAAGTGGGAAAAAAGTTTGCGAAGTGGAGAGAAAAAATTTTCGCAGTGGAGAAAAAAAAAATTTCGCAGTTGGGTTTTCGCAGTGGAGGTTTGCAAAGTGAGTTTTCTCACACACTTCTCATACACAAAGTTTTCTCACTGCTTTTCTCACTGTGAGCTTTCGAAGTATATTTTCGATCTTCAAACATAAAATTAATCAAATAAGCCTTTGGTAAAGATCGAAACACTTATATCCTAACTCCTACACACTCAATCAAGCACAAAAACACCAAAACATATCAAAATTTTCGAAATTTTTTTGAAGAACGCGAAGAACACCAAAAAAATATTTCGAAGATTTTTACTCAAATCTGAGCGCGTTTGGCTCTGATACCACTTGTAAAGCCTAGATTATCCAACTAAACATATATTTAAACGATCTTACCAAGATTTGAAGATCGGAAGAGGTTAGCTCATCGTGGTGTGTTGTGTGTTCTTGAGAGGTTGGGTGGCTCTCTCTCTCTAGGGATGAATTTCACACAATACACATTTTATTATGTGTTAGGGTTCAAGTATTTATACCACATTTTGGTATATAATACTTGGGCCCCTAACAAAGCCCAATTACACTAAGCCTCTTTTTAAATAAAATCTATTTAAATAAACTACAAAGATAATTCTAATTAATTGAACATAATAAAATAATCCTAACAGATGTCGTAAGCGAGATCACCACCGTGAAGCGGATCTTCTCGAATACATGAATCGAAATGAGTTCAAAACTAATGAATTTCCTGTGTTGATCGCAGACATCGTTGAGGCCGTCGGGAACCGATCTTCACCTCTTTCGCTCTACGGAGGGTGATGGATCCCGCGTACTTCTTTTGAGGGCTCTCCCGTAAGAGTGATTTAGCGTACCGTTCGATCGTTAGGAACGTTTATTATATACAATGTAGTTATGAGTTTTGTACGTGATCGTAATGTACAAAACTCTAATAGTTCATACGTTATGAACTATTGCTTTTCAAGTGATGTAAGTTATGTATGAAAGGCTTAACGTAATAGCCTATTTAAAGAATCACTAGAGCCCCGCGTAATAAATGTAGAGCAAGAGACGGGACCGGCCCAATAAGTATAATGGTTATTAGTCCGTCCATCAAGGCTTAATAACCGGGCATTAACATAATAAATTATTAAGGATTCAATAATCCCAACTAATTATTTCTGTAGGCCAACAATAACAGGAATAGATTCCGTCGAATCCAACAGAGAGAACTTATCAATATCTTTCGACTCTTCAATTGAACAAACAACATAATTAAACTTCTCTATCATCAGTCATATTTAACGCATCTTATTACTAACCTCCATTATTCTAGCGCAATAGCTAGTTACAAATTCTCCATCTTTCATGGCCAACATCTCAAATTCTTTTCTCAAGGTTTGGAGCTGCGATTGATAGAAGCCTCGTACTTCTTCTTCTTCTTCTTCTTCTTCTTCTTCTTCTTCTTCTTCTTCTTCTTCTTCTTCTTCTTCTTTATAATCCCAAATATCCTTAGAAGTTTGTTTGCAAAGAATGGTTCCTAAGATGGGTCGATCAATAGCTTTAAAGACACAATTTTTTACTTTCAGGTATTTCAAGTTTCTTGCTTCTTGTTCTAAGTTTCTTTCAAAGTTTTGTTGGTTGTTGCCTCTTGAAATCCAAATTCAACAACTGACCAGTACTCCTTTGACCATCAAGACGTGGGACGACGGCTGCAGGAACAAAGCGCCATTTGATGTTTCAAAGAATGCGAATCAATGCTCTGATAACACTTAAATAAAGCGGAAGCAACGTATGTATGCTGAATGATTAAGTAGTCCTTTTTAAAGGCAAGTACATAACTTCCCTCTACCAAATACAACTTACCACTACATCATGAAAATAGGAACTGCAACTGATGATAAGTTAAAAATTGAAAAACCTAAGACCAGATAACGGGTATCAAGTCACCTTGGTCTTGGGTTCTTTAGAAAAATAGTCATTGTTTGAAACACTTTTTGAGTTTTATTCTAAGAAATACACGATATTCTTTTTTATAGGAGATTGATATTGTCGGCGCATAATCCCTTACGAATCCAATCAGTAATCTCAATTTCTATCTTATAAATCATATATAATTGCTGGAATTGTGACCTACAATTGGTATCAGAGTCATGCTTGTGTTTGAATTGATTAAATCGAAAATATCTTTTCGATATTGAATTGAAATTGATTTTTGATTTTGAATAACTGTTTTCGCGCGAGATTTTCTAAGTCTTCGAACTGTGATATGAATTTCTAAGTGATCTGTGCTTGATTCTATGTTTGAGGACTGATCGATTATGATTTTCGGACTGATTGAATGAATCTTGAGATTGATCGAGCCTAATTTTTGATCGAATTCTATTTTGGATCTTCAATCGTGTTCTTCGTGAAAACCTCATTAGAATTTGTTGTTTTACAAAGTTAACCGAGTGATTAAACTGTTTTTCCTATCAACATATATTACACGCAGAGCGCTTAGCACAAAGGTCAGTGAAACTGTATTTTAGTTATGAGGTTGGGGGGCTCAATCCCCGGCTGTTAATTTTCTTCATTATTTTCAGGTTGGGCTCAATCTCGGGCTGTATCAAAATTTTTTTTTTTATTTTCAAGCCGTTGCCGTTCCGACGAACCATGTTACCAATACCAATATACACATTTATATTACGATCCTCGATCAAAAAATCCTAGATTCGTCCCTAATGTCGGTCAAGAACCCAAGAACCATTTTCATTGATTACCATCGATAACTTGCTAGCTTGTGGAAGCCCAAGAACCATTGGCTCCCGTGGGAATCGACCAAGTAGCGATATGATTTGTTCCAATGCCGTTTTTTTTTTTTTAATTTAGATGGCCCGATAAATTTAAGTGAATGATGCCCTCTATGATAAGCATATTAAAATTTTGGCCCAAAAAATGTGGCTTCGGCCTTCTAAAAATTTGGTCTAAACTTCTGTGATCGTGTGCAATGGCCCGGGCCGTGATTTGTTCTCACAATATCAGAGATTTTGATTAGGATTGGCGATGTAGATTGCCAACATTATTGCTTTTTAATCACCAATAAAAAATCAATTTTATAGTCTATATACCGTCCGTCTTGTTTTAAAATAATTATTGCTATCAGTTACTATATTACGAGTAATTAATCATTATTAAACAAGATACTTAAATATAAACAACTTTGTTTAATAATCTAATATGATATTTCTTGGTAAATATATCAAATAGAGCCACAACTTAAAAATTAATCCATCATTCTTAATTAATCATCTTATTTTTTTCAACCTCTACCATTAGGGGTGTTTGTTTTGCGATGATCCTCCAAAATATCACGATGATTCTCTCTTCGGTCGATCATCACTGTATTTATTTAACCCAGGTGATGAGCCATCACGGGATAACAGATCACATAGGTGATGAAAATTGGGTGATAATTCAAGTTTTGAATCACATCAAGAAATCTATGTAATTATTCTTCACCTTGATGGGATCACGTTTCTAATTTTTTGGACAACATTACCCCTTATATTTTAAAGTTACTTTATTATATATCCTCATCCGTATTTAGGGATGTGCATTCGTTACCAACCTAATCGAATTTTCGATTCTATTATTTTTAAAACCGAATATCGTCGGTTAACCGAATTTTTGATTCTATTATTCTATTATTTTTTTCGGTTCATTGTACAGTTATAGCGATTTTTTATCGTTTTTTTCATTAACCGTTTGGTTAACCGAAATTTAAGGGCAAAAATTTAATTGCAAGTCTGAGATCATTCCACGAGACTGAGCCATTCCTTCAATCGGGCAATGGAACAAGTTCGCCCCAGAAAAAGAAGGGAAATGTAATCAAATAGGCTCTATCCGAGTAGAAGCCCGAACCGGACTATAGGTTGAACCCGGCTTTTAATTAAATAAATAATTTTTTTAACTCTTATTTATAAAATAAGTGAAAAGTAAAAGTTATTAATAAAATAAATATTTTCATGGATTGGGCCTACGAGTTATAACTCGCTTGTTGGACCTACGAGTTATAACTTGTATGTTATAAATACGAGTTATAACTCGTAACTCAGAGTTACGAGTTAGATCTAAATTTAAATCTGACCACGAACACAGCGAGCGATGACGACGAAAAGGCAGCGACAACGACGACGACGGGCGACAGCGGCGATGACGACGACGACGACTTATCTCGTATCTAATAGGTACGAGTTACGATGATTGTATTAGGATTATTTATTGATTTCGTATTTAATTATTGGGATTATTTATTGCTTAATGCGTATTTTTGTTGATGTTTCTTGTTGATTTCGTATTAAATTGTTAGGATTATTTATTGATTTCGAAGAATTGATGAATATTTTGTATTGGAATTATTCGTTGATGATTATTTGTGTTGAAATTATTCGTAGAATTAAGAATATTTGTGTTGAGATTAATGGGTGTATTTGTTGTTCGTATTCAATGTGTTTGAATTAATGCGTGTTTTTGTTAATATTTTTGTTGTTCGTTTGCGTGTATTGTGCTGTTCTTCACAGGATGAAAGACGCAACTTTGTACGTCCCTTTCGATGATTCAGTATTGACGATGCAGTCGAATCATCGATCTTCTGATGTCCTGCTCGATGCGGACAACATCGATAAAACAATCAAGATTAGATCGTTAGAAAATGTTGTATGGGGTACGAAAGAAGAACCTATAATTCTACTAAGACATACGAGTTATAACTCGTAACTCATACATACGAGTTATAACTCGTATATACTGTTAGGTCCGTTTTTATCAACCTAAGGATGATAACACTCAATAACGATGAATTACCTTGAGGATTTAGAAATTAGGGTTTGAAGGTAATTGAGAGAGAAAGAGTGGAGTGTTCTTCAAGCTAAGAGTAAAAACTAAGTGTGTATCATTAAGCTTGGAAGTCAAAAACGTACATGGACCAAATGAGCTACTTAGCTATATATACCATAATTGTGGTATATTTACAAATAGATCCCTAATGTATAATAATATTACACACTTGCCCAATACTAAAGATAGCTTACAAATAGAACACAACTAAAGCATCTTCTACAATCTCCCCCTTTGTGTTCTTCTCTGATGAGCTTCGCTATCTTTGTCGGGAATAGAACGACTTTCTCAATCCGAGGGCTACTTCATAGCCTCTGAGCGTGTTTCGAAGGTCGAGCCTTTCGACAATCTTGGATATCACCGTCTCGGTCAGAGTCTTAATCGTTCTAACATGTTCAGCAACCTCCGGCATGGAAATTTCTCCGATCTCAGTAATCTCGTCAATGATCTTTCTCAGGTTCTTGAGGATGATCTTCAGCCTTCCATCAGAGAATTTATCAACTTCTGAAAGAAACATCAACCTCTTTGAACCATCGAGACTTTTATACACTAGGCTGAGCTCAGGTTCTTCAAAGATGTGGTAGTCTGGATAACTTTCTAGATCCTGATCTGAGCCTAGGATGCGTGGTTTGACGAGATTTACCTTCTTCATGTTGCTCTCAAGAGCAATCTGAAGGTCTTGAGCGATGAAGTACTTGATCTGACGCAGCATATATCTTTTGATGGTGTCGAACCCCAAACGGTATCTGAACTCTTTTAGGGTGAATTTCCTATAAACTCCAAACATTTGGAGAATGTCGTTTGGTTCGATATCTGCTAGATCTGCTTCGGAGATTCTTTCCTGGGTGCTATCTTGACGAACCACATTATATATTGGATAATTTGTCTTTCCAACATTGTGGTGCTCGACTTCCACAATGTCTTCGATTCTGGATTTAGACCTCATAATTATCCTGTTGCTCTTGTCTCTCGGAGGGCCGACCTTGGTCTTGGTGAGCATGTATATATGTCCAATTGCTTCGGTCCCCTTGAGATGACTCAAGCCTCTTAGGTCCAGTTCGTCAAGTTTCTTGATGTTCTTCTCGTGACGCCATATCCTTTTGCGAATCTCTTCCTGGAACGGAGCCATGAGTTTCTTATTCTCCCACGGGACTGTTTTCTTTTTAAGTTCTGATGTCTTGTCTTTGTGAAGCATCTTCATTGCCCGTGTCAGTTCCGGTGAGTTCCATTTGTAGACTTCGCTACTGTTAAGTTCGTCATTTGAGATTCTGAACATCTGTACTGCAGACTGCCTTAGAAATGTTCTTGCATTGTAGATTCGGTGGAAGGCAGCTTCTTCTTCTTCACTTAACCCAATCCAATCTCTTAAGATATACTCGTCGACAAACTCTTTTGGATTGGTTGTTGAAGGAATTGGTGGTGGTAGGTTATCTGTAGGTGGAGGTGGTAGAATGGATGATGATGGAATGATGGGTGGTGATGGGAGTGGAGGTGATGGAGGTTGAGATGAGTGAAGTGGTGGTAGTGATTGAGATGGTGGCGGTTGTGATGATGAGGAAGGTCGAGACGACGAGGTGGTTGCTGATGATCGTCCTCGTCTCGACCTTGTGATTGGTGGGGTAGGTTGGGGTGTGACCCTGGCTCGTTTGCTGCTCTCCCCCTCAGGGAGATCATCAGGATCGTCATGTCTTCGTCTTCGAGCAGGGGGGTCCTCACGGCAACCGGTTGGTCGGTGGGTCAGAAGGTGGAGTAGCTCTTGTATTTCTTCATCTAGGGTTTCTGTCCCGGAAAGAAGTCGGGACAGAAACAGGTCATAGAGCTCTCCTATGGGCATGGTGTATGGGTTTGGTAGTGTTTCGGCAGGTTGTTCTATCGGAGATATGGGGAGGGGTAACACAGGGTCTTCGACCAGTGGGGCTTTCCCTTTGTCCCTTGTAGCAGCCAGAACGGCACTTTGGACCTTTTCTGAAATAGTTTCGTCTAGTTTTTCGGAAAATTTGGAAAAGGCGGACTCCAGGCACTGGTGAAGATAGTCCTGTGTTACAAAAGGTAACCTGACAGAGCCACCAAGGCGTTCTGTCGTCACAACATCAGAAAAGATGTCTGATGTGTGGCCTGTTGTCACCGAGGTGACAAGAGCACTTTTGAAGACGGGGCCACCTAGGCTTCCCGTTGACATTCGCCGAGATAATATCTCTTGCAAATGGCCCGATGGCACAGCTGTTTCGATGTTGACCGTGTCGGGGCTTCCTTCCGATCCTCGCGGAACATCCTCAGTGAATGTGGCTACAGAAGTTCTGACTTGATCATGAAGACCAAGTGTGGGCGGGGTCAAAAGTGTCGGTGTCCTAGAAAAATCTGAAAATGTTTGGATGGTGGACACTAGACTCGATGTGAGCGAAGGAATGGTGGTGGATGGGGGCTGCGTTCCACCTTCTTCAATATCTGCTGCTTCAGAAGGAAGCATAGATAGCGTACGTGGGTCCCCGTGAGTTTCTAAGACGATCGTCTGTTGGGAGACGATCGAATGGGCAAGGTTCGGTTGTGCTTGCGCCGTTGCCCCAGATGCGGCGACTTCTACCCAGAGGCTGAACGTATCAGCCTCTGTTCCTATAGGGGTTGGGGACGGGATGTTTTGTGAGGAAGAAGTGGTGACCACGGCCGTTTGAGTCACCAACTCTTCAGATTGGGTATGTTCTGAAGAGGGTGTCGAAGGATGTGGGGCCGGGTCAGATGTTCTCTCAGGACCCTCACTCACTCGTAGGCTTGTCCCGGGGTTGGTTTCTGGGGGGTTGTCCAGAAATGTAGGGAGTGAGCGCTGATTTGCAGCGCAGTAGAACAAAATTGCGTCCCTCGAGGCCAGTTGAAGAAGCGACTCGGGGATCGGCATTGGGCGACTCATCCATTTTGGCTCCGCCTTTGCTTTCTGGAGAAATTTGAGTTTTGGCGAGTTGTAATCTTTTTCGCTCGATCATGTTGGGATCTCTGGATGGAGTGCCATGAAGTGCTTGATGAGGAGGGGAAACCATCGGAGGTATGGAACGCATTTGGTGCGTTTGGCTTGCCCCCTCGTGTGGACTTGGTCGTCTAGATCGCTCCATAGAAGATTCGTGAAGTTGTAGCGTTTGTAGAAGACCAGGCTGTGGAAGATGCGCAGTATCGTGAGATTCCCTTTGTCGAAGCCGGTGTGTTTTGCTGATAAGCACTTGTTGACCAGCCCGAAAAGAGTCTTCCAGGGATATGGGATTTTTCCCAATTGAAATGCTGAAAGGCTGGCTAGTGGAGGTGCATGGCCCATCAGCAACATGTCTCGTAGAAGCTCTTGCTCAGTGGGAACCTCCTGATATTCTTCATAGATTGGAAGTTGAAGTACCCGTTGAATCAGGTCTTGAGTTATCACCACTGTTGTGTTGGCAAGTTGGGCTTCGAAGAAAATAGTACTGTCCCGTTCAATTCTTCGTTGCATGGTGGCCCAAAATTGTTGTAGGTACACCATGGGGACAGGTGTCGTCATGGTGAACGCCGGCCATAAGGGATGTCCTCGGAGAATTGATATGATGATGGGATCAGGATATTTGAGTGT
The DNA here is from genome assembly GCA_028392965.1 of Lindernia subracemosa. Taxonomy (NCBI): domain Eukaryota; kingdom Viridiplantae; phylum Streptophyta; class Magnoliopsida; order Lamiales; family Linderniaceae; genus Vandellia; species Vandellia subracemosa. The sequence goes on from JAQPCC010000077.1 coordinate 502,515, forward strand.
GTCGGGATCTAATTGAAAATTGTTGTCCTGAATATCCAGCCATGTGTGTGTTGGATATGTATCGTCGATGGAAGCCATTTTGAATCTGTCAAACAAAAGTAGAAATTTAGTACACCTTTTTGATTTATGAAAATGTTGAGTCCGAAAAAAATTTTCCTAAGTATTAATGTCCTGTAGCGTTCGAAAATTGGTTTAAAATTGTTTTCGTAAAATTGCTACTATAGCATTCGAAAACATTTTTCGTTCGAAAAGTGTTATAAAGAGATTTTCGTATCAGAGAAACAGTCATTCGCGAGAAATGTTATCGTGTGAAAAACTGTAGATAAGAGTTTTCGTGTCGAACACAACCATTCGATAAAAAATTTCGAACCGAAATTTTTTTTTTTTTTTTTGGTACGGAAATACTATAGCGTTCGAATATATTTTTCATTTCGAAAAAAAATTTCATTCGAAAAAAAATCTCGTGTGGTTACTGTGGCGTTCGACAAACTTTTTATAAACTTTTTCCGTTCGAAAAAAAAATTTCATTCGAAAAAATATTTTTTTTTTTTCCGTTCGAAAAACGTTTTATAAACTTTTTCGTGTAGAAGGACTAGCATTCGAAAAGTTCTTTCGAAAAACTTTATAAATGTTTTCGTGTAGAACTGTAGCATTCGAAAAATAGTTATCGTTCGAAAATCTTTTTATAAATGTTTTCGTATCATTAAGACAATGTAGCGTCCGAAAATTTAAATGCAGAAGTTTTCGTGTAAAGTTACTGTAGCGTCCGATAAAAACGTCGTTCGGAAACATTCAAATTTTGTCGTATCCACCGTTTCATTCGAAAAGAATATACGATAAATATTAAAATATTCATACGAAAAGTGTTAAACATTTTTGTACGAAAGTCGTTTGTCGTGTTTGACTTTGCGTACGAAATCGCTCCTTCAAAGTTCGCATACGAAATCTTTGAGGCAAGGTATTTTCGTACTAAAAGCGGTGATTTTGATCGAAAAACAGCAAAACAGTGAAAACAGAGTAAAACGGCGATGGATACGAAAACTTCTTAAAGCTTTGATACGAAAACTGCGTACGAAAAAAACAATTTCACGAAGAACATTCGATACGAAAACGTTTTTTCGATTTAACTTTCGATTAAAGTTCAAACTCAGAGACGATGAGATTCGCATAGAATCAGCATTTTCAATAGATTCGCATTGATTAAAACATATATTGAAATCATTTGAATGCTAAATCAAAACGCGATTTTGAAATCGAAACCTAGGTTTTAATCTTGAAATCGAAAATCCGAGTATCAAATCAAGTAAAATTTGAAGAAAATATTTAATCTTCTTACCAAGTGATGACGATTTGCGGATTTTCTGAGGCTTGGGTTCGAGAAATCGACGATGAATCGTGCGAAAAAGTGATTGTTGTGCGAAAATAGAGAGAAAAATAGAGATTTGGGTTTTCGTATCGACTGATGCGAAAACTGATCTCTTTATATTTTTTTTTCTCGTATGCACAGTACATATGGTAAATCGCAGAATAGGCACCGAAAAAGAAATATTTTCGTTTTGACTTTAAATCATATTTTTATTCTGCAAATAGGTACAAATGCACATATTTTTGTTAAACTTTCTCCCCCTCAATTTCAGCATTATAAATTTTTCAAACAAAAAAAAAAAAAATATTCTCCTCCTTAATTCGTTACACTTATTTATATAAGATACTACAAAAAATTCTCCCCCTCAATTAAAGCATAGTTTTTAGGAAAAAAAAAACACAAAGGATTTATGAAAAAAAATCATGAAGGTAATCTAACTGAGGTTTAGCATGCCGATGTTAGAGACAAGGAATTGAAAGCGTTTTTCATCCAAAGCCTTGGTAAATAAATCGGCAAGCTGTAGCTCAGTTTTCACAAAATGCATATCAATGATTCCTTTTTCAACACAATCTTTAATGAAATGATAGCGAATATCTATGTGTTTCGTACGTGAGTGGTGCACAGGATTGCATGTAATGGCTATAGCACTTTTAGAATCACTATAAATGGGAATATTATTTAAATCAAACCCATAGTCGCGAAGTTGAGTCCGCATCCATAGTATCTGTGAGCAACAGCTAGCAGCAGCAACGTATTCTGCTTCAGCTGTAGATGTGGACACGCAATTCTGTTTTTTGGATGACCAGCAGACTAACTTATCGCCTAAGTATTGAGCGCTTCTTGAAGTGCTTTTTCTGTCTAATTTGCATCCTGCATAGTCAGAGTCAGTGTATCCAATTAGGTTAAAATTGGCATTTTTTGGATACCACAATCCTAAATTTTGTGTTCCTTTGAGATATCGAAGGATACGCTTCACTGCGAGCAAATGCGACTCTTTTGGTTTGGCTTGAAAACGAGCACAGAGACACGTGGAGAAGACTATGTCTGGTCGACTTGAGGTGAGATACAAAAGTGACCCTATGATGCCTCTATATTCTGTTTCGTTTACTGATTTTCCCGTAATATCCGCATCGAGTTTACAACTTGGAGACTTCGGAGTTGGCATGAGCTCAAGTCCATTCCGTATCGTTTCAGGATGTCTTGAATGTACTTCGATTGACTGATGAATATCCCATCTTGCATTTGGCGGACTTGTAATCCTAAGAAGAATGACATTTCGCCAACCATGCTCATTTCAAATTTTGTGGTCATGAGTTTGCCAAACTTTTTGCATAGTCGTTCGTCTGTCGAACCAAAAATTATATCGTCGACGTAGATTTGGACGACTAAGATCTATTGTCTGTGTCTTTTTATGAAAAGAGTTGTATCGATGGTTCCTTTGGTAAATCCTGAATATAGTAGAAATTCAGTAAGTACGTCGTACCACGCTCGTGGGGCTTGTTTGAGTCCGTATAGTGCCTTTTTGAGTTGGTAGACGTGATCAGGGAATTTACTGTTTTGAAACCCTTCAGGTTGAGCGACAAAAACTTCTTCTTTTAAAATGCCGTTGAGAAAGGCAGTTTTGACATCCATTTGGTATACTAAGAAGTTTTGGTGAGCTGCATAGGCTAGAAATATTCTAATGGCTTCTATGCGTGCAACAGGAGCGAATGTTTCATCGTAATCGATTCCTTCCTGTTGATTGTAACCCTTTGCAACTAGTCGCGCCTTATTCCTGATTATAACGCCATTTTCATCTCGTTTATTTTTGAATATCCATTTGGTGCCTATTATAGTTTTGTGATCGGATCGAGGCACCAGACGCCATACTTGCAGTCTTTCAAATTGGTTGAGTTCGTCTTGCATCGCGTTTATCCAATCAGGGTCTTGTAATGCTTCGGATACTTTTCTTGGTTCGCTCTGACTTATGAAGCATGAGTACAGACACTCATTCGCTGTAGATGATCGAGTGCGTACTCCGGTGGAAATATCTCCTATGATGAGATCTATTGGATGAGCAGGGGTCCATTTTCTTGTATTGGATACCGGTGCTTCAGGTGATTCTGATGTAGATGGATGTTGTTGTTCTTCTTCAATTTGATTTGTTTGTTGTTCATCAGTATTCTGGGGGGATTCTTCACCTTCATTTGGAGAGTTATTTATTTGAGATGACGAAGGTTCACCTAGTGGTATGTCTTCTGTCAGATTATTGTCGGTCACAGGTGAAGTCTCAGAATTTTGAGTTTCTTCTGTTATTTGTGGGATATCTTCTGTGTTTTCTTGGACTATTTGAGGATCTTCGAGTATGGGTTCTATTGTTTGGAAAAATTGTTCCTCAAATAAGTAATCCCAATCCATTGTTAAAGTAGGAGAAATCTGGAGATCATTTTCTGGTACGGGTTCTGAAGTTGGGTGTTCAGAAACCTTTTCTGGTGGATGTGCGAGTCCTGATCTGTTGTGATCCGAAGTCATTTCTGGTGTAAGCACGGGTCTTGTACTGTTGTGTACAAAAGCCAACGTTGATTCATCGAACGTGACGTTTATACTTTCTTGTACACGTCGTTCTGTTTTGATGTATACTCGATATGCCTTGGAGACGGAGGAGTATCCGATGAAAATTGCCTCAATTCCTTTTGGGGCAAATTTTCCGCGGGCAGCCTTATCGTTGACAAAGAAACATTTGCATCCAAAAATACGGAGAAATTTGACGTTTGGTATTCGTTTGTTGATCAGCTCGTATGGTGTTTTGTCAAACCGTTTGTTGATGCTTGTCCTGTTTTGTGTAAAACATGCGGTATTGACAGCTTCAGCCCAAAGAAAATAGGGAAGGTTTGAGTTGATCAGCATTGTTCGTGCTGCTTCGACAAGTGTTCTGTTCCTTCTCTCCACTACGCCATTTTGTTGAGGAGTTCTTGCTGCTGATAGTTGTTGTGAAATTCCTAAGAAGTCATAGAAGTCCTTTAAAGCTTTGTTTTTGAATTCAGTGCCGTTGTCTGAGCGAATTATTTGTATGGACTTCTGCATCATATTCTGTGTTGTTTTCACAAAGTTTATTAGTATTTCAACGGTCTCATCTTTTGTTTTTAGAAACCTGGTCCATGTGTATTTTGAATAGTCATCTACTATTACGAGCACATACCGCTTTCGGTTTATGCTTTCAACTCTCATGGGCCCACATAGATCGATATGTAGTAATTCTAGTGGTTGAGTAGTTGATGGAACCGGTTTGCTCTTGTGGGGTGCTTTTCTTATTTTGCCTAACTCACACGCAGGACACAGATGCTCCTTTTTAAATTTCAATTTTGGCAATCCTTTTACCAAGTTTTTGGATGCTAATTTTCGGAGATCTCTGTAGTTTAGATGAGAAAACCGTTGATGCCACACATGGTTTTGATGTTGGACATTGTCGGAAAACATGCAGACTGCTGAGGATGGTTTAGCTGTTCGTAGGTTGATCGTATATAGATTGGATTTTCTTGATCCTACTAAGAGCTCTTCCTCCTTTTGGTTCCTAATGCTGCATACTTTAGCTCTGAAGAGCACTTGGAGTTCTTTGTCGCAGAATTTTCCGATACTAAATAGGTTGTGGCTTAATCCTTCAACGTTGCAGACATCCTTTATCGTGAGATTTTTGTGATGGATGTCGCCGTAGCCTCGAATATATGCTAGATTATTGTTGCCGAATCGTACTTTACCTCCGTACTGTTCGATGTAGTTGCTCAACAGTTCTTTCTTTCCTGTCATGTGTGTGGAGCAACCCGAGTCCAAATACCACACATGATGAAGCTGCATGAAGAAGAAAAGATTAATTTCTTTTAGGTACCCATATTTGAATGGGTCCTTCTTTGTGAAATGTAAAGCTTTGATGACCTTGGCTTTTGCTAGATGAACGAAATTTTGGTACCCATTTTGTTTTTGTTATTTTTGGGAGGCTTTTAGGTATCCAAATATTTTGATTCGTCCTAGACCTAGGGATTTGTTTTAGGTTTGGATTTTCCCTTTTGGAATAGTTCTTAGGTTGCCATTCTTGTTTTTGTTTATTAATCTTATGGGATTTTTTGGGTATCCAAATGTTACTAGTGTTTATTTTGGAATTTGAAGATACAATATTTTGTTTCCAACATAAGTTTGTTCTTTTGGATTCATCTTTTAATGTCTTAGTATGCTTTCCTTCCTTTTTGAGAAACTTTGTATTATATTGAAAGGAATATTTCGTTACATGCTGCTTTATAGACCGGTTAGAATTTTTCTTAAAAGAATTCTCATAATAGGATATGTCTTTCTTTCCTATCTTTGGATACGTCTTTTCCTCAAGTTTTTTCTTTTGATTCTTTAGATGTCGATCTGTAGATAAAGTAGGAGTATTAGATGAAGAAGACATATTACTGTTCTTAAGAGTAGATATTTCTTTAAGAAGTAATTGTTTTTCTATTTTAAATCTTAGTCTTTCAGTATTTAGAACTTGTTGTATATTATCCGTTCTCAAGACTTTTTCTGGTATATATATGTTGTTTATTGGCTTATCAGTGATTATTGGGACTTCATCTTTTTTCTTTTGAGGGCTTTCGAGTTCCTTCTTGGGGATTATTACCTGTTGAATTTTCAATTGCTTTTCATTTAATACTGAATAGTCTATATGGATTTCTGCCTTTTTCATGTCTTCTCCTTTTTCTTCAGTCTCAGTTTTCCTAGTGAATAATATTGGTTTTGGTAGTTCAGTATTCATAGATTTGGAGTCACTTGTTTTTTCATCTTGATTTTCATGCTGTTGAAATCCTAATCCTGCTCTTGGATCATAGAATCTTTTATCTTTGGGTTTATTAAATTTTACAAGTAACTCACACTGTTCGCATTTTATTAATTGATCCTCTATTACTTTGATTTTTGTGTATAAGGCACATCGTTGTTCGAGGAGAATTTTATTTTGAGCTTTAACATTTATATTTTCATTTCGGTAAGTTGATAATTCTTTTGTCAGTTCTTTTAATTTTTGTACCTGTTGCTCTATTTTGGAGTTTAAGGCTGTTGTTCTCTCTTGTTCAATTTTCCATTTATTGGATATAATGGCTTTTTGTTCGAGAATTTTTAGTATGTTGTCATTTTGCTGACCTTTTGGGTTTTGTTCTTTGTCTAATTTTCTTTTGGTTTTGACGATTTTGATTTGTTCTTTTAATGCTTTTATCTGTTCAAGTAAATAAGGTGTGTGAGAATTTACCTGCCATTCGTCCGATGATGCATAAGCAGTGTCGGAAGCGCTTGGATTTTCTGCATCGGAGTCATCGTCAAGTTTTGCCATGAGTGCACAATTCTCTGGTTCACTGTCAGAAGAGTTCTCTAGCCAGTAGTCTTGTTCTGCCATTAGTGCAATGCCTGCTTCCTTTTGTTTAGAAAGTTGAAGCTTTTTACCGTAGTAGTTGCTGTCTTTTGTCTTAGGTTGCATGCAGTCCTTAGCAAAATGTCCTAGCTTTCCACAATTGAAACAATTTGATTGTTTGTCAATTGGTTTTGGCTGAGATGTTTCTCCCTGCTTTTCTTTATTTCGAGAGCTTGTAAACCTTTGTTTGTTGGATGAGGATGATCCCTTCTTTCTGAAATATTTCTTGTTGACCATCTTGGTGAGTAATGCCAATTGCTTCCTAACATCTTTCATCTCCATATCCGAATCTGAACTTGAGTCACTCTCGGCTTCAGAAGAGCTTGAGATTTTGCTTATTTTGGACTTTGACGTTTTTTGTTTTCGTTCAGTCACTAGAGCTACTGATTCTTCAGATACTTTTTGTGAATTTTCTTTGACTAATTCATTGATGTCGTCAATGTGTTGCGCTAGGTTGTCAAAGATTGTGTGGATGTCCATTTCGTCTAGATCTTTATTCTACCGTATTTGAGTTGTCACCCTTTTCCATTCTGGCAGTAGAGATGAAAGAAATCGGATATTTATCTCCATATTTGTTTTTGATATGTTTATCTTCCTCATCTCGTTATGAGGGTTAGAAACCTTTGATAGGTGTTGTGGAGATCTTCATCTTGTTTGGCTTTGAATGAGTCATAGGCCGTTAGTATGTTAGCTTTCTTGGCCTTGATGCCGACTTCTGTTCGTTGCATCATTTTGTATATTTCGTCCCACATATCCTTAGCCGTAGTCATGCTGTCTATCAGGATGTAGATATCATCAGAAGATAGGTTTTGGCTACTAAGTCTGCTCTAGCTCTTATTTTCTCGAGATCAGAGTATTCATCGAGAGTTTTGAGCCTTTTGGATGCCGGAATGGGCGGATCATTTTCTGGAAATCCTTCAATGTGAATCCAGAATTGAGCGGGTCCTTCAAATAGAGAAGAAAGTATTGATGTTGCTTGTTCTTTGGTTTCTAAAAATGTCAAGAATCTGCTCCTCCATGCCGTGTATTCTCCGCGTCGTATTATCGGCGGTCGGACATCGTTACCCATTGAGTAAGCATCCATGATCCTTCCTTAGATTTGTTGGATTCTTTCTGCTTGATTTTGAAAATTGAAGACTAGAGGATTTACACACGTAAAAAGTTAGCAAGCACAAGTATATCAAAAATTTAAATGTGAAAAGGTGTCAGTAAGTATTTGTTAGAAATAGTTGTGCTTGAGAAAATTTTAAAATTTTCGTATGAGAAAATACTAGAGTATACGAAAAATGTAGTATAAAAGATTTTCGCGTAAAAATTTGTACCTTTAGATTTTCGTACGAGAAATGTAATTAATTTTCGTATTACAGTGACTGTTTTCGTGAGAAAAATTGTTTAAACTTTTCGTATTGTGAAGAGAAAAATTTCGTGTTAAATTTTTCGTTTTGAGTATTTTTTTTCTTTTTTTTTTTATTTTTTATTTTTATAAAATTTTGCGTATTGAAAGATTGTTTTTCGTATCAAAATATTTTTCGTAAGAGAGGTCAAACCTAAGTTTTCGTGTTGACCCTTTTTGCACAAAAAAATAATTTTCGTGTTGAGATTTTTTCGTACGAAAGAAACTCAAAAGTTTTTCGTATCAAAATATTTTTCGTGTGAGAGAATATTTTTCATATAGAAATACTTTTCGTATGGAAGCTTTTTCGTATCACGTCTGTTTCTTACGAGAAAACGTATTTTTAACAAACTTTTTCGTATCACTAAGAAATTTTCGTACGCAAACTTTTTTGTAGTGAATTAAAAAGATTGTCAAAGAAAAACACATACGAAAACTTGATTGATGAGAAAATACTGGTACGAAAAGAAATTTTACGCACGTAACATCTGTCGAAAATCAATTTTGTACTGCTTCAATTGTCACAGATCACAGATATTCAATCGAAACACACTGGGTGTTAGGAATATTTTTAGTTGTGTTCTTTTAGTCTTTTGGGTCTTTGTATACTTGAAATATTTATTTGTATTATTGTTTTAGACTTAGGCTCATTATATTAGATGTTTAGTTTGTCTAGGGACCAAAAGTGTAATTATGCCAAAATATTGGCATAAAAGTGGGTTAGGGCTTCCACTTGTAATAATCCTTCAATTGAAAGAAATCCCCACTTGAGAAAAAGGGGCAGCCGCCACCTCTCTCTCTCTCTCACTGTTCGATCAACGAAAACACAAAAAAGAGAGAAGAGAGCAAAATCCATATAAATCCCGAGGGTTGCTGGGTTTTGGTGACCTACACGTGGTATCAGAGCCACCGTGTTAACGAGTATGGTAACTAAACGGATTTTTGGTTCGAGTTTTACAAGTTTTGCTGCCATTTTTTTAAACTCATTTTCGAACTGTTGAATACCTTGAACTGCATTTTTAGCTTCGATTTTTGGGTTTAAGCTGGAGTTTTGAGTGTTCCTAAACTGGTCTTGATCTTTTGAATTCAAAAGAAGTTGTTTCCAGCAGTTTTAAGAAGTTTTTAAGCCATTTTCGTACCCAGATTTACGTTTTCGGTACTAGAACAAAAGTTTTCGGTACTACTGTTCATCCGAAAAGTTTTCGATTAAAAAAAAAAAAATATACTTTTCGGTACTGTTTTCGGCGCTACAGTACCTTTTCGCGGCTACAGTAGTTTTCGTTACTACTGTTCACCCGAAAACTTACGAAAAAAAAAAGGAGTTTTCGGTGCTACTCTTCATCAAAAAAGTTTTCGAAAAAAAAAAAAAAAAAAACTTTTCGGTACTGTTTTCGGCGCCACAGTACGTTTTCGTGGCTACAGTAGTTTTCGGTACTACTGTTCACCCGAAAACTTTCGAAAAAAAAAAATTAAATTAATTAAAAAAAAAAAAAAAAAAAAGTTTTCGGTACTACTGTTCATGCGCAAAAGTTTTCGGTACTACTGTTCACCCGAAAACTTACGATACGAAAAAAAAAAAAAAAAAACCAGTTTTCGGTGCTACAGTAGTTTTCGGTACTACTGTTCATGCGCAAAAGTTTTCGGTGCTACAGTACTTTTCGGTACTACTGTTCATCCGAAAACTTAAAAAAAAAAAAAACAAAATTTCTTTTCGGTACTGTTCAACCGAAAAGTTTTCGGTATAAGACGTTTCGGTACTGTTCATCCGAAAAGTTTTCGGTATAAAAAAAATAAAAAAATTAAATAAAAAAAATCTTTTCGGTACTGTTCAACCGAAAAGTTTTCGGTATAAGACTTTTCGGTACTGTTCATGTACTGTTCATCCGAAAAGTTTTCAAAAAAATAATAATAAAAATAATAATAATAAAAAAAAATCGGGTACAAACTTTTCGGATCAGTACTGTTTAACCGAGGGTTATCTACTTCATAGAAAGTTTTCGGTATTACTCTTACAAGTTTTCACAAATGATTTTAAAAAGTTTTCGGTATTTAACTGTTTCAGTTTCATAAAAGTTTTCGATATTCTTACAAAAGTTCTCGGCATACATGTGACACTCGAAACTCAAAAGTTCTCGGGTCAGGCTATAAAACTTTTTGGTACAAAAAGGTTTTCGGAATTCACCTTAGGAACTTTTCGGCATTTCACTGTTTCGGTATAAAACTTCTCGGCAACAATAGTTAGATTCTTTATTTTAACTGCTCGAACCAAAATAATTTTAAACCTACTCAACTAACACGTTGATCCAAGCCTAGCAACCCTCATGAACTAGAAAATTAAAAAAATATGGATGCTTCAAGAAAACAAGTGGAGAACTTCGCTTCATCTGACTCAGAGGTAAACTCTACAGACTTGGAAAATGAACTCATTTAGTGTATCTTTGCTTTGAAAGAACATAACAAAGATATTGATAAGGGCAAAAAGGCCTGAAGGATCCCAAGCAAAGAGTGAGTGTGATCTAAGTAGCCATCAAAAGGAGGAAATCCTTAAGATGCTGCTAAAAGAGGCACACGAAATCATTGATTGTTTATCATCTAGGGTAGCAAAATATGATTTTTAAATTATTGAGCTTACTAAAGAATTGTCTACCAGTGAACTGAACAAGAGTAAAACAGTCAATGAGTTAAAGTCTAAGCTAGAAAACAATCAACGTGTCCTTACTCAAAACCTCATAGAAAAGGGGTGTGAAATGACACGTTCGATTAATACTGAAGAAAAGGTCTCGAAATTGGAATGTCAAGGTGTACATCTTGAGATCCAAATTAGAGATCTAATCAAAAGCCTAGATACCTCTGAGTGTGAGTGAAGTGCGTGGTCTGCAAAATATAATTGGCTCTATGAGGAACGAGTGAAATTACTCTCCAAAATTCAATTATTGGAGGACAATCTCTCATATACAGCAAATGAGTTTAATAATTCTCTAACTGCCGAGACAAGTGCTTCCGCTCCATATATTCCGGCAATTACTGAGAAATTTGCAGACCGCAGCATAACTTTGGAGTCTGAACGACAAAGTTTTGCAGCTGAAAGGAGAGCTTTAATAGAACAAAATAGGCAACTTCTTGATCAGATTTCCGAGATGAAGAATCTTTCAGCAACTAAGAAAACTCCAAAGTCCATTTAGATAGAGTGTTTTTAACTCCAAAACGGGAGGAAATGGACGAGGAAGAATTCCTTTTAAAGAAGAACGCGTTGTCTTCTAAGTCCACTACTTCAAATTTTTTTTGAAAAATACTCCGAGCTTTCAACGCCTTCTCCCTGCGACTTTCAAGTGATTAATTCTTTTCAGGGAGAAGATCTTTTAAACAAGAACACGACTATTGCCATGACTCTTCTTTTTCAAAACTTTTATTTGAAAGCAATAGTCGTGATGAAAGTATTGAAAATTTTGAAATTCTTCATCCTTCTTCTCACTCGTTTAACAAAATTGATCACTCACGAAGAAGTGATGAAAAGACTGCATTACAACGCATCGTTCCTAGATCAAACTCACTGTCTTCACACTCGGCCAAACAAAACGACATGTGGATTCCTATGAATACACAAAGGCAAGTGTGGATGCCTAAAAAAAGACTCCCGTAAAGGTTGACGTCAAATTTGATTTGGTCTCCTCATCTAGAATGTGCATTTATACTAACAACGATAAAGGACCCACTCAAAAATGGGTACCAAAAACGTAGTTGTTTTGCAGTCCCATCATGTGTGGTAACAGAGGTTGCTCCACATACATGGTGGGTATGAGATGACGAGCAACCGCAAGGCTCCCGGATACAACAGTTCGGGACTCATCCGTTCACGATGAAGGCTTCTACACGAAAGCGGTGTAGGACCCGAGCCTACTCTAGCAAAGCTTCTGAACATGTCAGTTCAGAACATGGTCTGGTAACGTATATTTTATTTTATTTTAAATAAATAAAAGTTTTAAAATAAAGCTCAAGTGGAGGGTATGAATTTCCTTTTTCGAGATATGCTTTAAAGTAGGGGGAGAAACCTCGATTATGTGCCTCTATAAAATTTATAAGAGTTTTAAAATAATATTTCTTAAAACTCGGGGACATTAATCGAGGGGGAGTAAAATTAACTTCAAAATATTGTTGGGGAGCATTATTTTGAAAAATTTTTAAATATTGAGGGGGAGCAAGACCGAACTTAAAATTCGAACTTTTCATTCAGGGGGAGTTTTCGAAATTATCGTGAATTATTTTTTAAAAAAAAAATTCCCTATATGTTTTAAATAATTTTGAGTCTTGCCACCTTTCAAAAATTAATACTGAAAAATTTTGCACTTCAAATCTCGCAGTTACACATATTTCATGTTTAAAATGTTTTCGTAAATGTAACATTTAAAGTTTTCGGTATTTTCACAACACAAAGGTATATTCTAATTTTGCGTATGAAAAAAATATTTCGGATAAATTTAAAATTGCATACGCATACGAGCTGAATTAAAAAAATACCTTTTTCACAGTGGTACATTTTAAATATGCATTTTTCAAAACTTTAAAATTCAAAATGCATATTGCATACGGAATTGAAAAAGATACCATTTTAACGAAGGCCGATTTGAATTTCACAAAGCGCATAAATTTCTAAGGAGTCAGACTTCATATTCTTTACTCTTGCTTTTCACAGGAAGTAAGACTTATTCTCACTCGCGCTTACATTTAAGGGTAGTCGGTCTTCCTATTCTTTTCTGATTTTAGTTAGGGGAGTGGAAAAAGAGCTCAAACAGTTTAAAAGAGCGTATTACTTAAAAAAAGGGAGAGAGAGCGCATACACTTCAGGGGGAGTGATAGTCATTAGCGCAATAGGCGCATATAAAGGGGAGTATCACATCCATCATAAGGCGCCTGATTTGAAGGGTAGTAATATGAAATTTCTCAAAAAGCGCATAAATTTGGGGGGAGTAAAGACATGGTATTAAGAATAGCGCAACTGTATAGAGGGAGTGATACCTAAATAGCGCCTAAGCTTCAAAGAGAGTGTCTTACACAACTTCATGCTTTGAGGGGGAGTGTCATCTTAGGAAATTAGTGCATGGACAACAATGAGTTGTTCACATACTTGTTCCATGGTTCAGTAAATCCCAACTGTACCTATCCAGGAACAACCCCGAGTGTATGTGAGGGTATTTGAGCGCATCACGATGAAATCTTTACAACTCAACCACAAACTATCCGAACCACAACCAATATAGGTACATGACTGATTTTTTCAGATCCCGGGTAGAAGACGCCTCATAAGGTCCAAAGGCGCATGCACAACCCTTCCTAGCTACTCATTTGTCTCCCTAAAGACAAGTGTTTCAATATCTCACGGGGAACCGCATATGCTATCACCGTTTCATTCGGAGGCGGGAGATATTGAACTCAGTGGTCCACAGCCCCATACCACGTATTTTGTGAGCACTTTAACGTCTAGTGTGTCCTCATTGCCTAAATGTTTTCCATTTTTCTAGGACACATACATTATTTTATACACACAGTGCAGGTCTACGCGACCATGCCAGAACTTCTGTAGACGCATCTTTTATTGATGTGCTTCTATGATCAGAAGGACGTTCTGCCGTTGCAACATCAATTACAACAACGGTATAAGGCCATCTTCTGGAGCACGACTCTAGAACGATGTCAACGGGAAGCCTAAGTGGCCCCGGTTTTACACCTCCCCCAGTAAGTCTGTGTGATTTACCGTCAATGACCAGAGTGTCTACCCAAATGGGTGGATTACGAGGACCGGTCGGAAGTCTTGAACCAAGTTCAAGCCACACTTCGTGTGCAAACGGAGCGCCTTAGTGGCCCCGGAGGTGATACCCGCTTTGTGACGGAGGAGCGCTTCAACCAAGCCCTGGATTCCGTCGCCACAAAATTCAAAGAAGATATTATGGTGGCCGTTCGGGACAACAGGACGAACCCAGTCGAAGACACACTCTCCTCCGTTCCTGAGCAAACGCCAAACCATCTCCACCACCCTATCCACCTCGATCTTTCTCATCCACAAACCACCCAAACCACTCCACCATCACCATTTCACCTCTGGTATTTCAAACGGAACCCGCTCCACATATCCCACATCCCCGAACATTAGCTCGCTTGATCAATCCCGACCATACCTCTTCACGAGCTACAACTTGCTTCCTCATGCAGTTGAAGACTGCCGACACTTTAACGGAGGGTCAACAACTGATCCTCGAATACCTCTGCAGTCTTAACGGCCCCAGGAGACCGAATCTATCAGATATGTGCCGAGGTGATCATCTCTTTTCAAAAGAAGACACGACGACCGTGAAAACGACCGTCGTGAGGGGGAGAAGAGACATAGAACATCGAGCACAACAAAGGGTAGAGGAAAGCACCCGAACCCACCAAAACAGTCCCATACAAGCGAAAGCATAGATATATGAGTCCAAGGCCATACAACAACAACAAGCCCCAAGGGAACAACGACGACCGAGTGTATCTTCTATTATTTCCAGTGCACACTCTTATCAAAATCCGCACCAGATCATCGACAACTATATCCTCGAGGAATCATGGACCAAACGTAGAGAGTTTGAAGCCGAGGCGAAATTCATAATTTTCAAACATCGCAAGACCTTCAAACAGTCTCTCAAAACTATCTATGTGTTAGGCGAAGCCGTGGATAGACAGCTGGACTTAGCAGCACCATGGATCGAGGACACGTGTCAAAAGATCTGGAGGAAGCCGGATAGAATGAAGATGCTTGATCAACTAAATATGAAGGGGCTATCAAAGTTGAGGCGGAGCGACAAAACAAGTAACTCATGGATTCTCCGTGTGCCGGCACGTGCGGAAGACCAAAAGAACTTGTTCAAAGAAAAGTCGCCCCCTTTCCAACAAGAGTACAAGTATACGAAAAGGACCTAGGTAGTATCATATACCTAGAGTTCAAGGATATTTGGTACGATAGTACGTTAAACCTCAACAAGAAGAACGAGAAATGGCTACTCAAGATGTCTGAGATTCCAAAATTCTGCGATGGTACGTTAAAACTGATCAGCGAAAGGATCACAAAAATCGAAGACGACTATCGAAAACTTTCTACACAGACGGAGCAGCAAAGCACTCACATGAATCTCCTACGGGTTTCATGAGCTCGTTCTACAGGCAGAGGAGAAGATAGAACCGCGCCACATCACTCAAAGACTTAAAGACAAAAGATGAAGAACACAAAGGGGGAGAATGTTAGGAATATTTTTAGTTGTGTTCTTTTAGTCTTTTGGGTCTTTGTATACTTGAAATATTTATTTGTATTGTTGTTTTAGACTTAGGCTCATTATATTAGATGTTTAGTTTGTCTAGGGACCAAAAGTGTAATTATGCCAAAATATTGGCATAAAAGTGGGTTAGGGCTTCCACTTGTAATAATCCTTCAATTGAAAGAAATCCCCACTCGAGAAAAAGGCGCAGCCGCCACCTCTCTCTCTCTCTCACTGTTCGATCAACGAAAACACAAAAGAGAGAGAAGAGAGCAAAATCCATATAAATCCCGAGGCTTGCTGGGTTTTGGTGACCTACACTGGGTAATCATGCCAAAACACTCGATTAACACAACAAAGAGCAAATCATATAGCAATTTTCGAGATTTTGCAAGAACACTTTGTCGATTGAAAAGAAATATTTTCGCAGCAAATTTTGACAATCTTTGATTTGGATCAATTAATCGAAAACAACTAACAAATAGCATGCGAAAATGATATTCGAACACCTTAAGATCAACATCAAACACAAATTTCAACACAGAAACAGAGAATTGTTCGATGCGAAATTCAATTGAATGGTGCGAAAACCTTTTTTTTTTTCGCAATAAAAAATACTATTTTCGATCATCAAATCAAACAGAATCCGCTCTGATACCAATTGTTGGATCGTGTACCGGGACCTGTGGGATTGGTCCCACCGCATACAGACTGATAGTCTATCCTCACTGTACCACCACTAGCCTTCCCAGTGTGCTTTGTCCTCACTCGCACACACCTGAGCAAACTTCCCAGGAGGTCACCCATCCCAGTGCTACTTCAAGTCAAGCACGCTTAACTTTGAAGTTCTTATGGATGCGCTCCCGAAAAGGAAGGTGCACCTTGGTGGTATGAGTAGCACTTATCAAGTCTCTTATACCATTCCTTAACCACTCTCATTCGGGTATGGAACCGATTCATTCATGTACCCCTCCACCTAGAAGCCTGTCAGGAGCCGCTCATTGTCCGTGCACCTTGGCACCGGCGATCACTCCCCGCCCTCATCGGCCCCGACCTAGAAGCCTACCAGGAGCCGCTCATTGTCCGTGCACCTTTGCACCGGCGATCATTCCCCGCCCTCATCGGTCCCAGGTGTCACATGCCCACCAGCTTCCGCCTGGTTCGTCCTCGAACCACACCGTACTGTGAGTGGATTCAGGAATGGTTTTTCATGCCTCACCGGTGTGGGATTCCTCAGCATTGCTACTGAAGAGGTGGGTTTAAGAGTCGCGGATTTGACCGGCTCGAGGGAACATTGGTCCCATACCTAACATTTCCCCCCCCCCCCCCCCCCCCTCACACCAGTGCGGTCCCCTGGCTCTGATACCAATTGTTAGGTCCGTTTTTGTTAGGTCCGTTTTTAACATCCAACATATGAACTTGAGCATAGATTTAATCGAAATTACCTTGAACAAGATTGAGCGGAAGCATTTGGGTAATATTCAATCAAATCTTCATTAATCACAAACTTTCTCTCTAAATAACCTCTTTCTCTCTCTACAATTAACCCTAACTTAGATAGTGATTAGAGAGAGTGTTTCTAGTGAGAGAAAGCTAAACTCAAGTTGTGTGTATTTTACACACACTTGCCCTATATATACCAATCAATATTGGTATATTTGCATTCTAGTCCCTAACTATACATATATTACAATTAAGTCCCTAGACAAAGATAACTTGATTATTGAACACTATAAAATACTTCCAACAATCTCCCCCTTAGTGTTCAATTATAATTGAAGCTTCGGTTGTCTTTGTCTCTCGAATCTTCAGTCTTCATCATCAGTTGAACACAACAGAGTAATTTCCAACAATATCCCCCTTTGTGCTCAACTTCGAATTTGACACGGTCTTTGTTGCTTTTTGAAGAAATAGCTGAGAGCGTCTGGAGAATCTTCAGTCTCCCCCTATTTACATGCACCCTCATCTTCTTCTTTTGCAACTTGAATATTCGTCACCTTCTTGCATATGTCAGAGTCGCGCGGATCATCAGCATTGACTTGTCGTGTACGCTCGAACCATGGAGAGAGGTCTTGTTTGTTGTGGTTCAGCACGTGCGTTGAAATCTTGGCTTCTTTAATGAGTTCACGTGCTTCGCCTCCTTGATATACTTCTCCCCCTCATGGCGATTCATTTGTATCGTCATGCTGTGTGATCAAGGTGAACCTGAGTGTACGCGGAACGTGTTGTCGTTGAATTCCGGATGAAGTACCTGAAAACGGGACAGACGACCGATCATCGTGAAACATCCCTAGATGTCACTCTTGGTCGTTGATGCAAAGTCACACAGACTTGCATTTGAAGGGACTACGGGGCCACATAGGCAACCCGTTGACATCATTCTAGAGTCGTGCTCCAGAAGATGGCCTGCTACCGTTGTTGTTTTTATGTTCCAACGGCAGGACTTCCTTCTGATCATAGAAGCACATCATTTAATGATGCGTCTACAGAAGTTCTGGCAAGGTCACGTAGACCAGCAATATGTGTGTAAAAGAATATATGTGTCCTAGAAAATGTAAAAAAAATTTAGGTTATGAGGACACACTAGACATTAAAGTGTTCAAGAAAGTCGTGGTGTGGGGCTGTGGACCACTTAGTTCAATATCTCCCGTTTCCAAATGAAACGGTGATAGCATATGCGGTTCCCCGTGATATATTGAAACATATGTCTTTTGGGAGACAAATGAGTAGCGGAGGAAGGTTGTGCATGCGCCTTTGGACCAGATGAGGCGTCTTCTACCCGGGATCTGATAAATCAGTCATGTACCTATATTGGTTGTAGTCCGGATAGTTTGTGGTTGAGTTGTAAGGATGTCATTGTGATACGTTCAATACCCTCACATACACTCGCGGTTTGTTCCTGGGTTAAGATCAGTTGGGTCGACTGAACCTTTGGAACAGGTATGTGAACAACTCTTTTGTGTCCATGCATTTTATTGACATTTAGGTAGCACTCCCTCTTAAAAGCATGAAGTTTGTATTCTGGGCATTCTTCCCTTAAGCTCTAGCGCCTTTTCATTGTAACACTCCCCCTAAATAGTTGCGCTATTAATATGATGCCCTTGCTCCCCCTAAAGTTGTGCGCTCTTGTAGATTTTTGCCTATTACTTTCTTTCAAGTTATGCGCCTTTTGTGATTGAAGCACACTCCCCTTTTGAACATTTTGCGCCTTTTTTGATATTGCGCTTATGAGTATTACTTCCCCTAAAACATATGCGCTTTTTACAATAAACTATGGTAATACGCTCTTTTGAAACTCTTGCACCTTTTCTATCCACTCCCCCTTTTTTTTTTTTTATGGCCTTATTTTTATTTAATTAATTTTTTTTTTAATGGCCTTATTTTTATTGTTTATTTTTTATTTATTTTTTTTTTTATGGCCTTATTTTTCCTTTTTTTTTTTTTTTATGGCCTAATTTTTCTTTTTTTCCCCTTTTTTTTTTTTGGCCTCTTTTTTTTTTTTTTTTTTTTGCCCCTTTTTTTTTTTTTTTTTTTTTATTGAACAGAAAAATAAAACTAAAAACAATGTCAAATCAAGAGCTTTGGAATAGTCTTGATTTGGTGTGTTTGCTCACGTCACAAACCGATCACGTGTGTGGAGCAAACCGAATACCACACGTGTCGGAGTCTTGTGCGACTGCTCATCATCGCATACCGACCATACATGTGGAGCAATCGTCGTCTATTTACCATGTATGATCGGGATCCTGCAAAACAAATTATCGGGACTTTGGTGCCCATTTTTGGACGGGTCCTCCCTGATTAGCAGATAAATATTTAAGCACAAATGGTTCAAGTATGGAATTTGCATATAAAGTAGTCTTGAACTGAGGAACCCAATGTTGTTTTGGACTACTTATTTCTATTTCTAGCTTAGGTTTCCAAACTTGTTGAACCTTATGAAAATTAAAAATTTCAGCATCGGTGAATGTGTGTCTTGCGTTAAATGAGAAAATTTTCTCTTTCGCCAGTCGTTTGAGATGCTTTTCGGATTTGACTTTGACCGGGTACTTGAGAGAGGAATACGAACTTATAGAATCAATAGAGAATGTGCTACTTATTGTCTGTTTTAGCTTTAGTAGCTTCTTGCTTTATCTTTGGAATGACTTTAGGAATTTTTGGAGGAAGAATAGAGTTAGGAATAATTTTGTTTATCGTAATAGAAAATGAATTATCTTGCTCTATTCTTTCCTGCTTTATAGGTTTAGTCATTGGTTTAGAAGATATATCGTTTATTGTCATTTGAGTTTTCTGATCCTGTTTAGAAGATATATCGTTTAAAGGTTCAGGTTTTACAGGATGAATGGTTGTAGTTGTGCCCTTTTCTAAGGAATATTTGAGAAATGAATTCCCCTCTAAAAGCTTATCCATTTTTGTTCGAAACTCTTTACGTTCTGATTCCAGAAGAGAATGTAATTCAGCAATTTTGCGTTCATTTTCTAGAATATCACGATCTTTAGAGTTTGGTTTTGTTGATTGTATAGAATGTTCCCTGTTTGGCACGGACTCAATTGTTTGAGTCGACTTATTTAGACACAATATAGTTTCTTTTATTTGGTGTTGCTCAGTTTGTCCTCGTTTAGCTAGAACATCTTCTAATTCTTTAATTTTTGAATATAATTGATTTCTTTGTTCAAGAAGACTTTTATTTTGGGCTGCACTATTTATTTTTTCATCTCTACATGTAGATAATTCTTTTGTAAGTTCGCTTATAGTTGATTCTTGTTGTGCGACCCTTGTCTTTAAGCTCGTCAGCCTTTCTTGTTCTATTGTTAGTTTATTTTTAAGAATAGATTTTTCTTCTAAACTCTTAACTAAGCAGTGGTAATTATTTTCTAGCCTAGCTTCTAATTCTTTGATTTTTATCAAGTAGTTGGCTTCCATATTTACTTTTTGGGTTGGATGTTTTTTGATCGTTATCGTGTTTTTGAATTGATATTAAATTTTGGATCAATGTGTTCGAATAGATCTTCGAAGGATTAAGTTTTCTGAAGTTTAGGTATCAAAAAAATTTGAAATGATTAGAAAAGAAAAAAAACTTATACCGAGAATAATTTTTGTACCGAAAAATTTTACCAGTCTAACAAAATTTTGTTACCCAAAAAAATTTTTTTCCGAAAATCGCGAGGTTCCAAATTTTTTTTTTTTTTTTTTACCTAAAACTATCGAAAATTTTGTGTTCCGAAAATCTTTTTCCCATTTGTGCAAGTTTTCGTATAGGTTTTCGTACGATAAAAGTTTTCGTATTCACTGTAGCGTTCGAAAACTTTGAAAAATGTTTTTCGTATGTTTTCGTACGAAAAAAAATGTTTCTTATCAAAAATGTTTTCGTATGAAGTGTTTTCGTATGAACAGTAACTTTTTCGGATGCAGTTTTTTTTTTTTTCATACGAGAAAAAAAATATTTTTCGTATAGGAATTTTTTTCCCGGATGCAGTAGCGTGCGAGAAAAAAAGATTTATTTTTCGGATAATTTTTTTTCCAGATCACTACTTTGTCGTACGATAAAATTGTATGTTTTGCGTATTAAATGACTTTTTCGTATGAATATTTTTCGTACGCAAAAACTGATTTATTTTCGTATCAATATAATTTTCAAGAATATTTTCGTACTTAAAACAAATTTCGTATGGGAAGTTTTTCGTATCAAAGCATAGAAAGATTTTCGTATGTGAAAACAACTTCAAAACAATGGTGCGAAAAATAATGTTTTTGAATTTTTTTTTTCGTATGGGAAACCTTTTTTTTCGTATGGAAAGTTTTCGTTCGAAAAAGCAAGAGTATTTTCGTATGACAAAAGTTTTTCGTACAAGAAAATTTAAAGTTTTCGCACGAAGAAAGTTTTCGCACGTGAAAAATTTTCGTATTGTCACTATCGTGCGAAAGTTTTCAAGTTTTTTCGTATGGAAAGTTTTTCGTGCGAAAATCTATGGTCTTTTTCGTACCACTATTATGAAAGTCAATGCGAAAAATAATAGAATGTGAGTGATACGAAAAACAGAGTCAATGCGAAAGCTGATACGAAAACATGTAATGCGAAAATCAAGCTTGATACGAAAATCTATGAATGGTGCGAAAACGCGAGAATGTTCTGCGAAATCTTCAATTAACACTCAAATTAGCACATTAAGCATAGTTAATCGATCGAAATACGTTGGGTAATCATCTGAAACACTCGATTAACTCGATCGAAAGCAAAATCTAGTCCAATTAAGCACAAACAGTGAAGAAAACTTTGAAGATGAGAAAATATTTTTCAATCGCAGATCTAAAAATTAAGCTCAAATGATCGAAGATAATTGCAATTAACATATATCAAATCGTTCGCACATAGATTTCGTTCAGAATCATATGAAAAACAGCAAGCAAACATTATACGAAAATCAACTTCAGCTTAATTCACTGTAGCATGCGAAAAAGCTTTTGGCGCGAAGATCATATCATGCGAAAAAAAAATTCAGCCACAAAATATCATCAATTCAATCAACGATTCGGCTCTGATACCAATTGTTAGGTCCGTTTTTAACATCCAACATATGAACTTGAGCATAGATTTAATCGAAATTACCTTGAACAAGATTGAGCGGAAGCATTTGGGTAATATTCAATCAAATCTTCATTAATCACAAACTTTCTCTCTAAATAACCTCTTTCTCTCTCTACAATTAACCCTAACTTAGATAGTGATTAGAGAGAGTGTTTCTAGTGAGAGAAAGCTAAACTCAAGTTGTGTGTATTTTACACACACTTGCCCTATATATACCAATCAATATTGGTATATTTGCATTCTAGTCCCTAACTATACATATATTACAATTAAGTCCCTAGACAAAGATAACTTGATTATTGAACACTATAAAATACTTCCAACAATCTCCCCCTTAGTGTTCAATTATAATTGAAGCTTCGATTATCTTTGTCTCTCGAATCTTCAGTCTTCATCATCAGTTGAACACAACAGAGTAATTTCCAACAGTTTTTATCAATCTAAGGATGATAACACTCAATAACGATGAATTACCTTGAGGATTTAGAAATTAGGGTTTGAAGGTAATTGAGAGAGAAAGAGTGGAGTGTTCTTCAAGCTAAGAGTAAAAACTAAGTGTGTATCATTAAGCTTGGAAGTCAAAAACGTACATGGACCAAATGAGCTACTTAGCTATATATACCATACTTGTGGTATATTTACAAATAGGTCCCTAATGTATAATAATATTACACACTTGCCCAATACTAAAGATAGCTTACAAATAGAACACAACTAAAGCATCTTCTGCATATACCACTTACGAAAATACCTATTTTATTAATAAATATTATTTTTCACTTATTTTATAAATAAAAATTAAAAAAATATTTATTTAATTAAAAAAGCCGGTTGAACCCAGTAGTTTAACTGTACACGCACTCTTACCTGAGCAGTGAACTTCGAAGATCGAACCCAACGACCACTCACGAACGGGACTATAGGTTTGTACCGAATTTTCGATTTTCCTGCCTGTTAGGAATATTTATTGTATTCATCTTTAGACTCATCTTGTATTGGATTGTTTTGTAAATATTAGAAAGTCGGATGACCAATTTGTAAATATATACCAATGTTGTTGAGGTCCTCATAGAAGAAAAAAAGTTTTTTTGGTGAAGATGAGTTTACGCGTGTATTTTGAAAAGTGATTAAGAAAATATTTTTTGATAATCTTACTCTCTCTCTCTAACACGCGCGCCAAAAACCACACACAAAAACCACAATTTCGATCACAAATCTAATTGAAGACTACTTGATTATCATTTGGATTTGCTGCTCGATAATCAAGTAGATTTCGGATCCACCATGCGCTGATCGAACTGCTCTTCAATCGTTTAAGGTTCGCATTACGCTTCCGCGCATTCTCTGTCATTTTGTTCGAACCTAATGTGTGTTAATTGCTTGTGTTGATTGAATTTTGGACCTCCATTGTCTGTACGGTTTGTTTATCGAAATATGAAGACCACTATCCCTATTTTTAATTACATAACTAAACTATTTAAATCTTTAAAAAAAATATAGTTAATTCTTATAAAAATAAAAGACTTGCATTGAAGAATTATATAAAAGACATATAGTTAGGGATGGGCATTCGGGTTCAGGTTTTGGGGTAAAACCTGATCCAATCGGGTTCGAATAGAACATGTTGGGTAAATCAGACATTTCGTCAGGCCCGATACCCGAACTATGTAATTCAGGTCAGGTGTCGGGTATTTTAGTGTAGGGGTGAGCAAAAATATCCGGAAACCAGATTCAAATCCGGTATCCATTTTTTAAAATCCGAAAAATCGGATATTCGGTTTCGAAAATCAAACGGATATCTGATCCGCTTTATTTTAAAATAAAGCGGATCGGATCCGGATAATAATCGGCCTAAAATTCGGATATCCAGTATCCAGTTTTATATTTAAAAAAATACGATAAATTAAATAATGACCCAAAAAAAGAAAAAAAGTGGCCCAAAATAAAAAAAAATAAAAAAGTAAAAAGAGGTTCAACATATATTATTGAACTGTTGACCAAAATACAATATATAGAATTTATATTATTTCTGCAAAAGAGAAGAAAATTGAAGAAAAGAGAAGAAATGAAATGAGAGAACGGTCGTGTAAATTTTTAATAGAATATTATCTTGTGATGCAATAGTTAGATCATATATATACTATCTATAAACGCTCAACACCCTATAGTAATCACTTATCATATAATTTGGTATATAATTTCTAATTATAAGTTTACTATTGTTTTTATTTATTTCAATTATATTCCAACAAAATAATTTTTCTTTTATAAATAATAATCATTTAAAATTTTATCTTTTAAAAGACTTAAATTAAAATAATTATTAAATTATAAAATAATATATATCTATTAACGAACATGCATGATTGTGTTTAAAATACTAGTATATTTTAACTGCGTTTATGTTTTGTGTGAATTATTATGTATAGGAATTTTTAGGTGATATATATAGTTTTTATTGGGTAAGAAATAGGAAAAATACACAACTTTTTTAAAAAATAAAAATCCATTGTAAAAATAATTAAGTTCAATTCTAAATTTAAACGGATGCGGTATCCGATTTTAAATATCCGAATAAACCGAATATCCGATTTTTTTATATCTGAATGAAATCGGACCGGATGCAATTTTAATTTTTAGCTATCCGAAAATCTTGATATCCGAATTTGTTCACCCCTAGTTAAGTGAGTACCCGATATCCTATCAGGTATTCGACTATTTTTATTAAGCCCGTTAGAAGATATAGCTCATTAATTAATTATATTTCTAGCCAACAAAAAAACAGATCTAGTATTGATTAAAGCACATTTATTATTTATACTAAAGCCCGTTATAACATTAAGGAAGTAAAAGAACCCTTTTTTTACGAAAAAAAAACGGAAGAAAACCTAAATTGGTTC
The DNA here is from genome assembly GCA_028392965.1 of Lindernia subracemosa. Taxonomy (NCBI): domain Eukaryota; kingdom Viridiplantae; phylum Streptophyta; class Magnoliopsida; order Lamiales; family Linderniaceae; genus Vandellia; species Vandellia subracemosa. The sequence goes on from JAQPCC010000077.1 coordinate 527,450, forward strand.
AAGATGTTTGCCTTATGGGTCAATTTAGTCCGCGATGTGCGTAGGTCAATTTAATCTCCGATGTTATAAAAAATAATCTGAATTGGTCCTTCCGTCACTATGACCGTTAATTTAGACGGAAATTTTAAAAACGCCACTCCTAGTGGCGATTTTATATTAATTTTATTCTGTTTTTTTTTTTAATTCTCTATTTAGTTTTTATTTTTTGTATTATTTATTTATTCATCGTTTTATTTTTAATATATTTTTTATTCTCCCTGCCCCGTGGGGATGCCATCTCGTTCTCCACGGGGATCTGATGTTGTAAATTTCAAAATACCTAATTTATATTATTATAATATAGATAATATTTAAAATATCATTTAAATATTGTATCCAATTCATATATTATAAGTACTTTACGTCGTAGAAGAGTTTTTGATGCATTTGAAGATGCTAATGCTCATTATAAAGTGTTCTAAGAGTCCATTCGATGAGGTGTTGAATGATTGTGATTGAATTAGAGCAAAATTCTTGCTTAATATTTTGGGGCACTTTTAAAGACTAAGATTGCAAATTTCAAGTTCTTTGCATGTCACCTATAATGATGTCTTTCATGAAATATGCGAGGTTGATATGATCCCCAAGGAGTGGATAATTGGTAATGTTGTTGAGTTGGCTTTGACGGTAAAAAGTTTGACAAATATTGGGGATCTATTGAAAGAATGAATATGATTGTGTGTTATACAGTGATTGTTGATCCTCGCCATAACCCGAGTTCTTGGAGCTTTTTCTTGATCAAATGTACTGTGAGAGTAATATCAGTAAGAGTGAAAAATGAAACATATAAGGACGGGACTTCATGATTTATTTCGTGACTATATGTTGAGATAAAATTTTCAACAAATACCACGAAGCTCACATTCATCTTCTAGCCAAGCTTCAACTACTTCTTCTACAGATACAGAGCCATCCAAGAAGTTTTCTACTGCATTTAAAGATGATCAAGAGATGGTTCAGAGATGTTTCTGAAAGCAACAATTTAGAATGTTTAATTGTGTTGAGTTGACGAAATCCGAGATTGAAGTGATGATGATCGATATTTGGTTACCCTCGCATTTCAGTGATTAATTGGAAATTGAGAAGAGATCACATATTATGTTATATGCTACTTCGAACCAACACATCTTGGTCTTAGAAATGCAAATTTCTGTTTGTTGCCTATCAATAGAAACAACCTTGTTGAGACTAGCTTGCTTCGAAAAATAGAAACAAACTTTCGTCAGATTGTTGGTCTCCAACGTATACTTGTCTTGTTTCGTCAAAAACAATCTTTAGCTCTGTAGCAGTGGTCATGTATACATTCGATAAAATGGTATGAAATTTCATTGTAAGTGATCACATGCATGTTTGCAAAGAGCACCACTCCCTTTCCACCTTGGAAAAGTATGTAAACATTCGGAATTGGTAATGCATTTTCACTACTAAAAAAATCGGGTACCCGAACCCAACATATACTTGACATAACGGGTACCCTCCGTAGATCGGGTTGTGAAAATCTTAATCCGAACCCGAACTATCCGAATCCAAACTATTCGATACCCGACTACCCAATCCCTCACCTCTACTTATAGTTAGTTTCCTAAAAATATTAAGGGGAATTTTGGCTGATAACCCTGTGTTTAAGGTTTTTCCAGTTTTCAATTCCGGTTGGTATCCCTGTATTTTAAGCCTTTTCTAGTTGGTGCCCAAAGTATTTTTCAATTTCGGTTGGTAACCCTGTGTTTAAGGCTTTTCCAGTTGGTTTTAAATTCCGGTAGGTAACCCTAAGTTATGACAAAATATAACCCCGCGATTTCAAAAGAATAAAAAATGAGATCTTTAGGTGTAGGCACGTTAGTTGCTAACGGAATTTTAGAAAACATAAAAGACGGTTCATATAACTAAAGATCCCATTTTTTGTCTTTTAAAATCGCGGGGTTATGTTTTTTCATACCTTAGGATTACCTACCGGAATTGAAAAATACTTTGAGCACCAACTGGAAAAGCCTTAAAAACAGGAATACCAACCGGAATCGAAAAATACTTTTGGGGACCAACTGGAAAAGGCTTAAACACAGGGGTACCAACCGAAATTGAAAATAAGTTTGGACACCAACTGGAAAAGCCTTAAACACAGTGTTACCAACCAGAATTCCCCAAAAATTAAAATTTAATATTGAAACATTAATCAATACTAAGTAAACACCACCTAAAAATGAACGTATTAATCCACATTATCTAGATAATATGCCTAGACTTAAATATGACATTTACACAACATTATTCTGCACATCACGGTGATTAAGTATACACAAATTTCAATATCTCATTAATATTTAAAATTGAATATCACCCCAAAACAAGCACATTGAAGACACCTTAATCCACATTTCGGTGAAAACACGGTGATGTGAGTATTACCGTAATACTAGATTCCCTCAAACAAAAAACCCCTTAACATAACTATAACCCTAATATAATGTAAGGAAGAATTAGGATTGGCAATGGGGAGGAAATTCCTCGATTGGGGTGGAGATTCCTCTTTTTAAGTCCTCGTGGGGTTTTCTCTGCGTTGACAGAGACGGGATAGGGACGAGGATCATAATCCACCCGGTCCCTCGTGGGGATCCAATTTATACAATTATTGAATTATCCTTATGAATTATCATATATACTCGAATGTGATACACACGAAGAGAATAAATAGAAGATCTTCCTTCTAATGACCGATTATTCAAAAACGGAAGTGATCCTACTTAGTTTGGCAAACCTTTGTCATTGTAAGAAGTAGGGCATGAGGACCGAAGTTACACTATACAAGCAGAAAGACGTATGAGTTAGAGAGCAACAAAAGCTCCTTGTGTATCGGGTAAATTGATTGTTGCGGTTAAGTTACTATATAAAACAAATACTAAAAATAACGCAGTGCGGGGATTTTTCGTGGGGAAAGAACCCCGATAAATTCTCGCAGAGATAGGGAGATGGAAAAAATTTTCCCCGTTTATTTAGCGGGGACCGAGAGGGGTTTCCCCGATAAGTATCCTGGCGGGGATGAGGATTAGCCCTGCGGCCGCGCCCGCCCGGTTGCTAGGAAGAATTATATAAAATAAGTACAAAAATCACGGGTCACAAAACGGTGATATGATAGATTGTTAGTTTTTTTATATATGGTAGGCCTGCGGTGGTTTTAGCATCAAACGTATTTATAAATATATTTTCCCTGCCTAGACGTTGACCTTTACATGTTCATTATAATTATTAGGGGAATTCTGGCTGATAATCCTGTTTTTAAGGCTTTTTCAATTGGTGTTCAAAGTTATTTTCAATTCCGTTTCGTACTCCTGTATTTAAGCAATTTCTAGTTGGTGCCCAAAGTATTTTTAAATTCCTGTAGGTAACCCTAAATTATGACAAAATATAACCTCGCGATTTTGAACAAAATCATTACTACATCGTCGTCACGATTCTTAAATCTAAGACCATCTCCAACCAAAAAACTCATTCTCAAACTCAAACTCATTCTCAAACTTAAATTGCAGTAATTCTTTTCCAACCATTAAACGCATTCTCAAACTCAAAAGAATATTCTTGTAATATTCACTTTTATACCAACTTTATAATTTTTCATAGTCACCCACATATTTTATGACTTTACAAATTCGATCACGATATTATTTTAAATTCGATGAAAAATGTTAAATAAAATGAATAACAATATTTTTATTTGTACATATTTAATAATAAAATTTTTATTTTAATTAAACTTGATGAGAAACTATTTAATAAAATTCAGTCAATACTTAAAAAAAAAATATAAAAAAATAAATAACAAAATATAAAAAATTAAATCATAATATATAAAAATATTATTGCGTAATGTAAAGACTTCGTTTATTTTGATAATTTTATAATCATAATTATTAATAAATAAATATGTAATTTGTTATAAAAATATTAATTGTGATTAATATTATATTAAGATTATTTTATTATAATTATACTTATATTAAGATTATAATGATAATATAGCTTATAATAATAAAGAGAGAGAGATTAGAGAGAGATTAAGTATTTCAATACTTGGTGTATTTTACAATGAACTCTAATCACCTATTTATACTACTAATAATTCACTATTATAACTAATCACATTAATTATAATTATACACCTCACACTAAAATACAAACTTTTCACTTAAACACCTCATCTTATCATCTTATCATCTCATCAACATTTAATACAATAATTCCAAATCATCAATCATTTAACTAATATTATTATTTAAAACATCCACATTATTAATTATTTCATAATACTCTCCCTTGGATGTTTTCAAAGAATATGCCTCGTTAAAACCTTATTAGGAAAAATCCAATGGGAAAACCTTACTGGGAAAACCACATGGGAAAAACCTCAGTGAAGGAAAAAAGAGTGCAACGCGTATTTACTCCCCCTGATGATGACATCATTTAAGATCTCGATGTTTTCGAACTCCAATTGAATATACCAATCTTTTGAAAATTATTGGGGGAAGTGCTTTTGTGAATAAATCTGCAAGATTTTCACTTGATCGCACTTGTTGTACATCAATATCACCATTTTTCTCTAAATCATGTGTAAAGAAAATTTTTGGTGAAATATGTTTTGTTCTATCTCCCTTAATATATCATTCCTTTAATTGGGCAATGCATGCAACATTATCTTCATATAAAATCGTAGGAAGTAACTTTTTCGATAATAGCCCACTAGTTTGTTGTATATGCTCAATTATCGATCGCAACCAACCACATTCTCGGCTAGCTTCATGAATAGCTAGAATTTCTGCATGATTAAATGAAGTAGCCGTTAAACTTTGTTTAACTGACCGCCATGAAATAGCGGTTCCACCATGCGTAAATAAATAGTCTGTTTGCGATCGAGCATTATATGGGTCGGATAGAAAACCAGCATCTGTCTACCCAATCAAATCTGCTTTTGATTCATTAGAATAGAACAATTCCATATCAGTTGTTCCTTGAAGGTATCGAAAAATTCGTTTAATTTCATTCCAATGTCTATGAGTCGGTGATGAACTATATCTTGCCAATAGATTCACAACGAACGTTTTATCAGGTCGCGTATGACTCGTTAAATACATTAGGGCTCCAATAGCACTGAGATATGGTACTTCAGGACCAAGTAGTTCTTCATTATTATCGCAAGGTCTAAACGGATCTTTATTCACATCTAAAGATCGAACAATCATTGGAGTATCCAATGGATGAGCTTTATCCATATAAAATCTTTTCAATACCTTTTTCGTATAAGTCTCTTGATGTACGAATATCCCATTCTTTAAATATTCAATTTGCAGTCCTAGACAAAATTTCATTTTACCGAGATCTTTCATTTCAAACTCCTTTTTCAAACAATTATCGGCTTTTGATAACTCTTCAGGAGTTCCAATTATGTTAATATCATCAACATAAACTGAAACGATGACAAATTCATTTCCAGATCTTTTCATAAATATGCACGGGCAAGTTTGATCATTTTTATACCCCTCTTTCGATAAATATTCACTTAGGCGATTATACCACATACGCCCAGATTGCTTTAATCCACAAAGCGATTTATTTAGCTTGATTGAGTACTCATTTCGGGGCCCGGAATTTTCAGGCAACTGAAATCCCTCGGGAAGTTTCATATATATGTCACTATCAAGTGATCCATATAAATAAGCGGTGACAACATCCATTAGACACATATCGAGTCCTTCACGTACTGCCAGACTAATTAAATAACGAAAAGTAGTTGCATCCACCACATGAGAATATGTCTCCTCATAATCAATACCAGGTCGTTGTGAAAAGCCTTGTGCAACAAGCCGTGCTTTGTATCTCACAATTTCACCGTTTTCATTTCTCTTTCTAATGAAAACCCATTTATATCCAACTGGCTTTACATTTTCTGGTATGCGGACTACAGGTCCGAAAACTTTTCGTTTCTCAAGAGATTTTAATTCTGCCTCGATTGCATCTTTCCATTTTGGCCAATCATTTCTTTGTCTGCATTCTTTTACAGACATTGGTTCATGATCATCATTCTCATTTACCTCATTCATTTCATGTAGCGCTACGTTAAATAAGAATTTATCGTCAACGTTGACTTTTTCTCGGTTCCACCTAATTCCATTTTGGGCATAGTTTATGAGATCTCTTCATTATCATTATTTTCATAAATTTCAGGTACCTGGTTTTCATTCTCATAATCATTAATGCCCATTGACTCTTCTAGAGTCGATAAATCCTCGACTGGACCATTCTTATTATTTGCTCCTTTTCTTTTTCGAGGATTTTTATCTTTGGAACCCGAGGGCCTACCACATTTCAATTGTGGCTTAGACTCGATCCTTATATGTTCTCCAGGAACATCAATTTTTGCAGGAGCATTAACAGCTGGTATATGTGACTTAGTCACTCTGTTAAGGTCAGTAAAACTATCTGGCAGTTGATTAGCTAATCCTTGTAAATGAATTATCTTTTGAACTTCTAGTTCACATTCTTTCGTTCGAGGATCATAATGATTTAGCGACAATTCATTCCAAATAATACTCATTTCCAGCTGTTTCTTTTCTCCCTCTAATGGCGGAAAATTCGATTCATCGAAATGACAATCGGCAAATCTAGCCGTAAATAAATCTCCAGTTAGAGGTTCTAAATATTTTATTATCGATGGAGATTCAAATCCGACATATATTCCCAATCTCCTTTGAGGTCCCATCTTAGTGCGTTGTGGTGGAGCAATTGGAACATATACCGCACATCCAAAAATTCTCAGATGGGAAATATTTGGTTCCTGACCATAAACCATTTGTATCGGGGAGATATCGTTATAACTTGTTGGCCTGATGCGGATTAGTGCCGCTGCATGTAATATAGCATGTCCCCAACAAGATAAATGAAGTTTCGACTTTATTAATAATGGTCTTGCAATTAATTGCAGCCTTTTAATCAACGATTCTGCAAGACCGTTTTGAGTATGTACATGTGGCACGGGGTGCTCAACATCAATTCCAATAGACATGCAATATTCATTAAATGCATTGGAAGTAAATTCACCAGCATTATCAAGGTGTATTTTCTTTATTGGATAATCCGGAAAATATGCTCTTAATCGAATCAACTGAGCAAGCAATCTCGCAAAATCTACATTCCGTGTTGATAACAAACACACATGAGACCATCTAGTTGATGCATCAATCAATACCATGAAATATCTAAATGCTCCACACGATGGATGTATCGGTCCACAAATATCACGTTGTATACGCTCCAAAAACCTTATGGATTCATTCTTTATTTTTACTGGTGATGGACGAATAATCAACTTCCCTTTAGAGCAAGCAGCACATGATAATTCATTAGATTGAAGAATCTTCTGGTTCTTCATTAAATTTCCACGTGAATTTTGAATTATTCTCCGCATCATAATTGAACCGGGATGGCCCAACCGGTCATGCCAAACAACAAATGTATTATCATCAGTAAACTTCTGATTTACGATAGCATGTGATTCAATTGTTTTAACATACGTGTAATACAATCCAGAGTCAAACGAATGTAATATTTCAACAACTCTTTTATCATTCGAAACCACTTTTGTAATTTGCAAATATTCAATATTTCTCTTTTCTGCAGTCTCAATGTGATATCCATTATGTCGAATATCTTTAAAGCTCAATAAATTTCTTTGAGACTTAGGAGAATATAAGACATTTTCAATTATCAGCCTTGTCCCTCTCGGCACTATAACATTAGCTCTTCCGGAGCCCTCAATTATATTTGTGCTACCCGATATAGTGATAGCACTTGTTTCTTTCATTTCAAGATGGGAGAAATATTTCTTATTTCTTAGAATCGTATTAGTCGTTGCACAATCTGCAAGACATAACTCCCCACTGCACATGTTTATATCCATTGTATTGATAAATATATAATAACTAGAATTATTAAATAAATAAGCGTCAAAATAAAATTATATATATAAAGATAAAATAATAAATAAATAATGCATAAACAAAATTTATAACGATGTATCAGTTTTCTTTATTTGGATCTTTAACAAAAACCAAAATATTCAAATGAGCATAGGATCTAGCACCAATTTTCTGAAATATCGTAATCTTGAGCAAAATTTAATTTCATCGACACTTCACTTTTAATTGCTTTTTATAAAGATCAACGGGATCTTTGGGTGCGATAATAACCAACGATAATATATAATAATCTTTATATTGCTCAATACATCTTTCTCAATCATATACTAGTTGTCCACGTCGGGGAAATATTAATAATAACCACGGTAAATATAATGTTCACGACCACTTTTATTGTTTGCGCATACATTCACTTCAGGGAATGCAACATAATCATTTAGTCGGACTTATGCTTTTCATTCATCCATCATAATATTTTGATCATTTTCTCACGATATTTATTCGTATTATATCCGATGGACTGAACGTGGTGAATGCTTTATAATACACCGAAGTAACTGTGTAAATCAGTAGCAAGTATAAAATCGAGATTGATAAATCAAAGTTTGCAAGATTCAATTTATTGATATCATGAAAATAAAATCATCATTAAAATATTAAAAGGAAAAATTATAATTAATCTTCTTTTATATCTTCTTTTGTAAAAGTTCTAATGAAAAACGATATCCACATCCAAATAACTGTCGCCGTAATAATAATCATAAGTAATAGATCAAACATCGGACAAAGCGTCATCCTTCAAAATAAAATATATTTCAGTAATTATAATATTAAAGAAAAATTATAGTTAATAATTATATTTAAAAACATTGGTAAAAATATTATCCACATAGCCGTAAGGATCACCGTAAATAAAGTAAGCAACAGAAGATCCATCTTTGTATAAAACGACATGATTCTATAACATGAAAAAGAACATAATAATCAGATAACATATAAATCAATGATAAAATATATGAATTGTTTTATGAAACTCGTTCTTTATTATTTCATAATTATTGTCCAAGCTCCGATAAGGTTGCGGTAATAAAATTTGTCCAGTGTCCAAAACTATTCGGTCCAATAATTACTTCAAGATTGTTCAATCAAAAAATCAATAATATGCCGCTACTGAGGTGGGAATAACCACAAGACCTCGTGGGCTTTTGGTGTTGTGTACGTGAATATATAAAAAAAAATAAATCGTAAATAAAAATTCCACACACCACCACGGGATATGGAAATCTGGACCTCTCGTCACTTATAGTGAACGATATTCCGCAAAACTACTCGGGTATTGGCGTTTAGTTATAAAACTTTTAAAATATTTTTATAATATATATTTTTAAATTAATCACAATTAATATATGATTAGTATAAATTAAATATTAAATTACCGTACCTCGACTAAACTCGTACGAGATCTTCGACGGAGGTTGATCTTGACGACGGAGAGCGTTCGTGCTGATAACGTGTTATAAATATTAATTGTGATTATATTATATTAAGATTATTTTATTTAATTATACTTATATTAAGATTATAATGATAATATAGCTTATAATAAGAGAGAGAGATTAGAGAGAGATTAAGTATTTCAATACTTGGTGTGTTTTACAATGAACTCTAATCACCTATTTATACTACTAATAATTCACTATTACAACTAATCACATTAATTACAATTATACACATCACACTAAAATACAAACTCTTCAATTAAACACCTCATCTTATCATCTTATCATCTCATCAACATTTAATACAATACTTCCAAATCATCAATCATTTAACTAATATTATTATTTAAAACATCCACATTATTAATTATTTCATAATACTCTCCCTTGGATGTTTTCAAAGAATATGCCTCGTTAAAACCTTATTAGGAAAAACCCAATGGGAAAACCACATGGGAAAAACCTCAGTGAAGGGAAATAGAGTGCAACGCGTATTTACTCCCCCTGATGATGACATCATTTAAGATCTCGATTTCGAACTCCAATTGAATATACCAATCTTTTGAAAATTATTGGGGGAAGTGCTTTTGTGAATAAATCTGCAAGATTTTCACTTGATCACACTTGTTGTACATCAATATCACCATTTTTCTCTAAATCATGTGTAAAGAAAAATTTTGGTGAAATATGTTTTGTTCTATCTCCCTTAATATATCATTCCTTTAATTGGGCAATGCATGCAACATTATCTTCATATAAAATCGTAGGAAGTAACTTTTTCGATAATAGCCCACTAGTTTGTTGTATATGCTCAATTATCGATCGCAACCAACCACATTCTCGGCTAGCTTCATGAATAGCTAGAATTTCTGCATGATTAAATGAAGTAGCCGTTAAACTTTGTTTAACTGACCGCCATGAAATAGCGGTTCCACCATGCGTAAATAAATAGTCTGTTTGCGATCGAGCATTATGTGGGTCGGATAGAAAACCAGCATCTGTCTACCCAATCAAATCTGCTTTTGATTCATTAGAATAGAACAATTCCATATCAGTTGTTCCTTGAAGGTATCGAAAAATTCGTTTAATTTCATTCCAATGTCTATGAGTCGGTGATGAACTATATCTTGCCAATAGATTCACAACGAACGTTTTATCAGGTCGCGTATGACTCGTTAAATACATTAGGGCTCCAATAGCACTGAGATATGGTACTTCAGGACCAAGTAGTTCTTCATTATTATCGCAAGGTCTAAACGGATCTTTATTCACATCTAAAGATCGAACAATCATTGGAGTATCCAATGGATGAGCTTGATCCATATAAAATCTTTTCAATACCTTTTTCGTATAAGTCTCTTGATGTACGAATATCCCATTCTTTAAATATTCAATTTGCAGTCCTAGACAAAATTTCATTTTACCGAGATCTTTCATTTCAAATTCCTTTTTCAAACAATTATCGGCTTTTGATAACTCTTCAGGAGTTCCAATTATGTTAATATCATCAACATAAACTGAAATGATGACAAATTCATTTCCAGATCTTTTCATAAATATGCACGGGCAAGTTTGATCATTTTTATACCCCTCTTTCGATAAATATTCACTTAGGCGATTATACCACATACGCCCAGATTGCTTTAATCCACAAAGCGATTTATTTAGCTTGATTGAGTACTCATTTCGGGGCCCGGAATTTTCAGGCAACTGAAATCCCTCGGGAAGTTTCATATATATGTCACTATCAAGTGATCCATATAAATAAGCGGTGACAAGATCCATTAGGCACATATCGAGTCCTTCACGTACTGCCAGACTAATTAAATAACGAAAAGTAGTTGCATCCACCACATGAGAATATGTCTCCTCATAATCAATACCAGGTCGTTGTGAAAAGCCTTGTGCAACAAGCCGTGCTTTGTATCTCACAATTTCACCGTTTTCATTTCTCTTTCTAATGAAAACCCATTTATATCCAACTGGCTTTACATTTTCTGGTATGCGGACTACAGGTCCGAAAACTTTTCGTTTCTCAAGAGATTTTAATTCTGCCTCGATTGCATCTTTCCATTTTGGCCAATCATTTCTTTGTCTGCATTCTTTTACAGACATTGGTTCATGATCATCATTCTCATTTACCTCATTCATTTCATCTAGCGCTACGTTAAATAAGAATTTATCGTCAACGTTGACTTTTTCTCGGTTCCATCTAATTCCATTTTGGGCATAGTTTATGAGATCTCTTCATTATCATTATTTTCATAAATTTCAGGTACCTGGTTTTCATTCTCATAATCATTAATGCACATTGACTCTTCTAGAGTCGATAAATCCTCGACTGGACCATTCTTATTATTTGCTCCTTTTCTTTTTCGAGGATTTTTATCTTTGGAACCCGAGGGCCTACCACATTTCAATTGTGGCTTAGACTCGATCCTTATATGTTCTCCAGGAACATCAATTTTTGCAGGAGCATTAACAGCTGGTATATGTGACTTAGTCACTCTGTTAAGGTCAGTAAAACTATCTGGCAGTTGATTAGCTAATCCTTGTAAATGAATTATCTTTTGAACTTCTAGTTCACATTCTTTCGTTCGAGGATCATAATGATTTAGCGACAATTCATTCCAAATAATACTCATTTCCAGCTGTTTCTTTTCTCCCTCTAATGGCGGAAAATTCGATTCATCGAAATGACAATCGGCAAATCTAGCCGTAAATAAATCTCCAGTTAGAGGTTCTAAATATTTTATTATCGATGGAGATTCAAATCCGACATATATTCCCAATCTCCTTTGAGGTCCCATCTTAGTGCGTTGTGGTGGAGCAATTGGAACATATACCGCACATCCAAAAATTCTCAGATGGGAAATATTTGGTTCCTGACCATAAACCATTTGTATCGGGGAGATATCGTTATAACTTGTTGGCCTGATGCGGATTAGTGCCGCTGCATGTAACATAGCATGTCCCCAACAAGATAAATGAAGTTTCGACTTCATTAATAATGGTCTTGCAATTAATTGCAGCCTTTTAATCAACGATTCTGCAAGACCGTTTTGAGTATGTACATGTGGCACGGGGTGCTCAACATCAATTCCAATAGACATGCAATATTCATTAAATGCATTGGAAGTAAATTCACCAGCATTATCAAGGTGTATTTTCTTTATTGGATAATCCGGAAAATGTGCTCTTAATCGAATCAACTGAGCAAGCAATCTCGCAAAATCTACATTCCGTGTTGATAACAAACACACATGAGACCATCTAGTTAATGCATCAATCAATACCATGAAATATCTAAATGCTCCACACGATGGATGTATCGGTCCACAAATATCACGTTGTATACGCTCCAAAAACCTTATGGATTCATTCTTTATTTTTACTGGTGATGGACGAATAATCAACTTCCCTTTAGAGCAAGCAGCACATGATAATTCATTAGATTGAAGAATCTTCTGGTTCTTCATTAAATGTCCACGTGAATTTTGAATTATTCTCCGCATCATAATTGAACCGGGATGGCCCAACCGGTCATGCCAAACAACAAATGTATTATCATCAGTAAACTTCTGATTTACGATAGCATGTGATTCAATTGTTTTAACATACGTGTAATACAATCCAGAGTCAAACGAATGTAATATTTCAACAACTCTTTTATCATTCGAAACCACTTTTGTAATGTGCAAATATTCAATATTTCTCTTTTCTGCAGTCTCAATGTGATATCCATTATGTCGAATATCTTTAAAGCTCAATAAATTTCTTTGAGACTTAGGAGAATATAAGACATTTTCAATTATCAGCCTTGTCCCTCTCGGCACTATAACATTAGCTCTTTCGGAGCCCTCAATTATATTTGTGCTACCCGATATAGTGATAGCACTTGTTTCTTTCATTTCAAGATGGGAGAAATATTTCTTATTTCTTAGAATCGTATTAGTCGTTGCACAATCTGCAAGACATAACTCCCCACTGCACATGTTTATATCCATTGTATTGATAAATATAATAACTAGAATTATTAAATAAATAAGCGTCAAAATAAAATTATATATATAAAGATAAAATAATAAATAAATAATGCATAAACAAAATTTATAACGATGTATCAGTTTTCTTTATTTGGATCTTTAACAAAAACCAAAATATTCAAATGAGCATAGGATCTAGCACCAATTTTCTGAAATATCGTAATCTTGAGCAAAATTTAATTTCATCGACACTTCACTTTTAATTGCTTTTTATAAAGATCAACGGGATCTTTGGGTGAGATAATAACCAACGATAATATATAATAATCTTTATATTGCTCAATACATCTTTCTCAATCATATACTAGTTGTCCACGTCGGGGAAAATATTAATAATAACCACGGTAAATATAATGTTCACGACCACTTTTATTGTTTGCACATACATTCACTTCAGGGAATGCAACATAATCATTTAGTCGGACTTATGCTTTTCATTCATCCATCATAATATTTTCTGATCATTTTCTCACGATATTTATTCGTATTATATCCGATGGACTGAACGTGGTGAATGCTTTATAATACACCGAAGTAACTCTGTAAATCAGTAGCAAGTATAAAATCGAGATTGATAAATCAAAGTTTTGCAAGATTCAATTTATTGATATCATGAAAATAAAATCATCATTAAAATATTAAAAGGAAAAATTATAATTAATCTTCTTTTATATCTTCTTTTGTAAAAGTTCTAATGAAAAACGATATCCACATCCAAATAACTGTCGCCGTAATAATAATCATAAGTAATAGATCAAACATCGGACAAAGCGTCATCCTTCAAAATAAAATATATTTCAGCAATTATAATATTAAAGAAAAATTATAGTTAATAATTATATTTTAAAAACATTGGTAAAAATATTATCCACATAGCCGTAAGGATCACCGTAAATAAAGTAAGCAACAGAAGATCCATCTTTCTATAAAACGACATGATTCTATAACATGAAAAAGAACATAATAATCAGATAACATATAAATCAATGATAAAATATATGAATTGTTTTATGAAACTCGTTCTTTATTATTTCATAATTATTGTCCAAGCTCCGATAAGGTTGCGGTAATAAAATTTGTCCAGTGTCCAAAACTATTCGGTCCAATAATTACTTCAAGATTGTTCAATCAAAAAATCAATAATATGCCGCTACTGAGGTGGGAATAACTACAAGACCTCGTGGGCTTTTGGTGTTGTGTACGTGAATATATAAAAAAAATAAATCGTAAATAAAAATTCCACACACCACCACGGGATATGGAAATCTGGACCTTTCGTCACTTATAGTGAACGATATTCCGCAAAACTACTCGGGTATTGGCGTTTAGTTATAAAACTTTTAAAATATATTTTTATAATATATATTTTTAAATTAATCACAATTAATATATGATTAGTATAAATTAAATATTAAATTACCGTACCTCGACTAAACTCGTACGAGATCTTCGACGGAGGTTGATCTTGACGACGGAGAGCGTTCGTGCTGATAACGTGTTATAAGAATATTAATTATGATTAATATTATATTAAGATTATTTTATTATAATTATACTTATATTAAGATTATAATGATAATATAGCTTATAATAATAATGAGAGAGAGATTAGAGAGAGATTAAGTATTTCAATACTTGGTGTGTTTTACAATGAACTCTAATCACCTATTTATACTACTAATAATTCACTATTACAACTAATCACATTAATTACAATTATACACATCACACTAAAATACAAACTCTTCAATTAAACACCTCATCTTATCATCTTATCATCTCATCAACATTTAATACAATACTTCCAAATCATCAATCATTTAACTAATATTATTATTTAAAACATCCATATTATTAATTATTTCATAATAATGTATTAGTTATTAAAATTATCAAGAAATATGATTAATATTGTAATAGATGTATATAATTTGAAAACTTATTGAACTACTCTAGTTCTCGTCAGCTTTTCAAACAATTAAAATATAAAAAGATCGATATAATTTAAAAACTTGTCTTTTTTTTTCGGGCTTGTTTTGCGGCATCTTCGATTCTTCTTCGCATCGGTAACTCGTTCACTTCCACTTGGCTTAGTTGATCTTATACTCAACACTCGGCTTTCACCCAATCATCGAGAAAGCATTGATTTTTTAGCTTTTCAACTATTAACCTATAACGTTTTTCGCTTATCGTATGTTCATTTAATTAAAAGCTTGTTCAATTGCTATGGTTGAAATCGGACTTGCAACTAGCAAATGTGAGATAAGTCGGCTTTCTTTTCGATTCCCACTTAAGGATGTCAAATCGAATTTCCTCATCTTCGCTAAATTGAAATACATTTGTCGAATAGTTGGTTTTGTTTTCGACCTTGGACGTTTAGTTGCGTTTATGACATTATAGTATGAGGAAAACTAGATATGCGACTATGACCATTTCCACCGGAAGTATTTTGGCACTTTGTCTACTAATAGACGTTTTTACTGAGAAAAATCTATATTATGTTCTCTAAAAATTTCTTAGTATGTTATAAAATTTGTCTTTCATTGATATATATGATAGTTTTGAGTCTACATAGGAAAGGAAAGTGCATTATAACATCTGCTCAAACTATCTATCTATCTAGTCACATTGTTTGTTCTAGCTACTAGAAATACGTCGGGTAAATCTAATAAATATTTGATCGATTTAGATCTAATTTCTATATTATGACATGTCTGTTTAAGTATGAATCATCTACGTTAGCTTGTAAAATCAACGCTATTTTGACGAATGATCTATAGCTAAGTTAGATGTGAGATAATATGCACCTCAAAGTTGATATGTCGCCTCGTGACATACTTGTAGTAGTTCACGTAAGCCGTTGCTAGGGATGGCAAAATTCATGCGGTGAACCATCCCTAAGGTTATTAGGACGGGGAATCCCCGATCAAAATGGGGATGAGGAGTTGACAGTGATTCTCCGTCGGTGAAAATGCGGGGATGAGACTGGGATTCTATTCATGTTCCACTCATCCCCCGACCCGAACTCGATCATGTTTGAGTCAAACGGTGATTTCCACTCCCCGATTATATCTATTAATGAAATAATATAAAATTATACATTTGAACAAATGAGTCAATAATTAGTATTTTTCTTTTAAATTTTCATATCATATTTAAAAAAAAAAACTAAAATCAATAGTAACTCTAAATTAAACATAATAGATGCACAATCATTTACTTTAACGATCAATTATTATAATGATTTTTTTTATATTTTCATTTAAAAAATTAACTAAAATAAAACTCAACCCTAAAAAAAAACACTTTGTAGTCTAGTTTGTGGCAATTTCTTTATTGTGAATGTTTCGTTATTTGTATTGTCGGCTTTGTCGATGTTACTTAATTTATTTATTTGCTACAAGAAAAATTAAGTTGTTGGATGTATATGAAAATGGAGAACCCAAATCTTTAATGGGGACCCCGATCCCCGAACGGTGATTCTCCGTCCCCGAACCAATTCATTATAAGCGGTGAATTAGCGGAGACGATATTTGAAATGAGAATTTAGTACGGAGATGGTTTGTCTAATACCACCTCCGAACCCGCCCATTGCCACCCCTAGCCGTTGCATCCATTCCACTATGTCGGATGAAGTTGTATAGTACATTACCTATTTTGAGAATAATAATCGCAAAGTGCATTACGATATTCATAGGATCCACGATGCATCTTCTTTGCGGAATTCCACCTTGTTGATACATCTAATGAATTTTTCTTTCATGGGATATCTCATTCTCTATAAAATTCTTTTCTAGTTTTCTAGTAAAGATGCATGTCTACTTAAATAATAATTGCGATTTAATTGATAAAATGTGCTCTTTTAAACATATAAACCATCTTGAACGCATAAGTTAAAAATATGACACAAGCATCTAACATGAAAAAATCGACCACCAAAGATTGGTTCAAACAAAATTGAAAAATTTGAGTAATTTTATATTCTTGTAAAATAGTTCTTATTTTTATGAAATGTTTTGAGCCATGTATTCTTGATCAAATTCTCAGTAAGTAATGAATGTTTATGTAAAGTCTAATAAATTTTCAGTACCAATGACATTTAATGTCCATGTAATAATGTGTTTGCCAATGCCAATGATAGCTCCAAATATCGAACCAGATTCTTTACAATCTGAATTAGATGAAAATTGAATTAACTTAAGCACTGTCTTTGCAATGTCCGAAGTTAATGTACTTTGTGACACTCTTTTCGTTAGAGTATTACATGATTTTTTTTAACCAAGTCCTCAAAACCTAGGTCATTAGCAAATCTAAATGGAAGATATTTTGCATATACAAGTTTTGTTACTAATTAGGGTTGCAAATGAATCGAAATTTTTTGGTTTGATTTTAATATTTGTGTAGCGTATTTTCTTTTATTCGAATATCAAATAATCAAGAAAAATAGTGCAAATATTATTAGATATGATCTAAATGCAATTTGGTGGATTATATATCTATTTGTTCCTCTAATTCTTCAAATTGATAAATCTTGAAGGATTTTGTGAAAAATTCTTGATCTTGACTTTCCTTGAATTTGGGCCTTCTTATACGTTTCTTCGTGGGCTTTTGAGCTTGAGCACGAATATGGATAAACTTCTTTAAAATTTGGTGAAGAGGCCCTCTTAAATGTTTCTTCGTGGGCTTTTGGACTTGATCACGAGTGAGTGTTTGATTCGTTGAAGAGTCTTTCTTGGACGTTTCTTCGTGGGCTTTTAGGCTTAATCACGAAGTTAACACTTGACTTAAGATTTGTTGCAAAGGCCTTGTTCGTTGATCCGCGTGCTTCCTAGCTTCCTCGCGAGTCTTGCGCCTTGATCTCTTAGCTTACTCGACGAACGCCTTCAATTCTGGACTTTGATCTTTGATCTTCAAGTCTTGATCTCTGAGCTTGATATTTGTTCTTTGAGTCTTGATCTCTGAGCTTGATCTTCGTTCTTTGAGTATTAATCTTCAGTCTTCAACCTTGATCCTCGTTCTTCGAGTCTTGATCTTCGATTTTGATCTTTAATCTTGATCTCCGATCTTTGAGTCTTGACCTTCTTTCTTTGAATCTTGATCTTCGGTCTTCGTTCTTTGAGCTTGATCTTTGATCTTCGAGCTATGTTCTTCTTCTTCGAGCTTGACCTTTGATCTTCGAGCGATCTTCAGTCTTTGTACTTGATCTTTAATCTCCGAGCTTGATCTTCAGTCTTCGAGCTTGATCTCCAATCTTCGAGCTTGATCTTCAATCTTCGAACTTGATCTCCGGTCTTCGAGTTTTGATCTTCGATCTTCATTCTTCGAGATTAACCTTCGATCTTCGAGTCTTCATGTTGGTCCTCTTATTACCAAACAAGGATCAAAAGAAAGGATTAAACCTAAAACTCGAGCTACACCTTTAATGTGTGTGAAAGTGTGTTTTTCTTACTTTGAAAGTACAAGGTGGCTTGCTTTTGAAATTCTTTTGATAAAAAACCCTAGGAGGGCAAATAGAGCCTTATATACCACATTTGTTGGTATATTAAGGCTCTTACCAAAACTATTACAATTTCCCAAACTAGTCCCAAAACCACTAATTACAAAATAGACCCAAGACATATAAATATTAAACGACACTACAAAAGATTCCTAACAATCTCCCCCTTAGTGTCCTTTTCGCTTAGACGCCTTTTTCTTCTTGGGTCTCACCAGCTCCTAGACGGATCTTCTGAATCCAATTATTGACTTCATTGGAGGATCGTCTGCGTCCATCACTCTGTTTTGGAGAAGCTCGGGACGTTCTGGTATTTCGGCGTTGTAGTCTTCGCCTTCCTCGAGTTCCTCCTCCTCTATCCGAACTAAGCTTATGGCCGCCTTCTTCAGGAAGTGTCTGGCGTTTTCCATTAGGCTCTTGGCTAGTTCGGGAGTTATCGGTTGACGCAGCCAGTCTTCATTGAGGATGTATCTCTCAACCGCATCATGAGGGTTGTAGATTTCTTCGACTGTCATTGGCTCGTCAACTGATGGACTTTGGATGGTAGCTGATTGGTGAGGCATGGTTGGGCTTTTTCTGGCTGAGGGTTGAGGTGATGAAAGGCTTGTAGTGGCTGGGGTAGTATGGGCTGGTGAGGAAGCTTCTTTTTGAGATGAAGAAGCCCCATGTTGGGTTGTTTGGGTAGTGGTTGTAGTTTGGGTGAGCTGCTGCGTCGGGGTTGGTTGCGTCGTGCTCGGTCTCTTTTCCCCCTCGGGATGACCCTCGTCGTCTGGGTCATCTCGTGATCGGGCCTCCGCCTCCGCCTCGCCACGGCATGAGAGCGGTGTCTCGAGCCAACGTTTGATCTCCAGCTCCCGCTCATTCAGATGGGTGGCGCTTTGAAGCCGGGCCAGTAGGATGTCGTGGAGTTCTTCGGTTGGTTAATAATATCGGGCTGGAATAAACAAACCAAACACAAAATTATTAGTTATTATTTATATTATCTGGCCTATTCTTACAATCCAAATGGGCCCTTAGTTTTCAAATTTATTTGAATCAACGGATGAGTTCCTAAATTGCATCACCTACCAAGCGTAATCATTATGGGGGTGTTTGTTTTGGGGTGATCCTCCAAAATATCACCGTAATCCTCGCTACTACTTTCTATCACTGCGTTTGTTTGATCTAAGTAATGAGTCAACACCGTAATGAAAGATCACCTAGGTGATGAAAATGGGGTGATATTTTGCATTATGGATCACCCCGAAAAACCTCAGTGATCCTTCATCACCGTGATGGGGTGATATTTCTGATTTTTTTCCGGACAAAATTATCCCTTATAATTAACTTTATTTCCTTTCATTACCCATATATCATTACGGAATTATATTTTTGCTGCATAAGACATGCATTTTTTTATAAAGTTTTATATTAGAGACTTATAAAAATAAAAGTTGATATTTAAATATTAATCTTTATCACTTCTCAAAAATCACCCTGAAACAAACAAGTTAATCCACATCACCACGGTGATATACAGAGGGTTAAATACGACATTTACACAACATCACCCTACATATCACCGTGATTAAACAAACACAATATTCTAATATCACCATGATATGCAAAATGAAATATCACCCCAAAACAAACACAGTGATGACATATCACGTTGATCCACATCACGGTGATACTAACATCACGGTGATGTGTATATCACCGTAATGTCGGATCACTTGAAACAAACACCCCCTATCTGTCTTGGTTTTTTTCCTCAGAGTTCGTACACTCTAAGCTATCATCAGTATTTAGAAGTCGTTTATGTTTTTGATTTGATTTGTAGTGATAGATCGCGACTCATCGATTTGGTATGCTGCTGATCCGACTGGGTTAATAGGATATTACCTAAGTCTTCGGCACAAGATCCTTTCTGCATCGTGAAAGAGGAGGTTCAGGATTCTGTAAGTAATTTGAAGAGATTGGTTATTTGCATGAGTTAATGAGACGGGTGTGTCGCTCAAGTTTTCATCTTGCAAATCAAAATCTGAATCTTTTGTTATTTGTGCATATCTAATTTGGGTCTAGCAGGCTTTTATGTTTTTCAATGGAAGACTGACTGATAGGTCTTGATTGAAGGTAGAGTATGATGATATGTATTTGAATCGAATTATGAACGGATCCGTGAGGTGATTGATTGCAACATGAGACTTACTTCATATAGTGATAAGGTTTTGAGTGTTAAAAGCTGGTGAATGTATTCAATTTCAGCATCATCTTACTGAATTGTTTTACATTTATTGAGCAGTCTATCATACATATCTAAATCTTGCCCAGCTTCCATAATGATTCGATATCAGGTTAAGGATTAGGTACTTTTTCAGGACCCTATTGGCGTGTTGCGTGATTTCCTGCGTTCTTCATTTATCTCTTTTTTTTGTCGGTGAGTCAGAATGATTTCATTATGTTATTCACACCAAGAGTCTTGGCTGCATAAATCTAGCTGATTGTTATGTGATTATACATTGTTATTTTATTTGATTAATTTATTATATAAAAGGTCTTTGGTTTTAGTGGCCTGTCGGTGCCCTCATACCTACATGTTGCTTGTATGATTTTGTTTCAAATGTTTTGGTTGCATAACTCAAACTTTTAAGTTACCCTTGAAACCATGTCCGACAAGCATTGTTATTTAAGCTCTTAACTGATGCATGCATAACATCTATAGCAAATGATATGTATTCAGGTTTGTTGGTTTCCTATTTCTGTATATTGGTCGTGGTGCCATCTTCTGTCTGTATATTTATTTCATGTTCAGTGTCCTAGATTCAATCCATGTAGTAGGTCATACCTGATCTGAATTTTTCTTCCTTCTGGTTTACATTCATGGTATTTTTTCAAGAATGCGCACCTTCTGAACGTAAATTTTAAGGTCGCAACTTGTTCTTTTCAGTCTCAGCGTAACGCTGTGTTAAGTATCGAATTGTAAGTATTTTAACTTGCGACAACCCTTTATTCCCCATATATCATTGCAATATCCTTGTGGGGGCAATGTTGGATTTCTTCTTGCTCTTGTAGGAAATATTTTCCTTTTAACTTCCAGGAGATCCTAAGCTGGGTGAAGGGAAACCTGAAAATTAGAACCATGCCGTCATTTTGACTCGAAGTGAAGCTGTTCAAACTGTCGATATGAATCAGGTAATCTGTGGATGATTAATATACGTCATACTCTGCTTCTTAAGTAAGAATTTAACAGAAACCATGTTTTATGTCCTCCCACGGCGCCTGCCCCTTTTTTCTGTGGTATTTCAGGAATTCAATGGAAATAAGATCTCGTCTCCGAACGACATAATTTCAGCTTTCCGCTTTATTTATTTTCCCCCTTTCTTTTAATTGAATTTGCACTTGAGGTGCTTTTCGTCTTTTGTGACCAGAACAACCAGAACGGTTGAGGATTTTGATGATTGGACCAGTTGGCCTATGTACAAAGGTGGAGTTGGTGTCAAAGGGGTTTTACAGCGGGGAGTCATGGCAGGATGAAAGAACAGGTCTATTACGTAACTTCCATACTTAAAAGTAATATATTAGAATAATAATGTTATGGTTTCTTTTCTGAATATATTCCGCTCACCTTACCTCAAGGTACCTATGCCTGAGATCATCTATTTGGCGAGCCACAACTTTTTGCCTATGAACAAATGTTGCTCACTATTTTATTTTTTATTCCAACTGATATATTGTATGTATCAGGTTGTTGCCGCCATGGTAAACATCGACCTAGTGAGCCAAGCCAACAACAAGCCCACTTAAATCGTTGTAGGAAAGACTTGCTCTTTTCTGTACAGTAAGACTTTGCTTCGAAAAACTTTAGTCTCATGCTACTCGAAAACTTCGTGTTTGCAAGTTTCATTTTTAGCACAGTTAATTAAGTTGTCAGTGGACTTCAAGATGCCTTATTCCATTATGCTTTGTGACAGTTCTCTTGTATCCGAGATTGACTGCATGGGTGAATTTGATTTGATGTTTTAGTTTTACGTAATTTCCATTATATTCATGTTTGTGCTTGAATTTTGTGATAATTTCAAAGTTGGGCTTCACCTTCAGAACTTATTATGAGATTAAGTTCGGAATTCTGAATATTCGTCAGCTATTTCTAAAGCCATTGACGTGACTGATTTTTAAATGAGATTTGCATTTGCTTCCTTATGGGACTTTTAGAAGCTTTTTCATGTCCCTTCCAAATTTGTTGCATTGGTATATTGGTGTGGGTGATTTTTTATTCTTAGTGACGATGTTTTGTGGTTGTGTGGGTGGATAATTTTCGTTGAATTCAAATTTCCCCCTCCTTATTTAGGATGATTTGGAGTTGCCTTGGTTGATTTAGATGACAAAAAAATTTCCTCAAATTGCATCTATTCTACTCCTCCCCTAAATGCTGAAGAGGAACCTTAAATTTGAATATTGACAATAATGCTGCAGAGAAATGACGAGATTTGTTTTCCGTCCTTTCTTTTTCTTACATAGGAATGAGGCCCTTCATGTCGCCTACATACATGTGGAATAAGCTGGGACAACTGATGAGAATATTTCAAAGCAATTTTATTCAAAGCGTGTCAAAGCTTGACGCTCATATTAAGGATTAGGTACTTTTCAGGACCCTATTGGCGTGTTGAGTGATTTCTTGCGTTCTTCATTTATCTCTTTTTTTTTCGTCAGTGAGTCTGAATGATTTCATTGTGTTATTCACACCTAGCGTCTTGGCTGCATAAATCTAGCTGCTTGTTATGTGAAAATACATTGTTATTTTATTTGATTAATTTAAAATATAAAAGGTCTTTGGTTTTATTGGCCTGTCGGTGCCCTCATACCTACCTGTTGCTTGTATGATTTTGTTTCAATTTTTTTGTTTGCATAACTCAAACATTTAAGTTACCCTTGAAACCATGTCCGACGGGCATTGTTATGTAAGCTCTTAACTGTTGCATGCATAAATGTTTAAATTATACTGCACATTCTTCTCTTTGCAGGGTTCGATTCTACTCTACTGCAGGGAAATGTAACTCACCATGAATATATTCAGTTTTAATTGACTTGACTTGAATGCATCACTTGGAAAATAACACTTTCGTACTAATATCTTTTCTGTTATCTGTTTATAAGGTTTGAAAGGGGAGAGATGTTGGGTTGAACCAGATTGCCTTGTTTGAAGGCGACGAAAATGTCTGGCGGAAACGCGGAGCAAGTTTTCAGTAGGGATGTGTTCACACTCGGTCGGCAATTTGATTTCTTCAAGAATGAGTCCTTTTTCTTTACCACGGCTGGCTAGTATGTTTGCACCATGGTATATAACTTAATTAGTCCCTTAATCTTCATTTGTTACCCTTGTTTGGCGTAAAACATCTGCAGATTTGTCTTACAAATTAGTTTCCTTCATTGTAGATGACTGTTCTGATGACACGGAACGGTTTAATTGTAAGTTTCGGCTAAAATATCGTCAGTCTCCACTCTCCTGCTATCATACATTACAGCTGTGGCGTTGCTAAAATAGCCTCCAGTTTTTTCCATAATCTTAATGATTGAAGAAACGGTTTCCGTTGTTAGACTAAATTTTCTGCAATTCTGTTTTGGATTACGCAGGCATTTTCCGGTCTTGACGAAGGAATTTTAACGCAAGAAAGGTTTTCGGGAAATTTCGCAATATATTCTGTTTTGAATGCTCAATTCTTGTCCAAATTGGAATTTTCACTACAGTTCCCATGATCATGGGCTTTATACTTGAACTGGGTTTGCATCAGGTATTCTACTTCATATTCACTGACTGAGTTTTATAAACATTGATCATTGTCATCCATATTATTTAATGTTTTGCGTTTCTTTTCATAACTTACTTCTGAGCTTTTGGTTGGTCGCCCTCGGTGTGTAGAACTGCATATTACATATTTTTAAGTTACTTCAGACTTCAGTGATGAGCCGTTGCATCAGCTGCAACCCTTGAATTGCAGGCCATTATCAGCTTTATCACTATGCAGCTTCCTTCAGCTTTGTTTGGTCTTTAGAAAATTCAAGGATGAATACATGGCATATGCAGTGCTGGAGTGTTATTTTAGAATTGAGAAGTTCTTGCACTCTCTTGTTGGCGGGGAAGGAAGACTGATGACCTAACCTTAAGAATTTATAATTGTCTATGTTTATATATGTACATACGGAATTTTGTTTCATTCGTTATTTCTGTAATTATCTGAAATTAGGGACAAATTCTATTTATTTTGTTTCATATTTGTGCTCATTTCATATGTGCAGGGTTGAATGGTATTCTGTGAGATCAACAGTAGTATATCAGAAGAGTCACTTGTCATTACCATGTCTCTTAAAAAGCTTCCAGTGGTTTATGTCTCTTAATGATTCATAGGTACCACACTTACTTTCGTATATTCTCGATGTCCTTATTCAATAATAGATATCCTTGTGAGTTGTAGGATATAAGCCCTTGTATTGGTTATATTTATCTTCAGCATTAGAACTCAGATCATTCTATTGTTTCTCAGGGTAGGGGATCTGCTACACAAGGAGAAATTTCATTTTGGTCCTAGAATTGCAAGGTTCAGCACATATTGGCATGCACTTCATATAATGGGATTACTAGTGAGAAAGATTATCATGCAGTTAAATCTTACAATTTACTATTGGAATAACATGTGAGTTCTGTAAATTTGGTGGTCTGGGAGCAGAAAGAACAAAAACCACTTATTTGGTAAATCTTTTCGCTGTTAAATGGGACCTACAGGTTTCATTTTTAATTTTTTTGTGGTCGAACTCTGGTTGGTGTATATTATGACCGATCAGCTTCAGTTTCTCAGATTCAATTAGATGAAGGTGCTCTCTGTTTTGCTGTGCATCCTGAAGTGGCCACTCAACTCATTGTTCCTTCAGATGAGGATATTTCTCCTTCCCTTAGGTAACGAATATATGATCGACGAGGTTACTTTTTTGTTGCTCTGATCATACTGGACGCTAGCAATTTAAATTAACCTGGTTTGGGTTGTCTTCAGTTATGGTATATGCAGAATATAATTTCGCCAGTAAAAGAGTTTGTTTGACATAATCTAGGTATCTTACATTTGACGGTTTTTACTTCCAGCATTATCATATTTGATAACTTGATTATCTGTTAATTGGTTTCTTGAGTATTTAAAATGGAAGTCTGTTCTGGAGTCCCTAAACCGTACCATCTGTTGGGACACAATATCTGTAGAGTTTCATATTTTCGTTATTAATCTCTGTTTTCATTTTATTTTCCATCGTTTTGAGTCTAATGTTTTCCAATAATGGTTTGAGCGTGGATTAGTTTTCACAGATTGTTGTTGGATTACAATCTGGGACCACTTGGAACTTTGATGTTCACGATGAGTCATTTCAGCATCTTAATTTTCTGGTAAAATCGGCATCTATATCATAGAGGTTGGTTCTAATATCTTGGAATTCATTTGCATGCTTCTTTTATGATGCGTTGTATGACAGTTGTCAGTGCCATCTACAGGGCTTTTATGTTTGAAACCTGATATTGCTGTCATTGATGCAGTCAGTGGTAGGATTGAGCCAATACCTGGTTTTCTTTAGTTCTATGAGCTAAGGAACCTTTTTTTTAGTCTTGTCATAAACTGTTGTCTTATTTCTGTGGGTGCGAGGTTCTTTATTTTCGTATAATTTTCGTTCTTGTCTTTCCCATATTCCACATTTTATGTGCATTGAGAAACTGATTGCAACTTGCAGCAGCACTCGCTATGTATAGAAGTATCTCCGCCTTTGTTTTTATTGGATGATAGTCTTAGGCATAATTTAAGTCATTTGAGAAGTTTTTATTAAAAAATTTTTGTTTCTTAAGCATTTAGGTTTGTATTTGCCTTTACTTCAGGGTGCTGGTTGGTAAGGTTTTGGAAAGAGTGATTTTGCAGCAGGTACTATCTTAAATAATTAATAAGTTTGACTGAGGCCCATCTCTATTGTGAGAATTTGATTTTAGACAAATTTTCTGGTGAAGCAAAATACTCTTAAACCATTTTGGAATTATTCCATTATATGATTCTGTTGGTCATACGTTCCCGTCCAAATATCTAAAGAGGCTTTGAATGTTTATTTTTTTTGTTCGTGTTACTCCGCTGAATTCATCAACCTAATTTTATGTAATTCTATATGTCAGTTGGTATTTTTAATAGTGACTATCCTTCATTCTACTCAATTAGCATGAATCTATTTGAGCACTCTCTTTGCTTAGTGGCTTGGGCTATTGTCATATCCCTCATGTAATTCTGCAGCTCTTTTAAAGGCTCTGAAGTGGTACACGAGCGTAACTCCGGAGTTTGATTTGGTATGGGAGGCAGGCTCGTCTCTTTTCAGTTTGCGGAATATAGGATTGGATCTTCAGAGGTAGGTGTATCTTTTTTATATCATTCGGAGATTATATAATCATACCGTGACTTCGGGTTTTGATACACAGAATAGCGATGAAACATGGACTGATTAGCCGAACTGCTGAACTCAAATCTCCTACTAAGAATGATGACAGAACAACACCGAAGATTAGCGAAGTCTCAAGAATCTGAGTATGTTTTCCTTTGTTTATTTGTGCTACTTAGGTGGAATGCAAAATTTGCACCAAACTTTTCTTAACTTTATATTCGTTCGTAGATCTGTGGAGAAGAGAGAAATATGGGGCTTAATGAAGGTCAATGTGTGACGGCTCTGCGAAGTTGAAGCTTCTTTCCCGCTTTGGTTTCATCCGTCCCGCTGAAGAAGACGATACATTACAGACTGATATTTCCGAGCAAGTGACTGCTATTAGTCGTGAGGATAAAGCAGCTGACATGGAAGGATTTTCTGGGGACGAAGAATTTACCTTACTTGCAACCGATAATGGAGAACCGGTAGTGATTCATCTATAAATGCTTTTACTTACAATATGTATTTTTCCTTGCAAGACTTCTTTAATACATGAAATCCATATTGTTGATTTTAATGTTGAACGGCCATGTTTAGTCAGATAAATTTCCATTGTTACTGTTTAATAGAAATTATGTTGGGTCCATGCCGTCCGTGGCATGATGCACTACAGATGAGCGATGATGCTACAGAGTTGCTTAGAGAGGCGATCTCTGGGAGGTTATTCTCGTTCATGGACATATCATTATTAGGTTCTAAAAATAATAAAAACTCAGTTAGGTAATTTTACTATGCAGAGGATACATCTCAGACCAGTCTTTCTACTCAAGGTTTTGAGTTGTGTCGGGAAGCACATGCACAGGCTGATTTCAAATTCATTTATGCTGTTTCCTGCCAAATCTATGGGCAACAAAAGCGGCGAAAGGCACCTGAGGCAGCTGATAATTCTCAGCTTTTACAAAGGTCTGTGCCTGACTTAAATTTTGAAAATTTTATGTGTGCAGTGGCTTCTGCCTTGTGTAAACATTTTAGTTTCTTTAATTTTAGATTTGTTGTATTACTTTTACATCTTCAGTAGGGGAATACTGCATTTTAACACGTTGTAGATGCTTTAAGTTCAAATTAGTGTGGAATATCAGGTCATGGGATCATCTGAATCTGATTTTATGATTGTTTTACTTAGTTGGAATACTGGGTTTGAGGGAACATGTTTTTACCGGAAGGTTACCCTTGCTCTCTTTTCCAATTTTCTGCTCTCCAATTGCAGGGTAATGGTTCCGCTGGGTAATCCGCTGACAATATGTTCAAACAATGCAGTGTGACCTCCTTAGCGTGGTTTATGTCCAACCAAGAGACCAGTTTTGTGACAGTGGCTCAACGTGTGCTGGCGAAACCCCTCAAGTATGTATTACTAATATTCTTTGAAAATTTGTCAGCCCTTGCATCTTTATTAGTTTTGTGTAAGTTAGTGGGCTTTTTCATGTGAAGATGTGAATGCTTTTTTGTTATTCTCTCAGTTTTTTGTTGAAGTCATTATATTTTTAACTATCTCTTGTTCATCACCTTTTTTTCTTTGTTTTGGTTTGTTCTACGCATATATTTGATTCGTGTTATGTATTTGATTGCAGTATTGGATTTATCTGTAACCTGATTTAGGAATGATCTCTAATATGTCAATATGAATTTCTTGAATGTGCCCCTTGACACTTGTTTGTGAATCCTTACTCTAATGTGTCAATATAAATTTTCTGAGTCTGGATGCACTTCGGGCATCCAGATGCCTTCGACTAAATGTTTCATGTTACTCGAGTTGGCATTAGCAAAGCGTCGGGGGTTATTAACATTGGTGAAGAAATATTTGAAGGTATGATTCAGCAGTGTTGCAGTTTTGTTTAATTGATGTTAGCTGATTATTCCCAGTCATTAAGTTAAGATGACTTGATCTATTCTTTTGACACTGAGCACAAGCTGAAATTGGTTAAAGAAAAACTTCACGTATGAAATATAAAGTATTCGTATGAAATTGGTTAAAGAAAAACTTCACGTATGAAATATAAACAGTTAACAGAAAGGTATTAGTACGAAAATGTTATTAGTGATGCATTCAAGTCAAGTCACTTAAAACTAAATATATTGATGGTGAGTTACATTTCCTTGCAGTAGAGTAGAATCGAACCCTGCAAAGAGAAGAATGTGCAGTATAATTTTAACAGTTATCCTAATTGGCGGATGAGATATAGAACAAAATAATGATTAGTTACTTAGATCGTCCAAGATATCTCTTTGCACCAAAATACTTCATAATTGGCATTTTAACTGACACAAGTTCCTTGTTTAATATAGAGCACGGGATTAGTGGTAGAGTAGATGATGATGGTGGAGGTAAAGATGATGATGGTGGTGGAGGTGTTAATGATGATGATGGTGGTGGTTGAGATGATGATGATGGTGGTGGTTGTTGAGGTAGTGATGGTGTGGTCTTTGATGGTGGTGGTTGAGATTAAGACGAAGGTCGAGACGACGAGGTGGTTGCTGATGATCGTCCTCGTCTCGACCTTGTAGTTGGTGGAGTTGGTTGTGGTGTGACCCTAGCTCTCTTGCTGCTCTCCACCTCAGGACGGTCATCGGGATCGTCATGTCTTCGTTTTTGAGCTGGGGGGTCCTCACGACAACGAGTCTGTTGGTGGGTCATTAGGTGGAGGAGCTTCTGTAGATCAGGCGTGAGGATTTCTGTCTCAGAAAGAAGGCGAGACAGAAATAGGTCACGGAGCTCTCCTATGGGCATGGAGTAAGGGTTGGGTGGTGTTTGGGTAGGCTGTGTAAGTGGGGATATGGGGAGGGGTAACACAGGGTCTTCGACCAGTGGGGCTTTCCCTTTGTCCCTTATAGCAGCCAGAATGGCGCTTTGGACATTTTCTGAAATGGTTTTGTCTAGATTTGCGGAAAACTTGGAAAAGGCGGACTCGAGGCACTGGTGAAGCATCTGAAACTATAAATACTAGTACCTCTCACGAACAAAAGGTTATAAAAGAGCTAGAAGATAGTCTAGTAAATAATGAACGTGTCATAAGAAAACACCTACTAGAAGAAGCAAATCTTGGGATACAACTTCAATTAGCCAATGAAAAAATAGCTAGTTTAACTACTAAGGCAGATTCACAAGAAACAAAACTACATGAACTAACAAAAGATATATTTGCCAATAAAGAAGAAGTCAAAAATTGTCAAGCTCGGAACATAAGTCTTTTTGAAGAACGCACTAGATTACACTCTAAAATTAAAGAATTGTTAGGTCCGTTTTTAACATCCAACGAAGAACTCGAGCATAGATTTAATCGAAATTACCTTGAACAAGATTGAGCGGAAGCATTTGGGTAATATTCAATCAAATCTTCATTAATCACAAACTTTCTCTCTAATTATTCTCTTTCTCTCTCTACAATTAACCCTAGCTTAGATAGTGATTAGAGAGAGTGTTTCTAGTGAGAGAAAGCTAAACTCAAGTTGTTGTGTATTTTACACACACTTGCCCTATATATACCAATCAATATTGGTATATTTGCATTCTAGTCCCTAACTATACATATATTACAATTAAGTCCCTAGACAAAGATAACTTGATTATTGAACACTATAAAATACTTTCAACAATCTCCCCCTTAGTGTTCAATTATAATTGAAGCTTCGGTTGTCTTTGTCTCTTGAATCTTCAGTCTTCATCATCAGTTGAACACAACAGAATAATTTCCAGCAATCTCCCCCTTTGTGCTAACCTTCGAATTTGACACGGTCTTTGTTGCTGTTTGAAGAAATATCTGAGAGCGTCTGGAGAATCTTCAGTCTCCCCCTATTTACATGCACCCTCATTTTCTTCTTTGCAACTTGAATATTCGTCACCTTCTTGCATATATCAGAGTCGCGCGGATCATCCGCATTGACTTGTCGTGTATGCTCGAACCATGGAGAGAGGTCTTGTTTGTTGTGGTTCAGCACGTGCATTGAAAGCTTGGCTTCTTTAATGAGTTCACATGCTCGGCCTCCTTGATATACTTCTCCCCCTCATGGCGATTCATTTGTATCGTCATGCTGTGTGATCAAGGTGATCCTGTGTACGCTGAACGTATTGGCGTTGAATTCCGGATGAAGTACCTGAAAAACGGGACAGACGACCGATCATCGTGAAACATCCCTCGATGTCACTCTTGGTCGTTGATGCAAAGTCACACAGACTTGCATTTGAAGGGACTACGGGGCCACATAGGCAACCCGTTGACATCATTCTAGAGTCGTGCTCCAGAAGATGGCCTGGTATCATTGTTGTTTTGATGTTGCAACGGCAAGACTTCCTTCTGATCATAGAAGCACATCATTGAATGATGCGTCTACAGAAGTTCTGGCATGGTCACGTAGACCTGCAATATGTGTGTAAAAGAATGTATGTGTCCTAGAAAATGTAAAAAAATTTAGGTTATGAGGACACACTAGACATTAAAGTGTTCAAGATAGTCGTGGTGTGGGGCTGTGGACCACTTTGTTCAATATCTCCCGCTTCCAAATGAAACGGTGATAGCATATGCGGTTCCCCGTGAGATATTGAAACATCTGTCTTTAGGGAGACAAATGAGTAGCTAGGAAGGGTCGTGCATGCGCCTTTGGACCAGATGAAGCGTCTTCTACCCGGAATCTGATAAATCAGTCCTGTACCTATATGGTTATGGTCCGGATAGTTTGTGGTTGAGTTGTAAGGATGTCATCGTGATACGCTCAATACCCTCACATACACTCGGGGTTTGTTCCTGGGTTAGGATCAGTTAGGTCTACTGAACCTTTGGAACAGGTATGTGAACAACTCTTTTGTGTCCATGCGCTTGTTGGCATTTAGGTAGCTCTCCCTCTTCAAAGCATGAAGGTTGTCTTCAGGGCATTCCCTTTTAAGCTCTAGCGCTGTATTTAGGTAACACTCCCCCTAAATACTTGCGCTAATTCTAATGTGATGCCCGTGCTCCCCCTAAATAGATGCGCCTTTTGAGATTTCATATTACAAAAAAAACAAGCGCCTTTTGTATTTGAAGTGACACTCCCCAATAAATGTGCCTTTTGCACTTATAAGTCTCACTCCCCCTAAAACATATGCGCTTTTTACATTAGAACTATGGTAATACGCTCTTTTGAAGGTCATGCACGTTGTCTATCTATCTATCCACTCCCCCAAAATAAAAACAATGTAGAATATGAGGACCGACTATTCTATAAAATTAAGCGCTATTTATACTAAGTCGAACTCCCTAAGATAGTCAAAAACTGAAAATATAGAGTTTGACTCCACAAAAATTCAAGCGCTTTTTGAATTTGGAAATCGGCTCGGCCTTCTTTAAACATTGTAGCTCAAAAGTTTTTCTCCCCTTTTTTTTTTGTTTGTTTTTTTTTTGTTTTGTTGTTTTTTTTTTTGTTGTTTTTTTTTTTATGGCCTCTTTTATATATATTTTTTTTATGGCCCTTTTTTTTTCATGGCCCTTTTTTTTTATGGCCTTTTTTTTTTTAAGGAAAAAATAAAAATAAAAACAATGTTAAATCAAGAGCTTTGGAATAGTCTTGATTTGGTGTGTTTGCTCACGTCGCAGACCGATCACGTGTGTGGAGCAAACTGACTACCACACGTGTCGGGGTCTTGTACGACTGCTCATCATCACATACCGACCATACATGTGGAGCAATCGTCGTCTATTTACCATGTATGATCGGGATCCTGCAAAACAAATTATCGGGACTTTGGTACCCATTTTTGGACGGGTCCTCCCTTATTAGCAGTGAAACAATTATGCATATAAGGTTCAAATTTGAAAGCAAAATTATCACATAAAGCAGTCATAGGAATCCACATTTGTCGAGGACTACTTATTTTCATTTGTAGCTTAGGTTTCCAAATTTGTTGTCCTTTTTGAAATTTAACTTTTCAGCATCGGTGAAAGTGTGTCTTTTTGTAGAAGAGAAAATTTTCTCTTTCGCCAGTCGCTTAAGATGCAATTCGGATTTGACTTTGACCGGGTACTTGAGAGAGGAATACGAACTTATAGAATCAATAGCATTAAGTATAGAAGTGTCGTATTTCCTACCTTCTAGACTCACATCATTCACTTTGTAATGTGTACTAAATGAGCTACTTTTGTTTAGACAATTATTACTTTTGGACGTTTCAGTTTTAATAGAGAATGTGTAATTATTGTCTGTTTTAGCTTTAGTAGCTTCTTGCTTTATCTTTGGAATGACTTTAGAAATTTTTGGAGGAAGAATAGAGTTAGGAACAATTTTGTTTATTGTAATAGAAAATGAATTGTCTTGCTCTATTCTTTCCTGCTTTATAGGTTTAGTCATTTGAGTTTTCTGATCCTGTTTAGAATATATATCGTTTAAAGGTTCAGGTTTTACAGGATGAATGGTTGTAGTTGTGCCATTTTCTAAGGAATATTTGAGAAATGAATTCTCCTTTAAAAGCTTATCCATTTTTGCTCGAAACTCTTTACGTTCTGATTCCAGAAGAGAATGTAATTCAACAATTTTGCGTTCATTTTCTAGAATATCACAATCTTTAGAGTTTGATTTTGTTGATTGTATAGAATGTTCCCCGTTTGGCACGGACTCAATTGTTTGAGTCGACTTATTTAGAGACAATATAGTTTCTTTTATTTCGCGTTGCTCAGTTTGTCCACGTTTAGCTAGAACATCTTTTAATTCTTTAATTTTTGAATATAATTGATTTCTTTGCTCAAGAAGACTTTTATTTTGGGCTGCACTATTTATTTTTTCGTCTCTACATGTAGATAATTCTTTTGTAAGTTCGCTTATAGTTGATTCTTGTTGTGCGACCCTTGTCTTTAAGCTCGTCAGCCTTTCTTGTTCTATTGTTAGTTTATTTTTAAGAATAGATTTTTCTCCTAGACTCTTAACTAAGCAGTTGTAATTATTTTCTAGCCTAGCTTCTAATTCTTTGATTTTTATTAAGTAGTTGGCTTCCATATTTACTTTTTGGGTTGGATGTTTTTTATCGTTATCGTGTGTTTGAATTGATATTAAATTTTGGATCAATATGTTCGAATAGATTTTCGAAGGATTAAGTTTTCAGAAGTTTAGGTATCAAAAAAAACTTTTGAAATGATTAGAAAAGAAAAAAAAAACTTATACCGAGAATAATTTTTGTACCGAAAAATTTTACCAGTC
Source organism: Lindernia subracemosa (assembly GCA_028392965.1). Lineage (NCBI taxonomy): Eukaryota > Viridiplantae > Streptophyta > Magnoliopsida > Lamiales > Linderniaceae > Vandellia > Vandellia subracemosa. The sequence goes on from JAQPCC010000077.1 coordinate 562,116, forward strand.
CAAAAAAAATTTTGTTACCTAAAATTTTTCGTATGAACCGGGAACCTTTTTGAAGCAGGTACGCAAAAAATCTCGTAGCTAAAAACTTAAAATTTTAGGACTTTTTTTTTTTTTTCTTTTTTGCTACCTAAAACTATCGAAAGCTTTGAGGTATTGAAAACTTTGTGGAAATTTTTCGCATGTGTACAGTAAAGTTTTTCGTACGTTAAATGTTTTTCGTATTGAAGTATATTTCGTCAAAGGACTTTTTCGTACGAATACTTTTTCGTATGAGAAAAAGATTAATTTTCGTATATAAAAAGTTTTTCGTACCAAACGATTTTTCGAATGAATAGTATGTGCGAAAAACTTTTTCGGATGAAGAGTAGGTGCAAAAATGTTAGGTCCGTTTTACATCCAACATATGAACTCGAGCATAGATTTAATCGAAATTACCTTGAAGATGATCGAGCGGAAGCATTTGGGTAATATTCAATTAAATCTTCAGTAATCACAAACTTTCTCTCCAATTAACCTCTTTCTCTCTCTACAATTAACCCTAGCTTAGATAGTGATTAGAGAGAGTGTTTCTAGTGAGAGAAAGCTAAACTCAAGTTGTGTGTATTTTACACACGCTTGCCCTATATATACCAATCAATATTGGTATATTTGCATTCTAGTCCCTAACTATACATATATTACAATTAAGTCCCTAGACAAAGATAACTTGATTATTGAACACTATAAAATACTTCCAACAATCTCCCCCTTAGTGTTCAATTATAATTGAAGCTTCGGTTGTCTTTGTCTCTCGAATCTTCAGTCTTCATCATCAGTTGAACACAACAGAATAATTTCCAACAATCTCCCCCTTTGTGCTCAACTTTGAATGTGACACGGTCTTCTATTGCTGTTTGAAGAAAATAGCTGAGAGCATCTGGAGAATCTCCAGTCTCCCCCTATTTACATGCACTCTCTTTTTCTTCTTTGCAACTTGAATATTCGTCACCTTCTTGCATATATCAGAGTCTCGCGGATCATCAGCATTGACTTGTCGTGTATGCTCGAACCATGGAGAGAGGTCTTGTTTGTTGTGGTTCAGCACGTGCGTTGAAAGCTTGGCTTCTTTAATGAGTTCACGTGCATGGCCTCCTTGATATACTTCTCCCCCTCATGGCGATTCATTTGTATCGTCATGCTGTGTGATCAAGATGAACCAGAGTGTTCGCTGAACGTGTTGGCGTTGAATTCCGGATGAAGTACCTGAAAACGGTGCAGACGACCAATCATCGTGAAATATCCCTCGATGTCACTCTTGGTCGTTGATGCAAAGTCACACAGACTTGCATTTGAAGGGACTACGGGGCCACATAGGCAACCCGTTGAGATCATTCTAGAGTCGTGCTCCAGAAGATGGCCTGCTACCGTTGTTGTTTTGATGTTGCAACGGCAGGACTTCCTTCTGATCATAGAAGCACATCATTGAATGATGCGTCTACAGAAGTTCTGGCATGGTCACGTAGACCTGCAATATGTGTGTAAAAGAATGTATGTGTCCTAGGAAATGTAAAAAAAATTTAGGTTATGAGGACACACTAGACATTAAAGTGTTCAAGAAAGTCGTGGTGTGGGGCTGTGGAACACTTTGTTCAATATCTCCCGCTTCCAAATGAAACGGTGATAGCATATGCGGTTCCCCGTGAGATATTGAAACATCTGTCTTTAGGGAGACAAATGAGTAGCTAGGAAGGGTCGTGCATGTGCCTTTGGACCAGATGAAGCGTCTTCTACCCGAGATCTGATAAATCAGTCCTGTACCTATATGGTTATGGCCCGGATAGTTTGTGGTTGAGTTGTAAGGATGTCATCGTGATACGCTCAATACCCTCACATACACTCGGGGTTTGTTCCTGGGTTAGGATCAGTTAGGTCTACTAAACCTTTGGAACAGGTATGTGAACAACTCTTTTGTGTCCATGCGTTTTATTGACATTTAGGTAGCACTCCCTCTTAAAAGCATGAAGTTTGTATTCAGGGCATTCTTCCCTTAAGCTCTAGCGCCTTTTCATTGTAACACTCCCCCTAAATAGTTGCGCTATTTCTAATATGATGCCCTTGCTCCCCCTAAATAGATGTGCTATTTCAAATATGATGCTCTTGCTCCCCCTAAACATGTGCTTTCTTGTAGAAATTTGCATATTACTTTCTTTCAGGTCAAGCGCCTTTAGTAAATGAAGTATCACTCCCCCTTTAAAATGTGCGCCTTTTAAGTATGCGCTTATGAGTATCACTCCCCCTAAAACGTATGCGCTTTTTACAATAAACTATGGTAATACGCTCTTTTGAAATTCTTGCACCTTTTCTATCCACTCCCCTTTTTTTTTTTTATTTTTTTTATGGCCTTATTTTTATTTATTTAATTTTTTTTTTATGGCCTTATTTTTATATTTTATTATTTTTTTTATTATTATTATTTTTTATGGCCTTATTTTTCTTTTGTTTTTTTTAATGGCCTTATTTTTCTTTTTCTCCCCCTTTTTTTTTTTATTGCCTCTTCTTTTTTTTTTTATGGGCTTATCTTTGTTAAAAAAATAAAAATAGAAACAATGTCAAATCAAGAGCTTTGGAATAGTCTTGATTTGGTGTGTTTGCTCACGTCACATACCGATCACATGTGTGGAGCAAACCGAATACCACACGTGTCGGGGTCTTGTGCGACTGCTCCTCATCGCATACCGACCATACATGTGGAGCAATCGTCGTCTATTTACCATGTATGATCGGGATCCTGCAAAACAAATTATCGGGACTTTGGTACCCACTTTTGGACGGGTCCTCCCTTATTAGCAGTGAAACAATTATGCATATAAGGTTCAAATTTGAAAGCAAAATTATCACATAAAGCAGTCATAGGAATCCACATTTGTCGAGGACTACTTATTTCCATTTGTAGCTTAGGTTTCCAAATTTGTTGTACCTTTTTGAAATTTAACTTTTCAGCATCGGTGAATGTGTGTCTTTTTGTAGAAGCGAAAATTTTCTCTTTCGCCAGTCGCTTAAGATGTAATTCGGATTTGACTTTGACCGGGTACTTGAGAGAGGAATACGAGCTTATAGAATGAATAGCATTAAGTATAGAAGTGTCGTATTTCCTACCTTCTTGACTCACATCATTCACTTTGTAATGTGTATTAGATGAGCTACCTTTGTTCTTCAGACAATAGTTGTTTTTAGATATTTCAGCTTGATTAGAGAATGTATAAAATACTTCCAACAGAAAACCTTCTATTTTTCGTATCCAAAGTTTTTCGTACGGAAAACCTTTTTCGTACGAGAAATAGTTTTCGTATTCAAACTTTTTCGTACGAGAAAAAATATTTTTCGTATGAAAATCAAAGGTTTTCGTATTGATATCTTTTTCGTACAAACAAATGTTTTTCGGATGGAATCTTTTCGTACGAAAGTCAAAACTTAGAAGTTTTTCGTATCAAGCAGGATTTCGTACGAACACACTTTTTCGTAAGCTACAGTATATGCAAATCTTAAGTCAATGCGAGAAAAACAGGGAATGTGAGTGATACGAAATCTTTGGTCAATGCAAAAAACAGATATGAAAACTAAAGTTTGAACGGTGCGAAAACGCGAATATCAGTTGCGGGATCTTCAAATAACATTCAAATTAACACTTTAACCATTGATAATTGATCGAAATATTCTGGGTAATCATATAAGAACACTCGATTAACACATTTAAGAGCAAAAGATATAGAATTTTCGAGTATTTTGCAAGAACAGTTTGAAGATGAGAAAAATAGTTTCGATCGTAGATTTGAAAATTAAGCTCAATTAATCGAAGATAATCGCAATTAACATATATCAAATGATTCGCAAGTAGTTTTCGTTCAGCATCAAGCGAAAAACAGCAATCAAAATAGCATACGAAAATCATATAGTCATGCGAAAAAGATGAAATGGCGCGAAGAACACATCATACGAAAACTGCAATATATCGAACTAAATTCATCAATTCTACAACGATTCGGCTCTGATACCAATTGTTAGGTCCGTTTTTAACATCCAACGAAGAACCCGAGCATAGATTTAATCGAAATTACCTTGAACAAGATTGAGCGGAAGCATTTGGGTAATATTCAATCAAATCTTCATTAATCACAAACTTTCTCTCTAATTATCCTCTTTCTCTCTCTACAATTAACCCTAGCTTAGATAGTGATTAGAGAGAGTGTTTCTAGTGAGAGAAAGCTAAACTCAAGTTGTTGTGTATTTTACACACACTTGCCCTATATATACCAATCAATATTGGTATATTTGCATTCTATTCCCTAACTATACATATATTACAATTAAGTCCCTAGACAAAGATAACTTGATTATTGAACACTATAAAATACTTCCAACAAGAACTAGAGGTTCTTCTTGCAAAGAAAGATCAACTTGAGCAAAATTTGTTTCTAAATAAGTCGACTCAAACAATTGAGTCAGTGCCAACCGAGAAACATTCTTTACTAACTATAAAACCCGAACCTAAGGATTGCTACTGTTAGAAATCTTTTGTAGTGTCCTTTAATATTTATAAGTCTTGGGTCTATTTTGTAATTAGTGGTTTTGGGGACTAGTTTGGGAAATTGTAATGGTTTTGATAAGAGCCTTAATATACCAACAAATGTGGTATATAAGGCTCCATTTGCCCTTCTAGGGTTTTGATCAAAAGAATTTCAAAAAGCTAGCCACCTTGTACCTTCAAGTAAGAAACACACATTTTACACACACTCAAGGTGTAGCTCGAGTTTTAAGTTTAATCTCATTCTTTTGATCCTTGTTTGGTAACAAGAGGACCAGCAAGTGGTATCAGAGCCTAACGTGGATCGATCACATGATTTGAATCCAGTTTCGTTCGATTCCGACATGATTTGAAAGAGTATTTGCATAAAAACCATTTTCAATTTTTTTTGTCCTTTTCGGGTGATTTTGTGCTCTTCCTGCTGTTTTTGTGCCCTTAGGGACTTGATAAATTGTTCTTGAGTGATTCTCTACTCTTTTAAATCGATTTCAGCCAAGTTTGAGTAAGATTTGAGTCAAAATCGTGTATGAAACTCGTATTTTCTGGTACAGAGGTATTTTTCGGGTAGATGAATGTAACAGTGCCCAGAAATTCGGCTCATCTTCCCGAAATATCTTCAACGAGCCGAAACATTAGTCGAAAATAGTCATTTTCGGGCAACTAAACTTTAAAATCCATCCGAATTTGGAAAACTCTCGGCGAATTTGAAATATTCTCATCAGTTGTCCCAGCTTTTTCCACATGTATGTAGGCGACACGAAGGGCCTCATTTCTATGTAAGAAAAAGAAAGGACAGAAAACAAATCTCGTCATTTCTCTGCAGTATTATTGGCAATATTCAAATTAAAGGTTCCTATTCAGCATTTAGGGGAGGAGTATAATAGACTCAATTTGAGGAAATTTTTTTGTCATCTAAATCAACCAAGGCAACTCCAAATCATCCTAAATAAGGAGGGGGGAATTTGAATTCAACGAAAATTATCCACCCACACAACCACAAAACATCATCAATACGAATAAAAAATCACCCACACCAATCTACCAATGCAACAAATTTGGAAGGGACATGAAAAAGCTTCTAAAAGTCCGATAAGGAAGCAAATGCAAATCGCATTTAAAAATCAGACACGTCAATAGCTTTAGAAATAGCTAACGAATATTCAGAACTCCGAACTTAATCTCATAATAAGTTCTGAAGGTGAAGCCCAACTTTGACATTATCACAAAATTCAAGCACAAACACGAATATATCGAAACTAAGTAAAACTAAAACATCAAATCAAATTCACCCATGACCTGATATCCCACACATTTGATCTGGAAGTATCTGTAACATGTTATAATGCAGTATTCCATCTAAGTAAAACAAACATAAAATCAGATTCAGATGATCCCATGACCTGATATTCCACACTAATTCGAACTTAAAGCATCTACGTGTTAAAATGCAGTATTCCCCTACTGAAGATGTAAAAGTAATACAACAAATCTAAAATTAAAGAAACTAAAATGTTTACACAAGGCAGAAGCCACTACACATATAAAATTTGCAAAATTTAAGTCAGGCATAAACCTTTGTTAAAGCAGAGCAATATCAGCTGCCTCAGGTGCCTTTCGCTGCTTTTGTTGCCCATAGATTTGTCAGGAAACCACATAAGTTAATTTGAAATCAGCCTGTGCACGTGCTTCCCGAGACAACTCAAAACCTTGACTTGAAAGACTGGTCTGAGAAGTATCCTCTGCATAGTAAAATACTCCAGACAACCTTCCACCACCACTACCTACAACAACCAATCCCAAAGAATACATCGATGAATACATATTAAGGGATTGGATTGCACTCAATGAAGCAGATGAAGCAGCCTACCACCGAATCTACAATGCAAGAAAGTTTCTAAGGCGTGCTTCAATGCAGATGGTCCGATTCACAAGAGCCGAATTAGAAGAAATGGAGGACTATAGTCAAGTCACACCTGAACTTACAAGGGCTATGGACATGAGTGTCGAAGAACTTACCAAGAAACCAAAGAAGAACACCCCTTGGGACAACAAGAAGATTATGACTCCGTTTCAAGAAGAGATCAGAAAAAGGATCTGGCGGCGTGAAAAGAACATCAAAAAGCTTGACGAATTGGACTTAAGAGGTTTAAGTCATCTACAAGGGACATCAGCTATTGGACATATCTACATGCTTGCTAAAACCAAGATAGGTCCCCCCAGAGATAGAGAGAATAGGGAAGTCAGAAGATCAAAAGCAAGAATTGAAGACATTGTGGAAGTCGAGCACCACAATGTTGGAAGGACTGACTACCCTATCTACAACGTCGTTCGTCAAGATAAAACTCAGGAAAGATTGTCCTAAGCTGACCTAGCCGATATTGAACCATGCGATGTACACCAGATGTTCGGAGCGTATAGGAAATTTGTTCTAAAGGAGTACTGATACCGCCTGAGATTTGATACAATCAAAAGATACATATTGAGGCAGGTCAAATTCTATTCCGCTCAAGATCTTCAAATGGCTTTGGAAAGCAACCTAACCAAAGTAAATCTCGTCAGGCCAAATATAGTAGGCACAGATCTGGATCTGGAAACATACCCAGAGAGCTATATATTTGCAGAACCAGAGCTATGCCTTGTGTACCTGAACTTCGAAGGCTCGAAACGGGTGATGTTTCTATCAGAAATTGAGAAATTCTCTGATGGAACTCTCAAAATCATTCGGGACAAACTGAAGATGGTCCTTAATGAGATAATTGATGATGGACAAGCCGAAGACAATAACATTGCTGAAATGATCAGCGACACAAGGATCCTGACCGAAAAAGTGATGAACTTAATACATGCAAGGCTCGACTTGCGAAACAATATCAGAGGCTATGAAGTAGCACTCGGTCTCAGGAAATCCTTCTATGCCCGACAAAGATAGCCGAGCACATCAACGAAGAACACAGAGGGAGAGATTGTAGAAGATATTTTAGTTGTGTTCTATTTTGTAAGCTATCTTTAGTATTGGACCAAGTGTGTAATTATATAATAGTTTAGGGACCTATTTGTAAATATGCCACTAGTATGGTATATATAGCTTGTATAGCTTGTTTAGGTCCATACGTTTTATCATTTTGCCAAGCTAGCATGTACACACTTGAATTAATCAAAAACCTAGCTTGAAGAACACTCTCTCTTTCTCTCTCAATTACCTTTAAACCCTAATTTCCAAATCCTTCCAAGGTAATTCATCTTAATTGAGTGTTGATCATCCTTAGATTGTTAGAATGGGTCTAACAACCACTTTCGTGTAGAAGCCTGCATCGCGAACCGACGGGTCCCGAACTGATGTATCTGGGAGCCTTGCGGTTGCTCTTCATCTTATACCCACCATGCATGTGGAGCAACCTCTGTTACCACACATGATGGGACTCCTGCAAAACTTTATCGGGACTTTGGTACCCATTGTTGTATGGGTCCTCCCTTTTTAGCAGAAAACAAGTTAAGCATATAAGGTGTCAAATCAGATTTTAGTCCTAAATCATTCATTAACGTGTGTTTGGGTACCCGACTATGTTTGGGATTACCTAACTTAATCGTTGACTTAGGAACACATTTAGAAGCAATTTGACACGGAAAGAACATTTCAGTGCAGGTGAATCTGTGTCTCGGAGAAGATTTAAATATTTTCTCCGAAGCCAATCGCATGAGATGTTTCTCAGACTTAACATCGACTGGATATTTCAGGTAGGGATAAGAACATATAGAATTATAAGCATCGTTAGTACAAGATATGTTCTTCCTACTTGGAGAATTCACACGATTCACATCAAAATTATGGTTGTCAGTGGAATTTTGCTTACTAAGATGATGAACATTTTTGGAAGGGTAAGCAATTCCATTTCTATCATTCTTTAAAGAATGAAAGATTTTGGAAGTTTGAGAAATTCACCTGCTTGAGCTTGGGACTTCTTCTTTAGGAACTTCCTTTTTGATAGGAGCGGGAGAAGGAGAATCTTTAGCAATATCGTCCTTGATTTTGGAAAATAGTGTTGATTTTACTTTCTCTGTCCCATTTTTCTTCTTTTCCTTTGCACCTTTACGTGCTTTGCTTTCACTTATCGTTTCAGCGCCAGTTAAAGGTGATTTAGAATGCGTATTGGCTTTCGTCACCACCGACTTAGAATTATTAGCAGAAGTCTTTTTAGCTCTGGGAACAATGGCATCCGTTTGTGTACCCATATCCTGCTTAAAAGAAGATTTTTCTATAGAGAGATCATTTAAGACGGGTAGGGACGGGGAATTTTTGAGATTAGAAATCTCCTCTAAAAGTTTTTGCTTTTCTGCCCGGAAACCTACTCTTTCCGATACCAGAGTTGCGTTCAATTCTGCAATTTTACTAGCAACATCTGGAATTTCCCAACAAGAGATAGGTTTATTAGAATGTAAAGTATTTTCCCCTTTGGACGCGAAGTCTTTAGAGGAACTTTGGTCTGTTTGACCCTTTTCCGCAAGGATGCCCTCTAAGCGATGAACTTTAGAGTGCAATTTATTGCGTTTCTCAAATATGAGTTTAAAACTACTCTGCGAATTGCTCAAGTCAGTCAAATAATTATTGCATTTAAGTTCGCAATTTTTCAATTTATTTGTTAGTTCACTAATTTGAGCTTTTAATTTTACTTCCTGAGATTCAAGATTAGTGATTTTCTCACGCGTTATTTTTAAATGGCATGCAAGACTACCTCTCTCTTCCAAACTCCTGACTAAGCATTTGTAATTATTGTCTAGTCTACTCTCTAACTCACTTATAGTCTTTTCGTGACTTATAAGTTGAGTTAGGCCTAGCTTAGAGGAATTTAGGTTCGTGGTTAGTTCAAAAACGTTACTTTCTGAGCTAGCTAATTTTGATTCAAGACAAGAAATAGTTTCTAGTGCATTAGCTAACTTAGTTTCTAACGCTTTGTTAATCTTACGTTCGTATTTAAGCTCACGACGCATGGTTTCATAATCTTTCTTCAACGAATGATAGATTTCGTTTAAATCACTAGCATTAAAGCTCATCTCAGAAGTTGCGGAAGTAGAATCCATGATTTTTAAAATTTAAATTTTCTTGAAAATTTTAGTTGGATACGCGATCGTAGACGCGTTGTGTAGAATTGAGATTTTTGGCTTTTGCAAAATCTTTGCCGAAAAGTTTTGGTGTGTCGTGAAATTTCGTGAAGTGTCGAAAACGTTTTGGGGTGTACCAAAAAGTTTTGAAGAAATGTCGAAGAACTTCGAAAATGTTACCAAGAACTTTTTCTATAATATGCCAAAAAGTTTTTGAAATAATAAAAAGATTGGCTTTTAAAAGTTTAGTGCCGAAAAGTTTGATTTATCGAGAAATTATTGTGAAGTTTCGAAAAATTTTAGGTGTCGAAAACTTTTTTGGTGTGTACCGAAAAAGTTTTGAAGTGAGGTCGAAAACTTCGAAAATTTATCAAACTTTTCTAGAATGTGCCAAAAGAAATGTTTTGGGTTCGAAAATTAATTTTCGGTGTGTATATGCGAAAAATAAATTTTCGATGTAAAGATGCGAAACTTTCGAAGTCGAGTGCGAGAATTATAGTGCGAAAGTGATGAGTAACGAAAACTTGATCTTTTCGATATTGACCAAAAACTTTAATTGGACCGAAAATCTTTTTTTTTTTTCGAAAACTAGTGAATACCGAAAAGTTTTTTTAATAGATAGACCGAAAACTTTTTATTTTAATGATAGAGCCGAAAACTTCTCTTAAGATGAGGACCGAAAACTTCAGGTATGGGCCGAAAATATTCAATGTGTAGCGAGAACTTTGAGTGCCGAAAATAATCAAGTGGGTACCGAAAACTAGTGTAGGGACCGAAAAGTTTCAATTAACCGAAAAAATGTAAGTCCCGAAGTTTAAATCTCGAAAAAGTTTAAGTCCCGAAAAAGACTTGAGTTCCGAAAAGTTTACGTCCCGTTCAGAAAAATTTGTCCCAAAGTTCTGAAAAGTTAAGTCCCGAAAAATAGTTTATACCGATTGTTTTTAAAAAAAATTATTATTATTATTTTTTTTTTTTAAAGAGATCGAGAACCCTTATATATATATATATCTATATCTATATCTATATCTATATATATATATATCGAGAACCATTCTATAGTGCCGAGAACTCAGAATGAGAGAACCCTTATATAATATATAATATATAGAATATTATATAGAATCGAAAACCGTAGATTTTTTAAATTTTTTTTTGTTTAACACCGAGAACCCTTTTTCTGTTTTTTTTTTAATACCGAGAACCCCCTTTTTTTTTTCGCACTAACAGAACCGAAAAGTGTACCTAAAGCTTTGATACCGAAATGATGTACCGAAAACTTTTGTTTAAGATAATACCGAAAACTTTTCTTGAGTATATCGAAAACTATATACTATGGGTGCCGAAAACTTTTTTTCTATATGAGTACCGAGATCACACCTTTTTGATAGGATAGATATCTGCAAAATAAACTTAGGCGAGAAAAGACATTAAATACCGATGACCTTTATACAAGCTTAGGGTCGAAAACTATACTGTTGCAAAGTTCAAGTGCCGAGAAGTTCACAGTGCTGAGAACTATAATATTTTCAATCTCAAACAAAAAATTAGTCAAATTAAGCACGGGTTATTGATCGAAACACTCAGACTCGTAATTTCTAACACTCAATTAAACACCTAAATACCAAAACATGACGAATTTTGATTATCAACCGAACAAAAGGAGACGAAAGTTTCAGAAATTCGACTCAAATCCGAACACGTTTGGCTCTGATACCACTTGTAAGTCCTAGAATATCCAACTAAATATATATTGAAACGATTTTACCACGATTCGAGATGGGAAGAATGGAAGCTTGGCGTGGGGTGTTGTGTTCTTGAGAGGTTGGGTGGTTCTCTCTCTCTAGATAAGTTTCACACAATATACACTTGATTATGTGTTAGGGTTCAAGTATTTATACCACATTTTGGTATATAATACTTGGGCCCCTAACAAAGCCCAATTCAACTAGTGGGAGCCCTAGCCCACCTATATGCGAACATCTTGGCATAATTATATTTTTGGTCCCTAGACAAACTAAACATCTAATATAATGAGCCTAAGTCTAAAACAACAATACAAATAAATAATACAAGTATATAAAGACTAAAAAGACTAAAATAACACAACTAAAAATATTCCTAATAATTATATATATATATATATATATATATTTTTTTTAAATTGAAGAAGATGATTTCCGCAAACAGTAATATATGTAAAAATGATATCCACAAATAGTAAAATGTAAAAGGAAGTGTTATTATTATTATTTTTTTAAATGTAAAGTAGTAAAAACTGTTTTCCGGATGAAAATGTAAAGTTTGAAAATATTTATTTACTTATTAAGTGTGGTTGCTCACATCACATACCGATCACACATGTGGAGCAGCCCAATTACCACATGTGTCGGGATCTTGTGCGACTGCTTATCATCGTATACCGACCATTCATGTGGAACAATCATCGTCTATTTACCATGTATGATCGGGGACCTGCAAAACAAATTATCGGGACTTTGGTACCCATTTTTGGACGGGTCCTCCCTGATTAGAAGATAACAATTTGTTAGGAATATTTTATTGTGTTCAATTAATTATAATTATCTTTGTTGTGTATTTATAAAGATTCTCTTTATAAGAGGCTTAGTGTAATTGGGCTTTGTTAGGGGCCCAAGTATTATATACCAACTTGTGGTATAAATACCAAAACCCTAACACATAATATAGTGTATTGTGTGAAAATCAAAGTGAGCCCCCAACCTCTCAAGAACACACAAGCACCCCACGCGAGCTTCATTCTTCCGATCATCAAATCGTGGTAAGATCGTTTAAATCTTTGTTTAGTTGGATATCTAGCACTTACAAGTGGTATCAGAGCCAAACGCGCTCAGATTTGATTAAAAATCTTTGAAATGTTTTTTGGTGTTCTTCGTGTTCTTCAAAAAAATTTCGAAAATTTTGACATGTTTTGGTGTTTAAATGCTTGATTGAGTGTTTAGGAGTTAGGATATAAGTGTTTCGATCTTTACCCAGGGCTGATTTGATTAATTTTGTGTTTGGGGATCGAAATTTGGGTTGAGTATTTTCGCAGAAAAGTTTTCAGACCGAAAACCCACTGCGAAAACCCACTTCGAAAACTCACTGCGAAAACCAGTGAGAAAACCTTTAGTGTGTGAGAAGTGTGTGAGAAAACCCACTTCGCAAAGCTACTTTGGCTTCGCAAACCTCCGTGCGAAAACCATCTCCTTCTCCACTTCGCAAACTCTTTTTTCCACTTCGCAAACTTTTTTCCCACTTCGCAAACCTCCTCTCCCACTTCGCAAACCCAAGTTTTCGCATCCTATTCTAACAAAAAAATAAATTATTTAATTATTGTTACTGTTCAAGTTTTCGCATCCAAATAAAAAGAAAAAAAAAAAAAAAAAAAAAAAAGTTTTCGCACTGTTTACTTTTCGCATCCAAGTTAACAAAAAAAAACTAATAAAAATAAATAAAAAAATTAATTAAAAGTTTGCGAATCAGTTTGCAAATTGAAAAAATATATAAAAAAAAAAAAATAATAATAATAATTTAGGTTTGCGAATCAGTTTTCGCACCCAACCCAAAAAAAAAAAATAAATAAATAAATTAGGTTTGCGAATCAGTTTTCGCACCCAAGTAAAAAAAAAAAAAAAAAAAAAATTTAGTTTGCGAATCAGCTTTCGCACCCGAATTAAAAAAAAAAAAAAAAAAACTTTTCGCAACAAGGTTTTCGCATCCAACTTTTCGCATCATTAAACAAAAAAAAGAGTTTTCGCACCGTTCAGGTTTTCGCACTGAGCACTTCGAAAACTCCGCTGCGAAAACTTTTGAGGGCATTTTCGTAATTTTCCAGTTTTCGAACCCAAAAGTTGTCGAACCCACTTCGAAAATCTATTTTCGCACTCCTAACAAGAAATCTATTTTCGCAACAGCTCACTTCGAAAACCTAAGATTTTCGAAACAACACTTCGAAAATAAGTTTTCGCACTATATTTCGAAAATATTTTTCGCACTCATATCGAAAATTTAAATTTTCGCACCCAAGCACTCCGAAAATTTATTTTCGCATCTTATCACTTCGAAAACTTGATTTTCCTAACACATACCGAAAATCAAATTTTCACATACCCCTTATCGAAAATAAATTTTTGCATATCATAACACATCCAAAACATCTTTGGCAAATTATAGATAAGTTTGATAAATTCCGAAGTTTTCAAAATCACCTCAAAAGTTTTTCGGTATACACCAAAAATCTTTTCGGTACCCAAAATTTTCGATACTTCACAATATTTTTCGATAAATCAAACTTTCGGTGTAGAAATTTTTAAAAGCCAATTTTTTTATTCCAAAGCATCTTTGGCACATTATAGAAAAAGCTTTTGGTAACATTTTCAAAGTTTTTCGACATCACTTTAAAACTTTTCGGTACACACCAAAAAGTTTTCGAGACTTAAAATTTTCGAAACTTCACGACTTTTATCGACACACCAAAACTTTTCGGAGCTGAATTTTTCAAAAGCCAAAAATTATCAAATCTACACAACGCGTTAACGATCGCGTATCCAACTAAATTAAAAAAAATAGTAATATTTTAAAATTTTAAAAATCATGGATTCTACTTCCGCAACTTCTGAGATGAGCTTTGACGAGAGTGATTTATATAAAGCTTTTCTTTCTTTGAAGGAAGATTATAAAACCATGCGTCGTGAGCATAAACATGAACGTAGGACTACCCAAGCGTTAGAAACTAAGTTAGCTAGTGCACTAGAAACTATTTCTAGTCTTGAATCAAAATTAGCTAGCTCAGAAACAAACGTTTGTGAGCTAACCAAGAACCTAAATTCCTCTAAGGTAGGCCAAACTCAACTTATAAGTCACGAAAAGACTATAAGTGAGTTAGAAAGTAGACTAGACAATAATTACAAATGCTTAGTTAGGAGTTTAGAAGAAAGAGGTCGTCTTACTTGCCATTTAGAAAACGCGCGTGAGAAAATCACTAATCTTGAATCTCAGGAAGTAAAATTAAAAGCTCAAATTAGTGAACTAACAAATAAATTAAACAATTGCGAACTCGAACGCAATAATTATCTGTCTGATTTGAGCAATTTGCGGAGTAGTTTTAAACTTTTATTTGAGGAACGCAGTAAATTGCACTCTAAAGTTCATCAGTTGGAGGGCATCCTTGCGAAAAAGGGTCAAACAGACCAAAGTTCCTCTAAAGACTTAGCGTCCAATGGGGAAAATAGTTTACATTCTAATAAACCTATCTCTTGTTGGGAAATTCCGGAGGTTGCTAGTATAATTGCAGAATTGAACGCAACTCTGGAATCGGAAAGAGTAGGTTTCCGAGCAGAAAAGCAAAAACTCTTAGAGGAGATTTCTAATCTCAAAAACTCCCCATCCTTACCTGTGTTAAATAATCCTTCTAAAGAAATATCTTCCATTAAACAGGATAAGGGAACGCAAACGGACGCATTTGTTCCTAAAATTAAAAAGACTTTTACTAATAATTCTAAGTCAACTTTGACTGGCGCAGAAACGAAAAGTAAAAGCAATACATGTAAAAATGCTAAGGAACAAAAGAATATTAGGAAGGAGAAAGGAAAATCGACATTATTTTCCAAAACCAAGGACGACATTTCTAAAGATTCTCCTTCTCCCGCTCCTACCAAAAAGGAAGTTCCTAAAGAAGAATTCCAAGCTCAAGCAGGCGAACTTCTCAAACTTCCAAAATCTCTCATTCTTTAAAGAATGATAGAGATGGAATTGCTTACACGCACAAAAATACTTATTATTCTAGTAAGCAAAAGTCCATCAAAATTCATCATTATAGAGTGAATGATGTGAATTCTTGTAGGCAATACGACTCATCATCTGATGACGCATATAATGCGATAAGTTCGTATTCATACTTGACATACCCGGTCCAGATTAAGTCTGAGAGACACCTTCTGCGACTGGCTAGGGAGAAAATCTTCAGATCTTCTAAACCTAGACACACGTTCACCGGCGCTGAATTGTCATTTCCCTCTAAGGTTCACCAAACTTGGATTCCTAAATCAGAAATCAAATTAAATAGAACTTTAAAGGATGATTTAGGATGTATATCTGAACCAAATGTGCATAAATTGTTTTCTGCTAATATGGGAGGACCCATCCAAAAATGGGTACCAAAGTCCCGATAATGTTTTGCAGGAGCCCAATCACGTGTGGTAATTCGACGATGGTTGCTCCACACGCGTGATTGGTATGAGACGAGAGCAACCACAAAGCCCCGATCATGAGTAGTAATTAGAAGATGGTTGCTCCATACTCATGATCGGTACGAGACGAGGGCAACCACAACTCCCAGCATGGTTGGTATTCCGGTAGTTGCTCCACAACCATGACTGGTATGCAGCGTGAGCAACTACACCGTAGGTAAATTCTATATATGCATTCCATAGTAAATTTTGGCATGCATATCGAGCTGAAAATATAATATACCTACTTTGCAAATAATAGGGTATATTATAGCTATGCATGCTTCAAAAGGGCTTTTACTTTCAAATTTTTGCATGCGTGCATACATGAGCCGAAATGCAAAATACTCTATTTTATAGGTACATTTTCATTATGCATACAATTTTAAGATTTTCGAGCTTAAATTTTCAAGTATGCATATAAGCTGAATCGCAAAAATACCTATTTTTCAAAATGGTACATTTTAAATATGCATTTTCAAAACTTTCAAATTTAAAATGCATATTACGCACGGAAATGATAGATACCATTTTTTCTATAAAATGAGCTTAATTTGAGGGGGAGCTACTTTTTTATTTTTAAAAGAGAAGTAACCCTTAATCTTTAGAAGGGAGCAATAATTACATTATTGAGGGGGAGCGAACCTTAAATGCGTGAATTTGGGAAAGAGATTCGTAGATTTTTCGATCTTACTTGGCATCTCTTGAGGGGGAGCAGGTTTTTTTAGGAAGCACATTTTGGGAAGGAGAAATAAAATATATCTATATGTATAAATAAAATAAATATAATATAACAATAGTAATAATAAATAATACTATTATCATATAATATATAATATAGAAATATGTATTACTAATAACGATTAATATATATTATATCAATATAATATAATATACTAATATACATATTACTAATAACGATTAATATTATATTAAAAAAAAAAAGGGCCATCAAAATTAAAAATACAAGGCCATAAAAAAAAAAAAAAACTTATTTTCTCCTCATCAAGCTTCATGGAGATTACCTCCGACCTCCGAAGATGGACCTCAAAAGAAGAATCTCGAGCCTACAACGGTCAACTCTTTTCAAAAGGCGACGGTGGTTAAAAATGCAAATCTCGGTGCTCGCTTCAACCGACATGCTCTGGCTTGCTGACAAATAAAGCAGCACTCACCACTTCCTACCGGATGCATGGATACTTCGTTCCTACGATTCAGTCAAACCCAACTGAATCTAACCCCGGAACATCACCGAGATTCAGTCGAATCACGAAGAAACAGTCACGTCTACTAAAACCTTTTGAAAAGACCGACGCTACATGATTCTCTCTTCTCACAAATTATTCGGACCAACCCCCATAGGTACAGGTGCTAATTTTATTAGCTCCCGGGTAGAAGTCGCCGCAATAGGTCCAACGGCGCGTGCACAACCGAGCCTTACCCACTCGTCTGTCTCACAAAAGACAGGTGTTTCAGAAATCACGGGGAACCACGTCTACTATCACCGCTTCACTCGGAAGTGGGAGATATTGAATTATGTGGTACTCAGCCCCACCACCACACTTCCTTGCGCACTCGAGTCTAGTGTGTCTTCACTTTCCATATATTTTTATATTTTCTAGGACACATACACTTTTAAACACCTGATCTTTGTGATCAAGTTAGAACTTCCGTAGACATGTCTTGCTTCGACATGATTCGAGGATCGGAAGGAAGTCCTGCCGTTGCAACATCAAAGCAACAACGGTTTCAGGCCATCGTCTACGAGCATAGCTCCTAGATCGATGTTAACGGGAAGTCTTCGTGACCCCGGTTTCTTACACGACGGATTGCCTTTGTGGCTCCGTCTAGTTATTACCATCACCGACCTGTCGTTTGTGTCCTCCTAATCTTCCTACACAAGCATGCCGATCTCGTTAACACGAATCGCCATGAGGGGGAGAAGGGGACACGCATAAACAAACAGGTCGGACCACCCACCAATCTCCGCCGCGCTCACCACTCTGAAGTCGGGCTCCCCTGCACTTGAATGGAACATTCCAAAGGAGCCTAACACACCACGCGTACCTTCTTCCGGAGCCAGACAAGTTTCCTCGAGGCCGAACCAGACAACTTCCTTCGAAGAAGACGAATCCGGCGCCGAGAAGAAGAAGATTGGAGAAGACTTGACGACTGCCTTAGTGGCTACGTCAGGTTATTACCTAACCTGAGTTCCTACCAACGACATCCTCATGTCCCGACGACGTGATCTTCTTGCCAAAGATAATGCCTCATTTTGACCCATCGCATGGCGATCTCCCCAACTCGATCTTCATGAGGGGGAGTAGTACTAAAGCAAAATGGGAGCAACACCACGACGAAAGTGCAAGATAGATCAGAAACGCTAAATCCTCAAGCGTCGTCAAAGAATCAAGCGAACACCATGGACTACAAAGATCGAAGTTGCTGCCTCGTGTGCGTCTCTCCAAATTTCAAAGAGAACTTCCCAATCCCAACATAAGGTTGACCAAAAGTAGGGGGAGTTGCGTTATTATCGAAAGGAGAGATCGAACACAAAAAGAAGAAATCCGGCAAGCGACTTAAAACACTTTCCGGCATTTACGAGTCGAACTTCGAAAGAAGATTAAGAAGATCTGGTGCCGAGAAGCGAAGATCAAGCCACGGTGAGCTTGAAGATCTCCAAAAGAAGAGGTCAAAAGACAAGACAAGGACGAAACTCGTTTAGGACTCAGGCAAATGCACTAAGCCCCACAAAGATAATCCATGCCGAATTGACGATTGAACACAAAGGGGGAGATTGTTAGGAATATTTTATTGTGTTCAATTAATTATAATTATCTTTGTTGTGTATTTATAAAGATTCTCTTTATAAGAGGCTTAGTGTAATTGGGCTTTGTTAGGGGCCCAAGTATTATATACCAACTTGTAGTATAAATACCAAAACCCTAACACATAATATAGTGTATTGTGTGAAAATCAAAGTGAGCCCCCAACCTCTCAAGAACACACAAGCACCCCACGCGAGCTTCATTCTTCCGATCATCAAATCGTGGTAAGATCGTTTAAATCTTTGTTTAGTTGGATATCTAGGCCTTACACAATTTAAGCATAGAAGGTCCAAATTTGGATTTAAAATTATCACATAAAGTAGTCATAGGAATCCACATTTGTTGAGGACTACTTATTTCTATTTGTAGCTTAGGTTTCCAAATTTGTTGAACCTTATTGAAATTTAACGTTTCAACATAGGTGAATGTGTGTCTTTTTGTATGCATTTCGGATTTGACTTTGATTGGGTATTTGAGAGAGGAATACGAGCTTATAAAATCAATAGCATTAAGTATAGAAGTGTCGTATTTCCTACCTTCTAGACTCACATCATTCACATTATAATGTGTATTAGAAATTTGATTTTTATTTTTCAGCCAATCGTTATTTTTAGACATTTCGACTTGACTAGAGAATGTATAACTATTGTCTGTTTTTGCCTTTTTAGCTTTTTTCTTTAATTTTGATTGTAGAATGACTTTAAGAATCTTCGGAGGAAGAATATCGTTAGAAACAATTTTGTTCGTTGTAATAGAAAATGATTTTTCTTCCTCTATTCTTTCTTTCTTTATAGTTTTAGTCATTCCTAGTGGTTTCCTATCCTGTTTAGGAGATATGTCCTTTAAAGGTTCGCTTTTGACAGAATAAGAGGTTGTGGCTACGCCTTTTGTAGAGGAATTTTTGAGAATTGAATTCTCCTGTATAAGTTCGTCCATTTTAGTTCGAAACCCTTTTCTTTCAGATTCCAGAAGAGAATGTAATTCAACAATTTTGCAAGAACTTTCTGGAATGTAGCAATCCTTAGGTTCGGGTTTTATCGATAGTATAGAATGTTCCTCGGTTGGCACTGATTCAATTGTTTGAGTTGTCTTATTTAGAGACAAATTTTGCTCAATTTGATCTTTCTTTGCAAGAAGAACCTCTAGTTCTTTAATTTTATAGTGTAATCTAGTGCGTTCTTCAGAAAGACCTATGTTCTGAGCTTGACAATTTTGACTTCTTCTTTATAGGCAGATAAATCTTTTGTTAGTTCATGTATGGTTGTTTCATACTTTTCTGCCTTAAACTTTAAACTTGTAATCTCATCCTTAGCATTGGTCAAATGATATTGAAGGCTAGACTCGTTGTCTAAATATTTTCTAATAATAGACTCTGTAGAGCCTCGATTATCCAACTAAACAAATATTGAAATGATCTTACCACGATTTGAAGATCGAAAGAGGTTAGCTCATCGTGGGGTGATTGTGTTCTTGAGAGGTTGGGTGGCTCTCTCTCTCTCTCTAGATAGGTTTTCACACAATACACATTTTATTATGTGTTAGGGTTCAAGTATTTATACCACATTTTGGTATATAATACTTGGGCCCCTAACAAAGCCCAATTACACTAAGCCTCTTTTTAAATAAAATTTATTTAAATAAATTACAAAGATAATTCTAATTAATTGAACACAATAAAATAATCCTAACAATCTCCCCCTTTGTGTTCAATCTTCAATTTGGCATGGATTATCTTTGTGGGGCTTAGTTGTAATACCCGAGTTCCGCGCGTAAATTGGCCAATAAATTTGCATGCATAATATGTGTTTATACGACACATATTATGTGTTTATATGTATATGTTGGTGTTTATGTGATAACTAACTTATTAGAAAATTGGACTTGGGACTTAGAAGAATTTCGAATTTAAATAAGGGATTTCAAAAGACTGAATAGGGTTGAAAATAGAAAATTTTGAGATATGAGAGTGCGAGTATTTGGATTTTAGGATTTTCGAGAAAAAAATAAAATAAAATAAAATAATATAAAAAAAATATATATATAATAAATAGATAAATAAAAGTAATATTATATTACATAGGTTAATCACACGTGTACTAGCTAATCCTTGTCATTTGTTTAGCATCACACGCAAACATAAGATAAGAATTAAGAAGAAAGAAAATCATTCATTTGCAAACTTTCGAAACCAAGAATTTGGAGAAAAAGAGTACGAACAGTGATCATCTCTAAGCTGGGAAAAGGTATAAATTCTTAATATGAGTTTTATGTTTTTAGCTATGATTTAGCATGTTATAAGTATTAGCAAGCATGAATATTTCATGTGTTCACGTTTTATATATGTGTTGTGATTTTCAAAAGATTTGAGCATGTTTTAGAATTTTTATGATATTCATCATGTTCTAGAAAATAATAATTTTGATCGAAAGTTTAGAGGTTTTCGAATGAATAGTGTGTTTTTCGCAAGGTTTAATGGTTTTCGCAAGGTAAGTTTTCGCCAGCTTAAGTGGCGAAAAATAATTTTTCAAAGTAAAGTTTTCGCTAGTTACTGTTCAAAGAAAAACTTTTCGCCACTTAGTGTTTCGCGGAACTGTTCGCCAAAACTTTTCGCCACTATTCGCGAAGTGGAACTTTTCGCCACCTTTCGCGAAGTGGAGCTTTTCGCTACTTTTATTAGGTTTCGCGAACCAAAGCTTTTCGCCACTTAGTGTTCGCGAACTGAGCTTTTCGCCACTCTTTATTTGGTTTCGCGAACCAAAGCTTTTCGCCACTTGATGTTCGCGAAGTGAGCTTTTCGCTAGTCACTGTTCAAAATAAAAAGGATTTTCACGGGCCGAAATTTAGTTTTCGCGGGCCAGAAAAGTTTTGCGAATGAGAGATAACTTCGGGCCGAAAACCTGTTTTCGCGGGCCTGGAAGGATTTTTTTGAAACAAATTGATTTTCGAATGAAATTTCGAAAACTTGCATATTTTCAATATAAATGCAATTTTTTTTAACATTTAGGTAATTTGAAAACTTTTATAATTATTTAACTTAGCTAATGCACTGACATAATAATATTTTCATGATTAAGGATCGAAAGATTAGGAAATTCACAGGACTGCTAAGATAAGTAATCAAGGACTCCAGGTAAGTGGGAATTTCAACTACAACACATAAATAATTGACTTACGTGACTATGTGCTTTGGGTTTATGCTGTTACGTGAACTATGTGACACACCTGAATGGTATGTATTTTTAGTATTACTCACATGGCATAATCATGCGCATGCACGAAACATTTGTGAGGGTTTACGTGAGATGAGTATGCACTGAACATATCGCCTGAAGGCGAATGATATTTGCCGATATGGGCATTTGATGTCGACTCGCAGTTGAATCAGGGCTACTTCTATGCACCATGACGGCGTGGTGCGTCGTCGGATATTTTATATATTGAGGCAGGAGGAGCGACCCAGGAAGGAGCGACCTAGTTATGACTAGCGTAGGCTAACTGGCGTAGGCAACTGCCCTGTTGGCGGTGAGGAGCGACCTGGAAGGGGCGACCTGGGAAGGAGCGACCTAGGAAGAAATCCTAGCGTAGGCTAACCAGCGTGGGCTACCAGCGTAGGCTACCGCATGGCAGAGGGGACGACCTGGGAAGGAGCGACCCAGGGAAACCTGGCGTGGGCTACCCAGCGTGGGTCGCTGTCATATTTATCCATATGGGATATGAGCTCTGTATGGTGCATAGTAAGATTAGCCAAGGGCCCTGAGAGATGTGAGATGTGAGATTGAGTCTGACTCTACAAGAGTAGAGAGGCATTGGCGCGGATGCCTTTGCGGGGTTTCACACGTACACGACATTGCATATTCCTACTTACTGAGCTTCATAGCTCACCCCTTATATTATGTGTTGTAGGTGCGAGCGACCACGGTACGTGATCGCCTTGTTGGCAAGGCTAGTCTTTTGAAAGCTTCCAGCGACTTTTGAGGGTGGTGTGTACATGGATGCGACCTGTGTGGAGGGTGCTAAAGTTTACCTGGCTGCGTTATTTTACAACTCGTATGTAATTAGGATCCCAACTACGATTTTGGCTTGTATGGGATGGTTTTCATATGTATATATAAAAAAATAAAAATTTATACGCACTTGTGCATGCTTTACATTCTATAGTCACGTAAGCTAGTATCGTAAATGGGTAGTAGAAGGTGGGGCGCCACATTAGTGCATTTTCCCGAGTCGTAAAAGGATTTTCTCCTTTGTCTTGTCATATCATCTCTTCTTTTGGAGATCTTCAAGCTCTCCGTGTCTCGATCTTCTCTTCTCGGCAGTGGATCTTCCTTCAAGTCTTTTCTTGAATCTTGTCTCGTGAATGCTCGAAGGTGTTTGAAGTTGCTTGCCGGATCTTGAAGAATTTTCTATTTTTGTGTGTTCCATTTCTCCCTCTTATAGCGCAAAACTCCCCCTACTTTTGTTCAACCTTGAGTTGGGATTGAGGAATTTTCTCTTTGGAAATCGAAGAGGTGCACACGAGGCGATTGCCAGATTTCTTCTTTTTGTGTTCGATCTCTCCTTTCGATAGTAACGCAACTCCCCCTACTTTTGGTCAACCTTGTGTTGGGATTGGGAAGTTCTCTTTGAGATTTGGAGAGACGCACACGAGGCGGCAACTTCGTCTTTGAAGGTCGGCGGTGGTGGTGTTTGCTTGATTTGACGACGCTTGATGATTTCAGCATTTATGATCAATCTTGCCCTTTCGTTGATGTATTGGCCCCATTTTTTGATTAAGTACCTCACGAAGATCGAGTTGGGGAGACCATCATGGCGATTATATGAAATGGGGCGTTATTTTGGCATGTTGATCACGTCGTCTGGACAAGAGGGTGGCATTGGTAGGCACAGTAGGAGCTCAGGTTTGTTAATAACCTGACGTAGCCACTAAGGCAGTCGTCAAGTCTCCTCCAATGTTCTTCTTCTCGGCACCGGATTTGTCTTCTTCGAAGGAAGTTGTCTGGTTCGGCCTCGAGGAAGCTTGTCTGGCTCCGGAAGAAGGTACGCGTGGGGTGTTGTAAAATATGTCGAGGCTCCTTTGGAATATTTCATTCAAGTGCATGAGAGCCCGGCTTCAGAGTGGTATGCTCGGCGGAGATTGGTGGGTGGTCCGACATGTTTGATTATGCATGTCCCCTTCTCCCCCTCATGGCGATTCGTGTTAACGAGATCGGCATGCTTGTATAGGAAGATTAGACGAGCACAAACGACAGGTCGGTGATGGTAATAACCAGACGAAGCCACAAAGGCAATCCGTCGTGTAAAAAACCGGGGTCACGAAGACTTCCCGTTAACATCGATCTAGGAGCTATGCTCGTAGACGATGGCCTGAAACCGTTGTTGCTTTGATGTTGCAACGGCAGGACGTCCTTCCGATCCTCGAAGCATGTCTAAGCAAGACATGTCTACGGAAGTTCTAGCTTGATCACAAAGATCAGGTGTTTAAAAGTGTATGTGTCCTAGAAAATATAAAAACATATGGGAAGTGAGGACACACTAGACTCGAGTGCTCAAGGAAGTGTGGTGGTGGGGCTGAGTACCACATAATTCAATATCTCCCGCTTCCGAGTGAAGCGGTGATAGTAGACATGGTTCCCCGTGATTTCTTGAAACACCTGTCTTTTGTGAGACAGACGAGTGGGTAAGGCTCGGTTGTGCTTGCGCCGTTGGACTTAATGCGGCGACTTCTACCCGGGAGCTAATAAAATTAGCACATGTACTTATGGGGGTTGGTCCGAATAATTTGTGAGGTAAGGGAATTATATATATCGTCGGTCTTTTCAAAGGTTTTAGTAGACATGGCTGTTTCTTCGTAGTTCGATTGATCTCGGTGATGTTCCGGGGTTAGATTCAGTTGGGTTTGACTGAATCGTAGGAACGAAGTATCCATCCATCCGGTAGGAAGTAGGTCGATTGAAGCGCGCACCGAGTTTAACATTTGTAGCCACCGTCGCCTTTGAAAAGAGTTAACTGTTGTAGGCACGAGATTCTTCTTTTGAAGTCCATCTTCGAAGGTCGGAGGTAACTCCATGAAGCTTGATGATGAGGAGAGAATATTTTCTTTCTCTTTTTTTTTTTTTTTTTTTTTATGGCCTTGTATTTTTTATTTTGATGGCCCTCTTTTTTATTTTTTTTTAATATTAATCGTTATTAGTAATATGCATATTAGTATATTATATATTATATATAATATATAATATATATATTAATCGTTATTAGTAATATATATGTTAGTATATTTATATTATATATGGATATATTTTATTTCTCCCCCTCAAAACGTGCTTCCTAAAAGAACTTACTCCCCCTCAAAAGATGCGTGGTAAGTTCAAAAAATCTGTAAATCTCTTTCCCTAATTCACGTATTAGAAGTTCGCTCCCCCTCAAAAAATATAATTATTGCTCCCTTTTAAAGAAATAAGGGTCACTTCTCTTTTAAAAATAAAATAGTAGCTCCCCCTCAAATATAGCTCATTCTATAGAAAAAAATGGTATTTATCATTTCCGTGCGTAATATGCATTTTAAATTTTAAGGTTTTGAAAATGCATATTTAAAATGTACCATTTTGAAAAATAGGTATTTTTTGCGATTCAGCTTATATGCATACTTGAAAGTTTAAGCTCGAAAATCTTAAAATTGTATGCATAATGAAAATGTAACAATAAAATAGGGTCGCATTTCGACTCATGTATGCATGCATGCAAAAATTTAAAAGTAAAAGTCCTTTTGAGGCATGCATAGCTATATTGTACCCTATTGTTTCCAGAGTAGGTATATTGTCTTTTCAGCTCGATATGCATGCCAAAATTTACTATGGAATGCATATATAGAATTTACCTACGGTGTAGTTGCTCACCGTGCTTCTCTTTATAACGTATGTGGAGCAACTTCAAAGTACCATACGTGAGGGATGCGGTTGCTCGCGTCCCTTACCAGTCATGCATGTGGAGCAACCCGAGTACCGTGCATGCTGGGAGTTGTGGTTGCCCTCGTCTCGTACCGGTCAGGAGTATGGAGCAACCATCTTCTAATTACTACTCATGACCGGGGATTTGTGGTTGCTCTCGTCTCATATCAATCACGCGTGTGGAGCAACCATCGTCGAATTACCACACGTGATTGGGCGTTTTGTGGTTGCTCTCATCTCATACCAATCACGCGTGTGGAGCAACCATCGTCAAATTACCACACGTGATTGGGCTCCTGCAAAACATTATCGGGACTTTGGTACCCATTTTTGGATGGGTCCTCCCATATTAGCAGAAAACAATTTATGCACATTTGGTTCAGATATACATCCTAATTTATTCTTTAAAGTTCTATTTAATTTGATTTCTGATTTAGGAATCCAAGTTTGGTGAACCTTAGAGGGAAATGACAATTCAGCGCCGGTGAACGTGTGTCTAGGTTTAGAAGATCTGAAGATTTTCTCCCTAGCCAGTCGCAGAAGGTGTCTCTCAGACTTAATATGGACCGGGTATTTCAAGTATGAATACGAACTTATCGCATTATATGCGTCATCAGATGATGAGTCGTATTGCCTACAAGAATTCACATCATTCACTCTATAATGATGATTTTTGATGGAATTTCGCTTACTAGAATAATAAGCATTTTTGTGTGTGTAAGCAATTCCATCTCTATCATTCTTTAAAGAATGAGATATTTTGGAAGTTTGAGAAGTTCGCCTGCTTGAGCTTGGGACTTCTTCTTTAGGAACTTCCTTTTTGATAGGAGCGGGAGAAGGAGAATCTTTAGCAATGTCGTCATTGGTTTTGGAAAATAATGTCGATTTTTTCTTTCTCCTTCCTAATATTCTTTTGTTCCTTATCATTTTTACGCATATTGCTTTTACTTTTCGTTTCTGCGCCAGTCAAATGTGACTTAGAATTATTAGTAAAAGTCTTTTTAATTTTAGGAACAAAGGCGTCCGTTTGCGTTCCCTTATCCTGTTTAATGGAAGATATTTCTTTAGAAGGATTATTTAAGACATGTAAGGATGGGGAGTTTTTGAGATTAGAAATCTCCTCTAAGAGTTTTTGCTTTTCTGCTCGGAAACCTACTCTTTCCGATTCCAGAGTTGCGTTCAATTCTACAATTTTACTAGCAACCTCTGGAATTTTCCAACAAGAGATAGGTTTATTAGAATGTAAATTATTTTCCCCGTTGGACGGTAAGTCTTTAGAGGAACTTTGGTCTGTTTGACCCTTTTTCGCAAGGATGCCCTCTAAGTGATGAACTTTAGAGTGCAATTTATTGCGTTCCTCTAATAAAAGTTTAAAACTATTCCGCGTATTGCTCAAATCAGACAAATAATTATTGCGCGTTCGAGTTCGCAATTTTTCAATTTATTTGTTAGTTCACTAATTTGAGCTTTTAATTTTAATTCCTGAGATTCAAGATTAGTGATTTTCTCACGCGCGTTTTCTAAATGGCAAGTAAGACTACCTCTTTCTTCTAAACTCCTGACTAAGCATTTATGATTATTATCTAGTCTACTTTCTAACTCACTTATAAGTTGAGTTTGGCCTAGCTTAGAGGAATTTAGGTTCTTGGTTAGCTCACAAACGTTAGTTTCTGAGCTAGCTAATTTTGATTCAAGACTAGAAATAGTTTCTAGTGCACTAGCTAACTTAGTTTCTAACGCTTGGATAGTCATACGTTCGTATTTATGTTCACGACGCATGGTTTTATAATCTTCCTTTAAAGAAGAAAAAGCTTTATATAAATCACTCTCGTCAAAGCTCATCTCAGAAGTTGCGGAAGTAGAATCCATGATTTTTAAAATTTTAAATATATTTTTTTAATTTAGTTGGATACGTGATCGTTAACGCGTTGTGTAGATTTGATAATTTTTGGCTTTTGAAAAATTCATTTCCGAAAAGTTTTGGTGTGTCGATAAAAGTCGTGAAGTTTTGAAAATTTTAGGTGTCGAAAACTTTTTGGTGTGTACCGAAAAGTTTTGAAGTGATGTCGAAAAACTTCGAAAATGTTACCAAAAGCTTTTTCTATAATGTGCCAAAAATATTTTGGAATAAAAAATATTGGCTTTTAAAAATTTCTGCAACGAAAAGTTTGATTTATCGAGAAATATTGTGAAGTATCGAAAA
Source organism: Lindernia subracemosa (assembly GCA_028392965.1). Lineage (NCBI taxonomy): Eukaryota > Viridiplantae > Streptophyta > Magnoliopsida > Lamiales > Linderniaceae > Vandellia > Vandellia subracemosa. Next base: position 589,994 of record JAQPCC010000077.1, read on the forward strand.
TTTTGGGTACCGAAAAGATTTTTGGTGTATACCGAAAACCTTTTGAGGTGATTTCGAAAACTTCGGAAATTTATCAAACTTATCTAGAATTTGCCAAAGATGTTTTGGATGTGATATGATATTCAAAAAATTTATTTTCGATAAGTGATAAGATGCGAAAATAAATTTTCGGAGTGCTTGGGTGCAAAAATTAAATTTTTTTTTTTCGATAGGAGTGCGAAAAGTATTTTCGATATGAGTGTGAAAATCTAAAATTCTCGTAGTAAGGATGTGAAAATTAAGAGTTTCGAGGGGTGCGAAAATAATTTTCGGTGTTAGGATTGTGAAAACTTGGATTTTCGAAATTGATTGCGGAACTTAATTTTCAAAGTGTGTTTTCAAAATTTGATTTTCGAAGTGTGTTGCGAAAATCGACTTTCGAAACGTGAATAATGAATGCGAAAACCAGAATTCAAAAATATGACTTCGAAAATCGGAACACTATTGTGAAAACCTTCAATATGAGATAGAGCTTTTTCGGTGTTGCTTTGGTTTTCGAAGCAAAGAAGGATGCGAAAACTTCTTTCTTCCTTTTTCTCTTTTTTTTTTTTATTATGTAAAAGCTGTGATGTTTAGTTATATATATATATATATATATATATATTAATTTTTTTGATGTGCTGGCGTTATGAGAAGTATGACATTCATACCTAATGATTACTATAATGATATGGCGTGTAAATGGTGTGGGTTGAAAGTGGTGGGTTTTCGAAGTGAGAAAAAAAAGGTTTTCGATATGAGATTTGCGAAGGAAAGTGGCTTTGCGCAGTTGGTTTTCGAAGTCTACTTTTCGCAGTGGATTTCAAAGTGGGTTCGAAAACTTTCGGGTTTAAAAACTATGGGGTCGAAAACCTTTGGGTTCGAAAGCTGGAAAATTACAAAAATGCCCTGCCCACAAAAGTTTTCGAAGTGCTCAGTGCGAAAAGATGGATGCGAAAACCCCCTTTTTTTTATTACTATTATTATTTATTTTTTTTTAGTTTATATATGCGAAAACTTGAGCAGTGCGAAAATCATTATTTATTTATTATTTTTTTAACAGGTGCGAAAACCTGATGCGAAAAGTTTTTAATTTAATTAATTAATTTTTTTTTAAATGCGCAAATCCAATACGAAAACCTGAGTTTTTTTTTTTTTATGCGCAAACCCAATGCGAAAACCTGATTTTTTGTTTTTTTTTTTTTTGTTTTTAAATGGATGCGAAAACTTAATTTAAATTAATTTTTTTTTTTTAAATGGATGCGAAAACCTGAGTATTATGCAACCTTAGTTTTTTTTTTTTATTATTTATTAAACTTGGATGTGAAAACCTGAATTTAAACCTCATTTTTTTTTTCTTTTTATCTAATGCGCAAACTTTAAATATATATATTTTTTTAATCTAATGATTACCTAATGATAGCTCATCATTACCTAAAAACTCATTACCCCATAGTTTGCTAAGCCAGGTAACAAAAGGTTTGGGAAGCCAGCTAACAAAAGGTTTGCGAAGTGGGAGAAGAGGTTTGCGAAGTGAAAAAAAATGGTTTGCGAAGTGGAGGAAAAAAAAAGTTTCCGCAGTGGAGGTTTGCGAAGTGAGTTTTCTCACACACTTCTCACACACTAAAAGTTTTCGAACTGGTTTTCTCACTGTGAGCTTTCGAAGTATATTTTCGATCCCCAAACACAAAATTCATCAAATTAGCCCTGGGTAAAGATCGAAACACTTATATCCTAACTCCTAAACACTCAATCAAGCATCTAAACACCAAAACATGTCAAATTTTTCGCAAATTTTGAAGAACATGCGATGAACACCGAAAGATAAAAACGAAAAAATTTGACTCAAATCTTAACGCGCGTGGCTCTGATACCACTTGTAGAGCCTCGATTATCCAACTAAACAAATATTGAAATGATCTTACCACGATTTGAAGATCGTGGGGTGATTGTGTTCTTGAGAGGTTGGGTGGCTCTCTCTCTCTCTCTCTAGATAGGTTTTCACACAATACACATTTTATTATGTGTTAGGGTTCAAGTATTTATACCACATTTTGGTATATAATACTTGGGCCCCTAACAAAGCCCAATTACACTAAACCTCTTTTTAAATAAAATCTATTTAAATAAACTACAAAGATAATTCTAATTAATTGAACACAATAAAATAATCCTATCAGACTCCTTATTAGCTAGCTGATCTTTTAGTTCTTTGACCATTTTTCGTTCGTTGTTTGTAGATAAGATTTGTTGTAAGATTGTCTTGTTTTCTTCCTCACTGGCAGACAAACTGGTTTTTAGTTCACATAGTTTTATTTCTTGTGAATCTGCCTTAGTTGTTAAACTAGCTATTTTTTCATTAGCTAATTGAAGTTGTATCCCAAGATTTGCTTCTTCTAGTAGGTGTTTTCTTAGAACACGTTTATTAGTTACTAGACTATCTTCTAGCTCTTTTATAATCTTTTGTTCGTGAGAGGTACTAGTATTTATAGTTTCAGATGGTATTCTCTCACTTTTTGAGCTTGAGGTTTTGAGCTAGTTGAGGAAGATGAGCTAGATAATGGCTTTTTCTTCTTTAATTGTTTATGAAGTTCATACATTTCTTGATCATATGTATAATAATCCATTTTAGTCTTTTTAGCTCAGATATGGAATTTGAAAATTAGGTTCAAATAATGTTGGTAATTAAATTCTATAAAGAATGTTGGATTTTAAATTTTGTTCAAATAAAATTATTGGATGTATATGATCGTTGACGTGTTTTAGAATTGATTTGAATTTTTTTTATTAATGTTTTCGATTAAAAATTTAAATTTGATTTTAGAGATAAACCGCAAACTTTTGGAAACTATTTAAAATATTTATATCCGCAAACAGTGAATTTTTGCAAAGTTTAGGTTTATGTTTGCGGATGAATAAAAGACGCAAACAATATAAATGTAAAGTTTGAGTTTAGGTTTGCGGTGGTTTGAGAGCCGTAAACAGTAGATATCGTAAAGGAAAGATTTATTTTATGGGTCTCAATTAAAAAGAATTTTAAAATTCGTACAGTTGTGAGAGCCGCAAACAGTAGATTTAGGTTTAAGGTTGAATAAGAGCCGTAAACTTGAGCTATTGAAAACTTTTTTTTTTTTTAAGTATCGCAAACTCTACCTATCGTAAAGTTTTTTTTTTTTATATATCAACTCAATCGTAAACTGATTTTTTAATGTTTTTTTTTTAACTATCGCAAAGTTCTATCGTAAAGTATTTTTTTTAAGTATATTATATATATTTTTAATTCTGATTCGTAAAGTTTAGTTTTTTTTTTAGTTTTTTTTTATCAACTCAACCAACCATAAACTGATTATTTTAATAATATATATATATTTTTTTTTATCGTAAAGCTATTCTTATCGTAAAGCTTTCAACTCAATCGTAAACCTTTAATATTGCAAAGCTTTATCTATCGTAAAGTGATTCTAGGCATAGTGATCCGTAAACCTTCTATATTATATTAATAAATGAACAGCAAGCTTTATTTAGAGATGATCGCAAACATTATTATATTATATAATAGAGTCATAAACCTTGGTATAAGAGAATTGTTGCAAACCTTATGTCGCAAACTTTTCAAGGTGTCTATGTTAGGAATATTTTATTGTGTTCAATTAATTATAATTATCTTTGTTGTGTATTTATAAAGATTCTCTTTATAAGAGGCTTAATATAATTGGGCTTTGTTAGGGGCCCAAGTATTATATACCAAAATGTGGTATAAATATCAAAACCCTAACACATAATAAGAGTGTATTGTGTGAAAATCAAAGTGAGCCCCCAACCTCTCAAGAACACACAACACCCCACGCGAGCTCGAATTCTTCCGACCTTCAAATCGTGGTAAGATCGTTTAAATATATATGTTTAATTGGATTATCTAGGCCTTACAAGTGGTATCAGAGCCAAACGCGCTCAGATTTGAGTAAAAATCTTCGAAATATTTTTTTGGTGTTCTTCGTGTTCTTCAATGAATTTTCGAATATTTTGACATGATTTGGTGTTTAGACGCTTGATTGAGTGTTTAGGAGTTAGGATATAAGTGTTTTGATCTTTACCCAGGGCTAATTTGATTAATTTTGTGTTTGGGGATCAAAAAGTGAGTTCTTGTTTTCGCAGAAAAGTTTTTGGACGAAAACCCACTTCAAAAACTCACTGCGAAAACTCACTGCGAAAACCTGTGAGAAAACTCACTTCGCAAAGTTTTGTGGCTTCGCAAACCTGGTTCGCAAACCCAGTGCGAAAACCAACTTCGCAAAGCTTGGGTTCGCAAACCTGGTTCGCAAACTCCATTTCATTTAAAAAAAATATATTTAATTTAAAGTTTGCGAATCCAGATTGCGAATTAAAAAAAAAAATAAAAAAAAAACTTAGGTTTGCGAATCAGTTTTCGCACCCAAGTAAAATAAAAAAAAATTTAGTTTGCGAATCAGCTTTCGCACCCGAATTAAAAAAAAAAAAAAAAACTTTTTGGAATAAGGTTTTCGCATCCAACTTTTCGCAACAAGGTTTTCGCATCCAACTTTTCGCATCTAAATAAAAGGGGTTTTCGCATTGTTCAGGTTTTCGCATCATTAAAAAAAAAAGAGTTTTCGCACCGTTCAGGTTTTCGCACTGAGCACTTCGAAAACTCCACTGCGAAAACTTTTGAGGGCATTTTCGTAATTTTCCAGTTTTCGAACCCAAAAGTTGTCGAACCCACTTCGAAAATATATTTTCGCACTCCTAACAAGAAATCTATTTTCGCAACAGCTCACTTCGAAAACCTAAGATTTTCGAAACAACACTTCGAAAATAAGTTTTCGCACTATATTTCGAAAATATTTTTCGAACTCATATCGAAAATTTAAATTTTCGCACCCAACCACTCCGAAAATTTATTTTCGCATCTTATCACTTCGAAAACTTGATTTTCCTAACACATACCGAAAATCAAATTTTCACATACCCCTTATCGAAAATAAATTTTTGCATATCATAACACATCCAAAACATCTTTGGCACATTATAGAAAAAGCTTTTGGTAACATTTTCGAAGTTTTTCGACATCACTTTAAAACTTTTCGGTACACACCAAAAAGTTTTCGAGACTTAAAATTTTCGAAACTTCACGACTTTTATCGACACACCAAAACTTTTCGGAACCGAATTTGTCAAAAGCCAAAAATTATCAAATCTACACAACGCGTTAACGATCGCGTATCCAACTAAATTAAAAAAATAAAAATAAAATAGTAATATTTTAAAATTTTAAAAATCATGGATTCTACTTCCGCAACTTCTGAGATGAGCTTTGACGAGAGTGATTTATATAAAGCTTTTCTTTCTTTAAAGGAAGATTATAAAACCATGCGTCGTGAACATAAACACGAACGTAGGACTACCCAAGCGTTAGAAACTAAGTTAGCTAGTGCACTAGAACCTATTTCTAGTCTTGAATCAAAATTAGCTAGCTCAGAAACTAACGTTTGTGAGCTAACCAAGAACCTAAATTCCTCTAAGCTAGGCCAAACTCAACTTATAAGTCACGAAAAGACTGTAAGTGAGTTAGAGAGCAGACTAGATAATAATTACAAATGCTTAGTCAAGAGTTTAGAAGAAAGAGGTAGTCTTACTTGCCATTTAGAAAACGCGCGTGAGAAAATCACTAATCTTGAATCTCAGGAAGTAAAATTAAAAGCTCAAATTAGTGAACTAACAAATAAATTAAACAATTGCGAACTCGAACGCAATAATTATCTGTCTGATTTGAGCAATTCGCGGAGTAGTTTTAAACTTTTATTTGAGGAACGCAGTAAATTGCACTCTAAAGTTCATCACTTAGAGGGCATCCTTGCGAAAAAGGGTCAAACAGACCAAAGTTCCTCTAAAGACTTAGCGTCCAACTGGGAAAATAATTTACATTCTAATAAACCTATCTCTTGTTGGGAAATTCCAGAGGTTGCTAGTAAAATTGTAGAATTGAACGCAACCCTGGAATCGGAAAGAGTAGGTTTCCGAGCAGAAAAGCAAAAACTTCTAGAGGAGATTTCTAATCTCAAAAATTCCCCGTCCCTACCCGTCTTAAATGAACTCTATACAGAGAAATCCTCTTTTAAGCAGGATATGGGCACACAAACCGACGCCTTTGTTCCTAAAATTAAAAAGACTTTTACTAATAATTCTAAGTCAACGGTGACGAAAGCAAATACGAATTCTAAGTCACCTTTGGCTGGCGCAGAAACGAAAAGTAAAAGCAATACGCGTAAAAATGCTAAGGAACAAGAGAAAATTAGGAAGGAGAAAGGAAAATCGCCATTATCTTTCAAAATTAAGGTCGAACATGTTCAAGATTTTTCATCTCCTATTCCTCTTCAAAGGAAAGCGTGCAAAGAAGAAGATCCAAGCTTAAGCAAGCGAACTTCCACGCTTATTCCTCATCATTATAGAGTGAATGATGTGAATTCTTGTAGGCAATACGACTCATCATCTGATAACGCATATAGTGCGATAAGTTCGTATTCATACTTGAAATACCCGGTCCAGATTAAGTCTGAAAGACACCTTCTGCGACTGGCTAGGGAGAAAATCTTCAGATCTTCTAAACCTAGACACACGTTCACCGGCGCTGAATTGTCATTTCCCTGTAAGGTTCACCAAACTTGGATTCCTAAATCAGAAATCAAATTAAATAGGACTTTAAAGGATGATTTAGGATGTATATCTGAACCAAATGTGCATAAATTGTTTTCTGCTAATATGGGAGGACCCATCCAAAAATGGGTACCAAAGTCCCGTTAAAGTTTTGCAGGAGCCCAATCACGTGTGGTAATTCGACGATGGTTGCTCCACACGCGTGATTGGTATGAGACGAGAGCAACCACAAGCCCCAATCATGAGTAGTAATTAGAAGCTAGTTGCTCCATACTCATGATCAGTACGAGACGAGGGCAACCACATCTTCCAGCATGCACGGTACTCGGGTTGCTCCACATGCATGACTGGTAAGAGACGCGAGCAACCGCATCCCTCACGTATGGTACTTTGAAGTTGCTCCACATACGTTATAAAGGGAAGCACGGTGAGCAACTACACCGTAGGTAAATTCTATATATGCATTCCATAGTAAATTTTGGCATGCATATCGAGCTGAAAAGACAATATACCTACTTTGAAAATAATAGGGTACAATATAGCTATGCATGCTTCAAAAGGACTTTTACTTTCAAATTCTTGCATGCATGCATACATGAGTCAAAATGCAAAATACTCTATTTTAAGATAGGTACATTTTCATTATGCATACAATTTTAAGATTTTCAAGCTTAAACTTTCAAGCATGCATATAAGCTGAATCGCAAAAATGCCCATCTTTCAAAATGGTACATTTTAAATATGCATATTCAAAACTTTAAAATTTAAAATGCATATTACACACGGAAATGAAAAATACCATTTTTGTAAAATGAGCTTAATTTGAGGGGGAGCTACTCTTTTATTTTTAAAAGAGAAGTGATCCTTATTTTCTTAAAAGGGAGCAATAATTACATTTTTGAGGGGGAGCGAACCTTAAATGCGTGAATTTTGGGAAAGAGATTCGTAGATTTTTCGATCTTACTTAGCATCTTTTGAGGGGGAGCAAGTTCTTTTAGGAAGCACATTTTGGGAAGGAGAAATAAAATATATCTATATGTATAAATAAAATAAATATAATACATATAACAATAGTAATAATAAATAATACTATTATCATATAATATATAATATAGAAATATGTATTACTAATAACGATTAATATATATTATATCTATATAATATAATATACTAATATACATATTACTAATAACGATTAATATTATATTAAAAAAAAGGAGGGCCATCAAAATTAAAAATACAAGGCCATTAAAAAAAAAAAAAAAAAAGAAGAAAGATATTTTCTCTTCATCATCAAGCTTCGTGGAGATACCTCCGACCTCCGAAGATGGACTTCAAAAGAAGAATCTCGAGCCTACAACGGTCAACTCTTTTCAAAGGCGACGGTGGCTACAAATGTTAAACTCGGTGCGCGCTTCAATCGATCTCCTCCGGATTGCTGACATACAAAGCAGCACTCACTACTTCCTACTGGATGCAAGGACTTCGTTCCCATGATTCAGTCAAACCCAACTGAATCTAACCCCGGAACATCACCGAGAGACAGTCAAATTATGAAAAAATAGCCACATCTACTGGAACCTTTTGAAAAGACCGACGCTACATAATTTCCTCAACTCACAAATTATTCGGACCAACCCCCATAGGTACAGGTGCTAATTTTATTAGCTCCCGGGTAGAAGTCGCCGCAATAGGTCCAACGGCGCGTGCACAACCGAGCCTTACCCACTCGTCTGTCTCACAAAAGACAGGTGTTTCAGAAATCACGGGGAACCACGTCTACTATCACCGCTTCACTCGGAAGTGGGAGATATTGAATTATGTGGTACTCAGCCCCACCACCACACTTCCTTGCGCACTCGAGTCTAGTGTGTCCTCACTCCATATATTTTTATATTTTCTAGGACACATACACTTTTAAACACCTGATCTTTGTGATCAAGTTAGAACTTCCGTAGACATGTCTTGCTTCAACATGATTCGAGGATCGGAAGGAAGTCCTGCCGTTGCAACATCAAAGCAACAACGGTTTCAGGCCATCGTCTACGAGCATAGCTCCTAGATCGATGTTAACGGGAAGTCTTCATGACCCCGGTTTCTTACACGACGGATTGCCTTTGTGGCTCCGTCTGGTTATTACCATCACCGACCTGTCGTTTGTGTCCTTCTAATCTTCCTATACAAGCATGCCGATTTCGTTAACACGAATCGCCATGAGGGGGAGAAGGGGACACACATAAACAAACAGGTCGGACCACCCACCAACTTCCGCCGAGCTTACCACTCTGAAGCCGGGCTCCCCTACACTTTAATGGAACATTCCAAAGGAGCCTCGACACATTTTACAATACCCCACGCGTACCTTCTTCCGGAGCCAGACAAGCTTCCTCGAGGCCGAACCAGACAACGTCCTTCGAAGAAGACGAATCCGGCGCCGAGAAGAAGAGGAGTAGACTTGACTTGATGACTTCAAACTACGGAGAAAGACCAGGATAAGATGCGATCAAAGTACAAGATCCGCGACATCATCAAAGTCAAATTTCAAGGCGTGGATCACTATCTACATCCGGTCTACAGAGTATAGCGTCAAGTCAAGAGAGTCCTAGCTGAAGAGCATTCAAAGCCTCTGCAAGAAGGGGAGATAGCCCTTGTAGGGGGAGATTGCTAGGACTCAAGATGTTAAAGGGAAGTCTTCGTGACCCCGATTTCTTATACGACGGATTGCCTTTGTGGCTCCGTCTCGTCATTTTCCCTGTTCGTGACGGCGATCGCCTTCGAGACACGACTATAAGACTTTGCCAAGACGTTAGAAGACCAAATCCTAACCAAAGTCTACCGAGCGATGGAAGGCTCATCTCGAGACACCGGCAAGGCCCCCGTCACCGACAGTTTAGCCCGAGCTCCTACTGTGCCTACCAACGCCATCCTCCTTGTCCCGACGACGTGACCAACATGCCAAATCATCAAGCGTCGTCAAATCAAGCAAACACCGCCGACTTTCAAAAACCGAAGTTTCCGCCTCGTGTATGTCTCTGCAAACTTCAAAGAGAACTTCCAAATCCCAAAACAAGGTTGACCAAAAAGTAGGGAAGTTGCGTCATTATCGAAAGGAGAGATCGAACACAAAAAGAAGAAAATTCTTCAAGATTTGGCAAGCAACTTCAAACACCTTTCGGCATTTACGAGTCGAGCTTCAAAAGAAGATTAAGAAGATCTGGTGCCGAGAAGCGAAGAACAAGACACGGTGAGCTTGAAGATCTCCAAAAGAAGAGGTCAAAAGACAAGACAAGGAGGAAATTCGTTTAGGACTCAGGCAAATG